>OY740795.1:22840576-24040576 GCA_963514005.1 Raja brachyura | reverse complement strand
CTGAGAGTGTAAGGGAGAGACGGCCTATTTTGTCAACATCAGTAGCTGGGAAGAAATATTTCCCTCTGCTTTCATTATATTTAAGCTATTAAGCAAGTGGTGTTCAGGTTCAAATGTCCACCTGGGGAACCTATCTTTGGCCTCATTGCACAGCTGGTTATATTTGTTGACCAAACTAAATACAACATTGTTCTGTCTGTGCATCAGCCACATCCCAGGTTAGAAAGCATTGACTTTTCACAACACAGGAACAATCTTAAATTGAACCTCAAATAATAAGCAGCACATTACTTAACACATAAGTTTCTATTATCTGAATGCAGCAATACATTATACATGGGTGGCATGGTGGCACAGTGGTAGAGTTGCTGCCTTACAGCACCAGACACCCGGGTTCGATCCTGACTGCGGGTGTTGTCTGTACGGAGTTTGTACGTTCTCCCCATGATCTGCATGAGTTTTTCTAGGAGCTCCGGTTTCCACCCACATTCCAAAGACGTACAGGTTTGTAGGTTAGATGGCTTTGTTAAAATTGTATATTGTCCCCAGTGTGTGTAGGATAGTGTCAGTGTGCAGGGATCGCTGGTCGGTGCGGACTTGGTGGGCTGAAGAACCGGTTTCCGTGGTGCATATATATATATGCTCACATATACACATACACAAACAAACACATTATAATAGTGCAAAAAGTCAAACCCAATGCCCCCAAGTCTATGTAGGTCAGAGCTTATTTAGATCCGTAGCGCTTAGCGTATGGCTGTAGAGAACAAGCTGTTCCTGAATCTGAATGTTAAAGCTATTTCTTCCCAATGGCAGGAATGAAATGAATGTGTGGCCATGGTGGTGTAGGTCTCTGATGATGCTGGCTGACATTTGGCCATTCATTTATATCAAAACATTTAAAATATAGAGAATGTTTGCCTGGCTGGAGATTATGGAGCCAACAACCTGCTGAGGCCTTTGTTATGTAAAGGGAGGCATGACACAAGATGTTCGCAGCCATGATGTGTGATTCGTTTGCTGTGCCTTTATCTTTGATCTGCAAGCAATAACAATGGTCCTGCTACTTAATCGGGTCCATAACAGTCTCACCCCATCACTCCCTCCTCTCCCCTCTTACAGAAGTGTGAAAACACAAAGAATCAGGAACAGTTTCTTCCCAGTTTTGGCCCATATCCCTCCAAGCATTTATGGGCAGTGGGCAGGTGCTATGGACCTGCACGGGAAGGTAGACGCTCCCGCCCCCACGAGTTTCGGGTAGATGGTGCTCGTCAACCTGGGAGGGAAAGCTCTGATTTAAAACCTCTACTGCCTTGTGGCCATATCCAGTCTTGGACAAGGCTCCTAGAGTAAACCTCAAGAAAATCCGGAGTGGGAGCCCCTAAGGCAGTTCGTCGTTGTGGTGCATACTCACCTGGCACCACATCCTGCACTGGTGCCAAACTGTAATGGCCCTGCTGTTCCTTTGGATCGATCAGCGATGTGGAGAGGGGGGGGGAAGTGCTGCATGGACAACAGCCAATCCTCCATATGACATCGCCCAGGCTTGCATCTGACCTCACATCATCGTAAGCGACACTGCTCTCGCCGAGGTTTGGAGCAAGCAGCCAACAACTAGGATGCATCACCCATGGTCAGTCATGACCGAGGGGGGCCTACGATCCTATGATCCCTCCAAGCATGTCCTATCCATGTACTTGTCTAACTGTTTCTTAAACTTTAGAAACATAGAAACATAGAAAATAGGTGCAGGAGTAGGCCATTCGGCCCTTCGAGCCTGCACCGCCATTCAATGTGATCATGGCTGATCATCCAACTCAGTATCCCGTACCTGCCTTCTCTCCATACCCCCTGATCCCTTTAGCCACAAGTGCCACATCTAACGCCCTCTTAAATATAGCCAATGAACTGGCCTCAACTACCTTCTGTGGCAGAGAATTCCAGAGACTCACGACTCGCTGTGTAAAGAATGTTTTCCTCATTTCGGTCCTAAAGGAATTCCCCCTTATCCTTAGACTGTGACCCCTTGTTCTGGACTCCCCCAACATCGGGAACAATCTTCCAGCATCTAGCTTGTCCAACCCCTTAAGAATTTTGTAAGTTTCTATAAGATCCCCCCTCAATCTTCTAAATTCCAGCGAGTACAAGCCGAGTCTATCCAATCTTTCCTCATATGAAAGTCCAGACATCCCAGGAATCAGTCTGGTGAATCTTCTCTGTACCCCCTCTATGGCAAGGATGTATTTCCTCAGATTTGGAGACCAAAACTGTACGCAATACTCCAGGTGTGGCCTCACCAAAACCCTGTACAACTGCAGTAGAACCTCCCTGCTCCTATACTCAAATCCTTTCGCTCTGAATGCTAACATACCATTTGATTTCTTCACTGCCTGCTGCACCTGCATGCCTACTTTCAATGACTGGTGTACCATGACACCCAGGTCTCGTTGCATCTCCCCCTTTCCTAATATGCCACCATTCAGATAATAGTCTACCCTCATGTTTTTGCCACCAAAGTGGATAACCTCACATTTATCCACATTATACTGCATCTGCCATGCATCTGCCCATTCACTCAGCCTATCCAAATCACCCTGCAGCCTCCAAGCATCCTCCTCACACTCAACTATACCCCCCAGCTTGGTATCATCTGCAAATTTGGAGATGTTGCATTGAATTCCCTCGTCCAAATCATTAATATATATTGTAAATAGCTGGGGTCCCAGCACTGAGCCTTGCGGCACCCCACTAGTCACTGCCTGCCATTCTGAAAAGGACCCGTTCACTCCTACCCTTTGCCTCCTGTCTGCTAGCCAGTTCTCTATCCACATCAATACTGAACCCCCAATACCGTGTGCTTTAAGTTTGTATGCTAATCTCTTATGCGGGACCTTGTCGAAAGCCTTCTGAAAGTCTAGATATAACACATCCACTGGTTCTCCCTTATCCACTCTACTAGTTACATCCTCAAAAAATTCTATCAGATTTGTCAGACATGATTTACCTTTCGTAAATCCATGCTGACTTTGTCCAATGATTTCACCACTTTCCAAATGCGCTGCTATCCCATCTTTAATAACTGACTCTAGCAGTTTCCCCACTACCGATGTTAGACTAACTGGTCTGTAATTCCCCGCTTTCTCTCTCCCTCCTTTTTTAAAAAAGTGGGGTTACATTAGCTACCCTCTAATCCTCAGGAACTACTCCAGAATCTAAGGAATTTTGAAAAATTATCACTAATGCATCCACTATTTCTGTGGCTACCTCCTTGAGTACTCTGGGATGCAGACTATCTGGCCCTGGGGATTTATCGGCACTTTGCGATAGTACCTGCCTCAACTTAACTTTTTTTTCATTTATTATATTGTATACAGAGCACTATGTTCACATATTCTGTTGCGCTGCTGCAAGAAAGAATGTCATTGTTCTTTTTGGAACGTATGACAATAAAAGATCTTTTCTCTTGTAAATAAACTCTGCCAAACAAAACTAAGTCTCCCATCAAGTATGGCACTCAGTTAATAGACAGACCACTTTTGGCTAAGATAATTTTTATAAAATAATTTTATAATAATGAACAGCAAACATCACTCTTATAAAGAGTCCCATTTTCTATTTGGGTCGAGTGGTGCTAAAGGCGTCCACATTTCAGTTCTACATGCTTGACACATTTGAAGATGGATCTCAAAGTTCAATTACTAATTAACAGAAAGCTAGATTAAAGCAATAAATAAGAATGGACATTTAATTTAGCCGTCGACAATGTACATAAATTTGAATGGTGCAGATAATGAACTGCACTGGCATTTATTAATTTCACTAGTCCATTCTTTCAGCCTCTTCACTTATGCAAACCTGCTCTTCATTCCTTCCCGTCAGAGGTTACATGCTTTTTGTTTCAGCAAATGTGTCCTCTGGCTATAATGAGAAACCTATTGCCCCACGCTGAATTATATTTGAATATAAAAAGGCATAATATCACCAAAAAGCTTCCTGAGCCATAAAGAGTCTATTCAACCTCAATTATTCTCAGCCGCTTATTCTGAAAATCCACCACTTTGTTCCACCGAGAACAAAGTTACTGAGGTTCAATCAGTAATTTCCACTATGCAGTACCTTCTATCTGCCTGACATTCTAGTGTAAAGTATGATAGCATTTGAATGTGATATTCAATGATATTTTACACAATACAGAGATAGGACATTTGTCCTTTGATTGATAAGCTGAAGTACATTTTGCACTGAATCATTTTGCCGCATTTTTTAAGATATTTGTTTTGGGATCTGGCCACGGGTCAGAATTTATTGCTGCTTATAAGTTCATGTTATAGGAACAGAATTAGGCCATCCGGCCCATCGGGCCTACTCTGCTATCTACTAGCCGATCTATCTTTCCCTCTCAACCCCATTCTCCTGTCTTCTTCACATAACCCCTTGCATTTGGGAAAATGGTGATAAGTTCTTGTATACCACAACAGCGGTGGCACAGTGGCGCAGCGGTTTTGTTGCTGCCTTATAGAGCACTAGAGACCCGGGTTCCATCCTGACAGCGGGTGCCATTGACCTAGATTTGATCCTGTTTGAACCTATCAACCAAGTCGACCTAGGTTCAATCTCGACAGAGAGCACCCAGAGTCAGGATCGAACCCGGGTCTCTGGTGCTGTGAGGCAGTAACTCTACCGCTGAGCCACCCACACTTTGAAATTCTCTACACAAGAGAGCTGATATCTATTGATCTGTTCGTAGTATAGATCAATAGATATTTGAGTCATAGAAACATAGAAAATAGGTGCAGGAGTAGGCCATTCGGCCCTTCAAGCCTGCACCGCCATTCAATATGATCATGGCTGATCATCCAACTCAGTATCCTGTACCTGCCTTCTCTCCATACCCCCTGATCCCTTTAGCTACAAGGGCCACATCTAACTCCCTCTTAAATATAGCCAATGAACTGGCCTCAACTACCTTCTGTGGCAGAGAATTTCAGAGACTCACCACCAGTCAATTGATATGAAGGTGCTGAGGTCAAACTGTAGCAGCCAAGATCTTCTTGAACACCAGAGCAGATTCCAGGGCAATTTGGCTTATTCCTGCTCCTGTTTCTGATGTTCTTTGGCTCTGCACTGTTAATGGCAATTCAGGTGCCACACAAAGCCTTCGCAGCATGGTTTGGGAACAGCTCCATCCAAGACCGCAAGAAATTAGGAGAGAATTATGGATGCAGCCCGGACCATCACACAAACTAATTTCCCTTCCATTGACTCAATTTACACCTCCTGATGCTTCAGCAAGGCCGGCAGCATAATCAAGGATGAGTCGCACCATGGCCACTCCCTCTTCTCCCCTCTCCCATCTGGCAAAAGTGTGAAAACACACACCTCCAGATTCAGGGAAAGTTTCTTCCCAGCTGTTAGCAGACAACTGACCCATCCTAGCAACATCTAGAGTGCAGCCCTGAACTACTATCTACCTCATTGAAGACCCTCTGACAATCTTTGATCCAACTTGACTGGCATTACCTTGCACTAAACATTATTCCCTTTATCATGTATCTATCTGTACAGTGTATGGCTTGATTGTCATCATGTATTGTCTTTCCGCTGACTGGTTAGCATGCTACAAAAGCTTTTCAATATACCTCGGTACACATGACAACAACCTATTGCATCACTTCCATACTGATTTCACTTAGCCATGGATTAAATCATCGACTGGTTATTGGTTTCTACCCTAATGGAGATTGCAATCAAGCCTCATCCTTTTTTTCAATGTCCAATTAACTTGATTGTGTGAAATCATCAGACTAAATGATCAGTGCTAATTAGAATTAAAACAGCCTTCATCATGCAGTAGGTTTAATGGAATTCTTAATTGGGCATATTTGCATAATACCTTGATTACAAAAGAAAAAGTCCCCTCTCTTTGTATTCCAAGAGGAAATGTTTATTACAAACAGGGATGAGACAAAAAGATGGAAACTGGAAGTTTGCTCATTTCCAGATCGAGTTAGTGTTCGAATTGAACAGCTCAGAAGTACTTCAGCCCATCAGCCCAACCAGCATCTTTCCCCTCTAATCCTACAATTGTTCATTCAGTAAGCATTTATTTGTTTATTATATTTAACCCAAATTTATTTGTTCAACCTACTTCTCCTACAGGCAGTAGACTTTTGAACACGCCAACTAGTTTCCACTAGTGGGAGAGTCAAGGACCAGAGGACAGAGCCTCAGAATAAAAGGATGTAACTTTAGGAAGGGGATGAGGAGGCATTTCTTTAGTTAGAAGGTGATGAATCTGTGAAATTCATTGCCACAGGAGACTGGAGGCCAAGTCAAAGTGTATTTTTAAGATTGATATATTCCTGAATACTTTGGGTGTCAGGGGTTATGGAGAGAAGGCAGGCGAATGGGGCTGAGAGGGCAAGATAGATTAGCCTTGATTGAATGGCGGCGTAGGCCTGATGGGCTGAATGGCCTAATTATGCTCCTTGAACTTATGAACAACTTACAGTGTTAAATATTTTCTTTTCACTCATATCATTTTTTTAAAAAAGCATCTTAACACAGTGTGAAGAATGGCTCTGACCCGAAATGTCACCAAATCTATTTCTCCAGAGATCCTACCTGACCCACTGAGTTACTCCAGCATTTTGTCTCTATATTTGTTATAAACCAGCATCTGCAGTTCCTTCCTACATGTTCTGTCCATTGAGTAATGGTTGTTCTTCCAGTGAAAGCTACTCCAGTCCATCCGAACCCATTAAAATGTTTAGCTCTTCTAGTTAACCTTCTGTTCACCTCCATTGCTTTAAAGAGCATAATCCCAAAGTCTTTCATTCTGAAGCTAACATCACTTCTAGTAAACCTTTTCTCCATCTATCTCCGAGGGCCTTGCACAGAGAACTGGACGCAAAACTTCGCCAGGGCCTTAGCATTCCTTCAGAAACACTTTACTGGCCTCTACTGTGGCAAGGCCTAGTTCAGGATCCTGCTTATCGAACAAATCATTAACACTCGTAAAATGGTGTGAAATATTAATCATCTACACATGGAGAGATAGTTAAACATAAATTATGTGCAGCTTCCACTGGTTCTTTGGAAATGTTAGTCTATCGTATTGATTTAACCTTTTGTCTCTTAATTGTGCATCAAACTAGGCCTATTCCACCAGGAATTTTCCTGTCATTGCTTATTGCTTCATGTGATTAAGATCTGTCACCTGTGGTTGGATTTTAGCACTCTTCTACTGCAGACAAAATCTTTGTTAAGAACATGAGGTCAGAAAAAGGCACTTTGTACAACTGATTTGAAACCCACAAAGATTTAAAAATTCCCATTTCGGATTTATTTTGTTCTCGATTTTTAGAGATACACAGTGGAAACAGGCCCTTTGGCCCAATGAGCCCATGCCAACCAACCATATTTCTATCCTGCACACTAGGGACAATTTTACAGAAGCCAAGTAGCCTACAAACCTGCACGTCTTTGAAATGTGGGTGGAAACAGGAGCACCTGGAGCAAACCCATGCAGTCACATGGAGAATGTACTAACTCCATACGGACAGCACCCCTGGTTAAGATCGAACCTGGGTCTCTGGCGCTGGAAGGAAGCGACTCTACCGCTGCACTGTTGTGCCACTACTGTACCGCTGTTGTGAAATACTTAGGCATCGTGATGAGGAAGACAGCTGATCTGTGGATTAAGAATGAACAAGACAGGGACATTTTGGATTTTCTCATTCTATTGCCCAAGTGAGGAATGGGGTCCAGGCAACTTGTGTCTCAGCCTCAGTAGACAGTGCAACGACTAAAATATAACGACTAAGAATTTGGTCCAACAACTTTAATGTGCGGTTAAAGCTGCCATTCAGGGGATGAAGTTTTATTCTGAACAGGAGCTACTTCATACAAACATCAAATGGGAAGGCTATAAAACACGCAGTGTATTGCCAATGAAGGCCTGCACTGGGGCGCAGCAAGGGCGATGCAGTGGTAGAGCTGTGGCCTCACTGCGCCAGAGACCTGGGTTCCATCCAGACTAGGCGTGCTGTCTGTACGGAGTTTATACCTACTCTCCGTCACCGCATGGATTTTCTCCGGGTGCTCTGGATTCCTCCCACAAAGACGTTCAGGTTTACAGGCTAATTGGCTTCTGTAAATTGTCCCTAGTGTGTGTGTGTGTGTAGGATAGAACTAATATACGGGTGATCTGGGTTGGCGTAGATGTGGTGGGTGGAAGGGCCTGTTTCCATGCTGCATCTATAAACTAAAGTAAATTAAAACACTGTGGTTAAAAGCTACCATTAATGGGATGAAGCTTAGTTTAATTTTAGTTTAGTTTATTGTCACATGTATCGAGGTACAGTGAGAAGCTTTTGTTGCATGCTAACCCGTCAGTGGAAAGACAATACATGATTACAATTGTGCCACCCACAATGTGAGCCATGCACATAATAAAGGGGATAACGTTTAGTGCAAGATAAAGTCCAGTATGTTCTATCCCGTACAGCGTTTGTGCTTCGTACAGACATCAAGTGAAAAAACGCCCAGTATGTTGACAATGAAATATCTCACTAAATTCTTACGAGTTATTTTATATTATTGAATAATTTCCTGATTAGCTCTCAAGGAAGGGTAATGGAAGTAGATAACCATGGATAACATTGTTTTGGGGACCATGTAGAGCAGATTGCAACACCTAATTATCAGAACCCAAGAGCCTTATCAGAACCTAACCATAGGATGGCACGGCAGCGCAGTGGTAGAGTTGCTGCCTTACAGCGCCAGAGACTCAGGTTCGATCCTGACTACGGATGCTGTCTGTACAGAGTTTGTACGGTCTCCCCGTGACCTGCATGGGTTTTCTCTGGAT
Source organism: Raja brachyura (assembly GCA_963514005.1). Next base: position 24,031,704 of record OY740795.1, on the reverse strand, counting down.
GCTCTGGCTTCCTCCCACACTCCAAAGACGTACAGGTTTGTAGGTTAATTGGCTTCAGTAAAATTGTAAATTGGCCCTATTATGTAAGATAATGCTAGTGTGCGGGGATCGCTGGACTGTTTCCGTGTTGCATCTCTGAGCTCAACTCAAAAAAGAGTTACAGCAGGCATTTCCTCTGAAATTTAGGAGGCATTTGTTTCCTTTGATAGGTTGGTAAGCAATGAGAATTATTGGGTGTTTAGCCAACAATCCCTTCTCACTGTTGCTGCAGCAGCCAGTTCTGGCTTCCTCTTTCCTTTCACTCCTCACTCGTGGACTCAGCAATTAGTTGTCTGGGCTTCTTTCAGACGCCAGGGTCAATTATTGGCAAAAGAAACCCGACTAAACGTTGAACCACTAAATAACCTCCTGCCTCCAAGTTCAATACGACCATTAATTTAGCAGAGCTCATTCAAACAGCCTGTGGAATTAAAATGCTAATTTTTTTACAAGCCTCTGATAGATTTGTCTCCAGTTGATGCCTATTCCTGTCCCCCCCCTCCCGCCCCCCTCCCCCTCCACCATTTGGATGTTCACACTGCATTCCAAGCGGACTCATGCATTGTTAATTTAAAGTCACGCACTGTTAATTTAAATTTGTTGCTTTTTAATTTAGCTCTCCAGTGTCAATAGCATTTTCTACTCTGATGCATCCTGTAACAAAGGAGCTCAGTATAAAAGCAAAAATAACTGTGATTGTTTCACAACAGCATAGATCTTGATCAATAGCATGTTAACACGTTACCATCTCTGAGGAATATCAACTTCTGGACTTCTTTTGTATGATTGTGACACTCTGCTCCGAAATGAGTGAATTAATTTATCTAATTGGGAACATGTTGCAAACCGTGCCATATCTATTCATGACAACTGTAAAATATGCTTTTGAACGCTATATTAACTAAATTAATTCATCAGTTCATTTAAGGGAGGAAGAAACAATTACAGACTGTTTAATTAAAGTTTCTGAATAATGTAATTTGCCGCTATATAATTAGGCCTGGCATTATTCCGATCCCTGTTCTCTGTCTCGAGTCACCACAGGAGGCTGATATGCAAAAATAGCATTTATTTTCCAGAACACCAGAGGGTTACGGTGCCTTTATACTTAAAAGATGGGACTCGGGGAAAGGAACACAACAAACTCAGTTGTTTGGCTACTGACTCTATTCAGATTCAAGGCTTGCCAGAGGCCAGAGATGGAGACAAAGATAATTGGTAAAATAATAACAATCAGTTCCATTTTAATATGTGGCACAGACAATGCAGAAACAGATCATTTGGCCCAATTAGTCCAAACCAATATTTATGCTCCACAGGAAGCCTCTGACCCTTTACGTTGGAGGGAGTCCCAGTGGCGGTCATTAAAACCAATGGCCTCCAATGCCAACAGATGTCCTATGCTCTTCCAATTTGTGACAGGCTGTGGTCTCTCTCACTTCAGTGTGTATCCCCAGTTGACTCACTAGATGTGCACAAAGTCAGCCTTTATCATAATTCACTAATATGAGGAGGATTTTTTGTGGATCTGTGACATCTCTGATGGGAGACTGATCTTTGGAGCTCCTGCAATGGCAACTTCGCCCGGCCGAATCAAGGGGTTTGAATCGGTCCTGGAGCAGGGCCTTACATCGCCCGGTGCGGCTTAATGGCCACGGGACCTACCATCACCCGCCGGGGGCTTTAACATCAGGAGCCCCAGTCGCCTCGATGTTGAACATTGGCTGCCTGACCGCGGGAGAAGAACAAAGGACAGGGAAGAGATAAGACTTTTGCCTTCCATCACAGTGAGGAGGTGTTTGGAGAGTCACTGTGATGGATGTTTATATGGAATTGTGTTAATTGTGTGTTTTGGTTTATTTTTTTGCTGTTATGATTGCAGGAACGAAATTTTGTTCAAAAACTTGCATGTTTGAATGACAATAAAGGGCAATTGAATTGAATTGAATTTTGGGACCATTCTTCAGACCCGACCCTTAACATTCCATATCATGTTTTCCAGAGATGCGGCCTGACCCACTGCATTATTCCCGCACTTTGTGGTTTCCTCCATGGCAATATTGGCATTGACAGCCCATACTTATTTGCCCCTGAACGAGGGGAGGGGAGGGTGCAGATCAGAATCAACCACAGAAAGTCCAGGCCGAGTCAGTTGGATGGCCGATTTAGTCTGAAGAAGGGTCCCGACCCGAAACATCAGCGATCCATTTTCACCAGAGATGCTGCCTAACCCACTGAGTTACTCCAACATTTTGTGTCTATCTTTGGCATAAACCAGCATTTTCAGTTCCTTTTTTATTTCAGAAGGATGATTAACTTCCTTGGTGATCAGTGATCCAGACTGCAAGTGAACTGTTTTGTCCTGGATTGAGCACAGAATATAAAACAATACAGCACAGGAGCAGGCCCTTCAGCCCACAACGTCTGTGCTGAACTTGATGCCAAATAAACTGATCTCCTTTGGCTGCACGTGATCCTTATCTCTCCATTCCCTACATATCCACGTGCCTATCTAAAAGCCTCTTAAACACCACTATCGTATCTGCCTCCACCACCACCCCTGGCAGAGCATTCCAGACACCCACTCCTCTCTGGGTAAAAAACTTGCCCCGCACATCTCCTGTAAATTTTGCCCTTCTCAGCTTAAACCTCTACCCTCCAAGTCTTTGACATTTCTAACCTGAGAAATAAGTTCTGACTGGCTACCTTATCTTTGCCTGCCTATATGGATGATAAATTATTAACTAATTACTAAAAATGATAAGATTGCATATCATCATTCACTAATGACCATTCCCTTCAGCAATGTTGAATGAAGCCTGCGTGTCTGTATGAGTAAATACAGAAAATCATGATACTCGGCACCACAGTGGCACATTGGCACAGCTGTACAGCTCCAGACACCTGGGTTCGATCCTGACTACAGGTGCTATCTGTACGGAGTATGTACATTCTCCCTGTGACCACGTGGGTTTTCACCAGTTTCCTCCCACATCCCAAAGACATGCCTAATTGGCTTCAGTAAATTGTCTCTAGTGCGTAGGACAGAACTAGTGTTCAGGTGATCGCTGGTCATTGTGGACCCAGTAGAGAGGTATAAAATCATGAGAGAAATAGAGTTGGTTATGGGGCTGTCCCACTTACACAACTTTTTAGGCGACGTCAGGAGACTATGAGGTCGCCACATGTTCGCCGGAGGTTGCCGGGGTGTCGCCCAGGGACATGAGGGCAGGGGAGGCCGAGCTTCACCTGTCATAATCCCAATGAAAATAGCTGTTAAGAAAAGTAAAGAAAAATAAAATAAAATAAATGTAAAGATTTTTCCACTGATGTGTTATAAATGCCATTTCTATACGAATCTAATAATTTTTAATAATAAAAATCGCAAAATGTTCGCAGCTCCGCTGCAAATGTAGGGAGAGATGAGAGATGAGGCAGCGACGAGCTGAGCCTCTCCTCTGATTGTGCAACTCCTCAGAAACTGGATGGAGTGTGTGCCTGTTACTATCTCTATTTATGTCACCAAAGTTATGTTTGTAAACCCCTTCATTACATGTCCTTACCTTCCATAGCCAGGTAACGCATTTCACATATAAAGATAATAAATTTGTGCTCGCTGGTCTCACATAAAACTGCAATAAAAAAGCACCAGGGGAGGCAGCAATCACATCTGCCTCACAAAGGGGCGTGTCTTGAGCCAGTGAAGGAAGAGTGAGCATCAATTACGTAGACTCAGCCCACGTAGTTGACGCAGCCTCACTCTCCCTCCACGTTAGCTAGATTCAGCGGCGGCGGCACAGACCAACGATCATGGAGCGGAACAAGATACACCACTTGGGAAGGCAGACTTTGTCGGTACATTACAGAGTTTTTTTGTTTTTTTCTAAATAGATCTATACTTATCACAATAATAAAGTCATCAATTTTTGTACTTCTGTACATTTTTGTTTAGTTCATGTAAGGCAGGAGTCTCCAAAAAATGGCCCGCGGGACACATCAGGCCCACCTCCTGATTTTTCAAGCTCAGACTTGAGTCGGGGAGCGCTGCGGCCCGGGGCTGCTCTTAATGTTGTTACCAGTTAGATCCCTCAAATTGTCCGAGCTGAGACATCACTGGGCTGCCGTGAAGAAGGGTGCAATGGTGCGGTGGGGGGGTTCGGCGGCGGTCAGAATGGGACAGCTGCTGGTTATAACGTGCCATCGTTCCTCTCTCCCTTCTCTCTCTCTACCCATTCTCTCTCTCTCTCCTTTCTCTCTCTTCCATCTCTCTCCCTTCTCTCTCTCCGCCCATTCTCTCTCTCTCTCTCTCTCTCTCTCTCTCTCTCATTTTCTCCCTCTCACCTCTCTCTCTCTCTCCCCATTCTCTCTCTCTCCCCATTCTCTCGCTCTCCTTTCTCTCTCTCTCCCCTCCCTTCTCTCTCTCTCCCATCTCTCTCTCTCTCTCCCTCCCTTCTCTCTCTCCCCCTCCCTTCTCTCTCTCTCTCCCCCTCCCTTCTCTCTCTCTCTCCCCCTTCCTTCTCACTCTCTCTCCCCCTCCCTTCTCTTCTCCATCCCTCCCTCCCAGCCCTGGCTCCACCCCTCTCTCCCCTCGGGGAGACGCGGTGATCAATACAGGGAGGGCCGGGCTACTGATACTAACCAGTGCCTCCCCAGCCATTGACCTCACCGCACGTCACTGGTGCCGCCTGCATGGTGGTGAGTAGTTCCTGCATTCTTGTAACTAGTCGCGGCTTTATTCTGGTCGCCGCTAATTTTTCAACATGTTGAAAAATTGGCGGCGACCAGAATTTTGACATCATGGAGATTAGCGAGAATTGTCGTGATGTAGGGTAGTGGGTTGTCAGGAGGTTGAAGGTTGTCATTGGTTGTCGTACGTTGTCGCCGGTGCTGACCGGTGGCTCATTGGGAAAAAAAACGTAAACAGTAGTTTTCAGAACCACGGTTAACCGACCGGTAATGTTAATGTCCGCCGAGCTTCACAGCCGAGTATCTCTGGCTTCTTAATAGTTGTCTCCACTCCTTGTCCCCCTTCTCACCCCCCCCCCCCCCACCTTTTAAAGGACTTATATGATCCTTCCCGTACACTGTGCTTTCACCGTCTTAATTACAGCGCCAACCTTCCCGTTTATCGCGGTGTGTGTCTGTACCACGATTGCTTTGCACCGTGTGAATTTCACTCAGACAGCGCTCCCCCCGCTTGCCCTGTCCCCCACCTGCATAACGGGCTGGTGAAGGAAGCGATGTGTGTGTATGTATGTGTATGTGTGTGCTCCACTCTGACAATCGCTGTTTCAGTCGCCGGTTTTTCACCGACCTGCTACGACTTGACAGTCGCCTGAAAAATTGCCTAAGTGGGACAGGCTCATTACACACACAGTCTCTTGTCCAGAGTAGGGGAATCAAGAACTAGATGACATAGGTTTAAGGTGAAGTGGAAAAGATTTAATAGGAATCTGATGGGTAACTTTTTCACACAAAAAGTGGTGCGTGTATGGAACGAGCTGCCAAAGAAGGTAGTTGAGGCAGGGATTATCGCAATATTTAATAAACAATTAGACAGGTACATGGATAGGACAGGTTTGAAAGGATATGGGCCAAACGCAGGCAGGTGAGACTGAAATAGATGGGAAATGTAAATCGGCGTGGTCAAGTTGAATCTATGAATCTATGAAGAATATTGAGTTCAGTTATCCTCTGTAAATGATATCAAAGGCTCTTGTCAGTTCAATAGCCTGGCTATACTCTCTTGTTAACCTACAATAACCCATAGCTAACAATGGGACCTTGATCATCGTTACTTTTTTGCATATCTTTCATTTCTCTCTATATATTTCTCTGTTGTATATCTCTCTCTCTATCGCCGTCTATATCTCTTGTTACCCTTTCCCCTGACTCTCAGCCTGAAGAACAATTGACTCTCAGTCAAAACGTCACCCATTCCTTCTCTCCAGATGCTGCCAGTCCCACTGAGTTACTCCAGCATTATGTATCTACCTACAATAGAAATTTGAACAATGGTGGATTTGCCTTTCTCTGGCTCTATTGCGGTTTTAAATGAGACTTTTAGGGGCTGCAAACACACGTGAAGATATTCAAGCAAGATGTCCTTTTCATCTACTCAGGAGGAAGCCTGCCTTTGATCTCGGGAGCTGTAATCAGTGGCATCCCCTTTGAAAACACATCCCCTTTCAGTGTACAAAGAGAAGACCATTTGCCAATATGCATCTAATCTCCAGTCACACTGTGGAGAGGAAAGAAAGACTTCCAGATATTTAATGCCTTACAAGACATCCCAAAACACTTTGCAGCCATTGAAGTATTTATCAAAGAATGGTTGCTGCCATTACATTCAAAACACTTCCTTGGAAGGCTTAGGAAGTTCGACTACTTCCTTAGAAGGCTTAGGAAGTTCAGCATGTTCCCAACAACTCTCACCAGCTCCTACAGATGCGCTGTAGAAAGCATTTTATCAGGATGCATCGTATCATGGTTTGGGAACAGCTCCAATCAAGACCGCAAGAAATTGCCAAAGAATTGTGCACGCAGCTCAGATCATCACACAAGCCAACCTCCCTTCCATTGATTGCATTTATACATCACGTTGCCTTGGCAAGGATGTGTCACGCCCCGGCCACTGCCTCTTTTCACCTCTTCCATCGGGCAAAAGGCACACCTCCAGATTCAGGGGCAATTTCGTCCAGCTGTTATCAGGCAGCATAACCATCCTGTGAACAACTAGAGAGCTGTCTTGAACTACCCCTCTACATCGGAGACCCTTGGGCTATTTTTGATCGGGCTTTACTGGCTTTTTCTTGCACTAAAACATTATTCACGTTATTCCCATTATCTTGTATCTGCACACTGTGGATGGCTCAATTGTAATCAATCAATCAATCAGAGACTTTATTGTCATTCAAAAATACACCAACAAATGCAAGTCTGAACAAAATTTTGTTGCATCTGGCTCACCGTGCAACATAAAATTACAAAAAGATAAAATAGATAAAATAGATAAAAAGATAAAATAGATAAAAAGATAAAATAGATAAAAAGATAAAATAGATAATAGTGGCGGCACATTACATGCAATTCAAGAGTCTGATAGCTCGGGGGAAGAAGCTGTTACAAAACCTGGCCGTTCTGCTCCTTATGCTACGATACTACGATACCTTCTTCCCGAGGGCAGCAGAGTGAACAGTCCATGATGGAAATGTGTGGGATCTTTTATAATGCTGTTGGCCTTGGACAAGCAACGTTTGCACGCAATGTCCCGGATTGAAGGAAGAGAAGTCCCAATGATTTTTTCAGCCGTCCGCACCACTCTCTGCACAGACTTCCAGTCAGAGGCTTTGCAGTCCCCAAACCAGACAGAGATGCAGCTTGTCAAAATGCTCTCTTTGGTGTCTCTGTAGAAAGTGGTGAGGACAGGATGGGGGAGGTGAGCTCTTCTAATCTGGCGCAGAAAGTGCAACCGCTGCTGCGCTCTCTTAAGTTGTGATGCAATGCTTTGTGACCAGGTCAGACTGTTCGTGATCTGCACCCCCAGGAACTTAGTGCTACTGACCAACTCCACATCGCTGTTATTAATGTGTAGTGGTGTGTGACTGTGCCGGTTTCTCCTGAAGTCCATCATGATGTCCATGATGAGGAAAGACATCCTTGCCATAGAGGGGGTACAGAGAAGATTCACCAGACTGATTCCTGGGATGTCAGGACTTTCATATGAGGAAAGATTGGATAGACTCGGTTTGTACTCGATGGAATTTAGAAGATTGAGGGGGGATCTTATAGAAACCTACAAAATTCTTAAGGGGTTGGACAAGCTAGATGCTGGAAGATTGTTCCCGATGTTGGGGGAGTCCAGAACAAGGGGTCACAGTCTAAGGATAAGGGGGAATTCCTTTAGGACCGAAATGAGGAAAACATTCTTTACACAGAGAGTGGTGAGTCTCTGGAATTCTCTGCCACAGAAGGTAGTTGAGGCCAGTTCATTGGCTATATTTAAGAGGGCGTTAGATGTGGCACTTGTGGCTAAAGGGATCAGGGGGTATGGAGAGAAGGCAGGTACGGGATACTGAGTTGGATGATCAGCCATGATCACATTGAATGGCGGTGCAGGCTCGAAGGGCCGAATGGCCTACTCCTGCACCTATTTTCTATGTTTCTATGTTTCTATGACCTCCTTTGTTTTGTCAACATTCAGGATCAGATTGTTCGTGTTGCACCAGTCCACCAGTTGTTTCACCTCCTCCCTTTAAGCCAGTTCATTGTCGTTCTGGATAAGGCCCACCACTGTTGTGTCGTCTGCGTACTTCATGATGTGGTTTGTACTAAACCTGGCACAGCAGTCGTGGGTCATCAGGGTAAACAGCAGTGGACTCAGGACGCAGCTCTGAGGGGAGCCGGTGCTCAGAGAAATGTTGTTAGAGGTGTTATTTCCAACCCTCACTGACTGGGGTCTGTCAGTAAGGAAGTCCAGTAGCCAGTTACACAAGGGGGTGCTGAGGCCCAATGAACCCAATTTGCTTAGCAAGTGCTGAAGGATGATTGTGTTGAACGCTGAACTGAAGTCCACGAACAGCATTCACACATGTGTGTTCTTCTCCTCTAGATGTGCCAGGCTCAGGTGGAGTACGGAGGATATGGCGTCTTCTGCGAAGCAGTTTGGCCTATAAACAAACTGGAATGGGTCAAGTGTGGAGGGGAGTCTGGAGGTAATATGGTCCCTGACCAGCCTCTCGAACAACTTCATCATTATGGGAGTGTGTGCTAGAGGGTGATAATGGTTGAGACATGTTATTGCAGATTTTTTTGGCACTGGTATGATGGTGGCAGTCTTGAAACAAGATGGGACAACGAGGTGTTGAAGATGTCAGTAAGGACATGTGCCAGCTGATCAGCACATTCCCTGAGTACCTGGCCTGGCATGTTATCAGGGCCTGCCGCCTTCCGTGTGTTCACTCCTTTTAGGATCCTCCGGACATCCACTATGTCAAGACTGAGTGCCTGTTCATCATAGTGAGGAATACCTTTCCTCGCAGGTGTGTTGTCGAATGCCTCGAACCGTTCAAATTATTTATTGAATTCATGCGCCTGGTGTTCATGGGGTCATGAAGGTTTTCTGACCATGGGCACGCTTTGTCAGCCTGATGACTTGGTTCAGGTTGGTACTTGCGGATCTGAGTGCCACCAAGTCACCGGATTTAAATGCGGCATTCCATGTACCTCAGGGTTGGCCCGTATAGTGATGGTCTTGGTGACACAGACATCCTCCATGCACTTTTCCATGTAAGCAGACACTACGCAGCGTACTCCTCCAGGTTGGTGTGTTGACTGTCAGTTGCAGGCTCCTGGAACATGTCCTAGTCCGTGCATTCAAAGTAGTCCTGTAATGCTGTCATAACTCCTCTGGCCAGACCCTAACCTGCTTCACAGTAGGTTTTGCTCTGGTAAGCAGGGGCCTGGATGCAGGAATTGGCATCACAGAGATATGGTCTGAGGAGCCAAAGTGGTGGCGGGGGACTGCCTTGAATGCCTTCTTGATGTTTGTATAGGCTAGGTCCAGTGTGTTCACTCCCCTGGTTGCAAAGTGCATATGGTGGTAGTTATGTCAGTGAATCCCCAGCAACAATGAAAGCACCATCTGGGTGTGTAGTTTGCAAGTCACTGATAATCATGTATTGCCTTTCCGCTAACTGGCTAGCACACAACAAAAGCTTTACATTGTAACTCAGTTAATATGTCAATGACCAGGGGGGTTTGCATTTAGAATTGCTAGGCAATAAATATTACCCAATAAACCTGTAACTAAGATAGCTTAAAGGCAGCACAGTGGCACAGCTGTAGAGTTGCTGCCTTACAGTGCCAGAGACTCAGGTTCGATCCTGACTACGTGTGCTGTCCGTATGGAGTTTGTATGTTCCTCCCTTGACCAGTCGACCCCTGGCGACATGTTGCGGGTGACCTCTCACGATCATAGGAGACCTATCGTGACCATACCGCCTGTATGGTCGTGAGAGGTCTCCAAAGAGTCATAGTGTCTATCTGGTCGCCGCTGAATTTTAAAAATGTTGAACATTTTGGCGACCTATCACGAGTGCCGGCAGTCGCCTTTAAAGGTCGCGTAAGTGGGACAGGCCCTTAACAGTCTCCCGAAGGAATAAAATAAACTACCAATTATGTTCCTGTAAAATAAACTTCAGCCACTTGAAAAAAATGTTTTATTTTTTGTTATATCTTTGTAAGAAAGCCAATAAATCCTACTTGTTCATTGGCAGCTGTCAAGAATGTCAAAATGACAGCACAAATGCATCAAATAACAAAAGCTATGGGCAAATGGATGCTTACAGTATAATTTATATTTTTAGCTTAGATTCATTTATTGTCCACACTGCCAGATGCGACGGGCAAGGTAAAATTCTGGTGTGGTTGGATTGAAATACAGGGTCACAAAAGAAAAATTCAAAGACAGAATCTGAGGAATCCTCGATCCTATGCCGGGTCTGGAAGGTGGTCAGAGGTTTGAGTTTGATCCTGTGTAAGCCTCGGGATGGAGACGTTGGAGATGGAAATGGGATGGGATGGAGATCAAACACTGCCCGTCTAGATGTTCTACGCTTCAATTCCTTAACAGCCTCAGGAAGGCTCCCGAGACACCACAATTTTGTGACTTCAACTTATGGAAAATCAAATGAGACGCTCACAGCCATGTGTAGTTTGTTCATCAGAGTAACACCTGCAGCAAACTCAAGAAGGGGGGCATCTGATTAAAAATTCTCTTTAACGGTAAGGGATATACATTTTTATTTCACATGCAGTTCTCTTTGAGCAGAATATACCGTGTAACCCACCAGTTACCAGTGGGGGCACAGGGTTCAATCTCGCACAGAAATGAAAGCGAATGAGAATTCACACCTGTTGACAAGTTGGTCTCTCTCCAGACCAAGTTAAAATTGCAAACTCATCACTGCAGTGGGAAACATTACTCATATTCCATCAACCGAAGACTGAAGTGGCAGGACTCACCTTCTGATCCTGGCTGTAGGCCAGAATCCAATCCTCCTCCTCCGGGTGGAACAGCATGCTTTGGATTTGGAAGCTCTGCCGGTACTTTTGATAGGTCGCGCCCTCGTCTGAGCTGATCAGAACGCTGCTCTCGATCTCAGGGTCGCTCACCAGCATTATCTGTGCAGGGCAGAATGAGAGAGAAATGAAACACAATGAAATTTGGCGTGAAGACTCAAGCTTGCCTGTCCAGAATCTATTATGGGCACTGATGGAGTACAATTAGCGAGGCTCCTGGTAGCACCATCTCATCAATCCAATACCTTGGCACTTTACCCATAGCCCTGTAAATGATAGTCATACAGTCGTAGAGCCATATAGCTTGCAAATTGGCCCTTCAGCCCAACTTGTCCACGCTGAGTTCCTCCAGCACTTTGCGTTTTGCTCAATAAATCACACGATTACTTTCTGACTTGTCACTGGACGTGCTCGGCACAAATGATCTCCGATAGGCTTTCCTGAATTTCCAAAGCTGCAGAACAGCGAAAGTATAAAAATAACAGTACATTTGTCAGAGGAGAGTTTGCTGCTTAACGAGAATCACTGCCTGGATTCAGGTGCTGATATGGATACTTTTTCATTAAGAGTCGATAAACAAGCTTTCAAGGAGACACATGCTTCTGGTGCCAACCCTTGGCACTGCAATCCATCACCATCACGGGGGGGTTTTAGAAATACCATTTACTTTCTTTAAATGTTGACAAATGGATTTCAATGACACAAAATAGCTCATAATTTTTCGTAATACTAAAATCATTTGTTACTTGGGGAGATGATGTTTCATTCTCCACTTTATTCAAAGCTCTGTGTGAGGATCTCATTAGGAGGATCGATTGACTCTCTATAAACACTGAGGTCCTGTTGACCCTGTGTTTGAGTAGCTGGTTTTATTAAACAGATCGTGATGTGTACTTCCTGTACATCGGCGAGACCAAACATAGACTCGGCTTCGCTGAGCACTTACGTTCGGTCCACCTAGGCCTACGGGATCTCCCAGTCGCCAACCATTTCAGTTCCCCTTCCCACTCCCACACTAATCTTTCTGCCCTGGGCCTCTTCCATTGCCAGAGTGAGGCCACATGGAAACTGGAGGAACGGCACCTCATATTTTGCTTGGGTAGCTTACAACCCAGTGGTATGGACATTGAATTCTCTAAATTTAAGTAACTTCTACTTATACTCCACTCCACTCCCCTCTTGCCTCCTTTATCCACTCTAGTCATTTTACCAGTTCCACAGTTCTCCACATCGTTTCCCTCTTGAGATCACTCGTCAATGACGGCCTCACCAGTCACCACACTGCCCGAGGTCATTTGTGTCATCCCTTGATCGTCCTGGTCTTTTCTCACCTCACCTCTCCACTCCCCCTCCCCTCCCCCCTTCACCCCCAACTTTCAGTCTGTAAAAGGGTCCCGACCCAAAAAGTCACCCATCCATTTTCTCCAGAGATGTTGCCTGACCTGTTGACTTACTCCAGCACTTTGTGTCTATCTTCCTTCCACTGACTCCATCTACACTTCACACTGCCTCGGCAAGGCCACAAGTATAATCAAAGGCAAATCTCACCCTTCTCCCTCTTCTCGCCTCCCCCATGAGGCAAGAGGTACAGAGGTTTAAAATCGCACACCTCCAGATTCAAGGACAGTTTCTACACAGCTGTAATCAGCAACTTTACCGGCCTCTCATCAGCTAGAGTGCGGTCCTAACCTCCCATCTACCTCATTGGAGATGTCTAAGGGAGGAGACGGCTGGAGGCCCTGTAGCAGCCTGGGGCTTGCCTGGAATGGACACCGTTCATAACAACTAGAGCGCGGACTGGACTTGGAAAATAATGCCAACATATAGCGCATCTTGCATGCGGGATCAGTGGACTATTTCTGTATGTTTGCTGATCAGGGACGTGCTTGGGTGTGGCAACACTCTACTGGACTGTTTGTAAGAAAATAACTTCACTGCGCGGTTACACTTCACACATGTGAAAATGAAAGCACCATTGAACTCTGACATACTTAGCCCGAGCGTTGACATTATTGGCACTCACGTAATCCAATAAAAAACGATCCTCAAAAGATAGTTAGGAACGGGTATTAATCGTAACCGTGACTGAATTGCCCATATTCTATACGAATAATCATTTTTAAAATCGTTGCAGGAGGAATTTAAGCTTCATCATTCGTTACTTCAATATTGCATGTTCAGATTAATAAACTTAATTGGACCAAGATAAAAGTAAATGTCTCATCTTCTATTCATGTCTTCAATTAAATTGAGCAACCATCCTCCTCACTGGTTGCCACTTCTGATCCAGACTCTGTTTATTAGGCTGTGTGTGGTCTCTCATCCTTGCTCCACCCCATTACTTGGCCGACAAACATCTGACATGACGCTCCTCTCATGCTTGTTCCCATTGATTAATTTTAAAAATGCAACTCAGAAAGATCATCCCTTTTGTGCCTTGCTAACGCAAACACGTAGTTATTAAAAAGCGTTGCTTATCCATATGTATGAGGAAATGTTTCATTTCTTTTATGCCTGTCTTTGCTCTTAGATGGGCATGCAGTCATAGAGTCATAGAATCATACATCGTGGAAACAGGCCCTTTGGCCCAACTCGCCCATGCTGACCAACATGCCCCTTCTACAATAGCCTCACCTTCCTACATTTGGCCCATATCCCCCTAAACCTTTCCTATCCATGTTCCTGTCCAAATGTTTCTTAAACATTGAGATATTAGCTGCCTCAACTATTTCCTCTGGCAGCTCATTCCATATGCCCACCACCCTTTGTGTAAAAAAAGTTACCCCTCAGGTTCCCATCTTCCTCCTCTTGCCTTAAACTATGTTTCTATGTTTCTAAACCTATGCCCTCTGGTTCTCGATTTCCCTACTCTGGATAAAAGGCTGTGGATTAACGCTATCTATTCCTCTCATGATATTATGCATAACCACTTACAAAATATCTTACACTTCACTCTGCCTCGGAAAAACACACATGATCAATGACATATCCCACCCCTGTCATTCTTTCTTACCCATTCAAAGTGCATTTATCCGATCTATTCCTCTCATGATTTAGTACACCTCTATAAGATCACCCCGCATTCTCATCCTCCTTTAAACTGATTTAGAGGCATCTTCAGGTTTTCATTTAATTGCAGAAAGGACTTTACAAATTATACTGAAGTTCAAGAATCTGCTACCAGGTGTGCTGCTGAAATCACGGAAAGCATAAGGAATGAAAACAGAACATGCTGTTGCTGTTGGGGATGTTTGAGGATGTTTCCTCCAGTGGGAGTCTAGGACCAGAGGTCATAACCTCAGAATAAAAGAACATACCTTTAGAAGGATGAGGAGAAATTTCTTTAGAGGGTGGTGAACCTATAGAATTTCATTTCGGAGTCACGTGAGTGACTTCGTGAAGAGCCCGCCGGCACGCATGCGCGACATATCGTCGCATCGCATTGCTGCCGACGGCTGGTCGGGAGCGCGGCTCCCGACCAGCCCTTCAGAGGGCCGACTCAGGTAAGGCTAAGCCCCCTAGAGTTGGTGTTTCCTGTTGGGGGGGAGCAGTGTGTTCTCTCCCTACAGGAACGTGGATTTGGAGTCGCCGCCACTTATCCCGGAGCCTTTCTCAGCGGCTCACCTGCGAGTCGGGCCGGGAAACAGGCGTGTTAGTCGGGGAGCCCTGTTGGTACAGGGCCCGACCCGCCGATACACCGGAGCTCCAGTGTGAGTTGGTGTCTTGTTGTGGCGGGTGTATATTATGTTCTCTCCCTACAGGTACGTGGCCGGGAAATGGGCGTGGATGTCGGGGAGCCCTGTTGTTACCGGGCCCGACCCGCCGCTATGCGGGAGCTCCAGTGCCGATTCAAGGAGCAGGTGCTCCAGTGTTGATTTGAGGAGCAGGAGCTCCAGTGCTGGTTCAGGAGCAGGAGCTCCAGTGCTGGATTAAGGAGCAGGAGCTCCAGTGCTGATTCGAGGAGCAGGAGCTCCAGTGCTGATTCAAGGAGCAGGAGCTCCAGTGCTGATTTAAGGAGCAGGAGCTCCAGTGCTGATTCGAGGAGCAGGAGCTCCAGTGCTGATTCAAGGAACAGGAGCTCCAGTGCTGGTTCCAGGAGCAGGAGCTCCAGTGCTGATTCAAGGAGCAGGAGCTCCTGTGCTGATTCGAGGAGCAGCAGCTCCAATGCTGATTCCAGGAGCCGAGAACGGGGTGCCTCTCGAAAGGGGGGACCCTGCCACAAGTTCGCCATTGGCGACCACGGGGAAGGGGTCGTGCCCTTGCCCGACCCCCCTCCGCTAGCCCTTCGTTGAAGGGCAGGGGAGGAGCCCGTAAGCCTAAACCCGGTTCGGGCCAAGGCTCCACCAGCCGCCATGGTGCGGTCTGGTGCAACGGCGGGACCTGGGTCTGTGAGATCTGCTATCCAACTCCCAAACCCCGCCGCTGGGACGGGGGGCTTGGGTACGGTCCCGCCTCGGTCGCCGAGTCCCCTGTCGATGGGGGGGACGAGACCGTGCGTCGGCAAGGTCCACGATGTGGACAGCCGGCAAGCCCGCGCGGGCGTCGCTCCATGCTTCTGCTGGAGTCGACCCCAAGCCGTCAGGGCCCTTTGTGGCAACGGCTTCCGCTCCCGTTAAACGGAGACGGTTGAACACCTTTCCCGCGCGGGAATCGCGCGGTTCGCTGCGGCGGCCGATAGCGACAACTTCCGGCACCGAGATCACTTCTCAGAGGTGCGGGCCGATGAAAGGAGCCCCGGCAATCTTTCTGAGCCGGAGGTCTCCGACCACCCCAGTGTTCAGGGTGAAGGGCGTATGGCCGCATGACGCGGCTACTGGAGAGGAGCCATCCAGCTCCAGTAGGCACAGGGAGGTTAACCGCCGTCAGCAGAAGTTGAGAACCGTCAGCAGACACTAAGCCCAGTGAACTGCTCCTCCCTTCAACGAGCCCATACGCCACGGTCGCCGAGTCCCCCATGGATGGGAGGACGAGACTATGCGTCGGCTAGGTCCATGATATGGGCAGCCGGCAAGCCCGCGCGGGCGTCGGATCTCCATGCTAAGTCAGGTGCCGACTTCCCATCGCATTTGCCCTCCGAGGCAGCGAGACCAAGCTCCGCCGAGGAGGCGTTTGAGAGTACCTCCCGCGCGGGAATCGCTCAGCTTCGCTGCAGCGGCTACCGGCGACAACTTTCCGGCATCAGGTTCACCTCGATGAGGTGTGGGCCGATGGACGAAGCCCCAGCAGTTCAGCAGAACATGAGGACTTCGGCCGCCCGAGTTTTAGCTCAAGGGGCGTATTGGCCAGGATGGAGCGGATATTGGAGCCCCTCCTGCAGCAGAATCAAAAAATTTCGGGGAAGACTTCTCCAAGAGGGAAGGATATTCGGGGTCCTCCATCCCAGCATATGCCTCAACGGAAGTTTACGCTGTCTGCCGTTGAGCAGGCAGCAGGCACGGCTGAAATTTTTTCGTCGGAACAAAAGGCGTGATAGAGAAAACTATTCACGAGCCCATTGAATTTGTCTCCCATATTTTTACTAGGCCAAAAAAGGATGGAGGTTGTCGGGTGATTATTGACTTGACCAGTTGAATACCTTTGTAACATATACACATTTTAAAATGGACACCTTTTGAGACAGCCAAATCACTGCTTTCGCATGGTTGCTTTATGGCATGTATTGATTTGAAAGATGCATGCTATTCAGTGTCCATCCGGAAACATCACCAGAAATTTTTGAAATTTGTCTGGATGGAACAGCTCTGGCAATATCGGGCCTTACCAAATGGGCTTACTACCGCCCTAGGCTTTACTAAATTACTCAAACCTATTATGGCCAAATTACGTATACAACATCATATTGTAATGGCTTATTTAGATGATATTCTGATTATTGGCAACACTCTGGAAGCAGCTGAAAGCGCTGTTTCAGCAACTGTTACTATATTTCAGCAGCTGGGGTTTATAGTCCATCCAGAAAAATCGAAGTTTCACCCATCCCAGGTTATGGATTATTTGGGTTTCACGGTGGACTCTATTCTAATGAGGGCCAACATTCCATTTCACAAGGTGGAGGATGTTTCCCTTGCATGTCAGGATCTCGCATCTGCCAGTATACCATCTATTCGGCATACAGCTAAGATGATTGGGAAAATCGTAGCTTTATTTCCGGCAGCCCGGTTTAGACCTTTGCATTATCAAAATCTGCAAAGGGCCAAGATTGCTGCGTTAAAAAAGAACGCTGGTCATTTTGACAGACCTATGGGGCTGCCTTCCGATGCTAAGGTTGAGCTACAATGGTGGGTGTCCAATATTGGCAAGGCATTCAAACCCATTGTTGTGCCCAATCCGGTGGTATATTTGCAAACTGACGCAAGCTCTCTAGGCTGGGGAGCTGCGGACAGCTCTTCTAGTTGTGGAGGCAGGTGGGATCCCCTTGAAGCTAGCATGTTGCTAATACAAGGGATTAACTATTTGAAGCTGCTTGCAGCATTTCACGGACTGCGGGCATATTGTGCTAATCTTAGTGGTACTCATGTCCGTCTCCAAATAGACAACACTACAGCGGTGGCATATTTAAACCATATGGGCGGTACCAGGTCAGTCTCTTGTGACAAATTGGCTAATACTATTTGGTGCTGGTGTATTGATCGAGATATTTGGATTTCAGCTACCTATTTGCCAGGTAGGCTTAATACTGTGGCAGACACCAGGTCACGCAAATTCAATGATAGTTTGAGTGGATGCTGCATCCTCAAATATTTGCCCAAATTACAGCCAAATTTGGCCAACCGGATATCGACCTTTTTGCGTCCCGGTTGAACCATCAGGTACCGACATATGTTTCATGGGAACCAGACCCTGGGGCATTAGCGATTGATGCATTCTCGCTAGACTGGGGGAAGTGGTTTTTCTATGCATTCCCCCCGTTTTGCCTCATCAGTCGGGTATTACAAAAAAAAAAAAAAAAAAAAAAATCAGGATGGATTCTGCCAGAGGCATTCTTGTCATACCCGACTGGCCTACACAGCCTTAGTATCCGGTGGTCTCTGACATGATTAGTCAACCTTGGGTCCCTCTAGAGGGTTGCCCACATTTGGTTTCTCACCCTGTCTCAGGGGAGTTACACCCCTGCCATGCCTATCTAAAATTACTGGCTTGCAGGTTCTGACCAGGCCATGGATGCAGTATGGCCTTACCACCCGGACCATGAACACCATTGGAGCATCATGTCGAGAGTCAACCAGGCGGAGATATCTCTCCCACATCACCAAGTGGGAAGCCTACTGCAGTCGCTCTCACATCACCTGTGATGATGTCTCCATAGCCGACGTCCTGGAATTCCTCGCGGGGTTGCACCATGATGAGCACTTGAGTTATAGTGCCATCAACAGCGCCAGGAGTGCGCTATCATTCTACCTCAACATCGAGGTAGGATCGAACAGGCTAGTGTCCAGGCTTATGCGGGGAATATTCAATCTGAATCCGCCTACACCACGCTACAACATCACCTGGGATGTCAGGGATGTACTTACCCTGCTCAGGTCGTGGTCACCCATGGAAGGGTTACAGCTGGACCAACTCACTATGAAATTGGTGATGTTACTAGCGCTGACTTCAGCACAGCGGGTTCAGACGCTCCACAAACTACGTATTGACAGGATGACGTCGACCCCTGGAGAAGTAGTCTTTTTCATCGATGAGCTGCTTAAGCAGCATAGACCTGGGTGCACAGGGCTGCAGCTGAAGTTCCCGGCATACCCTGCAGATGCTCGGCTATGTTTAGCCACTCACATCCGTTACTACATCAAGGTGACGAGGAGCATCAGAGGAATGGAGTTGTACCTGCTTGTCACTCACAAAAGACCTCACCATTGAGTGACAGTCCAGACGATATCCAGGTGGCTCCGGATCGTCCTGAATAAGGCAGGTATTGACACTAATGTGTTTACATCCCACTCCACCAGGGCTGCATCTACGTCGGCGGTGAGAGTCATGGAGGTACCCATGGACCATATCCTCGCCACAGCAGGATGGGCGAATGAAGCTGTGTTCCAGCGATTCTATAATAAGCTCCCCTTCAGTTCGCAGAGGCCGTGCTGAACACCGGGTGTGAACGTGGGGATGTCCCTGATTAAAAGGGTGTTATTTGTTGTGTTATTAACAAATCTTCTTTTTGTTTCAGTATAACCTCGTTTCGTCAACTTGTTTACTCCAATCCATCCTTGCTAGTGGTGTGTCCGCATGGACGTTGTCCAGGGCGTGTAATCACAGAAGCTTTGAAGTCTTCACGAAGTCACTCACGTGACTCCGAAATGAAATAGTAAGATTGAACGAGAACTTACCAAGTTTGAAGGTTGATCTTTATTTCATGAGGAGTTGCGGTGAGGGATTTCGTGCCCTCCGCTCCCAACCCTCGATCATCTTCAGCTGGTAATCAGAGTCTCTTTAAATCTTACTATGCCAAGTCATTTCTGTTGTTGTTTCTGTGATTCCACACCGCTGCTTTGAAGAATGTCGCGCATGCGTGCCGGCGGGCTCTTCACGAAATCCCTCACCGCAACTCCTCATGAAATAAAGATCAACCTTCAAACTTGGTAAGTTCTCGTTCAATCTTACTATTCCTTGCCAGAGAAGACTGTGGAGGCCAAGTCAATGGAGGCCTAGTCAACATGTGTTTTTAAGGCGGAGATTGATAGATTCTTGATTAGAAACATAGAAACATAGAAACATAGAAAAATAGGTGCAGGAGTAGGCCATTCGGCCCTTCGAGCCTGCACCGCCATTCAATGTGATCATGGCTGATCATCCAACTCAGTATCCCGTACCTGCCTTCTCTCCATACCCCCTGATCCCTTTAGCCACAAGTGCCACATCTAACGCCCTCATAAATATAGCACGGGTATAAGAGGTTCTGGGGAGAAGGCAGGAGAATGGGGTTGAGAGAGAAAGATAGATTAGCCATAATTTTATGGCAGAATAGACTTGATGGGCTGAATGGTCTAATTCTGGTCTTATAACTTATGAACGTGCGATGCTGAGCAGATCAAACTGCATCTGTGGCGAGAGAAACAGAGTAATCGTTTCAAGTCAATGACTTTGTCAAAAGTGTAGAAGCTAGTGTGATTCAAGTTACAGAGGTGGAATAACTCCTTTAACAGTTGCCTTACAGTGCCCGAGTTTGTTCGCGACTATGAGTGCTGTCTGGACAGTTTGTATGTTCTCTCTGGGACCGCGTAGGTTTCCTCGGGTGCTCCAGTTTCATCCCACACTCCAAAGATGCACAGGTTTGTAGGTTCATTGGCTTCGGTAAAAAAATGTAAGTTGTCCCTAATGTGCAAAATAGTGCTAGTGTATGCGGATCGCTGGTCGGAGCAGGCTCAGTGGGCTGAAGGGCCTGATTCCAAGCTGTATCTCTAAACTAAACTAAAGGGCCTGTCCCACTTGGCGATTTTTTCGGCGACTGCCGGCATCATTGGCTGACATATCAGGTCACCGAAAAAGTTGCGACGTGATACAGCATGTCGCGGCGGTGCCGTGGTGTGATGATGTATCGACGCACGGTGTTTCCTTAAGTGTCACAACATTTTTTTTGTCGCTGCCGGCTTTTGAAACGTTCAAAATCTTTTGGCGACCCTGATATGACGTCGGCAGTCGCCGAAAAAAATCGGCAAGTGGGACAGGCCCTTAAACACTTTCTTGTTACTCACTGGTTATCAGATTGACTCTTGAATCCCAATTAAATAACCTCTTTCACACCCCGTTCATGATAGTGATGCAACACACTTGTCATCTCACCACTACCTTTAAAGCCCTGTTCCACTGTATGAGTTCATTCAAAGAGTTCTCCCGAGTTTGCCCTGATTCGAACTCGGAGGTTTACGGTAATGGCCGCTCGTCGGTACTCGGGGCTCTTGTGGACATTTTTCAACATGTTGAAAAATCGTCACGAGTCTTCCCAAGCTTACCGCGTTTCCCGAGTACCTGCCGTCAGCGTTACGAGCCGCTAAGAGACATCCCCGAGCTCCGACGTAGCCGCTACGTTCATTCTACATGCTTACCACGAGTTTGATTTTTTTTTTAAATTCGGGAGAGCACGTGAATGAACTCGTACAGTGGGACAGGGCCATTAGACTTTACTTTAGACTTTAGAGTTAGCACAGAAACAGGCCCTTCGGCTCACTGACTCCGGACTGACATGGGAACACTCCCACATGCTAGCACTATCCGACACATTAGGGACAATTTATGATTTTTACTGAAGCAAATTACCTCATCTGGCTTTTCTACTATTGCACTTTAGTATTTTTGCGCACTACTTCAGGTTGAAAACTAATCTTTGCACTATTCTGGCGCTTTGGCTTATTGCATTCATTGTTGTACCTATCATTACCATGAATACTGTTTACTTTCTGAGCTACATGCAAACAAGCTACATCATTGCACCCTGGTGTACATGACAATAAAATGTTCTAATCTAATCTAATTTTATGACTTGGGTTCTTCTATTCAATCTCATTGCCACTATTCGCGTTAAATGCCTGCTAAACTTTATTATACTTCTTTAAAGTGTCTTCACTCCTTCTCTCTCCTTCCCTCCCCCCTCCTCCCCCCCTCCGTGCTCTCTAAAGGACTTACCGTTACTGTGTAGCCGTTTTACCTTCCTCTTCATCCCGGGTGTGAACTTCAGACAGCGCTCCCCCGCTTTCCCTGGCCCCCACCTTCGTGATGTGTGTGTGTGTGTGTGTGTGTGTGTGTGTGTGTGTGTGTGTGTGTGTGTGTGTGTGTGTGTGTGTGTGTGTGTGTGTGTGTGTGTGTGTGTGTGTGTGTGTGTGTGTGTGTGTGTGTGTGTGTGTGTGTGTGTTTGTGTGCGGCCGGTCGATCCAGCTCGCGGTTTCACTGCGGACGGTCGATCCAGCTCGAGGTTTTCCAGGCGAGTGCCCTCGAGCTTGAAGGTCGAAGACACTCTTCTTAACTCGCGGATTAGGTCGCCCAAGTGGGACAGCCCTTTTAGTTGACCCACCAATGTTCCTACCAGGGGAATATTTCAGCATTGCATTTGGTTCCAACAGCCCTTGTTATCTTCAGGGACAGTGACACTTATAATATTCCCGTTAAGCTGCTTATTTCTCGATTTTCCCAAAATTCATGCTTCCTGTGGGCTTTCTATAATCTACTTTCTTTATTAATTTCCATTTTAATTGCCCTAATCTTCGCCTGTGGGACTATTTGATGTCTGCCAGTTGTTGCTGAGGTACATCTAATATGTGCTGCACATCCAGCATGAAAATCACATCCTGCAGTGCTTGACATGACCATTTACTAACAATCTGACACTCATTCCATTCCAAACCTCTCAAAGAGGTAAATGAGATGTATTTATATATAACAACAGTTCTGGACTTACAGATATCCAGAAGTACCCAATGAAGGATAGTGACCGCTGTAAAGTTGTAAACATGGCTGTAAGAATGAACACAAGGAGTCTCTCTCACTCGCTCATTCACCCACCCACTAACCCATTCAATTCTGACCTCAGGTGCTGTCTGCGTGGAGTGTGCACATTAATTTTGTTTATTTTACAGATACAGCGTGGAAACAGGCCCTTTGGCCCACTGGGTCCACACTAACCAGCGATTGCCCGTAGACTTGTTCTATTCTACACACTAGTTGTAGAGTTTAATTTAGTTTAGAGATACAGCGTTGAAACAAACCCTTCAGCCCACCAAGTCCACGCCAACTGGTGATCACCCGTACACTCGTTCTATCCTACACTCTACGGACAATTTACAGAAGCCAATTAACCTACAATCCTGCACATTTTTGGAATGTGGTAGGAAACCGGAGCGCCTGGAGAAAACCCATACAGGGAGAACGTACAAGCTCTGTACAGACAGCACCCGTAGCTGTAAGGCAGCAACTCTACCACTGCACTACTGTGCCGCCCTATTCCCATTATTTTCATTCACCTATCATCTTCTCGCTGTTACTGCATGGGTTTCTTCTGGATGCTCGGGTTTCCTCTCACATCCCAAAGACATGTAGGTGCATTGGCCGTCGTTAATTGCCCCTCGTGTGGGAAAGATAGAGCATAGGATAGGGATAAAAAGGGAACATGGAAAGGGAAACAGAAGGAGTGAATGGGTGATCGATGGTCGTCGTGGACTCGGTGGGCCGAAGGGTCTGTTTCCATGCTGTATCTCTACCCAAAGCTGATATTGAATGGCAGAGCTGGCTTGAGTGACTCAGTCGCCTACTCCTGCCACTGATGCATATATATGTATGTATAACTAATGCCTGTGACCTTCTTGGTGTGGGTAAACCAAGCAAACAGCCCATGGACCAGCTGTAGACAAAAAGAACTGCAGATGCTGGTTCATACCAAATATAGACGTAAATTGCTGGAGTAACTCAGCAGGTCAGGCAGCATCTCTGGATAAAAAAAAAGATGGATGACGTTTCAGACGTTTCGGGACCTGTATACAGACTGAAAGTACGGGGTGTGGGGGGGGTTGGTGGGTGGGTGAGGGGAGGTAGTGAATAGCTGACGACGAGGAAAGACCAGGACCACTCAGGACTGGGCACAAAGGGCGACCACCCTGCCTGAGGTAATTTGTGGCCTGCCCTGATCAGTCCTCTTCAGCTCTTCAACCACCAATCTCCCCCCACTCTGTACTTACAGCCTGAAGAATGGTCCCGACCCGAAACAACACCCAGTCGTTTTCCCCAGAGATGCTGCCTGAACCCGCTGACTTACTCCAGCACTTCGTGTCCATCTCGGAGACGAGCTATCCTAGTTTTCACCGTCATCTATCACCATGTATCTCAACACTGGGAGAAAGCTGCTCAAGGCACTGGGAACACGGTTGCTCGTGAGTAATGAGACTGTCCTGCCTGACAGAAGCAAAAGGGATTTTGTATTCTCTCCTTCCATAAACAGTCATGTTGCAGCACGACAAATAGGAGGCATAAATTTCAAAGTGGACATTAATCATGGCAGGAATAGACACAAAAAGCAGAAGTAACTCAGCGGGACAGGCAGCATCTCTGGAGAGAAGGAATGCGTGACGTTTCGGGTCGAGACCCTTCTTCGGACTGGTTAGGGATAAGGAAAACGAGAGATATAGATGGTGATGTGGAGAGATGAAGAACAATGAATGAAAGATACGCAAAAAAGTAACAATAATAAAGGAAACGGGCCATTGTAAGCTGTTTGTAGGGTGAAAATGAGAAGCTAGTGTGACTTAGGTGTGGGAGGGATAGAGAGAGAGGGAATGGGGGGGCTACCTGAAGTGGGAGAAATCAATATTCATACCACTGCCCATGCAAAATACGAGATGCTGTTCCTCAAATTTGCGTTTAGCCTCACTCTGACAATGGAAGTGGCGGCGCTGCCTGGCAGCTGCGGCTCGCCTGCAGTCCGTCTGTTTTTTCTTTTTTTTGTTGTTTTTGCTTATGTCTGTTTTAGTTCAGTTAGTTTATTAGATTTTGTAAGTGTGGGGGGGGGGGGGGGTGGGAGAAACAGGGCTTTAGTCTCTTCCTTCGGGGGGATACGACCTTTTCCTGTTGTATCCCCTGTCTCCGTCTGCGCTGAGGCCCTAATGGAGGAGCTGACGGCCTCGGGGGCCTCGGAGCTGATGCCCTCGGGTGGCGTTCGCGGCAGCGGCAGTTCCGGCAGCGGCAGTTCCGGCAGCGGCAGTGGCTCGACTGGCCTGACCTAGCAGCAGCAGCGGCCCGACTTGGAGCTGTGGTGGCATTCCGGCGTTCCAGTAGCGGCAGCGGCCCGACCTGGAGCTGTGTTCCGGTAGCGGCAGCGGCCCGACTTGGAGCAGCAGCCTGACTCTGGAGTTGTGGCGGTGTTCTGGTGTTTCGGCGGCGGTGGCAGCGCAGCTTCCGAGGCCCGGCCGCGGGCCCAGTGGACGACATCGTCGGGAGCTCGCAGGTCACAGGTTGGTGACCTGTTTTCTGGAGCTCCCGCTGGACTGGAGGGCGGCAGCTTCGGCAGCCTTGGCCGCCCCGGGCCGCGGAGTTTGAATCGGCCCTTTCGCGGAGCTGGATTCAGCTGCGGGACTGACTCACTTCCCAACACCCGGCGGGGTCAATACATCGGAGGCCTGGATCGCCTCAGCGCAGAGGGAGAACAAGGAGGGAAGAGACAAAGACTAAGACTTTTGCCTTCCACCACAGTGAGGAGGTGTTTGGTGAACTCACTGTGGTGGATGTTAAATTTGTGTTTTTTGTGTGTTTTTGTTACTTTTAATATATGTATGACTGCAGGCACGAAATTTTGTTCTGAATGACAATAAAGGTAATCTGAAATCTGAATCTGAATCTGAATCTGAAATGGAGTAGACTGAGGACAGAAAGGTCTGTGTAGAAATGGGAAGAAGAATTAAAGTGTCCAGCAACCGGGAGATCAGGTTGGTTCACGCGGGCTGAGCGAAGGTGTTCCACAAAACGATTGCCCTGTCTTCCCTTTGATCTTGCCGATATATAAGAGTCCACATTGTGAACAACAGATACAGTGGATGAGGTTGGAGGAGGTGCAAGTGAACCTCTGCCTAACCTGAAAGGACTGTCAGGGTTCCTGGACAGAGTTGAGGGAGGAGGTATAGCGACAGGTGCCGCATCTTCTATGGTTGCAGGTGAAGGTACATGGGGAGAGGGTGATTTGGAAGGTAAGGGATGAGTTAACCAGGGGGTTGCAGATGGAACTGTCTCTGCAGAAGGCAGAAAAGGATGGAGATGGGAAAATATGGATCAGGGATCCCGCTGGAGATGGCGGATGTTTTGGAGGATTATGTGTTGTATGTGATGACTGATGAGGTGGAAGGTAAGGACTAAGGGGACTCTGTGTTGCGACTATGGGGTGGGAGAGCAAGGGTGGAGCTGCGGGGTATGGAGGAGACATGAGACAATAGACAATAGACAATAGGTGCAGGAGTAGGCCATTTGGCCCTTCGATCCAGCACCACCATTCAATGTGATCATGGCTGATCATCCCCAATCAGTACCCCGTTCCTGCCTTCTCCCCATATACCCTGACTCCACTTATTTTAAGAGCCCTATCTAGCTCTCTCTTGAAAGCATCCAGAGAACCTGCCTCCACCGGTCTCTGAGGCAGAGAATTCCACAGACTCACCACTCTCTGTGAAAAAAAGTGTTTCCTCGTCTCCGTTCTAAATGGCTTACTCCTTATTCTTAAACTGTGGCCCCTGTTTCTGGACTTCCCCGACATCGGGAACATGTTTCCTCCCTCTAGCATGTCCAAGCCCTTAACAATCTTATATGTTTCAATGAGATCCCCTCTCATCCTTCTAAATACCAGAATGTACAAGTTCAGCTGCTCCATTCTCTCAGCATATGACAGTCCCACCATCCCGGGAATTAACCTTGTAAACCTATGCTGCACTCCCTCAATAGCAAGAATGTCCTTCCTCAAATTAGAGGACCAAAATGCCACATAATACTCCAGGTGTGGTCTCACTAGGGTCCTGTACAACTGCAGAAGGATCTCTTTGCTAGAGTGAGGGCCTCATCTATGATGTTCCCTAAAGAATGAGGACATCTCAGATGTTCTAGTATGGGATACCTCATCTTGCACACAGATACGGCATAGAGAGAGGAATTGGGAGTAGTGGATAGTCTTTGCAGGAAGCAGGGTGGAAAGAAGTGTAGTCGAGATAGTTGTGGGAGTCAGTGGGTTTATAATAGATGTCAGTCAATAGTCTATTTTTTGTGATGGATTCTGTGAGGTCAAAAAAGGGGAGGGAGGTGTCGGAGATGGACCAAGTAGATTTGAGTGCAGGCTGAAAATTGGTTTTGAATTTCATGAAGTTCCTGAGTTCTGCATGGTGCTGGATGTAGAACCGATGCAGTCATCAATGTAACAGGGATAGAGTTCAGTCAACAATGTAACAGGGATAGTGCCAGTGTACGTCTGGAACAGGGATTGTTCAAGGTACCCTACAAAGAGGCAGGCTTAGCTGGGGCCCACGTGGGTGCCCATAGCTCCGCCTTGGACTTGGAGGGAGTGGGAGGAGTCAAAGGAGAAGTTATTGAGGGTGAGGTCCAGCTCCGCTAGGTGTAGTGTTAGTGGAGGGAAATTGGATGGTTCTGCGGTTGAGCAAGAAATGGAGGGCTTTAAGGCCTTCCTGGTGGGGGGGGTGGAGGTGTAGAGTGACTAAACATCCATAGTAAAGATGAGGGAGTGGCGGCTCGGAAAGCAGAAGTCATTAAACAGATGGGTATGTGAGGTAACTTGGACATAGGTCGGGAGAGACTGGACCAGGGGGATAGGATGGAGTCGAGGTACGTGAAAATCATTTCCCTGGGACAAGAGCAGGCAGAAACAATGGGTCTGCCAGGCAGTTATGTTTGTAGATTTTGGGGAGAAGGTAAAAACGGGCTGTGTGGGGCTGGGCAATGATAAGGTTGGAGACTGTGGAAGGCAGACGGCAGAAGTGATGAAATCAGTAATGGTGTTTGAGATTAAGGCCTGGTGGTCATCTGTGAGATCACGGTGCAAGGATAAGTAGGAGGAGGTTTCAGAGAGTTGTAGCCTGGCCTTAGCCTGGTAGAGGTCAGCGTCCCAGACTACCACGGCACCTCCCTTGTCAGTGGGTTTCATTATAATGTCAGGAATGCTGCAGAGTGAGCGGAGGGGCTGTACATTCAGAGCGGGTGAGGTCGGAGTAAGTAAGGGGAGTGGAAAAGTTGAGATGATTGATGTCGCGCCGGCAGTTAAAAATAAAGAGGTCTAGTTAGGGTAGAAAGGTAGGAGTCCAAGAGGACCAGTGGAGAAAAAGGCACAGTGGGGGATGCCACAAGAGGCATGACTGGACACGGTAAGCACTGGTGGAGGTGTTCACAATCACACACAGCAGAGCAAAAGGTTGATGATCGGCTGGTGATGAAATGCACCATCGATTGGTCCAACTGTATCCAGGGTGGAGGCTGATGAGGATATTGGCCTCTCAAATTGGCCTCTGTAAATTGCCCCTAGTGTGTAGGGAGTGGATGAGAATGTGGGACAACATAGAGCTAGTGTGAAAGTCTATGGTCGGCACGGTCTCGATGGGCCAAAGAGCCTGTTTCCCTGCTATATCTTTGAATCAATATCCATGTGCCTATCTAAAAGCCTCTTAAAAGCCATTTTGTAAATGCCTCCGCCAACCACCGCTGGCGTGAGGTGAGAGGGCGCAAGATTTAATACGAACCAGAGGGGAAACTTTTTCACTCAGAAGGTCATGAGTATATGGAACAAGCTTCCAGAGGAGGTAGTTTAGCAGGTACTATAATACTATAACAGTATTGAAATGATACTTGGACAGGTTCATGGATAGAACAGATTTAGAGGGATGTGGGCCAAACGCAGGCAAATGGGACTGACTTAGATGGCATGAGCAAGATGGGTCAAAGGGCCTGTTTCCATGCTGTTTAACTCTATGATTGTGGGAGGCAGGGAGAATTTAAACGGAGAGGTGACTGTAGATAGTAGCATGGATATCACTAACCCCAGACAGCCAAGGATTCAAAGTGAATGCAGGACAGGACACACTATGTGGCCTTAGCATTGGATATTTCATCTCGACACATCCCCATTCACCTTCTCCCTACCACAGGACAACAGTCCTTCCTCTTGCTGTTGATCGGTTTATAGGAGGCAGCACAGTGGTAGAGTTGCTGCCTCATAGCACGAGAGTCCTGGGTTTGATCCTTGTCTGCTGTCAGGGTAGAGTTTGTGCGTTCTCTGGGTTTTACGCTGGTTTCCTCGCTCACATCCCAAAGACGTGCATGTTAGTAGGTTAATTGGCCCTCTGTAAATTCCCCCCAGTGTTGAGGGAGTGGATGAGAACATGGAATAACATAGAACTAGTTTGAAGGGATGATGGATGGCCAGTGTGGGTTTGGTTGGCCGAAGGGCTTGTTTCCATGTTGCAGCTCTAAACTAAACTCTAAACTTCCCCGAGAGCGAGGGAGAGAGAGAGAGAAAAGCAGCTGCAATATTCTCCATTCTTGTTTTGTTTAGCTGCAGGACCTTGCAGCTGCAAACTGACAGCTCCTTGATATATGAGGTTGGCAATAACTAAAAACATAACTTAGAAAAAGGGATTAAAAAATAGATTATGCACTCAGCAATTTAATAACAAGCCAAAGTAAGAAGTCAAAATAAATACTGATTCTTTTTGACTGATGTACAAACAAATTGAAATATTAACTTGTGAATGGAAAAGGCTCATGCTTTCAAGAATAAATATGTTTTCATATGGAGTGCCTCGTAATGTAAGAAATAGGAGCAGATGTCTACGACATCGGTAGACACAAAATGCTGGAGTAACTCAGCGGGTGAGGCAGCATCTCTGGAGAGAAGGAATGGGTGACATTTCAGGCCGAGACCCTTCTTCAGACTGATGCCTATGTGGTCCCCTGACGTTGCTCTGAAATTGAAACAGGTCACTTATACTTGATCTCCAGTCCATTGATGCTATGGTTTAAATAGCACATCAACCCCATTTAGTGCCCATTACTCTCCTGGTGTGAAGAGAAGGCCATTGTTTTTTCCTGGCTATTGGGTCAGCAACAAGTTTAGTACACAGTTGGGGGTGCTGTGTTGGAATGACTGCAATCAGAGAATGGGGCTGAGGATGAGGTTTTCTCCCAGTGCTCCAGTTTCCTTGGAGTCTGGTGGAGTCATTGAGAATGTGGGAGAATAAACCATTCTCCATGGTTAATAAACCATTAATAAACCATGGAATTATTTTTATCGAGTCTATATTCAAGATTAGAAGTTGTTCAGCTGGAGCTGAACACACTTCTCGGCATCTGCATACAATGGTGTCTGTCTGTCTTGTTGCTTCTTGTGTGTGGTGGGGGAAAGATTGGTGGAAACAGGTCCGCGACGTGAAAGCTCTTTCCTTGACCCCAACCATGGAATTAATGTAGGGTGAGCGCGGGCTACACTGTGGCACACCTGATAGAGCTGCTTCAATCAGATTCAATCCTGATCTCGGGTGCTGTCTGTGTGGAGTTTGCATGTTCTCCCTGTGACTATGTGGGTGTCCTCCAGGTGCTACAGTTTCCTCCTACATCCCAAAGACGTGCACGCTTGTAGGTTAAGTTAGCCTCCATAAATTGTTCCTAGTTTGTAGGGAATGGGATAATATAGCACAAATGTGATGGTTGGCCCAGACTTGTTGAGCCAAACTGCCTATTTCCACAATGAGTCTCTCAACTAAATGGAGACACAGATTCGATCCTGACCTCGGGTACAGTTTGTGTGGAGTTTGCACGTTTTCTCTGAGTTCTCCTTCGCAATCCTTCCCGACCCGAAACGTCACCTATCCATGTTCTCCAGCGATGCTGCCTGACCCGATGAGTTACTCCAGCACCTTGTCTCCTCCCTATGGCCACATGGAATTCCACTGCATGCTCCAGTTACCTCCCACAACCCAAAGACGTGTGGGTTGGTAGGTTAATAGGTCTCTGTAAAATTGCCCCTCGTACAGAAAGTAGGCACAAAATGGTGGAGTAACTCAGCGGGACAGGCAGCATCTCTGCAGAGAAGGAATGGGTGATCATTGGGGTCGAGACCCTTCTTCAGACTGATGTCAAGAGGGAGGGGGATAGATAGATAAGGAAGTGTGAAGGTGTGAAAACGGCAAAGGGAATGGAGATCATGGAAAATGCAGAATAGATCATTGTTAGCTGGGAGGAGGTAGCAACAAAGCAAACAGATAAAAATGTAGTCGGAGACAGTAAGACTTGTCGGAGAACTAGGGAGGGGGGGAAATAGAGAGAGAGGGAAAGCAAGGTTTATAGAGTTCAGCAACATCCTCGCACAGCGGGATTGTATGGGAGAGTGGGATAAAATAGAACTAGTGTGAATGGGTGATCGATGGTCGGTGTGGACTCAACAGGTCAAGGGCCTGTTTACATCAATCAATCAATCTCACCCAGAAGGTGGATTGGCATGGCTGAAAAATCCAAGAGATGAGACAGTCAGAATATCTTTGTAAATGCAGAGATGATGTTGGGCTGATTCCCAGCTTTGTGGAAGTCACCACACTTCAGGTGCAGTTTAATGGTTGGAATAAACTCTGGGATTGTGAAAGAATCCTTAGAAATGCAAGACATCCTCCAAAAGAAAATCAGTGCTGAAGATGCAGACAATTGTCCAACTCATGTGAAGGAATTTCTTTACCCAGAGGATGATGAATCTGTGGAATTCATTGCCACAGAACATGGTGAAGGCCGATTCATTGGGTATTT
The DNA here is from genome assembly GCA_963514005.1 of Raja brachyura. The sequence goes on along the minus strand of OY740795.1, from coordinate 24,000,333 downwards.
TTAAAGCAGAGATTGATAGGTTCTCGATTAGTAAGGGTGTTAAAGGTTACTGGGAGAAGGAAGGAGAATTGGGTTGAAAGGGGAAAAATAGATCAACCATGTTCGAATGGCGGTGCAGACTCGATTGGTCGATTAAATTTTCTCCTCTTTCTTATGATCTTATGATCTCACATTCCTGCCGCTGAGCTTCAAAATGTCTGTATGTTCATTTTACATTTAAGAGGGGAATTTTATGTTTTGTAGTGATCAGCTAGCATATTTATTTATCAAAGGCTACCTGGAGAGATCATAATTCACAATTGTTGTTTTCTGGTGAATTGCAAATTGCCCTTGCTCCTTTCATCCTTGTCAAATTATTTATGATTTTTTTTTTCTCTCCCGGGTGTCTTGCTCTGGCACCTTTTTGACTTCCTTGGTATTGAAGAATTTATTCATCAAGCCTTTATAACCTATGTTGAGATTAGTTGTAACATCTCAGCAATTGTAGATTCAATAGTTTCCCCAAAGGGTATAAAGGAGCCATTTAAATGTCATGCTGTCTAATGTTCAAGCCTCACAAACCTAATGCAATATTTTCATACATCGTTGATTCTTGTTTATTAAACACAGAGCTCATCCTTTTTAGCAAATGGTTGTAAGGTGGAAATAAGTGTCAGGAAAATTAGCTTTCATCCAAATGTATATAATTCTCTGAGGTCTCTATCAGTGAAAGGCTGTTTTTGTGATCGTTGGGATTTACAATCCTCTAAGCACTAGAATCAGGCTCTATTTTTGACTCGGGGGGCTCTATGTTATTGTTCCACTGAGGGCAAGTCAAACCAGAGAAATAGCCGGTGAGATTTGCACACAAACTGACGCTGGCCCAACAACCATCTTAAAACACAATGACACAAGAAACAAAGGAAGGCAAATGACAGACAGACCAAATGAGCTCAAACCGGTTGGGTCTGTATTCTTTGGTGTTTAGCAAAATGAAGGGTGGACTTCTGGACATATATAAGATCGAAACGAGGCTTAGCAAGGTCATTTTCAGTTGTGGGAGAATGAGGACCGCACGAACTTGCAGAGAATTGTGGACAGAGCCCAGACCATCACGCAAACCAACCTCCCTTCCATTGACTCCATCTATACTTCCTGCTGCCTCGGCAAGGCCACCAGCATAATCAAGGACCAATCTTACCCCAGCACTCCATCTTCTTCCCTCTCCCATCAGACAAGAGGGACCGAATTGTGAAAACGCATACCTCTAGATTCAGGGACAGATTCTCCACAGCTGTTATCAGGCAACCGAACCATCCTAACACCAACTAGAGAAGGATCCTGTCCTATGATCCACCTCATTGGGGACTGTTGGACAATTTTTAATTGGACTTCACTGGACTTTATTTTGCACTAAACATTACAATCTTTATCTTGTACCTGTACACTATGGACGGCGCGATAATAATCATGTATAGAATTTCAGCTGACAGGATAGCATGCAACAAAACATCTTTTCACAGTACCTCGGTACACGTCAATCATTGGTTCAATCAATGGTGCTTTATTTGTTACATGTGCAACAGCACAGTGAAATTCCTTTTCCATGCCTGCACATGCGAGCACTGCCGTGTTTTGGCGCCATTTCCAAAGTCCAACGTCCGGTTGGCCCGCGCATTCAATGTACTGGAACAGTTCCTGCAAACAGACGTCCATCTCCTCGCCCGGCCATCTTTGTATCCTGGGGGCACCTTCTGCAGCTGACCTCAAAGGCGCTGGAGTCATTATCCCAGTTCACCCTCCAAACCGCCCTTGCTCCTCATGACAACAATAATGAACTAAACCAAACTAAACTAAAGTGTAACAAGTGAAATAGCCAGCGAGACGTGTACACAGACTCCAAATCACACAACAACTGTCTTAATACACAATGACACTAGAAACAAAGGAAGTGAAAACCATTCAGCCCAAGAGAGCCTAGGTCAAGGTTGAGTCTGTACCCTTTGGCATTTAGGGGAATAATGGGTGGTCTTCTACAGATAAATAAGATCCAGAGGCAATATGGCAGGGTAATTTTCAGTAGTGGGAGAGTTTTGAAAATGGGTGCATAGTTTTAAGACAAGGAGAGGGACATTTGAAACCAAGACATTTCTTATTGCAGAGCGTGGCGAATCTCTGGAATTATCTGACACATAGTTTTGAGGGGAGGGGGGTTGATCAATTGAAGTATTTAGAGTGGAGGTACATAGACGACTGCATTGATGCCACCTCCTGCACCCATGCAGAACTCATTGACTTCATCCATTTCACCTCTAACTTCCATCCGGCAACTGGACCATTTTCGACATCTCCCTACCGTCTAGACCTCACCATCTTCGTAACAGACTACTGACCGACATCTCCCTACCGTCTAGACCTCACCATCTTCGTAACAGACTACTGACCGACATCTACTACAAACCCACTGACTCCCATGGCTATCTGGACTACACTTTTTCCCACCCTACTTCCTGTAACGACTCTATCCCTTACTCCAAATTCCTCCATCTATGCCGCATCTGCACCCAGGATGAGGTGTTCCAAACCAGGGCATCGGAGATGTTCTCATTCTTTAGGGAACAGGGGTTCCCCTCTTCGACTATAGATGAGGCTCTCGCCAGGGTCTCCTCTATATCCTGTAGCTCCGCTCTCACTCTCCAACCCCATCCCCCCACTCGTAACAAGGACAGAGTCCCCCTTGTCCTCACCTTCCACCCTACCAGCTGTCACATACAACAGATAATCCTACGACATTTTTGCCACTTCCAACGGGATCCCACCACTGGCCACATCTTCCCATCTCCTTCCCTTTCGGCTTTCCGCAGAGACCGTTCCCTCCATAACTCCTTGGTCAATTCGTCCCTTCCCACCCAAACCACTCCTTCCCCGGTACTTTCCCTTGAAACCGCAGGAAATGTTGCACTTGTTGCTTTACCTCCCCTCTCGACTCCATCCAAAGACACAAGCGGTCTTTCCAGGAGAGGCAGAGGTTCACCTGCACCTCCTCCAATCTATTGCATCCGCTGCTCTAGGTGTCAACTGCTCTACATCGGTGAGACCAAGTGCAGGTTTGGTTATCGCTTCGCCCAACACCTCCGCTCGGTTCGCAATAACCAACCTGATCCCCCGGTGGCTCAGCACTTCAACTCCCTCTCTCATTCTGAATCCGACCTTTCTATCCTGGACCTCCTCCATGGCCAGAGTGAGTCCCACTGCAAATTGGAGGAGCAGCACCTTATATTTCGCTTGGGTAGTTTACACCACAGCGGTATGAACATTGACCTCCAATTTCAGGTAGTCCTTGCTTTCTTCCTCCTTCCCCTCCCTTCCCAGCTCTCCCACAGCCTAATGTCTCCACCTCTTCCTTTCTTCTTCCCGCCCCCGCCCCCCACCCCCACATCAGTCTGAAGAAGGGTCTCATCCCCAAAAGTCACCTATTCCTTCGCTCCATAAATGCTGCCTCACCCGCTGAGTTTCTCCAGCATTTTTGTCTACCCTAAATTAATGAGAGATTAGGAAGTGGAATAACATAAAACTGGTGTGAACGGGTGATGGATGGTCAGCTTGGATGCAGAGGACCCAAGGGCCTGTTTCCATGCTGAATATTTATTAATAAAGTGACATGTTGTTCCTGTGTGTGGGCTTAATTGTACACATGTAGAGTATGATGTATTCAAGAGAGAGTTAGATATAGCTCTTAGGGCTAATGGAATCAATGGATATTGGGAGAAAGCAGAAACGGGATACTGATTTTGGATGATCAGCCATGATCATATTGAATGGCAGTGCTGGCTCAAAGGGCTGAATGGCTACTCCTACACCTATTTTCTATGGTTTCTATGTTTTGAGTAGATTGGCTATTTGACTAGTATGCAAACAAAGGATTTTTATCGTATCGCAGTACACAACATGACCTCAATAAACCAATATCAATACTAATCAGATTGGGTCTGTATGTTTCGGAATGAGGGGTCAACTTAATGGAGCGCGAGGTCTTAAGTGGTCATGTCAGAGTAGAAGTTGCGATGATTTCACTTGTCGAAGAACTTTGACCAAGGGGAGACAGACACAAAGTGCTGGAGTAACTCAGCAGATCATTTCAGCAGACCGAAAGGTCTGAATAACAAATAAATTAAATTAAATTCAATTCAAATTCAATCAGCCAGTATCTCTGGACAAAAAAGGACGGGTGACTTTTTGGGTCGGGACACTTCTTCAGACCTAAGGCACATTGTTTCAACATAAGTGGTTGGTTATTTAAAAATGAGATACAGATACATTTCTTCTTCCAAAGGGTGGTACATCTCCGGAATTGTCCAACCCAAAAATGAAGATAGATGCAGAAGTGAGATAACATAGAACTAGTGTGAATGGGTGAATGATGGTCATTGTGGACTCGGTGGTCCAGAGGGCCTGTTTCCATGATGTGTCTTTCAATTAATCAATTCCTGGGCCACACCAAACCTCTCCATTTGGCTACACTTTCCATGTCGCTGTGTGCGATGAACACTCACAGGAACCGTCTTTGGCTTTTGGCTCCAGTGTCAACATCAGCTCTGCACAAACCTCTCTTTTATTTTTGAATTACTTCTCACTTCCACTTCTATCTGTCATCCACGCCCCTTACATACGACCCAATTCCTCTCATGGAAACACTCATGCACTCAACGCACACATACACCCCATGAATAAATGAAATACTGTAAGATGCATGCTGTTCGGAGGGAAGTGAGGCAAAGCCAGAAACATAACGTACATTTAATATTGGTGAATACAGAGTAAATAGCAACTGAATAAAGCCAATTTCACACCTCATAAAGTATTAGGTATAAACGATTCAAGCATACTATTAGGAAAAAAAACTGATAAAGAAATATACAGCAGTGTTGCAAAAAATAAAATTGAGCATACATCTTATGCAGATAGCCCCATGGAAGATGTGTGGTGTCAGCATAATGGATGGTCATGTCAAAAACCAGAAGACGGAAGGGAAAATAATTAAATCTGCAGAAAGTAGCAGAGACAACAGCAGTTGTACCAGTTAAATGTAACCACAGTGCTTGAAGTTATACAAAATATGGAAAACAGATAGGAAGGAACTTCATACAATCAACTGTAATCAGATCAAGGAAGACTAGATGATGGACCTTGAGGGGAGAGATAAGAGAAGAAAAAATGTCCATTGTGTTCAAATGAATCCAATTAATGAAAAACAAAACCATTTTAGTTTAGTTAGAAGGGTCCCAACCTGAAATCTCACTCATCCTTATTCTCCAGAGATGCCGCCTGACCCACTGAGTTGCTCCAGCACTTGGGGCTATCTTTAGTTTAGTTTAGTTTAGTTTAGTTCAGAGATACAACCTGGAAACAGGACCTCGGCCCACCCAGTGTGTCCCGACCAACGATCACTTGTACATTAGTCCTATGTTATCCCAGTTTCGCATCCTACATTCCAGGGGCAATTTACAGAAGTCAATTAACCTCCAAAACCTGAATCTATTTTGAAAAGTGGGAGGGAACCAGACCACCCAGAGAAAACTCACACGGTCACAGGTAGAACATACACACTTTGTCCACACAGCACCCATTGTCAGGACTGAACCCTCGTCTCTTGCGCTGCAAGGCAACAACTCTACCGCTGTGAGTTTGTGAACAATCGCAAAGCCTTAGCCAAAACTTTCACAGTAGGAAAGGATGGGATTAAACTGAATGGCCCACCATGGGTGATATAAAGCCCATGTGTGCTAAATGATAAAAATGAAAGAGCATGGGCATGGTGGCACAGTGGTAGATTTGCTGCCTTATTGTGCCAGGGAACCGGGTTCAATCCTGACTATGAGTGCTGTCTGTATGGAGTTTGTACGTTCTCCCAGTGACCACATGAGTTTTCTCTGGAAGCTCCCCTTTCTTTCACATGGTAAAGACATGCGGGTTGGTAGGTAGATTGGCTTCCGTAAATTGTGCCTGGGACCTAGGATAGAACTAGTGTGTGGGTGATCATTGGTCAGTGCAGACTCAGTGGGCTGAAGGGCCTGTTTCCACACTGCATCTCTAAACTAAACTAAACTAAGTGAAATGATTATCGACATCAGGGACATATGGCATTGATCTTTAAGTTCAACATTTTGCTTCTCCGTTTATAATGTGCATAACATGTTAATGCTATATCCTTATCAGAAGTGGAGTTTCATGCCCATTTGTTTCTAAATGCAGGAGCTCAGGAAGTAAAATCCCATTCTAGTTCCTTCTTGCAATGATCTTTTGTTGGAACTCAGGGACTAGACACATTAAATCTGTCTTTCTCTCTTGACAGTTCCCATGCGAGACATGGACATTTCCTAATACAGTAACCCCTTGCAATAACGGACCCCCTATATTGTGGGTTGTGGCTAGAGCGGACCGAGGCTTCCATTGCACTGACCCCCACCCACCTCCACCTCCGCCAGTTACCCAACAAGCTGGTGCTACGTGGCGCGTTGCAGGAGTGGAGAGAGCGAGCAGCATGAAGTTGGCGTGAGTACCAGGACCGTCCCTGGTGCACTGCGCGTGGGGCCGGGGTCTCTGCGGCTCTCTGGCCTGAGAATTCCCAGCTTTGGGTTAAACTTAACCCCCCCCCCCCCCCCCCTCACTTGCTCGGTTATAGCAGACATTTGGCAATAACAAAATCCAGCCCTCCCTCCATGGCATGTTATTGCGGGGGTTACTTGACTTTCTGCAATCACCAGATAATGCAACGCCCATTTTATTTTATCTTTGTCCAGCTGAGAGAGTGTTTATTCCAATTTAAGCACAGTGCTTGCATGATGTTCCACTTGTGTGATCTAATTGATGGAGTGATCTTGCACCAAGGCAAGAGAATACGAAAATGCAATGAACGTACATGTAATCTGTAATGTTGAAGATTTCTAATTCTGTAAGGATACCTACTTGGATTTCGAGCGTGTCAATGGTTTGAATTAATCAAAGGAAATTGCAGCAGTCACTCTGAATAAAGCATCTGATGGTGACTGCAAAGCATCTTGATCAATTTGGAGAATTGGGACATGACAGGAAGAGTAGTGCTTGACTGAAGCTACACACTTTAACTACCTAAAGCAGCAAAAGGAAGTTCCAGCCGTGTCAAACACAAAACGCCACAGATGCTGGAGGTCTGATATCAAAACATTAGACAGGTCAGGCAGCAGAGTGGCAGCAGCTTAACATCCCCTGAGATGTGGATGGATTCTGATCTCCATTGGTGTCTATGTGCAGGTTGCCTGTTCTCCGGTGGCTTTGCCCCAGATGTTCTGGTTCGTTGGTTGTCAGGTGAACTGGTGATTGGAGCTTACATCTCCTGTAGGTGGTGAGTTTACGAGAATGATCCCATGAATGACTGAGTTCACATATGGTGAATGTTTGACAGCACTGGGCTTGTACACGCTGGATTCAGAAGGATGAGGGGGAACCTCATTCAAACTTACCGAATAGTGAAAGGCCCAGATAGAGTGAATGTGGAGAGGATGCTTACACTAGTGGGAGAGGAGGATGCTTCCACTAGTGGCATCTTTAGAAAGGAGATGAGGAGGAATTTATTTAGTCAGAGGGTGGTGAATCTGTGGAATTCATTGGAGGCCAAGTGAATGGGTATTTTTAAGGTGCAGTATGACAGATTTTTGATTAGGAAGGCTGCCAGGGGTTATGGGGAGAAGGCATGAGAATGAGCTTGAGATGGAAAGATAGATCAGCCATGATTGAATGGGTGAGTGCACTTGATGAGCCAAATGGCCTGATTCTGACCCTATAACTTATGAACATGAACTTATTAAGTTTGACTTATTGTCACGTGTACCGAGGTACAGTAAAATGCTTTTGTTGCATGCTAATCAGTCAGTGGAAAGACTATACATAATTATAATCGAGTCATCCACAGTGTACAGATACATGATAAAGAGAATAATGTGAATAACGTTTAATGCAAGATAACGTTCAGTAAAGTCCGATCAAAAATAGTCCAAGGGTCTCCAAAGAAGTAAATGGTAGCTCAGAACCGCTCAGCTGTGGTGGGAGAGTTTGCAGATGGTAAGGGTCTTATGAGAGAATATTGTTTAGATCTAGTTTAGGAAGGAACTGCAGATGCTGGTTTAAACCAAAGATAGACACAGAAATGCTGGAGTAACTCAGCGGCACAGGCAGCATCTCTGGTGGAAGGAATGGGTGACGTTATGGGTCAAGACCCCTCTTCAGTCTGGTTTCCTCCAAAATCTCCAAAGACACATTGGTTTGTAGGTTAATTGGCCGCTATAAATGGGCAACTGTAAAATGGCCCTAGTGTGTCGGGAGTGGGTGAGAAAGCGGGGTAACATCGAACTAGTGTGAATGGGTGATCGATGGTCAGCTTCAACTTTGTGAGCTGAAGGGTCTGTTTCCATGCTGTATCTTTCAATCAATATAGCATCATAGAGTTATGCAACATGGAAACTGGCCCCACAGCCCAACCTGCCCACTATGACCAATATACACTGGTCCCACCTGCCTTCATTTGGCCAATATCCCTCTACCTATCCTATCCATATATCTGTCCAAATGATTTTTTTAAATGCTGTGATAGAATCTGTCTCAACTACCTCCTCTGGTAGCTCGTTCCATATACCTACCACCCTTTGTGTAAACAAGTTGCCTCTCAGGTTCCTATTAAATCTTTCCCCCCTCACCTCAAACCTATTGTTCTGGTTCTTGACGCCCTTACTCTGGGTAAAAGACTCTGTGCATTTACCCTAATTATTCCTCTCATGATCTCATATACCTCTATAAGATCGCCCCTCATCCTCCTGCGCTCCAAGGTGTAAAGTCCTAGCCTGCTGAACCTCTCCCTATAGCTCAGAGTCTCGAGTCCTGGCAACGTCTTCATAAATCTTCTCTGCACCCTTTCCAGCTTCAGGACATCTTTCCTTTTACAGGGTGACCAAAACTGAACACAATACTCTAAATGTGGCCTTGCCATTGTCTTGTGCAACTGTAACATGACCCCCCACTGTCTGAAGAGGGGTTCCGACCTGAAATGTCACCTATTCCTTTTCTCCAGAGATGCCGCCTGACCTGCTGAGTTCCTCCAGAATTTTGTGTCTATCTTCAGTAGAAGCCAGCATCTGCAGTTCCTTCCTACACACAACCTCACAACTTAAAAATTCAATAGAAGTATATTAAGATCTAAGATGCTGCCTGACCAGTTGAGTATTGCTGATATTCCATGTTTTTTAAAAAATTTCTAATCAGTACATTTCTGAGAAATTCAGAATGAAATGATAAACTTAACAATGTACAGAAACGTATAGACTCTAAGAAATGAGTGAACTTAATGACAAGAGTAATCAATTCAATCAATGAACGTAGAAAGATGCACTGGCTCCAAGGGTTTGATGCCATTATCCATGCAGGGTTATCAAGCACTCAAGACCTCAGCAGCTCAGTGCAAATTAGAGTTGTTAACAAGTCTCATCAAAGCTCTGAATATTTAATCAAGCCTTTGACAGATATATCACAACATCTTCTGGGATCCCCACAGCTCCTGAGAGATCCTCACAGCCAGTGACAGCTGAAAGATACTGGAGGCAGAACAAACACAGAAGCCAAACCAAAGGCGACAGGGAAGATGTCTTTCCTGCAGCAAGTGAAATAAGTTCCAATAAAGCGTGCAGAACACAAGGTACTCGAGTAACTCAGCGGGTCAGGCAGCATATGTGAAGGGCATAGATAGTGTTCTCATGAGATGCTGCCTGACACGCTGAGTTACTCTAGCATTTTGTGTTCATTAGTTCTTAAGCTCTAGGTGCAAAATTGGGCCATTTGGCCCATTGTCTACTCTGCCATTCAATCATGGTCGATCAACCTTTCTCTCTCAACCCCATTCGCCCGCCGGGGCCTCCAACATCAAGACCCAGAGCAGGGGTCTACATCGCCCGGCGCGGCCTTAAATGGCTGTGGGACTTGCCATCCCCCGCCGGGGGCTTTGACTTTGACATCGGGAGAAGAATGGAGAGCAGGGGAGAGACAAGACTTTGCCTTCCATCACAGTGAGGAGGAGGAGATTCACTGTGATGGATGTTTGTGTAAATTGTGTTGGTGTGTGTCTTGGTTCTTTCTCTTGTTGTATGACTGCAGAAATCAAATTTTGTTTGAACTTCATTTGAGGTTCAAATGACAAATAAACTGTATTGCATTGTATTCTCCTGCCTACTCCTCATAATCCCTGACACCCTTACTAATCAAGAATCTGTAAATCTCCACCATAAAAATACCCAATGACTTGGCCTCCACGGCCTTCTGTGGCAATGAATTCCACAGATTCACCACCCTCTGATAAAGAAATTCCTCCTCATCTTTCTAAAGGTACATCCTTTAATTCTGAGACAGTGCCCTCTGGCCCTAGACTCTCCCACTGGTGGAAATATTTTCTCCACATCCACTTGATCCAGGCCTTCATGTGTTCTACGTTAGATTCCAGTATCTGCTGTTCCTTGCTTCCGACATCCATACATCCGACATTCATACAGAGGATGCTTTCTGTGGACATCAAGCCAGATGACATTTTAAGTCTGCTTCATCCTTGCTGAGTCTGAACACATGAAAGGCAAAGATGCATCTTTACTTTAAAAAGATGGGCAACATCTAATAATCTAACATCTAATGGGCAGTACTCGTAGTCAGGCTTGAACCCGGGTATCTGGTGCTGTAAGGCAGCAACTTTCCAGCTGTGTCACAGTGCTGTCCTTTGCTTTTGTTTGGTCCCAATCTCCATGAACCTTTCCTATCCATCTCCCAGTCTAAATGTCTGTTAAATGTTATGATTGTAACCACGGTGTGGAAGATTGCAACCTTCACGTTATCGGCCCTGTTTTGACTAATGCAATCAACTCGATGTGCACGAACAGAAGCTCAAATAGAACAAGTTGTCCTACAACTTTAGGCTGTGCACGCCACACAAAAGAAAGAGAAGAAGATTGTAACCACCTCTACACTTCCTCTATTTGAAAAGGTTGCCACTCTGGCACTCTGCCATAGATGGCTGTGGAGGCCAAGTCAATGGATATTTTTAAGGCAGAGATTGATAGATGTTTGATTAGTACGGGTGTCAGGGGTTATGAGGCGAAGACAGGAGAATGGGGATGAGAGGGAAAGATAAGTCAACCATGATTGAATAGCAGTAGATTTGATGGGCCAAATGGCCTAATTCTGCTCCTATCATTTAAGATAGGGGCAGAAAATGGTCTAATTCTTATTCAAAGTTGGAATCTTTCTCATCTTGAACATTAGTCACTACTCCAATCAATTTTTGTTTGCTGACTTGCCTTGTACCTCCCTGGTGAATTTATGTTCCATCATCATATGCAAGGAAATGGCAACGAGTAAGCAAAATGGAAAAGAAAAACCAGCAACCCTGGCAGATTATCAACAGCATCATTCGTTGCAAACATTCATAGGTCACTCCGCTAACCCATTTCATGTTCTCTGCCACAAACTCGTTGCCATTCTATTTCCCCAAGTGTCCACTTGAATAAAGGACATGATGGCGATATTGATTAGTCAGGCTGTATGAGAGATTAATTTTGACTGTCACATAATCGGAAGTGAGAAACAATCATGAGCTCAAGACATTGGTGAGGCCACATTTAGATCTTGTGTTCAGTTATGCATGTGAGTTTGAGTTTAAGTTTATTGTCACGTGTACCGAGGTAGAGTGAAAAGCTTTTGTTGCGTGCTAACCAGTGATGGTAAACAATACATCAAGCTATCCACAGTGTACAAATATATAATAAAGGAAATAACGCAAATAACATTTTGTGCAAGATAAAGTCCGATCAAAGATAGTCAAAGGTTTCACCAATGAGCCCAAGGGACCTGCAATACGACTCTGTTATAGGAAAGACTTTGGTAAGTTGGAAAGGTGTAGAAAAGACTTACAAGATGATGCCGGGATTTGAAGGCCTGAGCAAAAGGGAGAAGTTGAGCAGGCGAGGACTTTATTCCTTGTGGCACAGGATGATGAGGGGTGAACTTGTAGAGGTGTACAAGATCATGAGAGGAATAGATAAGGTACATGCACAGAGTCTTTCACTCAGAGTAGGGGGATTAAGAACCAGTGGACAGAGGTTTCAGGTGAGGAGGGAAAGATTTAATAGGAATCTGAGGGCAATTTTTATACACAAAGGGTTGTAGGTGTATGTAAAGCCCCTGTCCCACTTACGTGTCCTTGGCACGCTAATTACGCGACTTGTGGTCGCGTTGAGGCGCCACGGTCCCGCAAAGGTCGCGCGCTACTTCATGCGTCCGCACAGTCTTCTGGAGCACGTGACGTCATTTGATGATGGCCACAAAATGCAGGAGTAACTCAGCGGGACTGGCAGCATCTCTGGAGAGAAGCAATGGGTGATGTTTTGGGTCGAGACCCTGCTTCAGTCTGAAAGAAGGGTCTTGACCTGAAACTTCACCCATTCCTGAGATGGTGACTCCAGAGATGGTCCCGCTGAGCTAATCCTGGATTTTGTGTTTATCTTCAATTTTCTTGGCCCCGCTCTGGGAGTAGAAATGGGGGCAGATCCGGACTGCAACGGCCGTGAGCCCCGGGCTGAGCTCGGTGATCGTTTGCCTGCTTCTGCTGCTGTTGGAGGTGAGACGTTGTGTCGTGCCAGGGTCTTGGGCCTGTCCCACTTTGGCCATCAGTTACTCGACAGGCCGTTGGTGCGCCAAAATTTAGTTTGCTACAAAATTTCGGAGCACCGCGCGATACCGCCCACAACTCCATACCCCTCCGCGCTTCTCAGTGGGACCAGTCCCGTGCGGCCACACGATGTCTGTGCCCCTCAACGCGACGATGAGGTCGCATAGTCTCCGTGCAAGGACATGTAAGTGGGACAGGGCCTTAACAAGTTTCTGGAGCAGGTAGTTGAGACAGGTATTTTTAGAACGTTTAAGGAACAATTAGACAGGAATTTGAGAAGAAAGGGATATGGGTTAAATGCGGCAGGTGGGACCAGCCTAGATGGGGCATTTTTGTCGGCATGGAAAAGTTGGGCTGGTGGGCCTGTTTCCGTGCTGTATGACTCCATGACTTTATGTACTGATTGAATGAACAAGCAACTGTAAATTGACCCAAGCTGAGGTAGGTCGTAGAATGTGGGGAATGTGGGGAGAATACGTTACTGAGAACATTAGCGGGTAAGTGGGAATGAGCCAGCATAGACTCAATGGGCTGAACTGGCCTCCATGGGGCAAACAAGTTACATGGAAAATTAGTGAGGGAATGGGAATCAGCCAGTATAGATTTAATGGGCTGAACTGGCCTCTTTCTATGTCGTATGGAAATGTGGAAAATTGAAAATGGAATTATGGAAATATAGAAAATGGTAATATGGGAATATAGGAATATGGAAATATAGAAAATGGGAATATGGAAATATGGAAATACTCTTCTTGGAGAGTTGGGGGGACGGGCAGGCAAACTGGATTAATTGAGACATTCTTTCAAAATTTGATCGTACACAATGGATCAAAAAGTCTCTGCTGTATCAATTTTTATTGGAAAATTTCAAAGTGCTGGAATAACTCAGTGGGTCAGGCAGCATCTCTGGAGAACATGGAGGGTGATGCTTGGGCAACTGAATCATCCTACCAACAACTACAGAATGGTCCTGAGCTACCATCTATCTCATTGAAGAGGTTCAGACTATCTTTAATTAAAATTTACTGGACACTATCTTGCAGTAAACATTATTCCCTTTATCTGTGCACTGTGTATGGCTCAACTGTAATCATTTCACATTTTGCGTACAATAAAAAGCTTTTCACTGTACCTCAGTACACGTGATAATAAACTTAACGAAACTAGACTAAACTTTCGGGTCGAGACTTTTGGGTCATCTGAAGAAGTGTCCCAACCCGAAACACCACCAAATCATGTTCTCCAGGGATGCTGCCTAACTCACTGAATTACTCCAGCTCTTTGTGTCTTTCTTTTTTTTTTGTAAACCAGCACCTGCAGTTCCTTGTTTCTACTTCTCAATTTTTATTGGTATTGGTTTAATCTAGATACAGTGAAAACATGTTAATTCAGATTCAGATTCAGATTCAGATTCAATTTTAATTGTCATTGTCAGTGTACAGTACAGAGACAACGAAATGCATTTAGCATCTCCCTGGAAGAGCGACTCAGCAAATTATTTGAATAAATAACAATAAGTGTCCGGGGGGGGGGGGGGGGGGGGGGTGATTGGCAGTCACCGAGGTATGTTGTTGAGTAGCGTGACAGCCGCCGGAAAGAAGCTGTTCCTGGACCTGCTGGTTCGGCAACGGAGAGACCTGTAGCGCCTCCCGGATGGTAGGAGGGTAAACAGTCCATGGTTGGGGTGAGAGAGGTCCTTGGCGATGCTGAGCGCCCTCCGCAGACAACGCAGACAACGCAGACAATCATATCGTGCATGAGGACCATCAAACCATGCAAACATCATGCAAAGAGAAACGAGTGCGGAATATAGCGTTACGGCTATGGAGAAAGTGCAGATATAAAAAGCGCAAAGCCCGCAACGAGGCGAGCTGGAAGATTGATACTTCACCATTAGCTTATGAATCATCTTATTTTATCATCTGTGAGTCATAAGAGAGGAACCTCGAGCACTCCATGTTGCCAAAAACCCCCAATCCCCACTTTAAGTTCAGAAATTTAAGAGCGAATTATCTTCCCATACATATGCCCCGGCTTCCATTCACTATCCTGTTGGCTGATGCGGATCTTATTTTAAGTAAGGCACAAAAATCATTGTCACGCACATTATGAAGAAAGGGTTTAGTGTCTAAATAAAAATTCTTCCTAGGTTTAATTTGCTCATCTCTTCTGAGCAAGATTTAGAAGGTGAGAAATAATCAGGAAGCTCCCAATTTAAAACACGACGGGCTATTTGAAAATCGATAGAGTTTGAAGAGGAATATAAATAGATCAAGGGATAACTCACGAGGCAATTTCCAGGTCTATTTGTTCTCATAACTTAAGCTCGAATGTAACCAGGGGATATTTATCACCGGTGGTTGTGTCGGACAGCCAACACATTGTGAGCAAGTTTGACAGGTAATTCCCACAACTCCGGGTACTGGAGCCGAGAAGTAATTATTCCACTCACTAGGAAATCAATTTAATACCAAAGAACATTTTCGCCACAGTGGCTGGCCCTTAGTACGGTGGTCTGGCCTTCTGCTTATAAATGATTATAATCTGCGATACAGTCAGCGCTGTAGCCTGGAATTAATTATACAGGGATCAGCTAATTGCCCATGGTCAGCTGGGTAGCTCTTGCAATTGCAAAATTGCAATGTATTATGGAGCTGCACTTCACTGCTGTTGTATCAGGCCTGTGAGATGTGGTTTGATTTTTGTTTTTTAAGCTGAAGGAAGTGCATGCATTCTGGGGTGTTCATGCATTTCTGATACATCTCTGATCCAGAAAGAATTAGATAATGGGAACCACAGATGCTGGTTCAGGAGACAGAGGAAATTCAACATGGCTTCGATGACCATAGAAGTCATACTGTTGTGTTTTATCACAGCTTGGTTTGGTAACAGATCTACCCAAGACCGCATGAAATGGCGGAGAGTTGTAGAAGTAGCCCAGTCCATCACGCAGACCAGACTCCCTGCCATTGATTCCATCTACGCTTCACGCTGTCTCAGAATTTAGAAGGATGGAGTTTAGAAGGATGAGAGGGGATCTTATTGAAACATATAAGATTATTAAGGGTTTGGACACGCTAGAGGCAGGAAACATGTTCCCTATGTTGGGCGAATCCAGACCCAGGGGCCACAGTTTAAGAATAAGGGGTAAGCCATTTAGAACAGAGATGAGGAAATACTATTTCACACAGAGTTGTGAGTCTGTGGAATTCTCTGCCTCAGAGGGCGGTGGAGTCCGGTTCTCTGGATACTTTCAAGAGAGAGCTAGATAGGGTTCTTAAAGATAGCGGAGTCAGGGGATATGGGGAGAAGGCAGTAACGGGGTACTGATTGGGAATGATCAGCCGTGATTATCTGGCTCGAAGGGCTGAATGGCCTACTCCTGCATCTATTGTCTACTATCTAAAAGTAGCAAATATAATTAATGACTAGTCCCATCACAGTCAATCCTTCTTCTCCCTGCTCGTATCCAGCAAAAGATACAGAAGCTTGAAAGCATGCACCACCAGACAGGAACATCTTCTCCCCCTCTGTTATCAGCCTACCAAGCAACCTTGACTCACTGCAGTTCGCCTACTGCCACAAGAGGTGAACGGTTGATGCCATCTCCCTGGCCCTACACTCATTCCTATAGAAATATTAGCTGTTATTTATTTATTTTTATTTTGTGAACCCATGCTGAGTGTTTAAAGATGGACCTTCCAATCTAATGTAAAAACAGATAGAGAGTTAAAAGTTAGAAATCACAGTCTGCAATTGAGACCTATCAAGGATACACAAGGAACTGCAGATCACGGGCGGTCACGGTAGCGCAGCGGTAGAGTTGCTGCCTTACAGCGAATGCAGCGCCGGAGACCCGGGTTTGATCCCGACTACGGGTGCTCTCTGTATGAAGTTTGTACATTCTCCCTGTGACCTGCGTGGGTTTTCTCCGAGATCTTCTGTTTCCTCCCACACCCCAAAGACGTACAGGTTTGTAGGTTAATTAGCTTGGTAAATGTAAAAATTGGCTCTAGTGTGTGTAGGAGAGCGTTAATGTGCAGGGTTCGCTGGTCGGCGCAGACCCGATGGGCCGAAAGGCCTGCTTCCATGCTGTATCTCTAAACAATGATGCTTTAAGAGCATCAACTAAATTCCACCCCATTATTTTATCAGAGACATTGAGTGTTCATTTTAAATGATTTATTACCTCCATTATAATGAGAGAGGAATTTGCTCTGGGTGTTTTATGATAGCATCACTGACAATCATTTTCTTTTAAAGTGTAACTTGTGTGTTGAAAACGTTCAACAAAATTGTTTCAGTGTTTAATGCTCATGCAACATCAAGCTTTAATTCGTTTTGGGCTTCCGTGCATGCGAACACAGAATCACACTCTATTTCCTAAACAAATGTTTTTTGTTCAATAACTTTGCATTATCTGTGAGAGTCAACACCGAGTCTAAGCACGGTAACATGAATGGGAACTTCAGACAGCAATCGGTTTAGTTTTGCTCAGTTCAGAGCTTTAATGTGGAGCAGGCCCTTTGGTCCACCAAGTCCATGCCGACCAGCGATCACCCAAATACCAGTTCTATCCTCCCCTTCTCAGCTCTCCCTCAGTCCTCGGGCTCCTCCCTTTCTCCTTTCTTATCCCCCCCTCGCCACCCCCCCCCACCCTACTGAAGAACGGTTTGGCCTGAAACGTTACCTATTTCCTTCGATCCATAGATGCTGCTGCACCCGCTGAGTTTCTCCAGCACTTTTGTCTACCTTCGATATTCGAGCAACAGCAGTTCCTTCTTAAACACTAGTTCTATCCTACATACTATGGACAATTTACAGCAGCCAATTGACCTACAAACCTGCATGAGTTTGGAGTGTGGGAAGAAACTAGATGACCCGGAAAAAAAATCCATGCAGTCACAAGGAGAATGTGCAAACTCCACACAGACAGCACCTGTAGTCAGGATTGAACCTGGGTCGCTGGCATGCAAGGCAGCAACTCAACCACTGCCCCACTATGGTGCCCAGAGTTACTCCAGCACCTTGTGTTTGGCTCAAGTGTTCAGCATGTGCAGTTCCTTGTGTCTCCTTGATAGGTCTCCATCAGAAATGGATATTGTGGGCACAAACCCAAGGTGGGTTGGTGGAGTTAATATAAAGACTAGATGTGATCTAATTGAATGGTGGGTCAGGTTTAAAAGGCTGTATGGCCCTGTGTTACTATGCCGTACATTTTATATGGCTTATTCAAGATGAACCCACATCCAAGAGCTACTTTGATAGACCGGCAGGTGCAGAGATGGACGGGGCATCATATCATATATATATTAAAACTGTGTGGCTGTCTGTCGACAACCGTCTGCCACGTCTCCGCCTTTTGATTTCGCGCTCCGCCAAAACCGGACCCTCAGACGCCGCCGTTTATCCCACCGGGCCAGGCGTTACGCTTGTGCGTTAATAAAGGCGCTCCTCGTTACATTTGGATGTTGTCACGTACACCGTTTTTAATAAAATCCTTCCCCCCCCCCCCCCACTTTTTCAAAAATCAAACTGCTCTCACCCATAGAATGTTGGTAAACATTCCATCGTGTGATGTCACAATGCCCAATGCTCACAGATGTCCAATCAGAACGGATCTCATTTACATCTGCCTTTGCCCCAGCCCCCCCCCCTCCCCCGCCTGATGTTCCAGCACGTTCCATTGTGTGATGTCACAATGCCATCCCTCACAAATGGCCAATCGCAATGGATCTCATTTACATCTGCCTTTGACCCAGCCCCGGCCCCTCCCCCCGCAGCCTGTGTCAACATGTGACTGGGGGGACATTGCCGGCTGGCGTTGCCTTGGAAACCTTTTCAAGAACATCCTTCCCCAACGGTCATTCGGACTTCGTTTCGCGACAGCAATCGATCTAAACGCTGGATTTCTGCTGTTTTTTCATTTTTCATTTGACACTTTTGTTTTGAAAATCTTATTATTTTGATTTAAACTTTTTTCAAAAGGTAAATGTAGACGATGTTTTCAATATTTATTTATATTTGAATAATTCTTTTTATTAAGTTCTCCGTTATTTGCTCCGCCAAATTAACACACATTTTCCTGTTCTTTTAATATTCACTCTTTTTTCAAAGGACTCCATTACTCCACTTTGAAGAGGTCATTGCTTTTCTGTTTCTAAACTCTCTCTCCCTTCCCCCACCCCTCTCCCACCTCTCTCCCTCCTCCACCCTCTCTCTTCCCTCCCTCCCTATCTCCCCCACCTCTTTCCCCTACTCCTCTATCCCTCTTCCACCACTCCCCCTTCCCCCTCTGTCTCTCCCACTTCCACCACTCTCCCCTCAACCTCTCTCCCTCCCTCCCCACTTCCACTTCTCTCCCCCATCCCCCACCTTTCCCCATCGCCCTCCCCCACCCCTCACTCCCCCCTCCCTTTCCTCCCCCTCTCTCTGCTTTCCCCCTCCCTCACTCTTCCCCCTCCCCATACCACTCTCCCCCTTCCTCCACACTCTTCCCTCTCTCACCCCTACCCCTCTCCCCTCCCTCCACACTCTTCCTCTCCCACCCCTCTCTCAACCCCTCCCTGAACCCTCTCACACCTTCCCCCACCCCCTCTCCTCCTCCCTCTCCATCTCCCTCTCTCCTTACCGCTCCTACCCCCTCTCTCTCCCACCCTTCTTCCTCCCCATCTCCCCCCCCACCCCCTTCCCATCGCTCTTGCACCACTCCCTGCTATCCCTCTTCCCCTCACTCACCACTCTTCCCCTCTCCCTCCCCTCCTCTCCCCCTCTCCTTTCCCTCTCTCTACCCCTCCTCTCTCACCCCCTCTCCCTCCACACCTCTCTCCCTCTCCTTTCACTCTCTCTTTCCCCCCCTCTCCACTCTCTCTCCACCTCTCTCCTCTCCCTCTCCATTTCCTCCCCTCTTCTCCATAACCCCTCTCCTCTCATCTTCCCCTATCCTCTCCCCCTTACCCCACCCGCAGGGACATGCTCCCCCCACACACATGTGACTAGGGGGACACTGCACCACGTCTCCCACACATGTGACTAGGGGGACACTGTACCACCTAATATGCCCCACACATGTGACTAGGGGACACTGTACCTCATCCCTCACACATGTAACTAGGGGGACATTGTACCACATCCCCCACTCATGTAACTAGGGGGACACTGGACCACTATCCCCCACACATGTGACTGGGGGGACATTGCTTGCTCGCGTTGCCTTTGAAACCTTTTCCAGTACATTCTTCCCCAATGGTAATTCCGACTTCGTTTCTCGAAGCGATTGATCTAAACGCTGATCGATCGATTTCTGAGTTTTTTTATTTTTCATTTTCAAAATCTTATTATTTGATTTAATTCTACAGGAAAGTCAACTCTCCCTCCCCTTTCTCTCTTTCCCCTTCCCCTTCTCTCTCCCCCTCCAGTCTCTCTACACCTCCCCTCCCCCTCTTCCTCCCCCTCTCCTCTCCCCTGCTCTCACCTCCCCCTCTTCCCCTCTCCCTCTTCCCCTCTCCCCTCCCCCTCCCCCTCTTCCCTCCCCCTCCCCCTCTTCCCTCCCCCTCTTCCCCTCTCCCTCTTCCCCTCTCCCCTCCCCCTCCCCCTCTTCCCTCCCCCTCTTCCCCTCTCCCCTCCCCTCTCTACTCCCCTCACCCCCCTCCTCCTCCCACCCCCTTCCCTCTTTCCCCCACCCCCTTTCCTTCTCTCCACCTTCCCCCGCCCCCTTCCCCCTACCCCTGTCCCTCTACCACCACTCCCTCCCACCCCCTTCCCCTACCCCTCGCTCCCTCTTCCACCACTCCCCCACCACCCTTCCCTCCCTCACCACCCTTCCCTCCCTCTCTCCAACTTCCACCACTCCCCCTACTCCTCTCACAATCCATCCCCACTTCCACTTCTCTCTCCCCCATCCTCCACCTCTCCCCCTCCCTCCCCACTCTTCCCCATCCCTCTACCACTCCCCCCCTCCCCCTCCCTCCACACTCTTCCCCCTCTCTCCCCTTCCCTCTCTACCCCTCCCCACCCCTCACTCACCCCCTCCCTAAACCCTCTCACAACCTCCACCACCCCCCTCTCCTCCTCCCTCTCCCCTCTCTCCATCTCCCTTTCTCCTCATCCCTCCCACCCCCTCTCTCCCCACCCTTCTTCACCCCCATCTCCCTCACACCCCCTTCCCCTCGCTCTTGCACCACTCCCTGCTACTCCTCTCCCACTCACTCCCCACTCTGCCCCTTTCCCTCCCCTCCCCACCTCTCGCCCTCCCCTTTCACTCTCTCGCCCCCTCCTCTCTCACCCCCTCTCTCTCCCCACCTCTCTCCCTCTCCTTTCTCTCTCTCTGCCCCTCCCCCTCCACTCTCTCTCCACCTCTCCCCTACTCCTCTTTCTCCTCCTCTCTTCTCCCCTCCACCTCCTCTCCTCTTCCCTACCCCACCCCTCTCTACCCCCATCACCCACCCTCAGGGACATGCTGCCCCCCCCCCCCCCCCCTGCATACGCATGTGGGGGGAACAGACCCAACGGGTCTGCACTTGGTCTAGTATCATTTAAACTTGCTTCATTAGTGTTACCTTATTCTTGTTGATCTCAGGCAATACTCATTATCTGCCCTGTTCCTTGATATTTTATTTCTTCTCGCTATGATCTTAGCGGGAACAGCTCCTGCCAATTTATTAGCCTGAGCGCAGCAGGGGAGACCATGGAATATTTATGTTTTTCCTGCTCCTTGCAATATTTCCATTTCACATCTTTATTGCACTTCACAAATTGCAAATGATGGCAGCAATCTATTGAAGGCACTTTTTGATCTGGGGAATGAGGTTTTGTGATTCTAAGAGGTCGGACTCAAATAGAGTACTTCCCCATTCCAGCATCACGTTTCCCAGATTAACATTTTGTAAGCTTTGAAGTTTATGAATGAGGTATCAAATCTTCTCAGTGAGCTGCAAAATTTGTGCTTTCTTTCAGAGGAGCTTCTGCATTCATTGTTCTTTTCTCCTGGTTTGATGTTTGCTTAAACAATCTCTCTTTATACAATTTCTGAGGGTGTACCTCGCATTTCACAAATGTAACGTGTGTAAAATCTCAAATGTTACAGGAAATCGAGAGAGTTTTGCTCAGCTGGTTGTCACTACCTAAGAGGTCTCAAGGATAGAAACAAAGAAATGCAGAAGCTGGTTTAAATCAGACACAGACACAAAATGCTGAAGTAACTCAGCGGGTCAGGCAGCATCCCTGGTAAAAAAGGATGGGTGATATTTTGGGTCGGGAGCCTTCTTCAGATGATGAAGATGTTTGAAGAAGGGTCCCAGCCTGAAATATCACCCATCCTTTTTCTCCCGAGATGCTGCCTGACCCGCTGAGTTACTCCATCTATCTTAGATCTCTAGGGTATATAAGTAACTGCCACTCTAAAGAATGAGTGCAACATCAGATGCAATGCACCTCAAGTCCTCGTTTAGAACAGTGGTTTTTTTTTTGACTAACTGATTGAAAGATACAGCGTGGAAACAGACTCTTCAGACTGAGTCCGCGCTGACCATCGATCACCCGTTCATACTTGTTCTACGTAATCATCCTTTCTCATCCACTCCCTACACATTCAGGGCAATTTACAGAAGCCAGTTAAACTACAAACAAGCACGCCTTTGCTATGTGGGGGGAAACCGGAGCACCCGAAGGAAACCCACTCGGTCACAGGGAGAAAGTGCAAACACCACATCGACAGCACCCATAGTTAGGATCAAATATGAGGCAGAAGTTCTACCAGCTATGTATACTGTGTTTTTATGGCCAAAATGTGCACTACAGCAACAGTTATAAAACAGAGCAACATTGAGAATCAACGACTGATTACCTTTATTAGTTTAGTTTAGGTTAGAGATACAGCGTGGAAACATGCCCTTCGGCCCATCAAGTCTGCGCCGACCCACAAACACCCATACACTAGTTTTCTTCTACAGTCTAGGGAGACAATTTGCAGATGCCAACTACGCTACAAACCTGCACGGGGCAAATTGGAGCACCCGGAGAAAACCCACACAGTCACAGGGAGAACATACAAACTCCATAAGAGACAGCAGCTGTAGTCAGGATCGAACCCAGGTCTCTGGCGCTGTGAGGCAGCAATGCTACTGCTGCCACCACTGTGCTGCCCTAAATACATTGATATTTATTTATTTATAGGATGGGGACATTGACTGCAGGGCCACATTTATTTGCTATCCCCATAAATCCAGTGGTCTGCCAGGCTAGTTCAACTGGGTCTGGAGTTACAAGTAAGTCAACTGTTGACGGATAGTAGACTTTCTTCCATGAATGTAGAACATAGAAAATTAACACACTGGAATAGGCCCTTCAGCCCACGATGGTTGTGTCGAGCATAATGCCAGGATAATCTCCTCTGAGTGCACATGATCCATATCACTGCATTCTCTGCCTATCCATGTATTTATCCAAAGAAGTCTTAAATGCCACCATCGTATTTGCCTTCACCACTAACCCTGTCAGCGCGTTCCAGGCCCCGACCATTCTCTGTGTATAAAACTGGCCCCTCGCATCACCTTTAAACTTTTCCCCCCTCACCTGAAATGTCCTTCACGTTTCCACCCTGGGAGAAAGGTTCTGACTGTCTTCTCTATTTACCAGTCTCATAATTTGATACATTTCTACCAGGCCTCCCTTCAGCCTCCAACACCCCTCAACCTCTGGCGTTCTAGAGAAGTGGCAGCACTGGCAATCGGGAGTGGCGGCGCTGCTTGGCAGCTGCAGCTCACCTGCAGTCCTTTTTTTATTTATTTTATTTTTGTCTTCGTGCCTGTTTTTAGCGATTATTTTTGGTTTATTAGGTTGCGTGTGTGTGTGTGTGGGGGGGGGGGGAGGGTGGGAGAAACGGGGTTTTAGTCTCTCCCTTCGGGGGGATGCGACTTTTCTTGTCGTGTCCCCTGTCACCGTCTCCGTCTGTGCTGAGGCCCTAATGGCGGAGCTGGCGGCCTTCCAGCTTCCAGCAGCGGCGGCATGGCGTTGGAGTTTCAGCAGCGACCTGGCTTCAGAGCTGCAGCGCTCCAGTGGCGTTCCGGCGACCTGGCTTTGGAGCTGCAGCGCTCCAGTGGCGTTCCGGCGACCTGGCTTTCGGGGATGCGGTGCTCCAGCGGCGACCTGGCTTTCGGGGCTGCGGTGCTCCAGCGGCGGCCTGGCTTTCAGGGCTGCGGTGCACCAGCGACGACCTGGCTTTTGGGGCTGCGGTGCTCCAGCGGCGGCCTGGCTTTCAGGGCTGCGGTGCACCAGCGACGACCTGCCTTTCGGGGCTGCGGTGCTCCAGCGGCGGCCTGGTTTTCGGGGCTGCGGTGCTCCAGCGTTCCAGTGGCGGGCCCTTCCGGCGACGGCGGCCCGGTTTCGGAGGCTCGGCCGCGGGCCTGGTGTACGGCAACATCGGAGGCCTGGATCTCCTCAGCGCAGAGGGAGAACAAGGAGGGAATAAGACAGAGACTAAGACTTTTGCCTTCCACCACAGTGAGAAGGTGTTTGGTGAACTCACTGTGGTGGATGTTAAGTTTGTGTTTATTGTGTGGTTTTGTTATTTTTTATATATGTATGACTGCAGGCATGAAATTTCGTTCAGACCGAAAGGTCTGAATGACAATAAAGGTAATTCAATTCAATTCAAAACAGTCCACATTTGCCCAACCTCTCCATATTCCTACTGCTACATAATCCAGGCAGCAAACTTCCTCTGCACCCTCTCCAAAGCCTCCACATACGTCCTGTAAAGGGGCAACTGAAGGACATTAGGTACCCTAATGGGTTTTACAGCAATCTAAGATAGACACAAAAAGCTGGAGTAACTCAGCGGGACAGGCAGCATCTCTGGAGAGAAGGAATGGGTGCAGTTTCAGGTCGAGACCCTTCCTCAGACGGGCAATCTACTTGTTTTGTGACTATCACCTGACATCTTCCCCATTCTACAGCCACCAAATCAAAGTTTCAAAGGTTATTTTATTGGTCACATACACCAATTGGTGTACTGAAATGTTTCTTGCCAATGCAGCACATAAAATAGAATACAGACATAACAATAATAAAGATATTTTAAACATAAAAAAACATCCCCCCATTATGAGGGAAGGCACAATGTCCAGCCCCATCCCATGTCCACCCATAGTCAGGCCTATTGCGGCCTCTGCCGTCGCCTTCATGGAGGCACGATGTTCCAGGCCATTCTCACCGGGTGATGGTGCTCCGGCGTCGGGAAAATCCTCTCAGCGGCTTGGGACACTTGGAACAGCCGCTTCCTTACCGGAGTCCGCGGCTTTTGAAGCCGACAAGGCCGCGCTGAATGGAGCTCCCCCATTGGCTCCCGAAGTTGAATTTCAGTGCCGCCGCCCGCAGCTGGCCGCTCCACAGACCCGCAGCTCCGCAATGTTTTTCTCAGCGGTCTCAGCTCACCGGAGTTCCAGCGCAGTGACCCAGGTAAGGCATCGCCCGCTCCGCGATGGCGCTCTAGTGCTGCGCCGCTGCTGAAGCCGAGGTTCTGGGCTGTCCCCTCAGGAAACGCCGCTCCAGGCCCGCTGGTTGGCCGCGAGGACGGGTCGAAAGTGCAGCCCGGAGAATAGCTGCCTCTCCAACCAGGTAGGGACCCTAAAAAGTAGTTTCCCCCTTTCCCCCCCCCCCCCCCCACCCCCCACATAAAAAATAATAGACTCCAAAACAAAAGACTTTAACTCACTAAACATAAAGAAAAGAGTGAAAAACAAACAGCTGCAGGCTGGGCAGCCATACCATACAGGACGGCGCCCCACAATGCCACAAAAGATGCGTTCAAATTTACAGAAAACATTTTCTTCTCCTACACCTTTGGTGTATTCCCCAGGGAATTAGGCAGTGATCGGATTAACTTCCTCAACCCATAGTTCTATGAGCTCCTGCTCTCCAATACTGGCTCCCAGAACATACCTGAATAAAATTATACCATCAATATAAGCTGTGCCTAAAAGATGCCAATGTCCCTAGTTGTGATAATCACACCTCATTCTCTCAACTTTCCGTAGCCTCTCTGCCTCCTTTGCAGATCCCGGTTACAGCCATTTGAGGAAGCTATTAGTTATTCATTCTACAACCTCCCCCAGGGTTCATTTTAGTTTGATGACACACTTGGAGCAGGTTGCTGTGTTAACGGCAACATTATGTTGTAACTCTTTGCTCCAGAGGTGGAGGTATGATCTGCCACAGGCTGAGAACATATCAGACTTCCCGATACTGAGATTCCATCTCGGAGTATTCTGCTGTAATCTCAGCCTAGGGACTTTCCTGCAAACTCTTGGGGAAAAGCAACATGAGGAGGATGCTAAAGTCAGGAAGAAAATATTTCTGGTACAACAGCAGTGCAGAGATCGTACATTTGGTATGAATAACATTTGACCAAACCATTGCCAATTCAAACCCACCTAAGCTGAGGACTTGTAATTATTCCAACATCCAGGCAAAAGCTGTCGCACATGGTCAGGTGTAGAAACAATGAGCTGCAGATGCTGGTTAATACACTTTAGACTTTAGATTTTGGAGAGACAGCGAGGAAACAGGCCCTTCAGTCCACGCCGACCAGCGATCAACCCATACACTATCCTACTCACTAGGGATAACTTACAATTTTCACTCAAGCCAATTAACCTACAAACATGTATGTCTTCGGAGTGTAGGAAGAAATCGGAGTACCCGAAGATAACCTACATGGTGACAGGGATAACCTACAGACTCCGTCAAACAGCGCCCACAGTCAGGATCGAACCAAGTTCTCTGGCGCTATAAGGCAGCAACTCTATTGTTGCACCACTGTGTCGCCCCATATATTGGGCCGACGGGCCTGACCTTGTGGTGCACTGTTCAAAGTTCCATGTTAAATGAAAGCTGGAACCTCTAACAATATATACTGTATTAGAAACTCTGTATAAATGTTCATGCTTAATTCTCTATATCTGGACTTGAACCCACAACCTGCTGACTCAAGGGTGAGCGTGCTAACCACTAGGCCATTGTTCAAGCCAGGAGAACATGGATAGGTGAAGTTTCAGGACAAGACCCTTCTTCAGACACAATGGTCAGGTCCCATTGAGCTTGGGGACCGTTAGCAGGGCTCCTCGGCACTGGATTTGTATTGAATATGTTTGCTTTAGCTCCATTGTGCAACAATAGTATCTTTCCTCCACCCTTTGTCCTCTTCGTCTCTCACAACCCCTCGTGTCTCATCTATTAGTCTCGCTTTCCTGATCAACCCTCCCTCAACCGGCTACCAGCTCTCTTTTCCTCCCCTACAATCAGTCTGAAGAAGGGTCCTGACCCCAAGCGTCACCTATCCATGTTCTCCAGAGATGCTGCCTGACCTGCTGAGTACTCCTGCACCTTCTTTTGCACACCATAATCTGCAGTTCCTTGTTTCTACTTCCAACCCTCCTTTAAACTCTCCATCCAGCTGCCTCTATATCTCCACCACTCAGCAACATCAAAGGGTATTCTGATCCCACCCGCTCACTGTTATCTTGTGGATATATGCTTTTGTGTGTTGTCTGAGTCTATGTGTCTGCTGCAAGTAAAATATTAATTGCCACAAAGTGGTGGAGCAACTCAGCAGGTCACATCTCCTCCCCTTCTCCCCCTACCCCTTTCCCCCTCCGTCTCCCCCTCTTCACCTCCTTCTTCCCCTCCCTCTCCCACTCCAATCCATATGACAATAAATTTGACTCAATTCACTTTTGAATGGTGAAAAAAACCTGAAGGGAATCAGTGTGAATTATGTGTGTAAGAAGGAACTGCAGATGCTGGTTTAAACTGAAGACAGACACAAAAAGCTGGAGTAACTCCACGAGACAGGCAACATCTCTGGAGAGAAGGAATGGGTGACGTTAGAAGGGACTCGATCCGAAACATCACCCATTCCTTTTCTCCAGAGATGCTGCCTGTCCCGCTGAGTTACTCCAGCTTTTTGTGTCTGTCTTCAGTTTGAATTGTTTATTTGTCCCTGCACTCTATACACAACAGTCGACAGGCATTTGATGCAACAACTCTTACAACAAAAATGAAGAGAATTTTGATGAAGTAATAAACATTTGGCACGGGTAAAAGGGGATTAATACCATAGTTCACAAGCAAAATATTAAGTGAATTAAGAGCTTAGTGTGTATTATATACCATTAATCTGTAGCAAAGTTATTATCCTTTAAAACCTGATCATTTAAACAATGTTTGTGATACTGGTGATATTTGACATTAATTGAGTAGGTTTAACTGTAGCCGGGTGCTAATACAAACAATTGAATGAGAAATATGCAGGTTGATTCTTAGGTGACTGAAATAAAATATTTAATTTTGTGCCGCAGTGCTGGTAGCCTGATTCTACCTTATCTTCACCTCTTTGTTGTGAACCCTCTTGAATCAGCTATCAATTGTAGATGTGGAAGATGCTAACATAAGCAAGGGAGTAGTGTGTCTTCCTGAGAAGGGGAGGGTGTGTTTGAGAACTTGCCATAAGGTGCTCCTTGAGAGACATGAAAACTGATAGGAAGTAATTTGGCGGCACAGTGGCGCAGTGATAGGGGACCTGCCCTACAGTGACAGAGACCCGGGTTCGATCCTAACAACGGGTGCTGTCTTTACAGAGTTTGCACTTTCTCCTCGTGACCACGTGGGTTCTCTCCGGGCGCCCCGGTTTCCTCCCACATTCCAAACACATGGGGGTTTATAGGTTAGTTGGCTTCTGCAAATTGTCTCTATGGTGTTGGATTGAACGAGTGTATGGGCTATTATCGGTCGGCATGGGCTCAGTGGGCCGAAGGGCCTGTTTTCTTGCCGTTTCTCCAATCTAATCTAATCTACTGCAGGTGGCAATTGTTCATCACTGTGGTGGCATGAATTACGGCCTAGTGGTTAGCATTCCCACCTTTGAGTCAGAAGGTTGTGGGTTCAAATCCAGATCCAGAGACTTAAGCATGAAAATTTATAGTGTTTCTAATCGTCTATAATGTTCCAGCAATCATTTAACACATAAATTATCTCAGGTATAGGTGGGTGGCGGGAGGGGGGAGATAACAGGCATGTAAGCAGGGGAGCAGTGGATATGGCCTTGGGCTGACAAAGACATGATGGGCTACCTTCCATATAATAAGAAGTAAAATAAATATTCACTACAAAAATCCACACAAGCAGCGAATGGAAGGGATAATCTGATTCTAAATATATATTAGATTTATTATGGTCACGTATACCGTGGGAACAGTGAAAAGCTTTTGTTTGCGTTTTACTCAATCAATCAGATAATACCTTGTATGAATACAACCCAGCCGAACACAAGTACAAAAGATACAAAAGCAAAGAGAAAGATACCAGAATACAGATTCTCAGCATTGCAATGTAACAGTTCCGGAGAAAACGTCTAATGTCTGCAATGATACAGGTTGGAAAATCAGGACTGTACCCTCGCTTACGGAAGAACCATTGAGAAGCCTGATAACAGGGAGGAAGACGCCTTCCTGAGTCTGACAGCGTGCACTTTCAAGCTTCTGTATCTTCTGCCCGATGGGATCAGAAAGAGGAAGGAATGTGTTAAAGAAGGAACTGCAGATGCTGGAGAATCGAGGGTTACACAAAAAGCTGGAGAAACTCAGCGGGTGCAGCAGCATCTAAGGAGCGAAGGAGATAGGCGACGTTTCGGGTCGAGACCCTTCTTCAGACTGGTCAGGGATCAGGGAAACGAAAGATATAGACAGTGATGTGGAGAGATAAAGAACAATGAATGAAAGATATGCAAAAAAGTATTGATGATAAAGGAAACAGGCCATTGTAAGCTGTTTGTAGTGTGAAAATGAGAAGCTAGTGGGACTTGGGTGGGGGGGGGTGTAGATGGAGAAGGAATGTCAGGGCCCGAGAGCTGAGGGAGAGGTGGGGAGGGGGAGGAGGCAGTCTGGGTTAACAGAATTGAGAAAATTCAATGTTTAAGCCCAGAGGATGCAGACTCCCCAAGCAAAATATGAGGTTTACACAAAAAGCTGGAGAAACTCAGCGGGTGCAGCAGCATCTAAGGAGCGAAGGAGATAGGCGACGTTTCGGGTCGAGACCCTTCTTCAGACTGAGGAATATGAGGTGCTGTTCCTCCAACCTGCGGTGTTGCTCACTCTGGCCGTGGAGGAGGCCCAGGACCGAGAGGTCGGATACGGAATGGGAGGGGGAGTTGAAGTGCTGAGCCACCGGGAGGTCGGGTTGGTTATTGCGGACCGAGCGGAGGTGTTCGGCGAAATGATCGCCCAGCCTCCGCTTGGTCTCACCGATGTAGATCAGCTGGCATCTGGAGCAACGGATGCAGTAGATGAGGTTGGAGGAGATGCAGGTGAACCTCTGTCGGACTTGGAAGGACTGCTTGGGTCCCTGAAAGGAATGGATGGGGGAGGTGAAGGGACAAGTGTAGCATCTCTTGCTGTTGCAAGGGAAAGTGCCTGGGGAAGGGGTGGAGCGGGAGGGAAGGGAAGAAGTGACAAGGGAGTTGCGGAGGGAGCAGTCTTTGCGGAAGGCAGACAGGGGGGGAGATGGGAAGATGTGGCGAGTGGAGGGGTCACTCTGGAGGTGGCGAAACTGGCGGAGGACTATCTGTTGTATGCACTGGCTGGTGGGGTGAAAGGTGAGGACCAGGGGGACTCTGCCCTTGTTGTGAGTGGGGGAATGGGGAGAGAGGGCAGTGTTGTGGGGTATGGAGGAGACCCTGGTGCGAGCCTCATCTATAGTGGGGGAGGGGAAACCCCGTTCTCTGAAGAACGAGGATATTTGTGATGACCTGGTGTGGGACACCTCATCCTGGGAGCAGATGCGGCGTAGACGGAGGAATTGGGAATAGGGGATGGAGTCCTTACAGGAAGCAGGGTAAGAGGAAGAGTAGTCCAGGTAGCTGTGGGAGTCAGTTGGTTTGTAGTGGATGTCGGTCAGGAGTGTATCACCTGCAATAGGAAGGAATGCCTTTGGCGCAGAGGTAGAATTGCCGCCTTAAAGCACCAGGGACCTGGGTTCGATCTGGACTATAGGTGCTGTCTGTACGGAGCTTGTACATTCAACCTGTGACCACGTGGGTTTTCTCAGGATGCTCCGGTTTCCACCCACACTCCAAAAACCTACTGGTGTGTAGGTTAATTGGACTCAGCAAAAATTGTAAAATTGGCCCTCATGTGTAAGGTAGTGCTAATGTTCGAGGTGATCGCCCATATGTCTTCCGAGTGTGGAGAAAACAGGGAGAACATACAAACTCCATACAGACAGCGTTAACTCCACAGACAAGATCAAACCCGTATCTCTGGCGCAAGGCAGCAATTCTACAGCTGAGCCACTGTGCTGCCCCAATGCTAGAGAGCGTCTCCATGCCACAGAGAAATCTAGACACAGTTCAAATGTTTATAGAGGATCTGGCACCAGTCATCTTTTGCTACCAGTATCGGCAGTGTGTTCAGCTTGTGTGTTCATGTGGATATGCAGCAATCTCTTAACATCCAGTGCCTATCCATGGTGAAGCAGCCAAACAGATGATGGCTTTGTGCAGCTCACAGATGACACAAATGAGACAGCACCCAATGCTACTGGCATTAAGCCACGCATCTGCTCCCTCAAAGGTACTGTGCTTTGAGCCTCTCATCCTTCATCCAGCAACTCTGGCAGTGCAGATCCCCCTCGTCCTTGCCAATCTAGTTGAAGTGTTCGTGTCCAAAGAAGAAAGGATACGAATTCTTTAAAGATGTCCCATCAGCAAACATCTGCTACATGTTCGCAAAGCACCAACAAAGTGGTACAGAGCCACATTCAGAAATGCTTTAAAGGATTCAGTTTAGTTTAGAAATACAGCATGGAAACAGGCCCTTCGGACACTGAGTCCATACTGACCATCAATCACCTGCTCACAGAGTTTAGCATAGTTTATTTTAGTTTAGTTTATTTTAGAGGTACAGCGTGAAAACAGGTCTTCTGGCCCACCAAGTCCACGCCAACCAGCAACCACTCATACACAAGCTCTATCATGCACACTAGGGACAATTTACAGAAGTCAATTAACCTACAAACTTGCACAGGTTTGGAAAGTGGGAGGAAACCGGAGCACCCGGAGAAAGCCCATGTGGTCTCAGGGAGAACGTGCAAACTGGAGGTGCATACGGGAGGAGAGTTGGTGAACCAAAAGAACCAAGAGAACCAAAAGAGAAAGAGATGTTGTGCAAGAGCATCCATTGTGTGCCTGTCTATGCTTGCATAGATATAATGTGCTGGGTTGTGGTTTGAGCATTTGTGTGAGAAAATGTGCATGTGTTTGAGAACATTTGTGTGTGTCTATGTGTGATTGAGAGACTGAGAGAAAATGTGTGAGAAAATCGATGTGTGTGAGAGACAGAATGTGTGGGTGTGTGTGAGAGGGAATGAGAAAGTGTGTTTCTGAGTATGTGGTAAATCGTGTGTGTGTGAGTATATATGTGTGTGAGGAAGAACCACTCCATGCATATGTGTCAGAATATTTGTGTGTGTGTGTGTGTGAGGGAGAGCGAGCTTGCATGTGTGTGAGAGAGAGTGTGAAACTATCTGCATATGTGTGATAAATGTGTATGTGTGTGTGAGAGAGGAAGAAAGAATGTGCATCTGCATGTATATGGATAGTGTGTGTGTTTCACAGAGAGATAGAGCAAAACTCTGTGAGAGAAAGTGTGTGTGAATGCAAGTGAATGTGTGTGAATGTGAGTGTATGGTGTATGAGTTAGTGCGAGTGAGTGTATGTGCATGTATGTGGTGCGCTTGTGCGTGTGTGCATGTGTGTGTGCATGTGTGTGTGTATGATGTGTGTGTGATGTGTGTGTGCGTGTGTGGTGTATGTGCATGTGTGTGGTGTGCGTTGGTGCGTGTGTATGTGCTTGGATGGGTGGGTGTACGTGCATGGGTGTCGTGTGTGCATGTGTGTGCATGTGCATGTGTACGTGTGAGTATGTGTGTGTGTGTGTGTGTGTGTGTGTGTGTGTGTGTTGGATTTCCTTGCTGCTGGGTCAAGATGTCACCTGCGCAGATGCTGGTGTGTGTTAAAGTAAATCACACACGGGCATCTTCTATACTTTACTGTGATGCGAGTAATCAGCTTCAACCTCAAGGGATTGCTCAAGAAGATGAAGAAAAAGCGTCGACATAAACCAGCTGGAGTGTGTGAGCTATAAATACCAAGTAAATTACGTGGTGATATTTCCTTTGACTTGCTCCCACGGTCTTCAAGCTTTTAAAAATGCAAGCAATATCGCCTGATTCATCTCACCGTATCCCAGTCCTCTACTAACCGCTGGCAGGCAATACACTTTTCCAAGTACACATTGACAACGTATTGCAAAACTGTGAGGCTCTAAAAGTTCTTAATAATATTGCTGTGAATATTGAAACTTGATAGAGAATTATTTGTACTGGAAAAATAATGACAAATCCAAACTCAGAAGCATGTTTGGTTTTGCACCTGCTAGCAAACAGTATTAGAAATATTGCTATGAAATATTTGCAGATATATACCTACAGTATATCAGAATAATTATTCCTAAGTTTTTGCAAAAATAATAGTTGGTGCATATTAAATAAATGTATAATTACCATGACAAATGTTCACTGCTCCATTTCTTTCAAGGTACAATCACCTACAAATGTTTGTGCCAGTACAATGTACATTGTGTTTACATTGTGAACATTGTGTTAATATTAAATACATTTGTGCGCTATTTTAATTCAATCACCAATATAAAGGCAGATAAAGACTTGCTCTGCCAGTATTTGAATGTCAAGAATCAAGTCAAGGGTTAAGAGTGTTTTATTGCCATGTGTCCCAGATAGAACAATGAAAATCTTACTTGCTGCAGCACAGCAGAATATGTAAACATAGTACACTGTAAACAATATGATAAACGAGAGGGAAAAACAAGTTCAGGTGGGTCCCATGTCCACACAGGAGGGCTGGTCTGCCAACGCAATATTCCACCTCTCCACCAATTCAAATATTGGTGGCTAGTGGGGGGGGGGGGGGGGGCTTTCTGGAGCGCTAGTATGGGTGTTGTGGTCCAAAGGGACTGGTTTCTAGAGGGCTAGTATGGACATTGTGGGCCAAATAGATTCTTGGGCTGGCAGCTCAATCACTCAGGGCTGGTGGGCTGGCAGCTCAATCACTCAGGGATGGTGGGGTGGCAGCTCACTCACTCAGGTCTGGTTGGCTGGCTGTTCAGTCACTCATGGCTGATGGGCTGGCAGTTAATTGACTCAAGGCTGGTGGGCTGGCAGTTGATTGACTCACGGCTGGTGGGCTGGGAGTTCATTCATGGCTATTCCATGAAATTCCATTTCAAGCAGAGTGTAGGCCACCAAATTCAATTTCATACCATTTCAAGCAGAGTGCAGGCCACCAAATTCAAATGCAATTTCATACCATTTCAAGCAGATTGCAGGGCACCAAATTCAAATGCAATTTCATACCATTTCAAGCAGAGTGCAGGCCACCAAATTCAAATGCAATTTCATACCATTTTAAGCAGAGTGAAGGCCACCAATTTCAAATGCAATTTCATACCATTTCAGGCAGAGTGCAGGCCATCAAATTCAAATGCACTTTCATACCATTTCAAGCAGAGTGCAGGCCACCAAATTCAAATGCAATTTCACACCATTTCAAATAGAGTGCAGGCCACCAAAGTCAAATGCAATTTTTTACCATTTCAAGTAGAGTGCAGGCCACTAAATTCAAATTCAATTTCATACCATTTGGGCTTTGTACTCCAGGCCCCCCAGAAGGAGAGTTACCTTCATCGTGGTGATTGATAGGCGAGAGAACAGCAGATCTCAAGACTTTTTTAACGTTCATAACTTTTTTATTTTTCATCGATCAGAAAAATCCTCAAGGCTGCCTCAGCGGAGGAGGATTGTGAGTAAGGTGGCCAAAAATCATAACGAAATATGGTAGCGTTATTTCTAAAATTAATATACAGCATAGACAGGAAGTGGTCAAGATGAGACTTTTAGTTATATAGAGAGATATATGTGTGTTTGTGCACTTGTGAATATGTGTATATATATTCATGGACATTTTTTTCTCTCTTGTTTATTATATTGTTTACAGTGTACTATGTTTACATATTCTGTTGTGCTGCAGCAAGTAAGAATGTCATTGTTCTATCTGGGACATAACAATAAAACACTCTTGACTATATATACACACATATATATACATATTATATATATATATATATATACACACACACACACACACACACACATGCCCACGCTAACTCAAAAAAACAAACAATAGTAGTATAATACTAATAATAATAATAGTCTATTGTAGTTCAGAACTTTTTTGAGGTTATAGTGTTTAATAACCTGATGGCTGTACGGAAGAAGCTGTTCCTGAACCTGGACGTTAGAGTTTACAGGTTTACTGATTATAGGAAGATTCGAGAAACTAGAACTACCACATGACCTATATGAGAAGAGGGTTGGGAACAGAGGGCACGTAATCCCTCATCGTAACAAAACTGGTATGTTCTCGTTTAATCTTCCTATTTTACTTCGGAGTCACGTGAGTGACTACGTGAAGACTTCAAAGCTCTGTGATTTCATGCCGCGAACACGAGTCCATGCAACACACTACATTAGTTCACCAGAAATGATTGAAAATATAATGCATTCAGACATGACATAGATTTAAAACATGCTGATGCAAATGATAATAATAGCAATCCCTCCATCCAGGAAAGCAAATTATTGAACAGAACTTAAAATTGAGTTGGCAAACACCCGGCCTGGCAATTGGTTTATTATAAAAGGTTTGACAAGCCCGCTCATTCGACCATCCAGCTGTCGCTAGAATGTGGTCCAGCAGAACCCCCATAAACCTTGCTGCTGATGTTGTTGCAGCCCTGATGGAGTGAGATTTAAAAAATATATCCGAGTTCACTCCTGCACAAGCCAAGACATGACTTAACCATGTGGAGATGGTCTGCACTGAAACCCTTTTGTGTGTATTTTAGTGGCTAATGAACATTGCCAGCTCAGTGCCTCTAAGGTTCTTTGTAGCCTTAAAATATTGATGAATATGTGTGACAACACACAATCTATGGATCCATAGGATTTGCCAGAATTCCAGCTTTAAACCTAACACCCCCGGTCTGCTATGTTTAATTAGCTCATCACATAGAACGTTATTTTATTGTTAGATATAACCATTCTGTCCAGCCATAGCTTATGCAATGACTGGACATGCTGCACTGAAACTAGTGCCATGAGCATAACCACCGTATACGTGAGCCAGGCCAACGATAAGGATGTAGCTGGAGCCCACCGGCGAAGTAGTGTTAACACAATGTTAACATCCCATACTTCCGTGTACCTGCGCCTGGGAGGGTTTGTATTAAAGATACCCTCCATGAGTCTGGATATCAGAGGGTGAGAGCCGACAGAGTGGTGTTCCGATCCCAGCAGAAAATATGCTGACAAGGCACAGTTAATGGCACTATAACTTAATCTTTTGTCAACTAATAATTTTGAAAGAAACTCCAAGATGTCAGTTATCCATGTCGTATTATAAGTTATATTAGAATTTAAACAAAACACTTCCCATCTCCTGATGTAGGAAATGTACTGCTTCTTGGTGCTATCTCTTCAAGCTGCAGTGATCACGTCCACGGTTCCGTCTGACAACCCGAGCCTCAGGACAGGTGTTTTTAGAGTCTGCAAATCAATAAATTGATTCTATTATGCAGAGGGTGGGATTCCTGAGTCACAGGATGAACCAGCAAATTTCTGTGTTTTAGAAATAACCATAGAAGGTTATATTAGCATTCCAAACATCAGCGGGAACCATGGCTGCATAGGCCGGTCAGGCACTATCAAAATGCCTGAAGCGGAATCTTGCTGGATTTTTTGCAAGACCCGACTGATGAGGCAAATTGGAGGAAAGGCATAAAAGCACATTCCTCCCCAGTGTAGCGAGAATGCATCTATTGCCACTGCCCCTCAGTGTTCCATACCGAGCAACAATGTTGTTAAATACATTATGACCCAACATCCATTCGGTGTTGTCATTGAATTTGCGTGACCTGGTGTCTGCCACCATGTTAAACCTACCCGGCAAGTAGGTAGCAGAAATCCAAATGCTTTTTCCAATACACCAGTGCCAAATAAGGTTAACTAAATTATCACAGGATACTGACTTGATTCCATCCATATGAATAATATATGCCACCTCTGTAGTTAAAACATGCAGAGTATGCATATTCCCACAATAAGATTTTTACCCATAGAATGCCCCCAGCATCTCCAGGTAGTTAATACCATGTAACTGAAGAATTTGATAACTCATGCACATCCAATCTGCCACCGCAACTAGGGATGGTATAAGTAGCTCCCCATCCTTGAGCACTATCATCAGTTTGTAATATAAATGGAGGTTTACTGACCAAAATTTTGGTTGTCCACCTTTGTAATTCTGATATAGCTTCAGCTGGTAATAGCATAGGTCTGTTAAAATGACCTAAATGGTATTTGAGTGCTTGCTCCTTTGCACGTTGTAAACTCTGATAAAACAAAGGGCTAAATTGTGCAGATGGAAAAAACAGCTACTAATTTGCCAATTACACTAGTCACCTGTCGAATAGATGGCTGTTCCATAACAACAAGGTTGTTACAGGCTTCTATTAATACTAATCTCTTGCCCCAGGGCAGAGTCACAGACATATTAATAGAGTTAATGGTAAACCACAAATAACTAATAACTCTAGTTGGTATCAACTTGGATTTAACTGGATGGATGAGAAACCCCAACTTATCAAATATGAGTTTCGTGGCTAACAGCTAATTTTAGCCAGTTTCAGCATTTTCCCTATGATGAGAAAATTATCCAAATATGCCATAACAATGTGTTTTTGAGCTCTAAGCAGCCCAAGCATCGGCTTTAATAACTTGGTAAATAACCTGGGCTGAAGTTGCCGCAGTTGCCACAGTTGCTGCCCCATCCAACTAAATTTCAAATATCTCCGGTGATCCCTGTGAATGGGCACCAAATAGTATGCATCTTTGAGATTGATGCATGCCATAAAGCATCCTTTGGAAATCAGTTGTTTGGCAGTAACGAAGTTTTCCATTTTGAAATGTCTATACTGCACATAAGAGTTAGTTGTGTTAAATCAAGGATGATCTGACATCCTCCATCTTTCTTTTGTCTAGAGAATAAATTGGAGATGAAGTGGTGATGTACATGACTTGACTTTCCGATTACCCCTTTTGTGTATAATGTGTGAATTACAGATTGTATATCCAAACCTTCTTGTTTGGAATGAACAAATGCCCGGCTTGTGGTATGTTGTGCGGGTGGCAATGAATTGGGAAGAAACTCAATTTTGAACCCTTGTATACTGTGCAGTATAAACAGATCTGATGTCACCCATTGCCATTCGTGCAAAAACAAGTGTAATCTACCACCAACTTGTAACTGGTCCACACACCCCATGTTCCAGAAAGAACCAGACCCACCTACCTCCATGGGTACCGGTGGTCTGATGGTAGGCCCAAAGGCCCCTGATGCGGGTTCTATTTCTGCTCTCGAGGTTTGGAGGGTAGGACTGCTGGGATGCGTGGATTGCGCATTTTCCACGAGGGCCGGCTTGGGCCTTGGCCTAAAAAGACCTCTGCCTAGAGAAAACAGCTTTTGAGCTATCACCAGCTTCAGCGAACCGCTTACTGCTGATGAAGGCGTAGGGGCGTTGTCACTGAAACGGTGAAGCTGTGCTCGTCATTGGTGCTTTAATTAGCCCGACAGCTTTGCTTCCTAATCCAGGTCTTTTACCTATTTGGGTAGATCTTCCCCGAAGAGAAGATTCGGCGGTTGGACATTGCTGGCCTTACATAACACTGCAAATTTGAGATTTAAGGCAGGTCTGATGGTGTTCTTCCGAAAGCAGGTCATTTTGAGGTGTGCATACACATCAATGCCAGGGCATCCTGATGGACGTCCGATAAGGGCCCGCCATCCACAGATCTGGCAAATGCCTTGATGCTTGAAGCCAGTAATTTTAAAATTCTTTGGAGTTCCATTTCTTGGGCATTAATGTCCCCTCCAATGTATCCCCAGATAGAGCTGTTCACTGCCGGCACTTTCAGGGATGCATAATTTTCCACCATCATCTGTTCCTGCAATTGGTGCGACGTGAGGTAATTTATGCTGGCAGCTAGCTCTTCCTGCAGCGGCTCCCCTGTTTGGGAGGGTATTGCGAACCTTGATGCCATGGCAGGCATCCTGAACCTCACGTATATGTCGTGCATCCCGGTATGTTCCCCAGACATACCTCCGAATTCGGAGTCAGTCCAATACTGACCCCGTACGCTCCCCTCTGGGAGACATTATACAGCCCTGGACCAGGCGCTACCGCAGGCCCCAGAGGAGACCTGAGCTGATATGATTACGTTTCACGGAGCATATCATGATGGAGCATTCTTTCGATAAGGTGCTCCATCCGGGATAAATGCCCGAGGACGTTACCCATGACTGTAGGAGGCAACTCCTCCTGGCCTGACTCGTCTGAGTAAACAGGCCTGTCAGACTTCTTTTTGGCTTTCCCTCCTTTCGGGGTTGCCAAGGTGCTTTGGCACAGCACCAAGTCTGAAGTCGCTGACCGCACTGTCAGCGACTCGGATGGCGAAACTGAAGGCCGCCGGCTCCCCACACTCCCGCGGTCCTCCATAGCTGGCTCCCCCGCGGTTCTCCGTAGCCGGTTACCCCGCGGCCCATCTGGATTTCGCCCTGGATTTCCCCATTCATCCACAGCAACTGGGACTCTGTAAAGAGAAATTTCCCAACAAAACCCGACCTCAGAATAAGTTTTAAAACTTACCTGCAGGCTTTTGAAACTTACCGCTGGAGGAGCGACGCTCCTCCCAGCCAGTTGTGCGCCATGCATTAGACGTATTGACACGCATGCGGGCTGACGGGCTTCTTCACGTAGTCACTCACGTGACTCTGAAGTAAAATAGCCCATTAAACACACCACCGAAAATATGGCAAGTTAATTAAGAGTGTAAATACCCTTCCAATTGTTAAGTCAATGTCCATAAAACTCTTCCATCCCAAAAGGGACAATTTAAACCATTGAGTTTTATTCCTGCATGTAGACAGATATTTTTAAGATTTCAAAGATATTGTGTTGAAATGTATTTTCAGTCAATGGACAACATACATCAGCAGTGGATGAGGATTGATCCATTGACCTCAAAATTAATGTATTTCAGCAGCAGAGAACAAGCAAACTAAATACGTTGTACTCCAAGGATGTACATGTTTGTAGGTTAATTGGCTTAGGTAAAATGATAAATTGTCCCTAGTGTGTGTAAGATAGTGTTCGTGTACAGGGATCGCTGGTCGGCATGGACTCAGTGGGCCGAAGGACCCGTTTCCATGCTCTCTCTCTAAACTAAACTAAATAACTGAGGAAAATTCACCCCCTTACAAATTTAACAACAAACAACGATCACCCCAACAACGATCACCCCAATACAATACCTACACGCTAGGGACAATTTACAACTTTTTTTACCGAAGCCAATTAACCATTCACAGCTTGTTGACATAAATTCGCAATACGTTTACAATCCAATTGACTCATACTCAGATAGGTAATCTACCTTTAGCTTTTACACTTGGCTGACTCGGAGTTTGGGGCGAGAAATCATTTCATTAGCAAAAAAATTAAAGCAGAAAAAATCCTATAAAATATGGAATTCGCAGAGTGACATGTAGTAATGGAATCAGAATAATTCTGGCAGTTGCAACTGCCAGAACTCCAGGGATCCCTATTAATGGCTAATTACCAAATCTAGCTTTTATTAATGATTTCCTTCTGTGCAAAGATTCAGCAAAGTGAAAATTGTGAAGATTTCTTGGGAGTTTCTCAGCCAAACTCCCAGCAGTAGGAGGTACAGCAGTAGAGCAGCTAATGAACACCATGTTGAAATCTTAATATTGAGGAGAGCTAGGGGAATGTAAAGCAATGCAGGGGTGAAATGAGAACGGAATAGAAAAGTAAGGGAAATTCCTAGGATGTTTTATTAATATGTAACGGCAATGAAGATACCAGGGTAACATGGACATGGATACGACAGACCTGCAGGGGGCAATTCTTGGCATCATGAGGAAAGAGTGGGGTGAGAGAGACGGGAGGGAGAGTGGGGGGGATGAAGAAGGGGGAGAGGGGGAGAGGGGGAGAGGAGGAGAGGGGGAGAGGGGGAGAGGGGGAGAGGGGGAGAGGGGGAGAGGGGGAGAGGGGGAGAGGGGGAGAGGGGGAGAGGGGGAGAGGGGGAGAGGGGGAGAGGGGGAGAGGGGGAGAGGGGGAGAGGGGGAGAGGGGGAGAGGGGGAGAGAGGGAGAGAGGGAGAGAGGGAGAGAGGGAGAGAGGGAGGGAGAGAGGGAGAGAGGGAGAGAGGGAGAGAGAGAGAGAGAGAGAGAGACCCCGAGAGAGAGAGAGAGAGACCGAGAGAGCGGGGGAAAGAGAGACAGAAAGGGAAAGGGATAGAAAAAAAAAGGGAAAAAGAGAGAGGAAAGAATGTGAGATAGGAAAGAAAGAGATAGGAGAAGAGATATGAGAGAAAGAGAGAAAGAGAGAAAGTCATGGAAGGTACCGGATTAAATGTAATTTACATTGATTTATTATCAAGGCATTTGACAGGGTCTCCGGCAAAGTCGATGAGGAAAATAAAAGCCCAATCTCTAACCAAGTGAAACATCCCAAAGTATTTCACGGGACAACCAATATTTAACACCAAACCACATGGAGAGACTAAACGATCCCATGTAGCTATTGCAAAGAGGAATCAGTGGGCCGCACAGTTGATCAGTAGGGTGACCAGATGGTTAAGGCAGCACAGCGGTGCAGCCGATAGAGATATTTCCTCACAGCGCCAGAGACCCGGGATCGATCCTGTCAAATTGTCCATAAACTGTAGGGAGTGGATGAGAACGTGGGATAACGTAGAATTCATGTGAACGGGTGATCAATGCTGGGATCGTTGTTCAAACAAAACATGTAATAATCGGAGAGTCACTTTTTGGAGCCGATATTGGGAAAGACTTCCCCTAGTTTCCCAGCACACACTGAGATACATTGACCTGTGACCTTCGAGATCACAGGTGCTTGAGGAGTATAAGGAATGTAAAAATAATCTTAAGAAAGAAATTAGAAAAGCTAAAAGAAGATATGAGGTTGCTTTGGCAAGTAAGGTGAAAGTAAATCCAAAGGGTTTCTACAGCTATATTAATGGCAAAAGGATAACAAGGGATAAAATTGGTCCATTGGAGAGACCGAGTGGACAGCTATCTGCAGAGCCAAAAGAGATGGGGGAGATATTGAACAATTTATTTTCTTCGGTATTCACCAAGGAGAAGGATATTGA
Source organism: Raja brachyura (assembly GCA_963514005.1). The sequence goes on along the minus strand of OY740795.1, from coordinate 23,958,180 downwards.
ATTATGTGAGGTAAGGGAAACTAGTAGAGTAGCTATGGATACTATGAGTTTCAAAGTAAAAGAAGTACTGACACATTTGAAAAATATAAAAGTGGATAAGTCTCCAGGTCCTGACAGAATATTCCCTAGGACATTGAGGGAAGTTAGTGTAGAAATAGCCGGGGCTATGACAGAAATATTTCAAATGTCATTAGAAACGGGAATAGTCCCCGAGGATTGGCGTACTGCGCATGTTGTTCCATTGTTTAAAAAGGGTTCTAAGAGTAAACCTAGCAATTATAGACTGGTTAGTTTGACTTCAGTGTTCGGCAAATTAATGGAAAAGATACTTAGAGATAATATATATAAGCATCTGGATAAACAGGGTCTAATTAGGAACAGTCAACATGGATTTATGCCTGGAAGGTCATGTTTGACTAATCTTCTTGAATTGTTTGAAGAGGTTACTAGGGAAATTGATGAGGGTAAAGCAGTGGATGGTGTCTATATGGACTTTAGTAAGGCCTTTGACAAGGTTCCTCATGGAAGGTTGGTTAAGAAGGTTCAACTGTTGGGTAAAAATGCAGGAATAGCAAGATGGATTCAACAGTGGCTGAATGGGAGAAGCCAGAGGGTAATGGTGGATGGCTGTTTGTCGGGTTGGAGGCAGGTGACTAGTGGGGTGCCTCAGGGATCTATGTTGGGTCCTTTGTTGTTTGTCATGTACATCAATGATCTTGATGAAGGGATAGAAAATTGGATTAGTAAGCATGCAGATGATACCAAGATAGGGGGTGTTGTGGATAATGAAGAGGATTTCCAAAGTCTACAGAGTGATTTAGGCCAGTTGGAAAAATGGGCTGAAAGATGGCAGATGGAGTTTAATGCTGATAAATGTGAGGTGCTACACCTTGGCAGGGCAAATCAAAATAGGACGTACATGGTAAATGGTAGGGAATTGAAGAATACAGTTGAACAGAGGGATCTGGGAATAACCGTGCATAGTTCCTTGAAGGTGGAATCTCATATAGATAGGGTGGTAAAGAAAGCTTTTGGTATGCTAGCCTTTATAAATCAGAGCATTGAGTACAGAAGCTGGGATGTAATGTTAAAATTGTACAAGGCATTGGTGAGGCCAAATTTGGAGTATGGTGTACAATTTTGGTCGCCCAATTATAGGAAGGATGTCAACAAAATAGAGAGGGTACAGAGGAGATTTACTAGAATGTTGCCTGGGTTTCAACAGCTAAGTTACAGAGATAGGTTGAATAAGTTAGGTCTTTATTCTCTGGAGCGCAGAAGGTTAAGGGGGGGACTTGATAGAGGTCTTTAAAATGATGAGAGGGATAGACAGAGTTGATGTGGATAAGCTTTTCCCTTTGAGAATAGGGAAGATTCAAACAAGAGGACATGACTTTAGAATTAAGGGACAGAAGTTTAGGGGTAACATGAGGGGGAACTTCTTTACTCAGAGAGTGGTAGCGGTGTGGAATGAGCTTCCAGTGGAAGTGGTGGCGGCAGGTTCGTTGGTGTCATTTAAAAATAAATTGGATAGGCATATGGATGAGAAGGGTATGGAGGGTTATGGTATGAGTGCAGGCAGGTGGGACTAAGGGAAAAAAGTTGTTCGGCACGGACTTGAAGTGCCGAGATAGCCTGTTTCCGTGCTGTAATTGTTATATGGTTATATGGTTATATCAGTAGGGGAATGATTGGGTGTATCAACACTGAATGGTGCACAGGTTAGTTTTTCATGAAAATACATTAAAGAAAAATCTAGATAAATAAAGATAGATAATTAAAATGTTAACAACATTCATTGCTTTTGTTTAGTGACTCACAGAAAACTGGGCAGAAATCTGAAACCAAGCTGGGAAGCGAAAAGATTTGTTGCAGGCACATCTAATGAGTGTGGAGCATGTTAAATGTCAGCACTAATTATTATGACTTAATAATTCCCCTATTATTACACGTATTGTTTGAACAACGTATTTTTATATCACATTTAATGTAGTTTCACATGATCACAATTAAAATTAATTAGAAACCAAATCTGTATCAGGAAATATTAGCAGAGTTAATATAGTGTAATTTTATATCCATTTATGTGACATGGAATATCATTTACAAAGCCAGCATTTATTGCCTATCCCTCATTCTCAACGTTATTGAGTCATACAGCATGAAAACAATGGCCAAGCGGCCAAACTCGTCCTTGCCAACATAGGTGCTCATCAAAGCTGGTCCCATTGGCCTCTGGTTGGCTCATATCCCTCCAAACCTTTGCCTATCCATGTACTTGTCCAAAAGTCCTTTAAAAGTTGTTATTGTACCTACTTCAACCACTTCTTCTGCCAGCACTTTCCTTATACCCGTCATCATCTGGATGATCAGCCATGATCATATTGAATTGCAGTACTGGCTCAAAGGGCCGAATGCCTACCCCTGCACCTATTTTCTATGTTTCTATTTCCATGTTCCTCTTTCAGATAGCTGCATTTGTTCTTCAGTGCACTGGACAGAACTGGCAAAACCTTGATCTCAAAAGGACACAAAGTGCTCCTGAGTACCTTGTAGAAACAAGGAACTGCAGATACTGGTTTCCAAAAAAAGAGACACAAAGTGCTGAGGTAACTCAGCGTGTCAGGCAGCATCTCTGGGGAGCATGGAAAGGTAACATTTTGGGCTGGGGCCGTTCTTCAGATTGAAGAAGGTTCTTTCCACTCTCACCGTAAACCTATGTCCACTAGTTCTCGATTCCCCTATCCTGGGAAAAGGACTGTGCATCTACCCTATCTATTCTTCTCATAATTTTGTATGCCTCTATAAGATTACCCCTCAACCTCCAGCGATCCTAGGAATAAAGTCCCAGCCTGCCCAATTTTGTAACTCAACCCCTCAACATCCCCCTGGAAGTGTTAGTGGGCTGCCTTCTTGAAATGGTGCTGTCAAGGTATCTGCGGGCGGCACGATGGCGCAGCGGCAGAGTTGCTGCCTTACAGCGCTTGCAGCGCTGGAGACCCGGGTTCGATCACGACAACGGGTGCTGCCTGTATGGAGTTTGCACGTTCTCCCCATGACCGTGTGGGTTTTCTCCGAGGTCTTCGGTTTCCTCCCACACTCCAAAGACATACAGGTTTGTAGGTAAATTGGCTTGGTAAATGTAAACCTTGTCCCAAGTGTGTGTAGGATAGTGTTAACGTGTGGGGATCGCTGGTAGGCGTGGACATGGTGGGCCAAAGGGCCTGTTTCCGCGCTGAATCTCTAAACTAAAAATAAGCGGAATTTGTAAATGTATCAAGCAGCCACAATCTAATAGGATTCACATTTCTCAAACTGAAGTGAAATGAAGACACGCTAACCTACTGTGACCTAATGCCCACAATAAATTATTTTACCACCACTAAACAACATCAGAGAACTGCACTTGAAGAAAAACAAACAACCTGATTTCTTCACATAAGCAGTCTTTGTGGGTGCTTTCCTGACGTATTTCACTATTAACATTGAGGTCAACATTTTAACTGTGCTGCATTGTGAACAGATAGATGCACAAGAGAAGTTGGCAAACTGCCCACTCTAAATGTCAGGGCAGGAAGCTGTTCGTATAGCACTGAAATTAAAGCAAATCTAGGAAATTCGGTAATTATATTTTTCTTTCGCCAATAAATCATCAACGGCAACAAGCTGACACCCAATGCAACTGTATTTATGTTGTAGAATTGCCTCCAGCTTGACAGAAAAAATCTTGCAAGTCCCACTGAAAGCAATGTGATAATGTCTAGATAATACCTTCTAATGTTCACTGAGATCTGACTGTGCACCAGGACTCTTGGAGAAAGCCTCGCATTCGACACGGACTTGATTTTTAGATTAGGTTAGATTTAGCTCTACGGGCTAGGAAAGGCCAAGATGGCCTACTCCTGCACCTATGTTCTATGTTTTATGTTTCCATGTTCCTCTTTCAGATTGATGCATTTGATCTTCATTCCACTGGACAGAACTGACAAAACCTTGATCTCAAAAGGACACAAAGTGCTCCTGAGTACCTCAGCAGATCAGGCAGCATCTCTGGAGAACATGGATAGACAACTTTTGTGTCGAGACCCTTGTGTCCTTTTGTGTACTAACCAGCATCTGCAGTTTAGTTTTGTTTACATGCACAGAGTCTCTTGCCCAGAGTTGGTTAATCAAGGACCAGAGAACATAAGTTTAAAGTGAAGGGGAAAAGATTTAATAGGAATCTGAGGGGTAACTTTTTCACACAAAGGATGGTGGTTGTATGGAACAAGCTGCCAAAGGAGGTAGTTGAGGCTGGCACTATCCCAACGTTTAAGAGACAGTTAGACAGGTCCATGGATAGGACAGGTTCGAAGGGATATGGACCAAATGCAGGCATGTGGGACTAGTGTAGCTGGGATATGTTGGCTAGTGTGGGCAAATTGGGTTGAAGGGCCTGTTTCCACACGGTATCACTCTATGACGCTATGACCCTAGTTTAGTTTAGTGCAGAAAAACCCAAAATTGAAGAATTCAGTGTTAATACCATTGTATTGTAAGCTACCTTGGCAGAACATGAGTCCATGTCCTCCAGACATGCTGCCTGACCCGCCAAGTTTCTCCAGCACTTTGTATGTTTTTTAAAAACCAGCATGTGCAGTTCTTTGTGTATTCATCACTGGAAGAAATTGCTCATATTTTGGTTTTCACTTCCTTGGCTGGGATTTGAACCTACCATCGGAGCTTTCAATGAGCCATGGCTCTCTCTGATATGTTCCAGAGCTTATCTGTTAACCCTTCTAGTTTGGGTCCCTATCTCAGCTCGTGATTAGATTTTATACAAGGTTTTTGCTCTTTCCCAATTTTATTTCTCCGCTACTATTGTCTATGCTTTCAGCAGCCTAGATCCTAACCTCTAGAATTTCATTCCTCAACTTTTCAACATCTCCATCCCGCTCTCCTCTTTGAAGATGTTCTCTGAAGCCTGTATCTCTGACCATGCCTTTGATTAACTGTTCTTAAGTTTAGTTTAGTTAAGCGATGCAGCATGGAAATATCACACAAATGATGGAGTGACGAGCTGCTGGAGGAGGTCGTTGAGGCAGGTACTATCACAATCTTTAAGAAGCAATTGGACTGGTACATGGATAGGATAGGTTTGGAGGGATGTGAACTAAATGCAGGCCAGTGGGACTAGCATAGATGGGGCATGTTGGCCTTGTTGCCTTTAGGTGCTCCCATGTTTCCCCCCACATCCCAAAAGACATGCTGGTTTGTAGGTTAATTGGCCTGTGTAAAATTGTACCCATTTTGTGTAAGGAGAGGCTGCGAAAGTGGGGTAACATAGAACAGGTGTGAACGGGTGATCGATTTTCAGCGTGAAAATGGCCTGTTTCCATTCAGTGAATCTAAAACTTGAATTTAACTTGCCTGTGTAGGGAATGGAACTCACATCCCTGGATCAATGGTCCAGATCTCTGTCGACTGGTCCAGTAATTTAACCACTGCGCCATGTTACCTCTATTCATCAGTTAATTTAAATTACTAAAATCAAAAGATAATCTGGTCGTTATCTGCTGGTGGATGTTTGCTGTGTTAAATCAGCTGCTGTGTTTCCTATATTCAAACTATTCTTTATCCCCACATATTAAAGCATAATTACCGACTATTGAATCACTGACATTGTCAATAATATTCACTCAGTAATCGTTACCTTCCCTTGTGCAGTGTATTGACTAACCTTGTCAAGTTAATATCTTGTAAGCACTTCAACCTCGATTGAAAATAAATCATTTGTGCGAGTGGAGGTATTGAAAATAAAATGATGAAGGTTCATTCCCCAAACACTGTAAACATTTTCAGCACAATCCCAATCTTTCACCAGTCATTATTCTGCAATCCTTCAATATCCCACCGCTTCACCTGATGGTGACTTATGCACAGATTAACTCTGTTACAATATAAAGAATACGGAGATCTATAATTCACTTTTCGCTGCATTAACTGCCTGATATGTTGACAAGTACAATAGACAATAGGTGCAGGAGCAGGCCATTTGGTCCTTCGAGCCACCACCGCCATTCAATGTGATCATGGCTGATCATCCCCAATCAGTACCCTATTCCTGCCTTCTCCCCATATACCCTGACTCCGCTATTTTTAAGAGCCCTATCTAGCTCTCTCTTGAAAGCATCCAGAGAACCTGCCTCCACCACCCTCTGAGGCAGAGAATTCCACAGACTCACCACTCTCTGTGAGAAAAAGTGTTTCCTCATTTCAGTTCTAAATGGCTTAATCCTTATTCTTAAACTGTGGCCCCTGGTTCTGGACTCCCCCAACATCGGGAACATGTTTCCTGCCTTTAGCGTGTCCAAGCCCTTAACAATCTTATTTCAATGAGATCTCCTCTCATCCTTCTAAACTCCAGAGTGTACAAGCCCAGCTGCTTCATTCTCTCAGCATATGACAGTCCTGCCATCCTGGGAATTAACCTTGTAAACCTACGCTGCACTCCCTCATGAGAATGATAAGTATATGGGTCTGAAGAAAGGTCTCGACCTGAAACATCGCCTATTTCCTTCGCTCCATAGATGCTGCCTCTTTGAGCTTCTCCAGTATTTTTGTCTACCTGAGAATGATACCAGGTTGTCGAGGGTTCAACGTTAATTGGCTTGATTTCCCTTAATTGCAGAATAAAGAGACATGCAGGACGTTTGAAATTTACAAAAATGATTCTATCAGAGTGCTCATGGAGAAATTAATATCTCTACGAAAGGGAAATGAGGTGAATATGATCATGAATTTAGAATCAGGACACTTAAAAAAACAGGACACAAAATGCTGGAGTAAATCAGCAGCTCACAAACAGCATCATTAAAGGTGATGTTCAAGAAGGAACTGCAGATGCTGGAAAATCGAAGGTAGACAAAAGTGCTGGAGAAACTCAGCGGGTGTGGCAGCATCTATGGAGCGAAGGAAATAGGCAACGTATCGGGCTGAAACCCTTCTTGTCTCGGGTCGGGACCCATCTTCAGACTGATCCCAAAGTCGTGTGGTTTGTAGGTTAATTGGCCTCTGTAAAATAGCCTCTGAGGTTTCAGGGATGAATGAGGAAGTTGGATAACATATTAATGGTGTGAATGGTTGATTGAGTAGTCAATCTGACCTGAATACTGTTGACCTGAAACAATAAAAAAACAAAGATATAGCCAACCATTGATCACCCGTTCACCCTAGTTCGATGCTATTGCAATTTCCTATTCACTTCCTACACACCAGGGGCAATTTTACAGGAGCCAATTAACCCTCAAAGCCGCAAGTTTTGAGGTTGTGGGTGGCAACTGAAAGAAACTCCACGCGGTCAAAGGGAGAATGTGCAAACTGCACACAGGCAGCACCCGAGGTCAGGATCGAACCTGGAGCTCTGGCGCTGTGAGGCTGCAGCTCTACCAGTGTCTCCCCTGTGTTCTCCTACTGTGTTTTCCTAAGGTAAGACTAGGTATCCTGTAATGGCAATGGAGACTGTATGGCGGAGCCTCGAAAAGCATCTCACAGAAACTAATGTGAAACACTTTGGCACATTTTATGAGACAGTGCCAATTCCTTCTCGATCTCAAAGTTTTCATTCCCCTGTGTGCTGTTTTCAATGAAATGGTTTATTCATCCTTGTTACCCTCCATTATTTCAAACAACTTGTTTGTTTTTAGCTGCAGCAACAGTCGAGTTGCAATGGTGCTGAAAAGATATCAACATGTTTGTTAAAAATAATATCAAGGATATAAAACGTTGTCGGTATTTGACCTCGTAGCTCTCATGCTCCTGTAGTCAGGATTAACCCATCAAATGCTACGGGTGACCCCACATCAGCTAATGTCTAGAAGATGGGAGAGAAAGAGGTCACAGTCATAGAGTCATACGGCATAGAAATAGGCCATTCAGCCCAACTTGCCCATGCTGACCAATATGCCCCATCTACAGGAGTCTCACCTGCCTACATTTGGCCAATATCCCTCTAAACCTATCCTATCTGTTCTTGTACCTACCTCACTACCTCCCCAGCAGCTTATTCCATACACCCACCACCTCTCGGATCCCTATTGAATCTATCCTCCCTCACCTTAAACCTACGTCTTCTGATTCTTGATCCCCCCACTCTGGGTACAAGACTGTGCATTTACCATGTATATTACTCTCATGATATGAGACACCTCAATAAGATCACCCCCTCATTCTCCTACGCATCAAAGAATAACGTCCACACCTGCTCACTTTCCCTATAGCTCAGCCCCTGGGGTCCTGGCAACATCCTCAGAAAGTTTTCTCTGCACCCTTTCCAACGTCAACTTGACAACGTCTTTCCTATAACAGGGTGTCCAAAATTGAATACAATACTCTAAATGTGGCTCGGGACAATTTACAATCTTACCAAAGACAATTAACCTACAAATCTGTCTGTCTTTGGGGTGTGAGAAGAAACGGGAGGTACTGGACTAGGCCCACACGGTCACTTGGAGAATGTACAAACACCGTACAGACATCACCCAGAATCACGATCAAACTCAGGTCTCTATAAGGCAGCAACTCTATTGCTGTGCCACAGTGCCGCCAGGATTTCACTTCAGGAGGAACAAAATGGAAATGGTACCACTAATCATCAGAGAGGACTGTGTGGAGAGGGTGGCGGATTTCCGCTTCCTGGGAATCCATATTGAGGAGGACCTGATGTGGAGCGTGAACACCTCTGCGCTGCTGAAAAAGGTCCAGCAGAGACTGCACTTCCTGAGGGTGCTCAGGAAGAATAACATCACACAGAGACTGCTGCTGTCCTTTTATCGGTGATCCATTGAGAGCATCCTAACATACTGTGTATGCGTGTGGTACACCAGCTGCACAGCGGCTCAGAGGAAAGCGCTCCAGAGAGCCATTGACAATGCCCAGAGGATTGTCGGCTGCCCTCTCCTTACCTTGGAGGACTTACACAGTTCCCGCTGCATCTAAAATTCCCAGGATATTATAAAGGACATTTCCCACCCCGGACACTCCCTGTTTGATCTGTTGCCGTCAGACAGATGGTACAGATCTACAAGGACAAGGACAAACAGACTTAAAAACAGTTTGTACCCCACTGCTATAAAGGCACTAAATGTAGCCGCCAAGGAACGCGGGGACTAAGGGACTGTGGTTGGTACACTGTGAAATCGACAGAAGGATGTAGGGTTGGGTGTTTATGCGTGCTATTTTCATATTTCATATTTATTTTAGTTGCTTATCTTTTTTTTAATACTTTACCTTGTATGTATCGTTAGCTTTTATGGTTTGAATGGTGCACTGACTGGCTGACATTTTTTAATTTTGTTGTACATGGTTCATGTTACAATGACAATAAAAAAACTATTCTATTCTATTCTGACTACTTGGGCTGAAGGGCCTTTTTCCATCCTGTATGACTGACTCTGTGACCAATGTGCACAATTTTAACATGGGGAAATGGAAACAGCTTAGAAGGGCACTTTGGTGAACATGAACTAGAGTCATCTATGACTCTAGTTCACATCAGGTGCAATGTGGAAACATCGCTCCACATCAGGTGCAATGTGGAAACAGGCCTTTCAGTCCAACTTGCTCACAATGGCCAACATGAACATCTACACTAGTCCCACCTGCCTGCGTTTCGCCCATTAGCAGCACATTCCATACACCCACCACCCTTTGTGTGAAAACGTTATCCCTCAGGATGGTTACCAACTAGTTGGGCCCAAGGACCTCTTTCTTTGCTGTTAGACACCATGCAGCTGTGCAGTAATAGCAAATGCATCACCCCCGGGTTCTAGGAAGGGTAATAGTCTCTTGCAGTTGCGTCAGAAGGACAAGGCCGTCGGCCTTGGGAGAGAGGGTGGTGGAGTTTGCACTCAGTTCTCCCATCAGCCCCTCATTGCTCCCTGTCTCTGAGATCTCCCACTGTGCATCCTGTCTGGAGGACTGACAAGGGCTTCATTACATATGTGGTTAGCAGATTCAAGTGGCAGTCAGGCATCAATGACACCGACAGTGATTGATTTATTAGTGTCAACCAGAACTGACATTCAAAGGAGCAATTCTGGCAGAAGGAAGCAAGCATCATAGGCATAAACAATGCAAGGTCCAGAATTCTTATCAAAAGCAGATTGTCAAACTCTCGAGGTTCAATTCACAGCAATTCAATGCTGAGAGAGTCGAAGTTTGCTTTGAAAAGTTATTTTGCTCTCATGCGCTTTTGCCGATTAAGTAGGGATAAAATCATGCTTTTGTTTTTGATCGTCGAATGACCGTCAGTGACACAATATCAATAGCACATGAAATTCCTATCATTAAAGTGACAGGCTGTCAATTTCTCAGCGAGATTGGACCGTAAGTAATCAAAGAATTAGTTTTTTGTGGGATGTTTGGATAAATGATTGAGCTCCATGCGGTTCCCTTGTCAGGACGTAGTTCAGGAAGACTTTACATGGGAAATGTCTGTAGACAGGAGAGTTTAGATCAGTTTAGTTTAGGTACATTTATTATCATATGTACCAAAGTACAGTGAGAATGCTTTGTTGGGTTGCAGCCAGTCAGCAAGAAAACTATACATGATTACAATTGAACCATTCGCAGTGTACAGAAACATGAGAACGGGAATAATGTTTAGTGCAAGATAAAGTCCACTAGAGTCCGATTAAAGATAATACAAGTGTCTCCAATGAGGTAGATAGTAGCTCAGGACCGCTCTCTAGTTGTGGATAGGATTGCCTGGTAACAGCTGGGAAGAAACTTTCCTCTGAATCTTGCCAGATGGGAGAGGGGATAAGAGGGACTGACTGGGGTGAGAGGTCCTTGATCATGCTGGTGGCCTTGCCGAGGCATTTTGAGTTGATACTGAGAGGGTGGAGTGAAGGTAGACGATGTGGAGATTGTCTATCTTCACTTGAGGTGGAGAGGTGAGAGGGAGAGGGTGAGAGAGTGAATGCGAGAGGGAATGGGAGAGGGAGAGGTGAGAGGAGAGGGAGAGAGAGGGGGAGGTGAGAGGGAGAGAGGGAGAGAGGGAATGTGAGAAGGGGATGTGATGGGGTGAGATAGCTGGGAATGACCCGAATTCATCCTGAAAGAGCTAACATGAAACCGATGGGCCAAATGGCCTCCATACAACATCATTTTTTTATTATTCTCTCTTGTCCCATGGCCTCTGTAACTGAGATGCTACCAGCATTTTAAAGGCAAGCTTTTTTTTTGAACCAAACCATTAACCATTGAGAAATTAAATAGCAATTAAACTGCTTGGGAATTCTTGCTGTGATTTGAAGTGGAAGTACTGAGTGAAATAGATTAGAACCTGTTTACGTCTTAGTGTTTTAATGTGTCTACTTTTACGGGCAGCACAGTGGTGCAACGGTTGTTGCTGCCTTACAGTGCCAGGGATCTGGGTTCGTCCCCGACTACCGGGTGCTGTCTGTACGGAGTTTATACGTTCTTCCCGTGGCCTACATGGGTTTTCTCTGGCTGTTCCTGTATCCTCCGACACTCCAAAGACGTACAGGTTTGTGGACTAAATGTTTAAACAGGAACTGCAGATGCTGGACAATCGAAGGTAGACAAAAATGCTGGAGAAACTCAGCGGGTGAGGCAGCATCTATGGAGTGAAGGAAATAGGCAACGTTTCAGGTCTGAAGAAGGGCTTCGACCCAAAACGTTGTCTATTTCCTTCGCTCCATAGATGCTGCCTCACCCGCTGAGTTTCTCCTGCATTTTTGTCTACCTCAGGTTTGTAGGCTAATTGGCTTCGGTAAAACTGTAAATTGTCCTTCGTGTGTTTAGGTTAGTGTTAGTAAGTGGGAAACGCTGGTCGGCACGGATTTGGTGAGCCGAAGGGCCTGTTTCTGTGCTGTATTTCTAAACTAAACTAAAACTAAACTAGGCACTAGGCAATCAATACCTGAATCTTCAGTATTGAATCATTGCAGAATGTGACTGAGCTTTCTGCCAAATCATCAATTTAAAGCGAGATATCCCTTTTTAAAGTCAATCAATGACCTCAATTGGGCAAGGTATATACAGGACAAACAGAGGCCCAGTCACACAGACTAATTTAGGCATCAACTCTGCTTAAAATGGAAGATGAACGAAACGTGAATTTGTATAAGGCATTGCTTCATCTTGAAGCTTTCAAATTTAAAGTCTTGATACCTCTTGGAATAATTAAACTGGTCAAACAGGTTACTCGGCACACGGGCCATCGAGCAATTGAAGAACACGAGCAATTTAACATTCAAAATTCAAGTTGTTTACATTGTCTAAATGGGGAGAATCAAATACAACTGGAATGAGGAGACGACAGCCACGGGCCTTTAGCCGAGTATACTTGATGGGCTGAATGGCCTAATTCTACTCCACGAACTTATGAACTTTCAAAATGTCAAAATGATGCCTCTTGCACATAGACATAGTGGGCCGTTCTGTACATTCTGTACTAATCGGGGGACTGTAGTGATGGTCTTGCTAATCTGTATGAAAGAAAAGTATTTCACTGTATCTTGGCACACATTATAATAAAGAAACCATTGAGACCATTGCAATGACAGTGTTTTTAGTAAAACTGTATCACATGAGAGGCTGCTTCACCCCAATCAGTCAACAGAAGATCAACAGTTAAAAGGAAGACGCTTTAAAACCCCTGTCCCACTTAGGAAACCTGAACGGATACCTATGGAGACCGTGTGCCCCACCCAAGGTTTCCATGAGGGTCCGAGAGGTTCCGGTCATTCTCCATGAGTCACCAGAGGTTCTGGTCACTTGCCTGGAAAGCCTCAACCGAAGCGTGGGCTGCATCCACTGACCAAAGATCCTATTGGATATGTGCTACCGACTGCGCACACACACACACACACACATCGCGACGGTGGGGGCCAGGGACAGCGGAGGAGCGCTCTCTGCGTGTTAAAGAAGAAAGTAAACGGCTGCCACAGAACATTGTAAGTCCTTTAGAGAGCGCGGGAGGGAGGGAGAGAAGGACAGAGAAGGGGAGAGAGTAAAGGGGAGAGAGAAGGGGGCAGAAGGGCGTAGAAGGGGGGAGAACGGGAGAGAACGGGGGGGGGGGGGAGGAGTGGAGACAGTTTTAATAAGTTTAATAAAGTTAGTGGGCATTTTACCTTCCAGCGGATTTTCCCATTTAGGAAACCTGAACGGAAACCTCTGGAGACCTTGCGCCCCACCCAAGGTTTCCATGAGGTTCCTGGAGGTTCCTGTCACTCTCCCTAATTGTGGAAAGTGGTTTCTGCGTAATCACAGCTTCTGCTATGTTCCTGCGATTATTTCAAAAAACCCAAAACCGGCCGCAATTAAAAATAGGTGGACATTTTGTCGAAGCGAGTGGTGGGGTCACATTTTTACTGACAGCCAGTCGAAGGCCTTCACTGACCGGCCAATCTGATTGGCTCATTGGTGTTTTCAGCAAATAAATCTTATTTTGTTTTCAGGACCTAGAAGATCCGCCGGAAGGTAAAATGCCCGCTAATTTTATTAAACTTCCTAAAACTATCTCCACTCCTCTCTCCCCTTCTCTCTCCCTTCTCTCTGTCCTACTCGTCCATGCTAACCAAGATGCTCTATCTAAGCTCGACCCATTCCTGGCCCATATGACAATTAAACTTTCTTTTACTCGTAACTACTCTCCAACACAGGGTGATACATATGTAACTATTAGCATGAGTTAAAAAGCAATGAGAGATTTTTTTTTAACAAACAATTGCTCTCAGGGGGGATAAGTGAAGAGTCAAAGTATTTTATTGTCATCTGTCCAAAAACAGAACAATGAAATTCTTACTTACAACATATGTAAACATCGTATAATAATAAAAAAAAAGTTTCAGGATATATATTAAAAAAACATATGGCCAAATAAACAGACAATAATAGCTTCACGCTCATCCCCAACTTCACAGATGAATTATTTAACGGAAATGCAGTCATCCTAGGAATGATTGTGTTAACGTTCGTGGAGCGTTTGAAGGCTCTGGGCCTGTACTCGCTGGAGTTTAGAAGAATGATAGGGGATTTCATTGAAACCCTACCAAATAATGAAAGGCCCAGATAGAGTGGAAGTGGAAATTTCCCAGGCATGTTCCCAGTAATGGAAGAGTCTAGAACCAAAGGACACAGCCTCAGAATAACACGATATACCTTTGGAATGGAGATAGGGGGTAATTTCTTTAGCCAGCACCTGTGGAGTTCATTGGAATTCATTAGCTTGTGGAGGTCAAGGCATTGTGTGTATTTAAAGTGCAGAATGAAAGGTTCATGATTAGGAAGGTTAGGGGGTGAAGGAAGGCAGGAGAATGGGGTTGAGAGGAAAAGATAGATCACACAATTGAATGACGGAGTGCTCTCGATGGGCTGAATGGCCCACATCTACTCCTATGTCTTATCGTCTCATGGACATACGGAAAAGGGGAATGGGTCAGGGAATACCTTCAGTGCTGTAAAAATTAAAACAAAATAGAAGAATCACAATTGAATATAATTTGAAACAGTGAAGAGCCTATGTCGGCTGACAAGAGTAGAGAACAGGTCATCAAGTGTGCCAAATGAGAACTGACAGTACAGTGAGTGGTTATTTGAAATTCAGGGCCTTGATTGATGCAGATCAGCCTGTCAGCCACTCTGTATGATGTGCTGGGCCTTTGAGTTCGCTATGAGTGGCTATGATGACCATCCAGCATAACAGTCACCCAACACAAGACATGCCTGTCATAGTGCACAAGAAGTTTAATTAAAACAAGTATTTTCCTTCAATGCTTGTCAAAGTAAGGGCTTCGGGAATTAACACGTAGTCCCACACTTTCCTCTATCTGTATAACTGCAGAATATTTCCATCTAATCCGATCCAAATACGTGTTCAGTCTCATCCTTAAACTCTACGCACTAAACGCTGACACGGCACAGTGGCGCAGAGGCAGAGTTACCGCCATACACCACCTGAGACACAGGTTCGATCCTGACCTCGGGTGCTGTCTGTACGCAGTTTGTAAGTTCTCCCTGTGACTGAGTGGGATTTCTCCAAGTGATCAGGTTTCATCCCATGCTCCAAAGATGTACAGGCTTGTAGGTTAATTGGCTTCCGTAAATTGTAAATTGTCCCTAGTGTGTAGGATATTGCTAGTGCATGATGATCGCTGGTCTGCCTGGACTCTGTGAGCTGAAGAGCACTTTTCCACACTGCCTCTCTATAGTCTAAAGTCTTAAGTAAAATCTACAGGTCTGCTTTGACAGCTCTATTTTTTAACTGCCCATCTCAAGTATGAAGAAGCTTCCAATTTACAATTAAGCACCACCTGGGGGCCACTTTGCCTTCCAGACTGGATCAATAAATGCTGATTTGATGTACCTTGTTGTCTTCACTGTTTCTGCTTTGACTGTGTTCAAATACAATTACAGAAATGGAAGAAACTCGTTCCGTCCAACCTCACCTTTCCCACCACAAGGCTATCCAATTCCTACCTTAGGCCCATCCTCACAATTGACAGTTTAATTATCTCACACTCACACTTTAAGAGCGGCGCAGTGGCGCAGTGGCAGAGCTGCTGCCTCACTGCACCAGAGTCCTGTGTTCGATCCTGACTACGGGTGCTGTCTGAATGGAGTGTGTGGGTTCTCCCTGTGATTGTGTGGGTTTTCTCTCAGTGCTCCAGTTTCCAACTAGATTTCAAAGACGTGCAGGTTGGTTGGTGAATTGACCTCTGTAAATTGATGTGTAGGGTGAGAAAGTGGAATTATATAAAACTAGTGTACGGGTGATTGATGGTCAGTGTGGACTTGGTGGGCTGAAGGGCCCGTTTCCACACTGTATTTCTAAACTATACTGAAAATACACTTCTTATAAACTCGCAAGGACCTCGTTAGTCCTAAACACACCAGTGCCCTGGTCCATTCTCCCTTTAAACTCACTGGGTTTTGTCTCTTTTGCTCCAACAAGACCCTTAAAGTGTGAGTGTGAGAGTTCTATGCCAAGAAAGACGAACAAATTTATTCGCTGCCATTCTCAATTTAATGAAGGTCCTTTCATTTCTTCTCCCTCCATTGAAATCCACTAGGCTTTTGAATAACTGTTGTGGCCCAGTGTCAATTTTTCAAATTGTCTAAGCTTCCACGCCCTCAAGGTTGGCTGCGGGAGGTGCCCCCGGAGTACAGAGTTCGAACAGTGGCTGGGCGAGGAGAAGTACCACAGTTTGCTGGTTCGATCCTGATCGAGGCAACAGCTGGAGGTTGGCCTGTCAGCCAGTTATAGGGATCAGAGCCAGGGGGCGCTGTCACAGGAGCCAATCTTGGGGTTACTGTGTTAGCGAGCAGCATTGAGCTTCTTGAGGGTAGTTGGAGTGGCACTCATCCAGCGTGAGAAATGAATCCCTTCACCCTGCTGAGCTGTGTCTTTTCAAGAAAGAGTTAGATTTAGCCCTTAGGGCTAACTTAATCAAGGGATATGAGGAAAAAGCATGAATGGGGTACTGATTTTAGATGATCAGCCATGATCATATTGAATGGCAGTGCTGGCTCGAAGGGCCGAATGGCCTACACCTGCACCGATTTTTTGTGTTTCATAGTTTCTATGTGTCTCGAGACAATGGAAAGGCTTTAAAGAGTCATGAGGCGAGTCATTCACCACAGAACACCCATACTGTGAAAACCAGTACATACACACTATCAACATTATGTTATCTAGCTGGATTTGCGTTACTATCGGTCGACAAGGAAACTAAAATAACAAACTTCAAGCAGCATGATATATTTCCCACAACAACATCCCGAGGCATTTTCAATTTCACTCTTCTGTTATCATCATACACAGACGGCAATAACGGCAGATAGGAAGAATGCTTCTCTACTTTCCTTGGACCTTTAAGTACTTTAAGAAAGCAATAGATACCGGAATAAAACACACAGGAAAAATGTTTTCATGTTTTAGTTCTGCCTCTTACATCACTCATAAAACACTACTGTCCTTTCCCCTCTTCTCCCACTGATATGCTAATGGTAGTCGGTTGGTAGATCATCAATCATTAAAGAGCAGAAATAAGTGCAAACGAAGGATTGATCATTTGAAGAATAGTTCCAGGCAATTATATTTTTCAATTGCATTGAGATGATACCTGAACGTTACCCAATAGGTTCAGACAGAGTCAAATGTCGACTTGTGAGCGAACAGGTTGTTCGGTGACTAATGGAGCTGTCCTTGCCTCAGCAACTCTAAATACGGTATTAGATTTAATTCCTGGAGCAACCAAGAACTTGTGTATCACCAGTCAGGGTTACAGTCCAATGACATGGTTTTCCCACCAACAATTGTTAAGTACATAAGGGACATGTGCATATAGACTCATGGTGTCTTACAGCGCAGAAACAGGCCCTGCAGCCCAACTTGTCAACGCCACCAATGCACGATGCCCCATCTATGTTAGTCCCACCTGTCCAGGTTTGCCCCACATCCCTCTACACCTTTCCTATCCATTTACCTGTCCAAATGTTTTTTAAGCGTTCTCATAGTACCTGCCTCCTCTGACAGATTGTGCAAGAAGGAAGTGCAGATGCTGGTTTAAACAGAAGATAGACACAAAAAGCTGGAATAACTCAGCGGGACAGGCAGCATCTCTGGAGAGAAGGAATGGGTAACGTTTCGGGTTTCAGTCTGAAGAACGGTCTAGACCTGAAACATCACCTATTCCTTCTCTCCAGAGATGCTGCCTGACCAGCTGAGTTACTCCAACTTTTTGTGCCTATCTTCTGACAGGTTGTCCATGTAATCAACGCCCTTTCAAACTAGAAAGGGTGCAGAGAAGATTTACGAAAATGGTGCCAGGACTCGAGGGTCTGAGCTACAGGGAGGATTGAACAGGCCAGGACTCTATTCCTTGGAACACAGGAGGATGGAATGATCTAATAGAGGTGTACAAGATCATAAGAGGAATAGATCGGGTAAATGCACAGTGATATTTGCCCAGAACAAGAGGACAAAGGTTTAAGTGAGGGGAAAAAGATTTAACAGGGGTAACTTTTTTTACATGAAGGGTGATACGTATATGGAAGGAGCTGCCGGAGATACTTGAGACAGGTACTAACATAATATTTAAGAGACGTTTGGACAGCTACGTGGGTAGGACAGGTTTAGAGGATTATGGGCCAAGCGTGGACAGGCGGTCCTGGTGTAGATGGGGCATGTTGGTCAGTGTGGGAAAGTAGGGCTGAAGGGCATTATGACTCAATGGCCTCGAAAATATCACCCGTCAGCCTCCTGCGCTTCAAGGAATATAGTTTGAGCTTCCCCAACTTTACTCTTTAGCTCATGCCCTCGAGTCCGGGCATCATCTTCATAAATCTTCTCTACACTCTTTCCTGTGTGACATCTTTCCTTTTGCAGGGTGACTAAAACTGAACACAATACTCCAAGACAGACACAATGTGCTGGGGTAACTCAATGGGTCAGGCAGTATCTCTGGTGAAAAAAGATGTGTGACATTTTGGGTCGGAACCCTTCTTCAGACCGCTGAAACGTCACCCATCCTTTTTCTTCAGAGATGCTGACTGGCCCACTGAGTTACTCTAGCACTTTGCGCCCATCTTTGGTACGAACCAGCATCTGCAGTTCCTTCCCACACACAATACACCAAGTGCGGTCTCACCAATGATTCTAGATGTGAGCTCAGTGGCCTATTGTAAGGCTAAGAAACAAAGAAATGCAGAAGCTGGTTAATACACAAATGGGCACAAAGTGCTAGAGTAACTCTGGAGTAGGTCTGCAGAAGGGTCTTAATCCAAAACCTTGCCTATCCTTGTTCTCCAGATATGCTGCCTGACCAGTGGATTTACTCCAGCTCTTTGTGTCCTTTTGTGTCTTACTGTAAGACATCACCATTTGTATTTCCATTCCTAGTGTATGCTGCCCAAACCAAACAGCTTACAACCCAGTGGTATGAACAGTGAGTTCTCTAATTTGTGGTAACTCCTGCATTTCTTCCCCCCACCTTCTCTCATCTCTAATTCCAGTGTTTGCATCCTTGTATCCCTGTCCTTAGCACATCTTCCCCAGCCTGAGATTCCACCATTCCTGAGATCTTCTGTTGCCGGCCCTGTTTTGTTCTGGCCTTCTCTATCTTTCAATCTGAAGTAGGTGTCCCGACCCAAAACATCACCTATTCCTCAGCTCAAGAGATGCTGTGTGGCCTGTTGAGTTACTCCAGCATTTTGTGCCTATCTTCAATATAATCCAGCATCTGCAGTTCCTTCCTACACCCTGCATAAACAGGATACACAACGTCTTACAAAGGTTACCCCAGAAATAGCAACACCAGCGAGAGTGATGTTATCAGTCTTTTACATTTCTGGCTCAGGTTTTTATATCAATAAATCAATAAACGTAGTTGCGAGAGCTGAATAGTTCACCAAATCTTCTCTTCCATTTGCTTATTTAGTTTAATTTAGTTTAGATTAGAAATACAGCATGGGAACAGGCCCTCAGCCCACCAAGTCCGCGCCGACTAGCGATCCTCACACACTAACACTATCCTATACACACCAGGGACAATTTACAATGATACCAAGCCAATTAACCTACAAACCTGTTTGGCTTTGGAATGTGGGAGCCAATCCATACAGGTCACGGGGCGAACATACAAACCCCGTACAAATGTCACCCATAGTCAGGATTGAACCCGGGTCTCTGGCGCTGTAAGGCAGCAACTCTACCGCTGCGCCACCGTGCCACCTCAACTCCTCCTCAGGAAGGAGCTAAAACTCTGAGTGACCCTCCAGCCTTGATCATCTAATGACTTGTGCAGGGTTAACCAACACGAGGCAGCACCAAGCATTTGTGCATAACATCTTAGCTCTGTCAATTATTCCAGCTGCATCCACACTCTTGCTTCTTACTTCATCTCATGGTCTCTCAGTATGGGATTATTAATACAGTCAAGTCAAATCAAAGTCAAACAAACTTTATTGTCATTTAGAAATACATCGATTATTGCAATTCCAAACAAAATTCCGTTGCATTTGGCTCCCTGTGCAACACGATAATTAACAGAAGGATAAACATGGATAAAATGGTTAAAAGGATAAAAGGATAAATAGACAATGGTGGCAGCACATTACATGGCATCCAGGAGTCTGATGGCTTGTGGGAAGAAGCTATTGCAGAACCTTGATGTTCTGCTCCTTATGGTACGATATCTTTTGCCCGAGGGCAGCAGAGTGAACAGTCCGTGATGGAGATGTGTGGGGTCTTTTATAATACTGCTGGCCTTAGACACGCAACGTTTGGTCGCAATATCCCCGATTGAGGGGAGAGAGGTCCCGATGATTTTTTCCGCTGTCCTCACCACTCTCTGCACGGACGTCCAGTCGGAGGCTTTACTGTCCCCAAACCAGACAGAGATACAGCTGGTCAGAATGCTCTCTGTGGTGCCCCTGTAGAAAGTGGTGAGGATGGGATGGGGGAGGTGAGCTCTTCTCATCCAGCGCAAAAAGTGCAACCGCTGCTGCGCTCTCTTAACTGTTGATGAGATGTTATCCGACCAGGTCAGACTGTTAGTGATCTGCACCCCCAAGAACTTAGTGCTACTGACCACCTCCACATCGCTGTCATTGATGTGAAGTGGTATGGGACTGTGCCGGTTTTTCCTGAAGTCGACGATGACCTCCTTTGTTTTTTCGACATTCAGGATTAGGTTGTTCGTATTGCACCAGTCCACCAGTTGTTTTACCTCCTCCCTGTAAGCCAGCTCATTGTCGTCCCTGATGAGGCCCACCACTGTTGTGTCATCTGTGTACTTCATGATGTGGTTTGTACTAAACCTGGCACAACAGTCGTGAGTCATCAGGGTAAACAGCAGTGGACTCAGGACACAGCCCTGAGGGGAGCCGGTGCTCAGAGAGATGGTGTTAGAGGTGTTATTTCCAACCCCCACAGACTGGGGTCTGTCAGTGAGGAAGTCCAGTAGCCAGTTACACATGGGGGTGCTGAGGCCCAATGGAACCAGTTTGCTTATCAGGTGCTGAGGGATAATTGTGTTGAATGCTGAACTAAAATCCACGAACAGCATTCACACATATAATACAGTGCCCATTAGTCGCCCAAACGATTGTTCTGTGCGCTCTTGTTTTTTCCAGCAAATCTGTTAAGAACCCCATGGGCATTTTACATTAGAGCCTGTCTGTTGACAGATTAATTGATATACTGAACTGGAAGTGAACCCAGGCTTGTGTAGTTAGTGTAGCATTCCTTAGAAACGTTGTCCAAACATTTTTCCACACTTTAAAGAATCATGTACAATCAAACGTGAGAGGAATATGCTCAGAGTGTCTTGGCCGGGGTAGGTGAATCGAGAACCAGAGGGCATAGGTTTAAGGTGGGGGGGGGGGGGGAAGATTTAGTAAGAACCTGAGGGGTAATTGTTTGACACATAGGGTGGTGGCTGTACGAAACGAGCTGCCAGAGGAGGTTGTTGATGCAGGTGCAATCGCTACCTGTAAGAAACAATTAGACACGTACATGGAGAGGATAGGTTTAGAGGATTATGGGCCAAATGCAGGCAGGTGGGACTAGTGTAGATAAGGCTTGTTGGTCAGTGTTGGCAAGCTGGATCAAAGGGCCCTTTTCCACGCTGTATGCCTTTATGACTCCATGATTGTAATCCATTAAAATATGGTTAGGCACGGAACCTGAGATAATCTCCTGAAGTCTCCCCTGAACACCGGAGACCCAGATGATGGAGCTGGTGATGACGATGACAACGGATGTGATGGTGAGGAGCGAGGCCGGCAGGAGAGGAGAGGGAACCAGGGTCTGGACTATTTCAGAGGTATTCCATGGGAACAAAGATAGACATGCGAGGAGAGGAACCTGGCGTCCAAGGAAGGCGATGACCAGAGGCCCACAGCAGCCTGGGGGTCACCCGGATCGGGCACCACTCATATGATCCAGAGACTAGAGCGCGGACTGGACTTTGAAAATGGCGTCTAAACATGCCGCCTCTTGTATGCGGCATCAGTAGACTATTTCTGTGCACCGTATACAAAATCTGCCCAGCAAACTGCAGAGGTCAGGATCCCAGGACACTAGAGCTGGGAGACAGTAGCTCTATTAACCATCCCACCCGAAGAATGCACTAGGCTATATGAGGAGGAATTAGGGCACTGATCAAAAATGTGTTCACAGGAAAAAGGCCTTAACCCATGAACATACAAGGAAGGTTATCATCAAGAGAACCAGCCATCTGACTGAAACATTGATTGAATGTACAGCATGGAAACTGGGCCTTCAGCTCACTGACTCCATGCCAACCATCAATCACCCTTCCACATTAGTTTTATGTCCTATACAATAATCTAATCATGTTCAATCCAATAAAGAAAACTAGGTTAGGATGGAACATGGACATGGAACATGGCGCTGTGAGACAGCAATTCTATCAGCTGCGCACTGTGCTGCCCTCCCCATGAGAAAGGAAACTCCCCTGCACCTTTGTGACCTCCAGCAAGTTATGGTCTTGAGTGCATTGGCGGCAAAGTTTACAGTTCAGTTTATTGTCACGTGTCACTAAGGTACAGTGAACAGCTTTGTTAGGTGTGAACCAGTCAGCGGAAAGACAATATGATTACAATCGAGCCATCCACAGCGTACAGATACGTGACAAAGAGAATAACATGAATTTAGTGCAAGATAAAGTCTAGTAAAGTCTGGTCAACGATAGTCTGAAGGTCTCCAATGAGGTAGATAGTAGCTCAAGACTGCTCTCTAGTTGTTGGTAGGATGGATTCAGTGGCCATTGGGAGGATGGTTCAGGTGTTGAATCAGATTCAGTAGAGAGTTCAAAAATGGGTTTGGACCAACACTTGAAGGTGACAAAGGGAGACAGCAGTGAAATGGATAGGTCTATGCAAAATCAACACAGGTTTGGTCGACTGAAAAGCCTGCAGAAGATCACTTTGTGATTCTGTGATTGTTTAAAAATAACAGATTCCAGGCCATGTTAGTACCTCTGCATATTTTGCTGTGATAATCATTACTCCAGTGCACATTATGCAGCTGTGTATCAATAAGTACTGTGCAAGGTTTAGAAAAAAGCCATTAATGGAATGTTTGCAATGAATCACGAGCGTGCTTGAAATGTTACAAAGCACCACAACCACTGTGGTATAGAAGCAAAAAGGATTATGACAATCATTATTTTATTGTTGTTTTCAGAACTCGAGGAGACAAGTTACTATTCGGAGAGCAAGTTAAGTTCCTCCCTGAGGCATCCATACCTTAATCTCATCGGAAGGAAGATTGAAATGCAGTGTTCATTTTCGCACAAAACCAGGTCCGGATAATTCAAGGTCTTCACTCACCACTGCACAAATTTCCCTGTTTACCTTGAGATGTGTTGTCTGGGTTAGGAAGCAATAGGAATGCTTCATTATGCTCTCTGGATCCTTAGTTTAGTTTAGTTTAGTTTAATGATACAGCATGAAACAGGCAATTTAAAGAGGCCTTAAAACCCCATGAACTGATTACCCGATCTTGGCATCGTGTTTGGCACAGACATCGTGGGCCGAAGTTCCTGCTCCTGTGCTGGACTGTTCTATGCTCTATGTTAGGATGTCCTAAGCTCTTAAAAGATGCTATATAACTGCACCTTGCAGTTGCATTTCATTCTGATCTAACAGGGACCGGAGGAATAGACGTTTGCTTGTGCAACACTTTTGTACTGTAACATGTTCATACGTTTATAAGTCATAGGAGCAGAATTCAGCCATTTGGCCCATCAAGTCCACTTAGCCATTCAATCATGTGTGATCTATCTTTCCTTTTCAACCCCATTCTCCTGCCTTCTTCCCATAACCCATGACACTCTTATGCATTAAAAAAATGTCAATCTCCGACTTATAATACCGAATGATGGCCTCCACAGCCTTCTGTGGCAATTAATTCCACAGATTCACCACCCTCTGACTAAAGAATTTGCTCCTCACCTCCTTTATAAAGGTAGGTCCTTTTATTCTGAAGCTGTATCGTAGACACTCCCACTTGTGGAAATACCCTCTCCACATCCACTCGCTCCAAGCCTTCCACTAATCGGTAAGTTTCATTGAGGACCACCTCATCCTTCTAAATTCCAGTGAGTAGAGGCCCTGTGCTGTCAGATGCTCATCATATGCTCAACATGCGACAATTCCTAGATTAGCACAGTGTTTTATCTAATGTTACCTTGCGTTTATTGGTTGATTACAACAGTAATATATGTTCAGTATATACAGTATAAATATTAGAGATCACATACAGCAATCTCTAATATATATTCAAGTACAATGCCTGACATCTATTACATAATCACGTACCTTGTTAAATATTAGATGATAACACATTCTGACCACGGAGAATACAGCAGCCTCTAACATATTCTCCCATCTGATATTTCCCGCCAGGCTGTGATCCAGGTGTACAAGATAGGTTATGGGCAGCACAGTGGTGTAGCGATAGAGTGCTGCCTTACAGCATCAGAGACCTGGGTTACATCCTGGCTACGGGTACCGTCTGTACATGAGTTTGTACGTTTCCTCTATGGCCACATGGGTTTTCTCCGGGAGCTCCGGTTTCCTCCCTCACTCCAAAGACATACAGGTTTGCAGGTTCAAGTTCAAGTTCGCGTTTATTGTCACATGCACCAATTAAGGTACAGTGAAATTTGAGTTATCATGCAGCCATACTAAGTGAAAAGCAACAGTACACACAGCCACATCAAATAAAGTGGTCAGCGCCTTTGAACCCCCCGCAGTAGTCGCTGCTGACGGTCCGATGTCCGAAGCACTCGCGTCGGGATGATGGAAACTCCGGTGTCGGGACGGATTGGAACACTTCGCAGCAGGGAGCTCCCGAGTTGGCCTCTTCTTACTGGAGACCGCGGGCTTCAAGGTGTTAAAGTCCACAGGCCCCACGATCGGAGCACTTCCACTGGCGACCCTCGGCAAAGGATCGCAGGCTCCGCAATGTTAAAGTCCGCGCCGTGCCCGTGGCTTGAAGCTTCGGAACGGTCTTCAGGAAAGGCCGCACCACTTCCGTTGCTAGGCTACACGGGGGACTGAGATGCAGCACGGAGAAAATTCGCATCCCCGTCGAGGTAAGAGATTGAGAAAGGTTTCCCCCGAACCCCGACCCCCCCCCCCCCCCCACATAAAACAAACCAAGAAACATTAAAACAAATTTTTAAGACATACTTGAAATAATAAAAACAGAGAAAGGGCAGGCAGACTATTGGTGAGGCAGCCACTGCAGTGGCACCACCCAGTGGAATTATGGGTTAATTGGGTTTGGTAAAAATTGTAAATTATCCCTAGTCTGTAGGGTCGTATTAGTGCATGGGGTGATCATTGGTTGGCACAGACTCAATGGGCGGTAGAGCCTGTATCTCTAAAGTCTAAAGTTTAAAGGTAAAGCAGCAAATAGAAAATTCCAGGCTAACAGAATGAAGATCCTCATTCATTCTTTACCACAGTCTCAGGCCTCTTATTCACAAGGGCACACAACCCTCTCTGCAACAGACCGCGTTTGATGAAGGCATCGACGGCTCTACCATATAGCAGCCCACC
This sequence comes from Raja brachyura, assembly GCA_963514005.1. Next base: position 23,932,575 of record OY740795.1, on the reverse strand, counting down.
CTGCCTTTGAAGTGCATCCATTGAAGACGTTATTAATACCGCCGTACAATCTTTCACAAAAGCCCAGCGTGCTCCCTGCGGGCAGTTGTAGGTTCTGTTTCAACGAGGTAATAACCCGGCATATGTTTTTGTGGGTAGGAGTGGATGGAAATAGATCTCCTCAGACAACTTTGCGCAGGGGGTGGGCAAGCAGTCAACTTTCTTTGACAATCACTGTTAATGAGACAGCCAGCAAAGGGAATACACAGCAGTGTGTTAACCTTGGAAACCAGCAACACAAATTAATAGCACCAAATTCAATTCTCCACTTGCCAAGGACGTTCCCCTATTTATATGGATGCATACATTGATTTAAGGTGAGACCCCTGACCTTCTTTCCCTTGCACAGCATAGCAAATGATTTGTTTTACCTTCCTCTTGTTTGTCGGGCAAACGTACAGGTAACTCAGCACGGTTTTGAGGCCCACTTTGTCATTCAGCTTCTCGTATGTTGTTCCATAATCAGTCGATCTGAAATTAAAATTAATACAAAAATTGAAACGGTTTCTATTTTTGTGGCACCTTTAACCCCAATGTGTTGTGTTTACAATGAAGAGAGTCATTAGTTATGCACAACCATAATGCTAGATAATTAACATTTGCAATAATGTTCCAGCTATTTGGAGCATTAAAATATGCATTATTTTACAGCTAATCTATTGGTGGAGAATAGCTCTTAATCACGTTCATACGTTCTAGGAGTGGAATTAGGTCATTCGGCCTGTCAAGTTTACTCCACTATTCAATCATTGTTGATCTATCTTTTCCTCTCAACCCCATTCCCCTGCCTTCTCCACATAACCCTTGACACCTGTACTAATCAGGCCCAGAATCTTTAAGAGCTGGTTAAGTTCTTCTCTGGCAACTTGAAATCGGAAATGTCCAAACAAAAAACAAAGTGCTGGAGTACTCAGCGGGTCAGGAGTTATAGATAGGCAATGTTTCTTGTCAGGACCCTTCTTCAGAGCGTGACCCGAAACGTTGCCTTCCAGAGATGCTGCCTGACCCACTGGTTTTTAGTTTAGTTTAGAGACACTGCATGGAAACAGGCCCTTCGGCCCAATGTGTCCTCACCAAACAACGATTACCCGTTCACACTAGATGCATCTTATCCCAGTTTCACAATCCACATACTAGGTGCAATTTGCAGAAGCATATTAACCTGCAAACCTGCAAGTCTTTGGTATGTGGGAGGCAACCTGAGCACTAAGGAAACCCAAAGAGAGGGGGGAAAGATTTCATAGGGAGCTGATGGGCAATTTTATTACACAAAGGGTGGTGGGGGAAGTATGGAACACACTGCCCGAGGAGGTAGTTGCGGCAGATACTATCATAATGTTTAAGAAGCATTTAGACCAGTATATATATAGGATAGGTTTAGAGGGACATGGACCAAACGCAGGCAGGTGCGACTAGTGTAGATGGGACATATTGGTCAGTGTGGGCAAGTCGGGCCAAAGGACCCATTTCCACGCTCTATGACACCCGGAGGAAACCCACGCAGTCACAGGGAGAGCGTACAAACTCTGTACAGGCAGCACCTGTAGTCAGGAAATAACCCCTTGGCATCAGGCGCTGTAAGGCAGCAACTCTACCACTGTGTCACTATGCCGCTTATTTCGCCTAAGCTTCATTATTCCATTTATAATCTTTTGTTCAATCTTTTCTGCCAGGTTTTATACAGACAAAGCCACTTTACTGTTTTGTGATACGTACCCAGGAAAGGGGGAAAGGTAATCACATGATCGGTACACTAAGGCATCATCACAGCCTTTTGTTGAAGCAATGTTCTTTTATTTCCCTCCAAAGTCCCCTATTTGCTGCAGTGAATTGTATTTTAGTCAACATCAATAACACCAGTGCTGGGAAGCTGAATACTCTTTGGGGCTGCTGTTGACATCAATATATTTCCAGGATAAAACTTAGGACTAGAGAGTAAAGTTCCTTTCCATTGCCTCACTAACTTGTTTTCCACATTTCTGAACCCCATTTCCTCGCAACGCTGCAATTGTCCAACCTTAGGACAAGAGAAAGAGCAAGAACAAGATGGTGCTCCTAAAACAAGATGGCGCCCCTAACGCGAGATAGTGCCCCTAAAACAAGATGGCGCCCCAAAACAAGATGGCGTCATTAAAACAAGATGGCGTCATTAAAACAAGACAGCACCACTAAAACAAGATGGCGTCGCTAATACAAGATGGCGCCAAAGCCAGGCGACTCTTTCTGTGCTGGTCCCAGAAGTGTGTCTGCAATCATTCATTATAATCGCTCCACTCTTGCATATCTTTATTTATTCCCTTTATCCTGTAACTGTACACTGTGGCCGACTTGATTGTAATCATGTATGGTCTTTTCAATGACTGGATAGCATGCAACAAAAAGCTTTTCACTGTACCTCCGCACATGTGACAATAATAAACTAAACTCCTGTTCCTTAATATCAACTTTGGTGATTAACCCTTCAGATGCCAAGATCCTCAGCTACCTAACCTCCCTATCGCCTCCAAACTGAGGCGTAGCTCCACCACAGTGGCACAGCTGGTAGAGGCGATACATTATAGAACCATAGACCCCAATTAGATCCTGACTTCGGGTGCTGCCTGTATGACGTTTGTAGGTTCTCCCTGGGACCATGTGGGTTTCCTCCAGGTGCTCCAGTTTCCTCCCACATCCCAAAGACGTGCAGGTTTGTAGGTTAATTGGTCTCTGTAGAAATTTCACCCAAAGTATAGGGAGTGGAGGTGAAAATGGGATGACATAGAACTGCCGTTGAACTGGTGATTGATGGTCAGCATGGATTAGGTGGGCTGATGAGTCTGCTTCCATACTGTATCACTAAACTAAACTAAATTGTATATAAGACCATGATGGGATATGATAAATGCACAGCAATGTCTTTTACCCAGAGTAGGAGAATCAAGAACCAAAGGACATAGGTTTAACGGTGAGGAGGGAAAGATTTAATAGGAACCCGAGGGACAACTTTCTTTTGCACAAAGGGTGGTGGATGTATGCAAATTAGCAAATTAGCAAATTTGCAGATGACACAAAGCTGGGTGATAGTGTGAACTGTGAGGAGGATGCTATGAGAATGCAGGGTGACTTGGACAGGTTGGTGGAGTGGGCAGATGCATGCAGATGAAGTTTAATGCAGATAAATGTGAGGTTATCCACTTTGGTAGCAAAAACAGGAATGCAGATTACTCTCTAAATGGCGTCAAGTTGGGAAAAGGGGAAGTCCAATGGGATCTGGGGGGTCCTTGTACATCAGTCTATGAAAGTAAGCATGCAGGTACAGCAGGCAGTGAAGAAAGCGAATGGCATGTTGGCCTTTATAACAAGAAGAAGCGAATATAGGAGCAAAGAGGTACTTCTGCAGTTGTACAGGGCCCTAGTGAGACCACACCTGGATTCTTGTGTGCAGTTTTGGTCCCCTAATTTGAGGAAGGACATTCTTGCTATTGAGGGAATGCAGCGTAGGTTTACAAGGTTAACTCCCGGGATGGCGGGGCTGTCATATGCTGAGAGAATGGAGCAGCTGCGCTTGTACACTCTGGAGTTTAGAAGGATGAGAGGGGATTTCATTGAAACATATAAGATTTTTAAGAGTTTGGACACGCTAGAGGCAGGAAACATGTTCCCGATGTTGGGGGAGTCCAGTACAATTGGCCACAGTTTAAGGATAAGGAGTAAGCCATTTAGAATGGAGATGAGAAAACACTTTTTCTCACAGAGTGGTGAGTCTGTGGAATTCTCTGCCGGAGAATTCCACAGAATAGCGGAGTCAGGGGATATGGGGGGGGGGGGAAGGCAGGAACGGGGTACTGATTGGCGATGATCAGCCATGATCACATTGAATGGCGGTGCTGGCTCAAAGGGCCGAATGGCCTACTCCTGCAACTATTATCTATTGGATGGAACGAGGTTACAGAGGAGGCAGTTGAGGTAGGTATTATAACAATGTCCAAATATTATAACAATGATCAGCTACAGGAAAGGATTAGGCGTAGAAACAAAGAACTGTAGATGCTGGTTTACACCAAAGATAGATACAAAGTGTGCCATAGCAACTCAGCAGGTCAGGCAGCATCTCTAAAGAGATAGGATGGGTGATGTTGTGTGTAGGGACCCTTCTTCAGACTGATAGACTTTGTGTCTATCTTTGGTAGTTACTACATCAATTTATGTCTATGTTTGGTATCCAGAGATGCTGCCTGGCCTGCTGAGTTATCCCAGCACTTTGTGTCTGTCTTTGATAGAGGCTGAAGAAGTGTGTCAACCCAGAATGTCACCCATCCTTTTTCTCCAGAGATGCTGCCTGACCCGCCAAGTTACTCCAGCACTTTGAGTCTATCTAGGGTTTAAACGGACATGGGCCAAATGCAGGTAGTGGGATTAGTGTACTTGGGCATTTTGGCCAGCGTGGGCAGGTTGGGCCGGAGAGCCTGCTTACATGCTCTATGACTCTAACCTTTACCTCTTTGAATCACTGTCACCATCAAGGCATTCGTATATTTCCTGAAATCACACTGCTTGCACTTGGAAGGCAAAGACATGGGTCTGGCTGACCTCTAGATAGTCTGTGGCACTCTGATTTATGAACTTAAATGATCCATCTGCAGTTCAATTTACAAGTTTTCAAGTAAAACTGCAGGAAATTACTTTGGGCTCCAGCTGGGAAATTTATCGGAATTTCATTACCTTGGCAAATTAGTCAATGGTTTATTATTATTGGCTGCTTTAATGAATGTGTTTGAAACTTGGCCTCTGACCATTACATTTCAAACTGTGCATAAAAAAATCCCCACCATTTGTTTGGGGAACTAATGGGCCTTTCAACTGATTAAAACAAAGGATTTTTTTTTTAAATATGGTGACTCCTTTTAACCTTTCTGAATCCAACTCTGATAATTTTTCACAACCAAGGGGTCCACGCCTCATGAACAAGGCTTATCAGAATGCACCTCTTCAAAGGTGCATGAGCAATGAAAACATATTGGACGAGGTATGTTTTCAAGAGAAGGTTAGTTGTAAAGAGAGCTCGCAGTTTTTTTGTATTTTTAGAGATACAGCATGGAAACAGGTCCTTTGGCCCACTGAGTCTGCACCAACCAACGATCACCAGAACACTAGTCTTATCCTACTCTCCAGAGACAATTTACACAAGGTAATTAACTGACAAACGACGTTGGAGTGCGGGAGTAAACAGGAGCACACGGAGAAAACCCACATGATCGCAGCCAATAGAGTTGCTGCTTCACAGTGCTAGAGTTCCGGGGTCAATCCTGACCTCAGGTGCAGTCTGTGTGGAGTTTGCACGTTCTCGCTGTGACTGCATGGCATGCTCCAGTTTCCTCCCACCTCCCAAAGACGTGTGTGTTTGTAGGTTAATTGGCCTCTGTACATTTCCCCAAGTGTGTAGGGTGAGTGGATGCAAACGTGGGATAACATGGAACTGGTGTGAATGGAAATGGCTGGACTAACTCAACAGGTCAGGTCAGGTGAGCGATGGTCAGCATGGAATTGGTTGGTAGTAGGGCCCATTTCCATTCTGTATCTCTAAATGTAAAACTAAAAGTTGCTGCCTGACCGAACATTTTCTATCCTTGTCGCACATTGTCATAAAAGTAGATTGAGTAAATCATCTCTGCAGCAGTTCTATTGTTACAAATGCTTACTTGCAATCTCTTGCCGATTTTCAGGAAATTGGATTTTCATTTCCAAAGTGTTTACCCTGAGTTAAATAGTCCTAAAACCTCCAAGATTGAAAGCACCAATTCTATCTATTTTACGTTTCAAATGTCAATTAACCATAGGTCTGTAATCACAGATAGACCTGACTGCCGTTGGCTAATTCTTAAGTTCTAGGAGCAGAATTAGGCTATTCGGCCCATCGTGTCTACTCCGCCATTCAATCTTTCCCTCTCAACCCCATTCTCCCGCCTTCTCACCGTAACCTGTCAATACTCTTCACTAATGAAGGCCAATGTACCAAAAACCTTTTTGACCACCTTATCTACCTGCGACTCGACCTTCAAGGAACCATGCACCTGCACTCCTACATCGCTCTGCTCTACAACATTCCCCAGAGCCCTACTATTCAATGTGCGGGTTCTGCCCATGTTAGACTTCCCAAAATACCTCACATTTCTCTTGGGTGTCTGAGCTATAGGGAGTTTGAGTTGCAAGGACTCTATTCCTTGGACCACAGGAGAATGTGGGGTGATCTTATAGAGGTGTATAAAACCATGAGAGGAATAGATTGGGTATATGCCAGAATAGGTAGATCGATGAATAGCGGACATAATTTAAGGTGAAGGGGAAAGATTTAATAGGAATCTGAGGGGTAACTTTTTCACACAAAAGGTGTTGGGTGTTTGGAACAAGCTGCCAGAGGAGGTAGTTGATGCTGGGACTATCCCAATGTTTACGAAGCAGTTAGACAGGTACATGGATAGGACAGGTTTGGAGGGATATGGACCAAATGCAGGCAGGTGGAACTAGTGTAGCTGGGACATGTTGGTCAGTGTGGGCAAGTTGGGCCGAAGGGCCTGTTTCCACACTGGATCACTCTATGACTCTACCCTTGCTTGTAACCTCTTGCTAGCTTCATTTATTTCTGGAAATGGTAGGGGTTCAGGCCAGATTAAAGAGATGCCTTTACTTACTTTCGCTAATAGGTATACAAACCATTTACTGCCAATAATGTAATGTTAACTAAACAACCTGCATGAAGTAGGTATAACCAGTTGTAGTCTCAAAGCAGTTATAAACAGCTGGGAATGCGAGTCTTACGAGAAAGAAACAAATGGCTGGACTAACTCAACAGGTCAGGGAGCAGCTGTGGAGGGAAATGGACTGACAACGTTTCTTGTCAGGAACCATCTTCAGACTCACTTCCCTTCACAGTTCCCTTTGAGTTCGCCAGCACTTTTTCTACTCAAGATTCCAGCATCTGCAGTCGCTTGTGTGTGTCTCTCTCCTTAAGTTCTATGTGAATGCTGCTTTGACATTTTATTAAAATCCCATTGTGTTGTGTTAGACCATTAAAAGCATAGTTCTTACATACCTTATTCTGGAATTTTTCCCATTATCACTTTTTTTTCATGTTGGTAAAAGTGGCAATGGGAAGCTCTATCTTAATGACCATCATTGAGTCATGCAGCACACAAACATGCCAAACCCATACATGCTGACCACAATGTCCCATCTAAGGTCCCATTTGCCTGCATTTGGCTGGAGTAATTGAGCCATAGTCAAACAGCGGGGAAACAATCCCCTTGGCCCAACTTGCCCATGCTGACCAACGTGCTCCATCTACACTAGTTGATATCCCTCTAAACCATTCCAATCCATGCAACTATTTGTGTCTCTTTTAAATGCGGTTATAGTGCTTGCCTCAACTAGCTCCTTTTGCAGCTCGTTCCATACACCCACTATGCTCCGAGTGAAAAAGCTACCCTCAGATTCTTATTAAATCTTTCTCCTCTCACCTTAAGCCTATGACCTCTGGTTCTTAATTCCCTGACCCTGGGTTAAAGGCCGTGTATTTACCCGATCTGGATTAGTTCCATATGCTACAGATGAAGGACCATTACAATTTATTTGAACTTATTTAGATCATCTCTGCTATGCTGCCTCACAGGTAGATAGGGCGGCCAAAAAGGCTTTCCGGTCGAGGCACTTCTTCAGACTGAGCATTAGTGAAGATGGAAAGTAGAGGTATGAAAAGGTATAGAGAACAAAAGAATGAAAGTTATGAATAGAACAAAAAGAATAAGGCCAGAAAGGATGATCAAGCCTTGATGGAGCCCACAATGGTCCATTGTTGGCTGTGGGAGAGGTGGTAATGAAGGGGAACAGTGAAACTAGCAGGACAACTAGAGTTGGGGAGGGGAGGAGGGGACAGAGAAAGGGAATGCAGCGGGTACTTAAAATTTGAGAAATCAAAATTCATACCGCTGGGTTGTAAGCTGCTCAAGCAAAATAAGAGGTGTTCCTCCAATTTGCGTGTGGCCTCACTCTGGCAGTGGAGGAGGCCCAGGACAAAAAGGTCAGTATGGGAATGGGAAGGGGAGTTAAAGTGTTTGGCAACTGGGTGATGAAATATGGCAGTCTGCCTTAAATACAAAGCATAAATACTGCTCACCAGACAACCAAACCCATCTAAATATTTAGTATTCACTTCAGCTGGGATAATTTAAGGGGATTGTGAAACCAGCCTTTTGCACATGCGTCATAATTTACCAATTTGCAGCAGCTCCTGACATTCACATGATACTCTGCGCATACAGCACTGCTAAGCGACTGACGAGTCCTCATTTTGATCTCACCGTGTTCAAACTAGGAATGATTTACACAGGGGACCAATGTTATCTCATTCATTTACTGCTGGCATTTTGTGTTTGTCCGTAACATAGAGTCATTGTCACACAAAGTGGGAAATTAGCCTTCGGCACAACTTGCCCACGCCAACCAACATGTCCCATCTACGGGTTACACAAAAAGCTGGAGAAACTCAGCGGGCGGGTGCAGCAGCATCTAAGGAGCGAAGGAGATAGGCGACGTTTCGGGTCGAGACCCTGTCCCATCTACACTAGTTCCACCTACCTGCGTTTGGCCCACATCCCTCTAAACCTGTCCAACCCATGTACCTGTATAAATGTATATTAAACGTGGCGATAGTACCTGCCTTAAACAAGGCAGCACGGTGGCGCAGTGGTAGAGCTGCTGCCTTACAGTGCCAGAGACCCGGGTTCAATCCTGACTATGAGTGGTATTCGTATGGAGTTTGCATGTTCTCCCCGTGACCGCATGGGTTTTCCCCGGATTGCTCAAGATTTTGTCTCACACTCCAAAGACATGAAGGTTTGTAGGTTAATTGGTTTCAGTAAGATTGTAAATTGTCCCTAGTGTGATGGATAGTGCTAGTGTATCGGGATCGTGGTCAGTGTGAACTCAAGGGACCAAAGGGCCAGTTTCCGCAATGTATCTCTAACCTAAGCTAAACATTGTTGATAGTACCTGCAAGTATCGATGAAGAGGGGAGAGAGTGCTGCCTTCTTGAATTAGTTTATTTAGCTTAGAGATACTGCATGGAAACAGACCCTTTGGCCCACCAAGTCCATACCGACCATCAATCACCCAGTCACAGTAGTTCTTTGTTATGCCACTTTTGAGTCCATTTCCTACAAACTAGGGGCAATTTACAGAGGCCAATGAACCTACAATCCTGCACGACTTTGGAGTGTGGGAGGTATCCAGAGCACATTTCTGATCCAAACAACAGAGCTTTCTGTGCTTATGCTTCGATTTAGGTTTATTATTGTCACATTTACTGAGGTACAGTGAAGAGCTTTGTTATGCCTGCTATCCAATCAAATCAGATAATACAATGTAAAAGTACAATTAAGCAAAACTCAAGTTCAATAGGTAGACTGAAGGGGAAGGTGCGCAGTGCAGTATGTCGTTCTCAGCATTGCCGTACACCAATTCATGATTTGATATTTACCTACTTTAGAGAGATACAGCATCGAAACAGGCCCTTTGGCCCACCAAGTCCATGCTGCCCATTGATCACGTGTTCACACTAGTTCTGTCACTACCACCAACTCCCTACACGCTCGGGGCAATTTAGAGGCCGATTAACTCACAAACCCACGCGTCTTTTGGAAAAGGGGGGAAACTGGAGCATCAGGTGGAAACCAATGCGGTCACAAGGAAAACGTGCAAACTCCGCACAGTCAGCACCCGAGGTCAGTAGAGCTGCTGCCTCACCCGCTGTGAGGCAGCAGTACTACTAGCTGAGCCACTGTGCCGCCCAAAAATCCATTTTAGAAGAACGATACGATTTTGGTTTGGTGGTATTTTTCAGGGGATAGTTAGGAGTCCACCACCTTTATGTGAATCTGTAGGCTGGACTATGGAAGATGGGCAGATGAGTTTTTATTAATAAGGTTAATCTACAAGGTCATTGACACCAATTTTTTATTTCAGTTTCATTTAATTTAAATTCTCCAGCAGCCAAGGTTGATTTCTGAATTATTAGCCAAGCTTCTGTAAATAACATAACCATTAAGCTATAGTTCATTGTCTATTTCTCTAATGGTGATCAAATAGGAAAAAGATTGTCTGGTTTGCAAGCCTGAACCACTACTGCGATCCAACATTGCCAGGGGTGGTGGTGGAGGCAGATACGATAATGGGGTTTAAGAGGCTTTTAAATAGGCAGGTGGATGTACCGAAAATAGAGGGATATAGATCATGTACTGAAAAATGAAATCAGTTTAACTTGCCATCATGTTCGGCAGGAGCCTTGTGGGCCTAAGGGCCCATTCCTGTGCTGTACTCTACTACGTTGTATAAGTGGAGCAACTCTTCCCATCGATGGAGTAATCTGGGGAAAGTAGTGAAGGCTGTAAACTTTGTTAAAGAAGGGTGGCAAAGATTTGGAACAGTCTTCAGGCTTTAGAGATACAGTGAGTAAACAGGCCCTTCGGCCCTTCATTGAGATGGTGCCGCCCAGCAGTCCGCCGTACTGTAACACTATACTACATACTAGAGACAATTTACAATTTTACGGAAGCCAATTAACCTACAAACCTGTATGTCTTTACAGTGTGGGAGAAAACCAGAGCACCTGGAGGAATCCCACACGGTCACAGGGAGAACATACAACATGCATACAGACAGCACCTGTAGTCAGGATCGAACAAGGGTCACTGGCGCTGTAAGGCAGCAACTTTACCGCTGCACCACTGTGCTGCCCATTCTGCCTGACCTGCTGAGTTACTCCAGCACTTTTGTGCATTAACCAGCATTTGCTGTTCTTTGTTTCTGGATCTATTGACTTTCTAAGTTCCAACAGAGAGTACATTTAAAAATCATTTGAGTGCAGGAAATCTTAGATAAACCTCATAGCAGATCCATCTGAAGTTGTGTAATACTTAAGGCATAAACTCATCTCACCACTTCTCCGACTGACTCACCAACTGAGCTCCTCCAGCACGGTCTAATTTATCTTTCCAGTTCTAATGACTTTTGCTAGAATGAGCAGCCTTTCATAAATTGCAGCCCATTTGAATTATTATCTATATGCTCATTAAGTGTGTGTTTGAATTAATCTCTTTATAATAGATTCAACCATTTCTAACATTATAAATGAGGGAGGATTTACCGTCCACACAATGTAAAAGAGATGAATTAATGTATATTCAGTTGAAAATTGATATAATTACTGGTCTTAATTATTTGATCTTATAAATGTTTTCAGTAATATTGCAAATGTGTAAATTCACAACTCATTGGGAGGGGTACCGATTTTTCTTCCTACCTTTTGACACTCATGATCAAATCCAAGATTTATTAATTTGCATTGTTGATTACAGTTTACAAAGTTAAGAAAAATCTCACAGGCTCTGGCACCCCACACACAATAGAGAATCAACAATAGGTGCAGGAGTAGGCCTTTCGAGCCAGTACCGCCATTCACTGTGATCATGGCAGATCATCCATAATCAATGCCCCGTTCCTGCCTTCTCCCCATATCCCTCCACTCCTCTATCTTTAAGAGATCTATCTAGCTCTCTCTTGAAAGCCACCAGAGAATTGGCCTGCACTGCCTTCTGAGGCAGAGAATTCCACAGAATCACAACTCTCCGTGTGAAAAAGTTTTTCCTCATCACTGTTCTAAATGGCCTACACCTTATTCTTAAACTGTGGCGCATGGTTTTGGACTCCGACAACATCGGGAACATGTTTCCTGCCTCTAGCATGTCCAAACCCATAATAATCTTATAAGGTTCAATAAGATCCCCTCTCATTCTTTTAAATTCCCAGTATACCCAGCTGCTCCATTCTATCAACATATCATAGTCCCATCATCCTGGGAATTAACCTTGTGAATCTACGTTGCACTCCCTCAATAGCAAACATTTGTAGACCAAAACTGCTGCAAAATACTCCAGGAGTGGTCTCACTGGGGCTCTGTACAACTGCAGAAGGACCTCTTTGCTCCTATACTGAACTCCTTTTGTTATGGAGGCCAACATGCCATTCGCTTCCTTCACTGCCTGCTGTACTTGCATGCTTACTTTCAGTGACTGAGGAACAAGGACCCCAGATCTCGCTGTACTTCCCATTTTTCCAACTTGACACCATTCAGATAATAATTTGCCTTCCTGTTTTTGCCACCAAAGTGGATAACCTCACATTTATCCACATTAAACTGCATCTGCCCACTCCCCCAACCTGTCCAAGCCACCCTGCGTCCTCATAGTATCCTCCTCACTGTTCACCCTGCCACCCAGCTTTGTATCATCTGCAAATTTGCTAATGTTACTTTTAATCCCTTCATCTAATGGAATTGGATACTCGACTTCCTCATCCACAGACCACAGTCTGTCTGTACTATAAACCAGAGCATTGAGTATAGAAGCTGGGATGTAATGTTAAAATTGTACAAGGCATTGGTGAGACCAAATCTGGAGTATGGTGTACAATTTTGGTCGCCCAATTATAGGATGTCAACAAAATAGAGAGGGTACAGAGGAGATTTACTAGAATGTTGCCTGGGTTTCAACAGCTAAGTTACAGAGATAGGTTGAATAAGTTAGGTCTTTATTCTCTGGAGCGCAGAAGGTTAAGGGGGGACTTGATAGAGGTCTTTAAAATGATGAGAGGGATAGACAGAGTTGATGTGGACAAGCTTTTCCCTATGAGAATAGGGAAGATTCAAACAAGAGGACATGACTTTAGAATTAAGGGACAGAGGTTTAGGGGTAACATGAGGGGGAACATCTTTACTCAGAGAGTGGTAGCGGTGTAGAATGAGCTTCCAGTGGAAGTGGTGGCAGCAGGTATCATTTAAAAATAAATTGGATAGGCATATGGATGAGAAGGGTATGGAGGGTTATGGTATGAGTGCAGGCAGGTGGGACTAGGGGAAAAAAGTTGTTCGGCATGGACTTGAAGGGCCGAGATGGCCTGTTTCCGTGCTGTAATTGTTATATGGTTATATGGTATTGGTGGAAATATGTAATCCTTGATAACAATCAGCACGGGAGCATCTCAAGGCTGCGTCCTCAGCCCCCTGCTGTAGTCAATTATACTCATGACTGTGTAGCCGGACACAGTGCGAACTCCATCAAGTTCACCGACGACACCACTGTTGTGGGACGTATTACAGATGGTGATGAATCAAAGCATAGAAGTAAGATCGACAGATTAACCAAATGGTGCCAGCAAAAATAACCTGGCTCCCAACACCATCAAAACCAAGGAACTGATTGTGGACTTTGGAAGGGGTAGAATAGGGACCCACAATCCCGTTTATATTAACGGGACGATGGTGGAAAGGGTCAAAAACTTCAAATTCCTGGGCGTGCATATTTCCGAAGATCTTTTCTGGTCCCAGCATACCGATGCAATTATAAAGAAGGCACATCAGCGCCTCTACTTCCTGAGAAGATTACGGAGAGTCGGTATGTCAAGGAGGACTCTCTCGAACCTCTACAGGAGAGCATGCTGACTGGTTGCATCGTGGCTTGGTTCGGCAACTTGAACGTCCAGGAGCAGAAAATAATGCAGAAAGTTGTGACCACTGCCCAGTCCATCACTGGCTCTGACCTCCCCACCTTCGAAGGGATCTATCACAATCACTGCCTCAAAAAGGCTGCCAACATCATCAAAGACCCACACCATCCTGGCCACACACTCATCTTTCCATTGCTATTGGGAAGAAGGTACAGAAGCTTGAAATCTGTAAAATCCAGGTTCAGGAATAGCCACTTCCCCACAGCTGTCAGGTTATTAAACATGACATCGAATAAGCTCTGAACAATAAGTCTATTATTACTATTGCACTTTATCTGTTATTTATTGTGTATATACGGTCTATAGACACAATGAACGTTTATCTCCATTCTGTATTATGTTTACATATTCTGTTGTGCTGCAGCAAGTAAGAATTTCATTGTCCTATCTGGGACACATGACAATAAAACTCTCTTGACTCTTGAATCATTAATGTGTATTGTAAATAGCTGCGGTCCCAGCACTGAACCTTGCGGAACCCCACTAGTTAATGTCTGCCATTCTGAAAGGGACCTGTTTATCCATATTCTATGTTTCCTGACTATCAACCAATTTTCAGTACCCTATCCCCAATACCATGTTCTCCAATTTTGCCCACTATTTCCTATGTGGGACCTTATCAAATGCATCCTGAAAGTCCAGGTACACTACATCCACTGGCTCTCACTTAACCATTTTCCTAGTTACATCCTCAAAGAATTCCACAGATTAGTCAAGCATGATTTCCCCTTCGTAAATCCATGCTGACTCGGACCGATCCTGCTACTGCTATGCAACAGACCGATCCTGCTACTGCTATCAAGGATGGAGTAAGTTGCTTCATAAGCCTAGCACCATCTTAACCATTTAGATTAGATTGGATTAGATTTTATTACTTGTCATTCAAACTTCAGAGGCTCAAATGAAACTCTGTTTCTACAGCCATACAAACAAAACAATTCCTACACGACACACAAACAATTCAATTTACAAAAAACATCCATCACAGTGAATCTCCTCCTCACTGTGATGGAAGGCAAAGTCTTTTCTCTCCCCCGCAGCATTTCTCTCCCGATGTTGAAGCCGCAGGCGGGTGATGTTAAGTCCCACGGCTGTTGAGGCCGCGCCGGGCGATGTATGGCCCCGCTCCGGGTCGTTCCAACCCCGCGACACGGGCGGGAGAAGTTGGATTGTGGGAGCTCCGGAAAGCGGTCTCTCACCCGGACCCGCGAGTTCCCGATATCCCGCCAGTCCACCGGTCTGTAGCTGCAGCTGGAGCTCCGGAGTCGGGCCGCAGCAGCGAGCCACCATCGCTCCCCACGCTCCGAGGCCGGCCAGCCCCACGATAGTAAGTCTGCAGCACCGCAGGTTCCGTGACTGGAGCCCCCAGGTCGTCCTGGTCGGAGGCCGCTCCACAGTACTAGGCCCCAACAACAACGGAGACCCAACAGGGAAAAAGTCGGGTCTCCCGTGCAGGGAAGAGATTCTAAAAGCATTCCCCTCCCCACATATACACAGTTAAAAACAGTACAAAAAAAAACATGAACTACATTTAACTAGACAAAACATTAAAAAACAAGACAGACAGGCTGTAGGGCTGCCGCACTATGATTAACCATTCGGTTCAGTTTAGTTTATTGTCTGGTGTACCGAGGTACAGTGAAAAGCTTTTTGTGGTGTGCTAACCAGTCTGCAGAAAGACAATACATGATTATAATTGATCCATTTACAGTGTATAGATACTTCATAAGGGAATAACGTTTAGTGCAAGGTCAAGCCAGCATAGTCCAATCAAGGATAGTTCGAGGGTCATCAAAGAGGTAGATAGCTGTTCAGCACTGCTTTCTGGTTGTGGTAGGGTGATTCAGTTGCCTGATAACAGCTGGGAAGAAACTGTCCCTTAACCTGGAGGTGAGCGTTTTCACACTTCTGTACCTTTTATACCTTTTGCCTGATGGGAGAGGGGAGAAGAGGGAGTGGCCAGGGTGCGACTCGTCCTTAATTATGCTGCTAGCCTTGCTGAGGCAGCATGAGGTATAAATGGAGTCCATAGAAGAGAGGTTGGTTTGTGTGATTCACCCCCTTTATCTCCGTGACCGCTGTGTGTATCAATGATAAAACATTACTACAGCACTACTTCTTCTGCAGGTGTCTAGGGCTATGGTAAGACCACATCTGGAGTATTGTGTACAGTTTCGGTCTCCTAATTTAAGGAAGGACATTCTTGTGATTGAGGCAGTGCAGCGTAGATTCACGAGATTGATCCCTGGGATGGCGCAACTGTCATATGAGGAAAGATTGTTCAGACTAGGCTTGTATTCACTGGAGTTTAGAAGGATGAGGGAGATCTTTTAAAAACATATACAATTATAAAAGGACTGGACAAGCTAGATGCAGGAAAAATGTTCCCAATGTTGGCCGAGTCCAGAACCAGGGGCCACAGTCTTAGAATAAAGGGGAGGCCATTTAAGACTGAGGTGAGTAAAGACTTTTTCACCCAGTGAGTTGTGAATTTGTAGAATTCCCTGCCACAGAGGGCAGTGGAGGCCAAATCACTAGATGGATTTAAGAGAGATTTAGATATAGATCTAGGCACTAGTGGAATCAAGGGATATGGGGAGAAAGTTAGCACGGGTTATTGATTGGGGACCATCAGCCATGATCACAATGAATGGCGGTTCTAGCTTGAAGGGCCGAATGGCCTCCTCCTGCATCTATTTTCTATGTCTATGTTCACCCATATGCTTCCTTAACAACCCTTCCCAAGGGATCTATAAGGAGAGGTTGAACAGGTTTCGACTTTATTCCTTGGAGCACGGGAGGATATGAGGTGAACTTATAGACATGTACAAAATCGAAAGAGGAACTGATTGGGTAAATACACAGAGTCTTTTACCCAGAGTAGGGAAATCGAGACATAGGTTTACGTTGAGGGAAGAAAGATTTAATAGGGACCTCAGGGATATTTGTTTTACACAAAGGGATGGGGGTGAAGAGCTTTGTTTGCATAGGGAGTGGATGTTGAAGTAGGGTAACATAGAACTGGAGAAACAAAGCCCTGGTTACCTATTTACACAACGGGTGGTGGGTGTATGGAACGCGCTGCTCGAGGAGGTATTTGAGGCAGGTACTATCGCAACATTTCAGAGAGAATTAAACATAGATAATTAGGTTTAGAGGGATATGGGCCAAACGCGGGCAGGTGGAACTTCCATCCCTGCGGCTGTCACACATCTCAACGCTTCACCTCAATGACTACCTGTCTCCACACCTCTCCCCCCCCCCCCCCCCCCCCCCCGCCCCGGACACTGTATATGTATAGACGTATATTAACTCATACTACTGCGCAATTACTTGTCCATTCGTAAGTTCGCCCTTCGGAGATACCAACTGCATTTCGTTGTCTCTGTATTGCACACTGCACAATGACAATAAAGATTGAATTAAATTGAATTTAATTGAATTTAATTGAATAGTGTTGGTGAGGCATGTTGGTCGGCATGGGGAAGTTGTACTGAAGGGCCTGTTCTCACGGTGTATGACTGACTCTATGACAAACTTTCACCTCTTTGCTTCCCTATCTCGGACTCAAAAAATATTCTGAGGCTCAGCTCCCTCCACCCTTTACAACACCCACACCCTAAGCATAAACAGATCAATCTACTTGTCTAGTGTCCCAATACATAATGTATTACAGAATTGACTGCCTCGGGTATAAAACGCATCTTGTAGCATATCCTGTCTGCAAGACAATTAAATATTGAATTTCAATCCCTCCAACAGACAGGAACCTTTAGCATCAGATGTGTAAGTTGAAGTGGTAATTTAACTGAAATCAACCATGCCACCAAACATGATGTAGTTTAGAAATACAGCATGGAAATAGACACTTTGGCCACCAAATCAATGCCAACCAACGATCTCCCATACACTCTATTCTACAATCTAAGGACAATTTCCAGAAGCCAATTAACCTACAAACCCACACGTCTTTGGAATATGGGAGGAAACCAGAGCACCCAGAGAAAACCCACAAGGTCGCAGGGAGAACGCACAAACTCCATACAGACAGCACCATGGTCAGAATTGAACCTGGCTCTCTGGCACTAAGGCCGCAACTCTACCGCTGAGCCACCATGCCGCCCACATTGCTTTATTGAAATAGCCAGCTATAACATAAGGGGGGAAAAAAACACCTTTATCATCAGAGACCTGAGTTCGATCCTGACTTTGGACGGTGTCTGTGTGTGGAGTTTGCACGTTCTCCATGTAACTTCCATGTTTTCGCCGAGTGCTCCAGTTTCCTCTCACATCCCAAAAACGTGCAGGTTTGTAGGTTAATTGGCCTGTGTAAAACATAGTTCCCCCAATACCAGAAATAGGTAAGAGTTTTCTAACATAGAACCTGTGTGGACGGGTGATCACAGGTCGGCGTGGACTTGATGGGCCGAAGGGCCAGTTTCCATGCTGTATCTCTAAACTAAACTAAATTGTGGGTAGCAGGTGTTGAGGACCTGGCTGAGAATTATTTGTTCAGGAATGACTAGGGATTAAACAATTTTTGTGCTCTTTTATCAGACTCACTCTGCAGGAAACAGAACAATAAAAAAAAAATAGCAGGCACTGTAGATGCTTTGGAAGGTTAGATCACATGGGATTCAAGGAGTGCTGGTCAACACCCTTCGCCACCAACATGGTCGTTACTCTTGCTCCCTACAATTAGTAGGGAGGACATGGATCGGTGTCGGAACCTAATTTCAGACTGGGCTTAGGGTGCATTAATGTATGTGAGATCTCTCAGGCTTACCACAAAATGTTGACAGTAGCTTACAGCTCTTATAAACAATACAACAACAAAAATCCCCTCTCCCATCAGGCAAGAGATACAGAAGTTTGAAAATGCATACGACCAGATTAAAGGACAGTTTCTTCCCAGTTATTATCAGGCAACTGGTCCATCCTATGAACAGCTCGAGAGCAGACCTGACCTACCATCTACCTCTTTGGAGACCCTCGGCCTATTATCTTGCACTAAACCTTATTCCCTTTATCATGAATCTGTACACTGTGGATGGCTCAATTGTAATCATGTATAGTCTTTCCACTGACTGGTTAGCACACAACAAAAACTTTTCACTGTATCTCGGTACATGTGACAATAAACAAAACTGCCACTAACTACTAGTGGAGCTCTGTGACTGCCATCACCTTGGAGGGGATTACACCAAGAGCAACCTCATAGTAAGCTTACCCTTCCATTTTTTTTTTGCATGTTTATATTGACATCTATAATGCATTAAATTATAGATTTAATTAATAGCATACCTGTCAGCTCTTCCCTAGAATGTTTTGACGTGTTTTGCTCTCTCTTGGGGCTCAGTTCCTTTTACGCTATTATCTCTGTGGAATCTAAAAATGCTCCATGGTGTCATCAGCTCTGACACAAGAGTATTTTCCTTTCTGAGACTCTGGTTCCCAACGATACAATTGCCTCAGGACACAATGGGTTATCCATGGAGACACCAGCAAAATAAAACCCATCAAATGCCACCTCTTCAGCAAGTTCTATGGCCTCTGCTCACTTTTCTTTCTTTACCAGCAATTCAGCAGAAGCGTCCACGTCGCGGGGCTGGAAACTGGAAGTATCCTGAGCTAATTCTGCTACCGCCATCATCTACTGCAACAAGTGATGGCTCCCACTGATTATCGCCGGAAGCTTGCGATGACAGCGATGTCAACATTTGAAACATGGAGGATTCAATTCAATTCAATTCAATTCAAGTTTAATGTCATTGCACAAGTACAAGTATAGGTACAACGAAATGCAGTTTAGCGTCGTTCTTAGTGATAGCGATATAGAAAAATAAATACAGAGTGCAGTGGTAGCAATATGGAAAATAAATAAATACAGGGTACAGACAAATCTATCAGCTGGGCTCCGAGTTCAGCAGTCGGATGGTGTAGTTGAAGAAGCTGTTCTTCGTCCTACTGGTGTGGGACCTGAGGCTCCTGTACCGCCTCCCTAATGGGAGGAGGGCAAACAGTCCATGATTAGGGTGTGAGGGGTCCTTGATGATCTTCCCGGCCCGCTTCAGGCACCGTTTTCGGTGGAGGGCATCCAAGGCAGGGAGCGGGGCACCGATGATGTACTGGGCGGTTTTCACCACCCATTGTAGTGCCTTCCTGTCTGCCACGGTGCAACTGCTGTACCATACCGTAAAGCAGGTGGTCAGGATGCTTTCGATGGCGCAGCGGTAGAGGTTCGTCAGGATCTGGGGGGACAGGTGGGCTTTTTTGAGCCTCCTCAGAAAGTAAAGGCGCTGCTGTGCCTTTTTGATTAGCTTTGAGGTGTTGAGGGACCAGGACAGATCCTCCGAGATGTGTACCCCGAGGAATTTGTAGTTGGAGACCCGCTCCACCTCAGTCCCGTTTATATGGATGGGGGTGTGTCTGCCCCCTCTGTTCTTCCGAAAGTCAACAATTATTTCCTTCGTCTTCTGGGAGTTGAGGACGAGGTTATTGTTGGCACACCAGGTAGTCAGGTGCTGGACCTCCTCCCTGTAGGCTGATTCGTCATTATCACTGATCAGTCCTACCACCGTGGTGTCATCGGCAAATTTTATGATGGCGTTGGAGCCATACTTGGGGATGCAGTCATGCGTGAAGAGGGAGTAGAGGAGAGGGCTGAGCACACAGCCCTGTGGCACGCCGGTGTTCAGTGTTATAGTGGAGGAGGTGAGGTTGTTGACCCTAACAGACTGTGGTCTGTTAGTGAGGAAATCCAGTGTCCAATTGCAGAGGGAGGTGGAGATGCCAAGACCGCTGAGTTTGGTGATCAAGCTAGCGGGTATGACAGTGTTAAAGGCAGAGCTGAAGTCAATAAACAGCAGCCTGATGTAGGTGTTGTTGCTGTCCTGGACATGGATGGACACAAAAGAAGAAGACAGATCCTGAACTTTTATAACTCAAAGTAAGAACTGCTTGGACAACCCATATCAAGATGCATAAATATACAGGGGAAGGAGATGGCACGGGTATATCATGTTAGAATTGAGACTCAAGAGAATTCATTCTGTGTAACTAGGGCAAATAAGACACTGACAGATTAGCTATAACCGGGGCACTGGGGACCAGGAACATATCCTTTCCAATCATACATTGTCATTGCATAAAGCAGTACACCAGGGAACATAGATGCAATTGTCTTTAACTAGGACGTGAGGGATCATGAGACATGTCCACACCTGGGGCACAGATAAAATAGGTCCTTTCCTAACTAGCGGCCAAGATGGAATGGATCAACTTCCATGCTTCTGTCTCCAGCAGAGCACGTTCTCAGAGATTCCAGCACAAGACCTCTTGCCTGCACTTGCCCCTTCTTTATCGCTGGTCACCCAACACATTGTTACAATGCACTGCCTTCCCACAGCAATTGAAAGCGACTATTAACACAATGTGAAGGAACGTCACCTCTCCATGCATACTGCCTGACCCCTTGGGTTACTCCAGCACTTAGTGTAGGTATGTTACAAAACTTACCTTGAGCAGTGCTGCAGTTCTGCCGCTCCCCGTGTGCGTGACTTTGGCACCTTTCAGAGGGGGGCATGTTTAAAGTGCCGCTTTTCTACACACAGGGCAAGTCGATCCATGTCAGGGGATTTCGTTGCTGAAGAAAAAACGCTCCGACATTTGTTTTATGAAGGTATTTTTAAATTACACTAGATTATTTATTGGCAAGAGTAATTTAAAAATCATCTTCTAAAGCCGTGAGCGGCGACAACGGGAAGGATTTTACGTTGCACTCCAACTACCTAGGTACAACTATAAGGTTCTTGAACCGACCTGCACAACCCGAAAACGACCTTGGCAGCAAAATACTATGGACCATCGCTTGCACCACCATGGACTTCATTTCAAATTGTGTTTGGTACTAATGTAATGTTCTTCACACTTGTCTTTTTCTTTTCACCGTTGCAGGATTTGTGAGTTTATGTACAATTCATGCTTCTTTGTGTTTGCCTGAGTCTAGGTCCCTCTGATGCTGCTGTAAGCCAGATTTCCATTGTACCTTTGTAGTTTTAGCTTTAGTTTCAGAGATATAGTATGGAAACAGGAAACAGAGAATTGTGGACACACCCCGGACCATCATGCAAACCCTCACTTCCATCGACTCCATCCACACTTCACATTCCTCGGCAAGGCCACCAGCATAATCAGTGTCCAGTCTCATCCCGGTCACTCCCTCTACTCCCTCTCCCATCAGGCGTGAGTATAGAAGTGTGAAAACGCATTTCTCCAGATTCAGGGCCAGTTTCTTCCCACTATCGTCAGGCAACTGAACCAACTAGAGAATGGTCCTGAACCACCATCTACCTCTTTGGAGGCCCTCTGACTATCTTTAATCGGACTTTACGGGACTTTATCTTGCACTAAACTTTGTCACCTTTATCCTGTGACTGTACACGGCTCGATTGTAATCCGGTATTGTCGTTTCGCTGACCAGATAGCACACAACAAAAAAGCTTTTCCCTGTACCTTGGTACACGTGACAATAAACTAAACTAAACTAAACATAGCGATGGCATTGCAGCAAGCTGTGGTCAGGATGTAGAGGGGGGTAATGAGACAGCACATTCAGCAGATATGACGACATGTTCACTATTCATCTGTGCGCACGTTTGGAGTGCAGGCTGTGCATGTGCCAGAGCAGAACAGTTACATCACTGCTGGAAACAGGGAGCTGTCATCTACATCAGCCTCTGATTTCGGTCACCAGCTCAGACCACCGAACTTCTGGGCACTGCAATGAAATGTCACAGGGGGGCCAGTCAGGTGCGCACTCATCCATTTATCACCATTGGCCCGAGTTGAAAAGCAACTTATCTATTTGCCTGTCAGCTTGCACAGCCAGGCTACAATGTTCAATTATGGGACAGATGTAGGTCTTTAAGGACACTAGGATTGGTCATCTGTGACGAGCCTGAACGGAATGTTTCCGCCCACCGTCATCTCCACCAGATGGGCACGTGTGTAGGGAACACGTTTGAGCAGGGGCACAGTGCCAAGTAGGGATTGTGGAGATGGTACAGTGGCAGAGCGGTAGAGGGTGGAAGAGCAACAACTGCAGTCGTGCAGGATCTCCCTTTCTTAACAAAGTTAAACATCCCATCAAAGAAACGGAATCAAACAGGGTTTGTTACTGAACCAGGTTCAGAGATTTTAGGGTGATTCAGTGGTGCAGTGATTGAGTTGCTGCCTTACAGCACCAGAGACTCGGGTTCGATCCTGACTATGGGTGCTGTCTGTACGGAGTTTGCATGTTCTCCCTCTGACTGAGTGAGTTTTCTCACGGTGCTCCGGTTTCCTCCCACACTCCAAAGACGTACAGGTTTGCAGGTTAATTGGCTTCAGTAAAGTTTAAATTGTCCCTAGTGTGTAGGATAGTGCTAGTGTACAGCGTGATCACTGGTCACTGTGGACTCGGTGAGCTGAAGGACCTGTTTCCACACCATGTCTCTAAAGACTAAAGACATGCCAATTTTTTATCATTGCATATATTTTGGCAAAAATAATCCCAAAACGTTTTTACAGTACCTTGGCACAATACGCAAAATTAAACAGTGATTGAGCTAACATAGCGACAGTTAATCCCAGTACTCGAGCCTAAAATCCTACAGTGCCTTCAACCTCAGAAGTTTTACCTTTTACATCAATGTGACATTTGCTATTCTTCAAACCAACTGCAAGTCTGTGATGGTTAAGAGATACAGTAGGTTGTTCAACTGCTTTTACATGTCATATTTATTGCATGAGGCTGGATTAGATTTGACCCAAGAAATCTGCAACACGGTCTGGCTGCTCACAAATTGAAGCAGACATCATTTTCCACAATGTTAACAGGGAGTTATTTCTTTGCAAACCAGTGCCTAAAAATTACTAATCCCCTTGCCTAAACAATACTGTTCTTGAAGGGCGAAGAGTGCAAACACTGTGTGTGAATAAGACCATCATAAAATGCACACTGTAGACATGGCACTATATTCAAGGTGGCAAGGCCACCAGCATAATCAAGGACGAGTCAAGGACCCTGGCCACTCCCTCTTTTCCCTATATACACACACAGTTTATGTTTATATTTATATATATTTATACATACACACATATGTGTGTGTGTATATATATATGTACACATATAAATGTGCATATATATACACACACACATACATATATATACATATATACATACACACACACATATATATACATATGTGTATGTATAAGTATATATATATAAATGTATGTATATATATGATATACATGTACAAACACACAAATGCATGTGCATATATATATATTCACACACACGCATATATATATATATATATATATATATATATATATATATATATATATATATATATAAACAAACGGCCAAATAAATATAAAATAATTGCAAAAATAATGGCCCCAGGTCTACATAGTTTGGAGTCTATTGGAGGTAGTTTAATAGCCTGATGGTTGTAGGGAAGAAGCTCCACCACGATGACGTTTTATACTGTAGCTGCGCGGGAAGCAGAAATAAGAGCAGAAAACCAGGTAATTCTGTATAGCAGATTGCATTAGGATGTGTTTGTTAATTTCATGCCATTTGTAACATTTTTGTACGTCACAATGGCATCTCATTCTTCTAATCTACCCTTTCTCTTGTAAAACTTTGTATTCTTCAATGTTTAAGACAGCTATGCGTGACTAATAAGCATCATAAACATCTGAGTTACTGACACAAAAGAATACATGTGGTCCACAATACCTTCCCAGGGCACAGTACAGGAGCTGAATCATAATCTACAGTAGAAAGCGTTATGAGGCTGTCACTGAACAAATAAAGTTGATTCATGTCATTCAGTCAGCATTGTACTGTGGGCTTCCTTTCAGTCTCAGTGTAGTTTTGCAGCAAAAGAGTCAACGATAAATTGACTGAGGTAATTCTAATCCATGAAGTTTTTTTGTTGCCTGTCGTATTCGACTTCCATGTGCATAGCAACTTTCTCAACCTCAGGACAAACCAAGTGCCTGACAAAGCATATTAGGAGTGCTATTTTATTTGCTCTTTGGCACTTAAAGTGGTTAATTCAAGCACATTGAGGTCCCTACAAAGCACAACGTGATAAAAGCTTTAATAGGGCAGAGATAATGGCCAGAACAGAACCTCTTCAGAGGTGGCACAGTGGTGCAGCGGTAGAGTTGTTGGCTTACAACGCCAGTGATCCTTAACTACGGGTGCTGCCTGTACGGAGTTTGTACGTTCTCCTTGTGACCATGTGGGTTTTGTCCGGGTGTTCCGGTTTCCTCCCCCATTCCAGAGACATGCCGGTATGAAAGTTAATTGGTTCATGTAAATTGTCCGTAGTGTGTAGGATAGAACTAGAGTACAGGTGGCATGTGCCAGACACTTGTGCGTAGTACTCCAGCATATCTTCAACCTGAGTCTGAGTCCGGAGAGGGTTCCTGGGATGTGGAAGACATCCTGCCTGGTTCCTGTACCAAAGTGGACACGCCCCAGCTCCTCCAATGACTACAGAGCAGTGGCGCTGACTTCACACGTCATGAACTCCCTGGAGAGTCTGATGCTCACTCACCTGCGACCCCTGGTTAAACCCTATCTGGACCCACTGCAGTTCACTTCCCAAAAAAGATGGGGGTTGAGGACGTTATCATCCACCTGCTCCATCATTCCTATGCTCACCTGGATAAGCTGGGAAACACTGAGAGTCATCTTCTCCAGTGCTTTTAACACCACTGTTAAACAGCCTGCACTGCTAGGGAGCGAACTGACAAAGTCACCACCTAACTGACTAGACAACCACAATATATCAGGCTATAGAAATCCGTCTCGGACATGGTTGTAAGCAACACAGGGGCCCCACAGGGGATGGTCCTCTCTCCCTTCCTGTTTCCCATCTACACCTCAGATTTCAGATATAAATACATGCCCTGCCACTTGCAGAAGTTTACAGATGGCTCTGCAATTGTGGGCTGCATCAGTGAGGGAAGGGAAGCTGAACAGAGATGGTGTAGTCAATGATTTTGTTGAGTGGTGTGGGCTGAATCACCTGAAACTCAACACCGACAAGACTAAGGAGTTAATGATGGACTTTAGGAGGAGAGGAACACCTCTGTCCCCTGTCTCCATCAATGGTGTGGATGTGCAGTTTACCAGTGAGTACAAATACCTGGGAGTGTACCTGGACAGTAAACTGGACTGGTCCAGGAACACTGAGGCCTTGTAGAAGAAGGGACAGAGCCGGCTGTACTTTTTGAAAAGGTTCCGCTCCTTCAATGTCTGCAGTAAGATGCTGCAGATGTTCTACAAATTGGTGGTAGCTAGTGCCATCTTCTTCGCTGCCGTGTGCTGGGGCAGCAGGGCGAAGGCTGCGGACACCAATAGGATCAACAATCCCATCAGGAAGGCCGGCTCCGTCTTGGGGGCGGAGTTGGATTCGTGGGAGGTGGTCTTCGAGGGACGATGCTCCTCACACTGCGGAGCATCCTGGACAATACAGTTCACCCCCTCCATGACACACTGGTCAACCTGAGGAGCACATTCAGCAACAGACTGGTTCCACCAAGATGCAGGACAGAACGCTACAGGAGATCCTTCTTCCCTGTCGCTATCAAACTTTACAACTCCCCCCCTTCTGTCAGGCGGTAGTCTGAGACTGACTGCTCTCCCCTCCCACCACTGCCCCCCTCCCCAATCCTTGCACATCCCCCAATTCCTTCCACTCGTCACTTTAATTTAATGTTTCATGTATTTTGTATTTTTATGACTGTTGGCAGATTATTTTCCCTCCTGGGATAAATGACGTTCTATCGTATCGTATCGAAACAAAGGACTGCAGACGCTGGTTTATACCAAAGATAGACACAAAGAGATGAAGTAACTCATCGGGTCGGGCGGCATCTCTGGAGAAGGGTCTGAAGAAGTGTCCCTACCCGAAACATCACCTATCCTTTTTCTCCAGAGATGCTGCCTGACCCGCTGAGTTACTCCAGCACTTTGTGTATATCTCTATTGTACGGGTGATCACTGGTCAACACAGACTCGATGGGCTAAAGGGCCTGTTTCCATGCTGTATCTTGAAACTACACTAACCGCGTAGATATCCAAGGGATATCCAGAGGATGAGATGAGGTCCAATGTAGGTCAGCCATGATAGGCCAAGTGGCTTTCCTGCTCCTATTTCCTTGCGTCCTTGAGTTAACGAAAATCGATAGAACGGTGAAACAAATCTTGTAATACCCAATGAAAATACTGGGGAATGGTCCAGAGGTTTAGTTAGTTTAGTTCATTGTTATCACATGTACCAAGGGACAATGAAAAGCTTTTATTGCATGCTAATCAGTCAGCAGAAAGACAATACTTCATTACCATCAAGTTGTCCACAGTGAACAGATACATGATAAAGAGAATAACCAGTCCAGTAGAGTCCGATTAAAGTTAGTCCAAGGGTCTTCAATGAGGTAGATAGAAGCTCAGGACTGCTCTCTAGTTGTTGGTAGGATAGAAAACACTGGGGACTGAATTTCAAACCAGGGATGCTGGGATTTTAAGTTCAATTTATTAAATCTGGAACAAAAATTCTTGATTCAGTAATGATGACCATGACACTGCCTGAATGAGATAACAATCTATCTGGTTTACCAATGTCCTTGAGAGAAAGCTGGTTTTACAGAAACAGCATGGAAATAGGCCCTTCGGCCCACTGAGCCAATGCTGTCCTTTGATCACCCTCGCACTAATTCACAGGGAGAATGTACAATTTCCTTTATGCAAGATCCCATCAAATTTGGTTCCACCTGGCTTGCAAGTAGTTCTAGACAATGTTCTGTCAGAAATCAAGGTCAATTCAATCATAAGTCGCAGTCATTGGGACATGCAGCATGGAAACAGGCCCTTCGGCCCAACTTGCCAAAGGAAGTTAGACAAGGACTTGAAGAAAAATAATGTATAGAGTCAAGAGTGTTTTATTGTCATATGTCTCAAAATGGAACAATTAAATTCTCACTTGCAGCAGCATAACTGATGTGTAAACATAATGCTTTGGAAAACCCATAATAACAATTAAAAAATGTTCACTATATATTAAAAAAACAGACAAACAAATAGACAATGATAATGCAAAGTCAAAAGCAAGGCCCCAAGTCTATATAATATGGAGCCTATTTTCAAACTAATGTCAGAAATGTCACACAATAGAAGACCTGGCTTAAAGGTGAAGTAGGGGAAAGGATAAAGGAGAAGTGTGGGACAAGGTTTTAAAGCAGAGAGTGGTGGGCTGCTGGGAAGGCGGTGGAAGCAGATACGATAGTGGTGTTAAGCAGACATTTGGATAGGCATATACAGTGAATAGAGGGACATGGATCATTGGGATTGGTTTATTAATTTCTCTTGTAATGACATGCAGTGTAAAACATTGTTTTGTGTGCTATCGAGGCTCATTACACCATCCAAGAGTAATCATATGCAGGCAGATGGGGTTAGTTATATTTGGCATTATGGGCCAAAGGGCTTGTCCCTGTGTTGTCATATTCAATGTCTATGTTTATTTCGAGAAGTTCATTGTTCACAAGCTCCAGGAACAGTATTAGGCCATTCGGCCCATCAAGTCTACTCCGCCATTCAATCATGCCTGATCAATCTTTCCCTCTCAAACCCATTCTCCTGCCTTCTCCCCATCACCCCTGACACCCTTACTAATCAAGAATTTGTCAATCTCCGCCTTCAAAATACCCAATGGCTTGGCCTCCACAGCCACTTGTGGCAATGAATTCTACAGATTAACCACCCTCTGACTAAAGAAATCCCTCCTCATCTCCTTTCTAATGAGGAAACTGGGATTGTGAGACAAATGCAGAAAGCCCTATTGCAGAGCTGTTATCAACCTAATGAGCTGAACATTCTCCTCTGCGATGAAAAAATCAATTTTTAGAGATCATTTACATCTACAAGAACAATTGACACAGTGCCGGATGTTCTGTTATTCCCTGGCCTTTAATTGCTCTCAAAATTACAGTCTCTGTAAGATTCCTGGAAAGGGTATAACACCTTTAATTTTGAACGCTATTAAGATGTCGAGTTATTTTCAAGAGAGGACAATTGCAAAAGAGATATTTAGGCTTTTAGTGCTGCCTTTAGCTTCGGCGTCAATATGTTGAAGAAAGCAGGATGCTCATCAGATGTTAATGCAGCCTTAATGGGGAGTGCAAGGCACAAGATTGCATCTGCAACGCATCAATGGTTAAAAACATAAAGTCTACAAATAGTCAACAGATCAGGCAGCATCGAGTCTCAGTCGTGGAGTCATTGATTGTAATCGTATTCTAGTCATAGTCATACAGCGTGGAAACAGGCCCTTTGGCCCAACTTGCCGACATTGACCAACATGGGCCATCTACACGAGTCCCACCTGCCTATGTTTGGCCCATATTGCTCCAAACCTATCATAACTGTCTAATTGCTTCTTAAACATAGTCCCTGCCTCAACTACCTACTCCGGCAGCTCATTCCATACACCAACCACCCTTTGTGTGAAAATGTTACACCTCAGATTCCTGTAAAATCTTTCCCACTTCTGGTTAGTGATTCATCTACTCTGGGCAAGGGACTCTATTCCTTCCGCTCTATTCCTCTCATGATTTTGTACACCTCTACAAGATCACCTCATCCTCCTGCGCTCCAGGGAATAGAGTCCCAGCCTGCTCAACCTCTCCCTATAGCTCAGTCTCTGAGGTACAAGGGAAAAAAATTAAAAGGAATGCGAGGGGTAACCTTTTCACACAAAGGGCGATGGGTGTAAGGAATGAGCTGCTGGAGGAGGTAGTTGAAGTAGGGACTATCGCAACGTTTAAGAAACAGGTACATGGATAGGACAGGTTAAGAGGGATATGGGCCAAACACGGGCAGGTGGGACATGTTGGGACATGGTCCCAAAGCCCTCCGGTACTTCCTCGACCAGAGGAGCAACCCATACCCATCCACTGACACCCTCCTCCGCCTAGAAGAGTTGGTCCTTACCCTCAACAACTTTTCTTTTGACTCCTCCCATTTCCTCCAAACACAAGGCGTAGCTATGGGCACACGCATGGGCCCTAGCTACGCCTGCCTCTTTGTCGGGCACGTCGAACAATCTTTGTTCTCGGCGTACCAGGGCCCCACCCCCGACCTTTACCTCCGTTACATTGACGACTGCTTTGGTGTCACCTCCTGCACCCACGCAGAACTGACTGACTTCATCCATTTCACCACCAACATCCATCCGGCACTCAAATATACTTGGACCATTTCCGACATTTCCCTACCATTCCTTGACCTCACCATCTCTATTGCAGGTGATACACTCCTGACTGACATCCACTACAAACCAACTGACTCCCACAGCTACCTGGACTACTCTTCTTCCCACCCTGCTTCCTGTAAGGACTCCATCCCCTATTCCCAATTCCTCCGTCTACGCCGCATCTGCTCCCAGGATGACGTGTTCCACACCAGGTCATCGCAAATGTCCTCGTTCTTCAGAGAACGGGGTTTCCCCTCCCCCACTATAGATGAGGCTCGCACCAGGGTCTCCTCCATACCCCGCAACACTGCCCTCTCTCCCCATTCCCCCACTCACAACAAGGGCCGAGTCCCCCTGGTCCTCACCTTTCACCCCACCAGCCAGCGCATACAACAGATAGTCCTCCGCCAGTTTAGTCACCTCCAACGTGACCCCTCCACTTGCCACATCTTCCCATCTCCCCCCCTGTCTGCCTTCCGCAAAGACCGCTCCCTCCGCAACTCCCTTGTCAATTCTTCCCTTCCCTCCCGCTCCACTCCTTCCCCGGGCACTTTCCCTTGCAACCGCAAGAGATGCTACACTTGTCCCTTCACCTCCCCCATCCACTCCTTTCAGGGACCCAAGCAGTCATTCCAAGTCCGACAGAGGTTCACCTGCACCTCCTCCAACCTCATCTACTGCATCCGTTGCTCCAGATGCCAGCTGATCTACATCGGTGAGACCAAGCGGAGGCTGGGCGATCGTTGCGCCGAACACCTCCGCTCGGTCCGCAATAACCAACCCGACCTCCCGGTGGCTCAGCACTTCAACTCCCCCTCCCACTGCGTATCCGACCTCTCGGTCCTGGGCCTCCTCCACGGCCAGAGTGATCAACACCGCAAGTTGGAGGAACAGCACCTCATATTCCGCTTGGGGAGTCTGCATCCTCTGGGCTTAAACATTGAATTTTCTCAATTCTGTTAACCCAGACTGCCTCCCCCCCACCTCTCCCTCAGCCCTCTGGCCCTGACATTCCTTCTCCATCTCCCCCCCCCCCCCCCCTCCCCAGTCGCACTAGCTTCTCATTTTCACACCACAAACAGCTTACAATGGCCTGCTTCCTTTGTCACCAATACTTTTTTGCATATCTTTCACTCATTGTTCCTTATCTCTCCACATCACTGTTTATATCTCTCGTTTCCCTGATCCCTGACCAGTCTGAAGAAGGGTCTCGACCCGAAACGTCGCCTATCTCCTTCGCTCCTTAGATGCTGCTGCACCCGCTGAGTTTCTCCAGCTTTTTGTGTAACCCATGTTGGGACATGTTGGCCAGCGTGGGCAAGATGAGCTGAAGGGCCCATCTCCACGTTGCATGACTCTATGACTGGACAAATGGTATCAGGTGAATGAATAACTACTGGCTACCACCAGGGTCGCCGCACAATGGCAGCCTCTGCCTACAGTCTGTCTGTTTTTTTGACTTTTGTTATTTTTAGTCTTTTAGTCTTCGCCCCCCCCCCCCCCCCCCCCACGGCCTACCATCTGGATTGGTGCGGCCTTTCCTGCCGGAGACCGACCAGAGCTTCAGCAGCGGCGCAGCACTGAGTTACCATCACGGAGCGGGCAATGCCTTACCGAGGATTGCTGTGTTGAAGCTCCGGAGTGTTGGCCTGCTGCTTTAACATCGTGGTTGCGGAGTTTCTAGCCGCGGGCGGCGCTGACTTTAACATAGCGGAGTCCTGTGATCCGCCAGAGTTGAATCTCCAACCAGCTCGGCCTGTAGACTTCGGGTCCCGCAGTCTCCAGTAAGAAGTGGCTGATTCGGAAACTCCAAGCCGCTGAGGATGTTATTCCTTTCCGATGTCGGAGTTGCAATCATCCCGGCGAGAGGGCCTGAACATCAGGCCCCTGTAGCAGCGACTGCGGAGGGCTCAAAAGGCCCAGACCACTCGTGAACAAAGAGGAAGGTGACTGAACTTTATTGCCTTCCCTCACAGTGGGAAACATTGATTCCACTGTGTGGGGATGTTCATGTTAAATTCTATCGTGTGTTGTGTTCTTTTTATTCTGTATGGCTGTACGGTAACTCAAATCTCACTGTACCAATTGGTGCATGTGACAATAAATGTAAACTTAAACTTAAAGGCCCTTTTCTCTCCTTTCAAACCAGACCGGATGGCGACAGCGGACAGCAGCAAGATGAATTTTGTTTGACGGATAGTAAAGAATAGTAGCAGGCAGTGAATGTCAGGTCTTCCATCAATGTCGTTTGAGCAGGATCTGAGATCCAATTATGCAGAGGGTAGTCAGTAGTTGCCACCACATAGTTAAAGAATGGGACTTCATATTAAAGTTATACAGTCCACATCTACTTATGAGAGTCACATCAGTAACCAAGGGAGGAAATGGACTGAAGCGGTTTTCAAGACTCTGTCTGAAGTCTGAATTTGAAAATTCAGTCTGAAGAAGGGTCCTGACCCCAAACATCACCTATCCATTTTGTCCAGAGATGCTGCCTGAACTGCTAAGTTACTTCAGCATTTTGCATCTACCTTTGTTATAAACCAACATCTACATTTCCTTGTTATTACATTGGGAATCAAGCAGATTCGTCGCCCCACATTAGTGCCAGAATTACCTGGTTGTGTTAAAACCAGCACCTGGGTCAATGGAACCACAATCTGTTGAACAGGAAGTTATTCTTTATTTAACACTTAACAAGAGGAACAGCTCCTCATATTTTGCATGGGAAGCTTACAACCCAACGATGAACATTGATTTCTCCAATTGGAAGTAACCTCTCACAACATCTTCCATCCCCTTTCTTCTCTATACTCCCCTTCTCTTCCCCCACCCACTACCTTCCCTATGCCCCACCTAGACTCGCACCTATTTCTTCCCTTCCATTACATTCCTTCCCCCTGCTTCACCATTCTCCAGCCTTTATCCAACCATCTTCCCATCAACCACCCACACCTTCCCTGTGTTCACCAGTTACCTGCCACACTTTATCTTGCCCATCCTCTCTTCTAACAAGATATGAGGCGTTGTTCCTGCAATTTGCCTCTCTCTGACTCGCAGTTGGAGGGTCAGAGTGAAGTTGCACGAAAAATGGCGAAACACCACCTCATATTTCGCTTGGGCAGCTCACAACGCAGTGGTACGAACATTGATTTCTCTAATTTCAAATAAGTCCTGCATTCCTTCAACCCCCCCCCCCCCCCCCCATCTTAGTCGTTCTACTAATTCCACAGTTTGCATCCTTGTATTCCTGATGTTAGCACATCTTCCCCAGCCAACAATGGGCCATTATGGACTCCACTGGAGGTCATCGGTTGACAGGCCCATTTTGTTCTGGCCTGCATCTTTCAGTCTGAAGAAGGGTTCTGACCTGAAACAGCACTTATTCCTTTTCTCCAGAGATGCTGCCTCGCCCACTAAGTTACACCAGCATTTTGTGTCTATCTTTAGTTCAAACCGGCATCTGAAGTTTTTTCCTACCCAAATATAACGACAGCACGGATGTCAGTACTAGCTGTTGGTTATGAATGGTCTCGTTTCCTGCTTATGTCTTTCAGCATTGGCCATGAGTGGCCCAATCCCTCACCTTAATGGGCCTGTCCCACTTAGGCGACTTTTTAGGTGACTGCGTGAGACTATGCAGTCGCCACATGGTCGCCACATGTTCGCGGGTGGTTGCCGGGCAGTCGCCTTCATGGTCGTGAGGAGTTCCTGCATTCTGGGAACTAGTCGCGGCCTCATTATGGTCATCACAAATTTTTCAACATGTTGAAAAATTAGCGGCGACCAGAATGAAGCCGCCATGGAGAGTTGCGAGAATTCCCGTGCCGCAGGTGCAGTGGTAGAGGGTTGCCAGGAGGTCGAACGTTGTCGTAGGTTCTCGTAGGTTGTAGCCGGTGCTGACCGGTGAATTCCATTGGCTCATTGGGAAAAAATAACGTAAACAGTAGTTTCAAAACCAAGTATAACTGACCGGTAATGTTAATGTCCGCCGAGCTTCACAGCCGTGTATCTCTGGCTTCTTAAAAGTTGTCTCCACTCCATCTCCCCCCTTCTCTTGTAAAGGACTGACGTGACCCTTCCGTACACTGTGCTTTTACCGTCTTAATTACAGCGACAACCTTCCTGTTCTTCGCGGTGTGTGTCAGTATCACATTGGTCTTGCACCGCGTGAATTTCACTCAGACAGCGCTCCCGCAGCTTGCCAGTCATCGGCAGTCGCCTGAAAAATCACCTAAGTGGGACAGGCCCATCAGTGAAAGCTTTGTCCGGCTTTTATTAGCACAGTTCACGACTGATTGGCCGATGGATGAGAGAAACACAGTAACATCCGTTCACTGGAGAAAATAGATGATGTAAATAAAACTCATGTCTCAATGAGGAGCCTGTGTACATGTTATAAAAAATAGCAGTGTGCAAGTTGACGTGGCCTTGAGAGAGCTATACAGCACAGGAAGAAGGCTCTAATTAATCACCCCGCTCCTCCTCGATCCTCCTGGACCAATATACTTCTTCATTTTCCAGCATGTCTCCTCCTCACATCTAAAAGTTGGTATTAAATATAGTTCCACAATCGTTTCTGGTTGCATAATCAATGTTGTGGCAAGAGATTCAGTCAAAATCTCTTCCTTCCAGGTGACTTTTTATTAAAATCGCCAATTATTTCAGAGCTGTTAAGCAAGCTGTGGAAGCAGTTTTGATCCGTCTACTCTGTAACAAACTGGAAAAACAAAACAAAAAAATAATCTGCAAAGTGCTCGCGCTTTTGTCTTGTTTTAAGGACCCAGATTCGATCCTGCCCTTGGGTGTTGTCTGTGCAGAGTTTGCACGTTCTCTTTATGAGTGTGTGAGCTATAAGATCAGCCCTCATCCTCCTGCACGCCCAGGAATATAATCCTAGCCTGCCCAACCTCTCCCTATAGCTCAGGCTCTGGAGTCCAGGCAACATCCTCATAAATCTTCTATGCCCCTTTCCAGATTAACAATATCTTTCCTATAATAGGGTGATCAAAACTGAACACAATAATCTGGAGAAGGGTCTCACCCTGAAACACTACTCATTCCTTCGCTCCAGAGATGCTGCCTGTCCTGCTGAGTTATTCCAGCTGTTTGTATCGAAATTCGGTTTAAACCTGCATCTGCAGTACCTACTTACCTACCTATCTATCTGTTCTATACATAACTAAAGCTCTGATCTTGTGCTCTTCCAGTTTGTGCGTTTTTTCCATTTGCGCAAAAATGGTACATGATAGCGCTACAATTTTTGCCAGCTCACTCACCGTTCTCCTGTGCTGCGAGTGCAACAAATTTTGTTCCGATCGGTGGTATTATGTAAAAGTTAGTGAGGTTTAAAAAACATAAAAAACGCCCGTGCACAGATCGATCTCCTCTCCTGCCAGTCAGCACTGCATGGATTAGTCTCTTCTCCTGTCACTTCGTGGAGGGTCCGCCCATTCCTAAGCCATCGTGACTTTACTGGAGCTGAGGGAGGCCAGCGGAGGTCTCCAACCAGACACAATTTTCTGAGGGACCGGAAGCGGCC
The DNA here is from genome assembly GCA_963514005.1 of Raja brachyura. The sequence goes on along the minus strand of OY740795.1, from coordinate 23,897,082 downwards.
CCGCCCGGCCCAGCACAGCACGGCGATGTCGCCAAACAGAAAGCGGTGAATCTGATTCCAGTGGAGGAGAGCGTCCAGCCACGCTGTGAGTCCCAAACGCAGTGCCATCGTAACACCCCACAGCTCCAGCCCCTTCCCCTCTGGTTTCCCCCCCGCTGGCTCCTGCCCCCTCACCCGTAATAGGCCCCTCGCCCCATGGCTCTTCCCAAGTCTTTTCTCCCAGCTCTCTCCCACCCACACACCGGCCTGGCCTGGCCATAGCTGCTGGGGCTTCCGGGCCGATCTGAGGCCTGGTTCTGAGGCCTGGTTCTGAGGCCTGGTTCTGAGGCCTGGTTCTGAGGCCTGGTTCTGAGGCCTGGTTCTGAGGGCGCCAATGACTGATGCTCCTCCGGGGCATGCAAGAAGGGAGAGGTGCGGCAACTTCGAGATACTGGGGAGGAAGAGTGGGGGGTGAGAGGGCATAGCGAGAGAGGAGGGGAGATGAGTTATGGAGGGAGGGAGGAAGGAAGTGACTGACAGTAGGGAAAAGGAGAGGTGAGGGAAGGTAGGAGGAGCGGGAAAAGAAGGGAGGAGGTGAGGATGGAGATTGGGAGAGGAGGGGGAAATAGAGGAGGGGGGAGTAGAAGAGGGGGAGTGGGGGATGTGAGGAGCGATAGTGGGGGAATAGGGGGAGGTGAGGAGTGCGGGATAGAGGGATGGGGGGGAGGGAGGCGAGAGGAATCATGGAGGGAGGGAGGGGTGACTGAGGGGAAAGGAGAGGGAGAGAGAGGTGAGGGAGGGTTTGGGGGAGGGGAGGAGGAGAGAGGGAAGAAGAGGGGGGGTGAAGAGGAAGGGGAGAGAGTGTTAGAGATGGAAGAAGATGCTGGAGGAGGTAGTTAAGGCAGGTACAGGCAGGTGTGACTAGTGTTAACGGGGCATGTTGGACGGTGTGGGCATGTTGTGCCGAAGGGCCTGTTTCCAAGCTGTATTACTCGATGTGGTCTCACCAATGTCTTGTACAACTGCAACATGACGTCCCAACTTCTATACTCAATACTGAGTTAGTCACTGCATTACTCATGAGACATTCACACAGATCATGGCAAAAGGCACTTTTTAATGGGCTGATATTCAATTGGAAATTCACACTTTTACAGCCAATTCACAAGGGAGTATTCAGCCACAAGATTAAGATGCCATGTTTATAGGTAGCAATTTGCAATGGAGATTCCATTTTGTCTAGGCCGTGCCGTTGAGGCTATAATTATGAATTGAAATTAATGACAAAGTATAAATTATTGAGAAGAGCAGAGTGAGAAAAATATGACTAACAGTCAAAGTTAAAAGTAAATCCAGAAGAATGTTGGAGTGATGAGACTATCCAGAACGCTGTATAAAAGGTTGTTTTCATCTGCATTCAGTGGAGCTCTATCTGCAGTTCACAGTTTCGTCTTAACAACGTAGCAAATATCATTTTATACATGTGTGGGAAGGAATTGCAGATGCTGGTCTACACCGAAGATAGACACAAAATGCTGGAGTAACTCAATGGGTCCAGAGATGCTGCCTGACCCATTGAGTTACTCCAGCATTTTGTGTCTATCTTAAGTGTCAGCCTTGTCAGAACCAGATCTTGCTGGAAAAGAATCAAACGGGCAAATTGATTGACCAGCTCAGGTGTTCGGGGTGACTCAGTGGGTCAAGCAGCATCTCTAGAGAAAAGGAGTAGGCAACGTTTCAGGTCGAGACCCTTCTTAAGACTGAGAGTCGAGAGAAAAGGAAGCGAGAGATATAGAAGGTACATAGAACAAATAAATGGGAGTTCTGCAAAAAGCAACGATGATGAAGGAAAGGTGGAGCCTACAATGGTCCATTGTTGGCTGTGGGGAAGGTGAAAACGAGTGATACAAACAATTGCATTGTTTTCACATGGAAAACACTACTACTTTTATCTGACCTTCGCTACCCTCTCTTGTTACAATCACAACACGCCAGACTTATCAAAGAAACCAGGCAGGTGATGCTTTCTTAATTCTTCCATTGTTCCCTGGAGTGGTCTGTAGCTAACATCTCTCCAATATTAGCTGAGAACTGGTTGTCATATTAATGTACATTAAAGCCTCTGAATAAACCTGCTCTCATTGCCCTTTGGCGAAAAACTCCAATCACAATGGGTTGAATATAATGTTCCAATTGGTTCAGTATCCCTAAAATTATCATCGAATGATTGGCCTTACCGGTATTCATCTAAAATTAGTTTTTCTGTTACCCGAGCGATGTTAAAATATAAGATGACTCAATTTTTATGATATGTTGTACCAAAAATGAAAATAAACCATGGAAACGATTGTATGGGATACTGCCAGGGGCCATTTCCAAAAATAGGTTCTATCTTGAGCTAGGGATGCTCATTTAGGCTTATTCTCAGGCTCAGAGTGGATTGAGGATGACTGAGAGAAAGCAGAAGTTTTATGAGATGCAATATTTTTATGACATTATTAATATGCATATAACCTGCATGTTGGTTTCTACTGCTTTATTTGTTCCCCTTAAAAAATAAAAGCATGGCTGAACAAATTTAGAACTTAGAACATAGTACAGTTTAGCAAACGAACAGGCCCTTCAGCCCACAATGTTTGTGCCAAACATGATGCCAAGTTAAACTGATCTCATCTGCCTGAACGTGATCCATATCCCTCTATTCCATGCATTTCCATTTGCCTATCTAAAAGCTTCTTAAATGCCACTATCGTATCTACTATCACCACCACCCCTGGCAATGCACTCCACACCACACTGTGTAAAAGACTTGCCTAGCACATGTCCATTAAACTTTCACCTTTCACTTCTCATCTTATAGTTATGCCCTCTAGTGTTGGACATTTCCACCCTGGAAAAATGTTCTGACTGTCTCCCCTATCAATGCCTCTCATAAATTTATGCATTAGTTTAGTTTAAAAATTAGAGAACCACATCTGCGCCTTCCTCCCTCGCAACATGGACCCGCTGCAGTTCGCATACCGTCTGAACAGATCCACGGATGATGCGGTCTCCCAGGTTCTGCACACCGCTTTCTCTCATCTTGACAGCCAGAAGGGGGGGGGGCTATGTGAGGATGCTGTTCATTAACTTCAGTTCAGCTTTCAATACCATAGTCCCCACCAGACTTGCTGAGAAGCTGCTGGAACTGGGGCTGAGCGCCCCGCTGTGTGCCTGGGTCCGGGACCTTCTCACCGCCAGGCCCCAGGTGGTCATGATGGGGAGACATACATCCAACCCCCTCGCCCTGAACACGGGATTCCACCAGGGCTGTGTCCCTAGCCCCCTACTGTACTCCCTGTACACACATGACTGTGTGGCCAGGTTCAGCCAACTCCATCATCAAGTTTGCTGATGACACTGTGGGGGTGGGCCTGATCTCCGATAACGATGAGAAGGCCTACCTGGAGGAGGTGTCTGATCTGGCACTCTGGTGTCAGGACAACAGCTTCCTCTTGAATGTCACAAAAACAAAGGAGATGATTGTGGACTTTAGAAAGGCACAACATCCGAGGATGTACACACCACTGGAGATAAATGGGGCTACTGTGGAGAGGGTGAGCTGCTTTAAATACCTGGGATTCCACATCACAGAGGATCTGACATGGACAACACACACTGCCATACTGGTGTGTAAGGCAAGGCAGTGCCTTTACCGCCTCAGACAGCTGAGGAAATTCAGAGCCTCTCTGAGGATCCTTCAGTGCTTTTACTCTGAGGCTGTAGAAAGCATCTTGTCCGGCAACATCACAATCTGGTTTGGGAACTGCTCTGCCCAGGACAGGAAGGCTCTGCAGAGAGTAGTGCGTTCGGCCGAACACACTATGGGAACTACACTCGCCCCCCTGCAGGAACTATACACCAAGAGGTGCAGATCCAGAGCCAGCAACATTATGGGGGTCCCCTACCACCCCAGCAACGGACTGTTCCAGCTGCTACGGCCAGGCAAACGCCTCCTCTTTCCTGCTGTGAAAATAGAGAGGATGAGACAGAGTTTCTTCCCACAGGCCATCAGGACTGTAAACTCTTGTCTCACCCGGGACTAATTTACTGCTGTGTTGTATCCTTTTTTATTTCTAACATGTAAATACTGATTATGTTCTATTCTGTTCTGTTCTTTTGGCACAATCCGCAGGCATTGGCACTTTCATTTCACTGCACATCTTGTATGTGTATGTGACAAATAAAGTTGACTTGACTTGAGAAACAATGTGGAAACAGGCCCTTCGGCCCACCGAGTCCATGCTGACCAGCAATCACTAGTTTTATCCAACACACTAGGGACAATTTTCAGAAGCCTATTTCTTCTTGCGTATGGCGTGCACAGTCCAAAGTTGTAAAACAACTTGTTCTGTTTGATCTTCTGTTTTATGCACGCCAGGTTGACTGCATTCGTCGAAACAGGGTGGACCGCGTGAAGGTTGCAATCTCCCACCAAGCCAATAAACCTACAGACTTGCATGTCTTTGGAATATGGGAGGAAACTGGAGCACCCGGAAAGTAGAGTTGTAATTTCTATATGGTGAAACCAAAATGTATAAAATTGGCTTTTATTCCAATCTGACAATGTGCACTTTAACCACATGAGATTTTGTTCTATTATAAATCTCAAATTGTGGAATACAGAGGCAAATAAATAAATGAGGGGTCTTTGTCCCAAACATTAAGGAGGGCACTGTACAAACTCGATACAGGCAGCACCCATAGTCAGGATGGAACCCGGATTTCTGGTGCTGCGAGGCAGCAACTCTACCGCTGCACCACCGTGTCGCCCCTTTATCAAGTCTACAATCTCCAACATTACAGAGAGAACAATCCAAGTCTATCCAAACTCTCCCTGTCGCTGAACCCCTCTCATCACGGCAGCAGTCTGGTAAAAACAAATTTCTGCCTGCATTGTTAAGTGACTAGAAAACACCAACCTGCAATTGCGCTATTACGCCTTAGATGTTGATTAGGCGTTCAGAAATGCTATATTTTAAATATATTGCATTTCTGAAAATTCTGGAGTCGATTCAAAACCATCACTGAGCAAATTTTTCACCATCATGTCTGCGGTCTGTTGGAACGATATTATAATGCTGTGACTTTAGAAGATGCAGAAGGTAGATGTGGGTGTAAATCCTGCGGCATACAAGGCAGAATATTTTTCAATATCCAGGGATTCAGCAGAAAGCAATAAAATCACATATTTACAACACGCACTTGTGATTTCCACTACAGCTGATAATTTGTTCTCTTGGTTCCTGACCTGGGGTCACTGACGATGTGGGAAGATGAATGTCTTGAAAATGCAATGAGCTTACACACGGAGACACAGGGAAAGCAATGAGCGGAGAAGTGACAGAAAAAGAATTAACTGGCCAGCCATCACAGAGACAAACCCCTCGTCCTTTCTTGCCGGCCTATTAACACCTATGCCAGATCATTGAACATGACTAGTTTCTTTGGACATATCAAAAGATCATTTTTTACAATCGTGGCTTAATCCTGGCTTAATTTCAAGCAATATTAGTTTAGTTTAGATTGATTGTAGACACAAAATTATGGAGTAACTTAGTGGGTCAGGCAGCATCTCGGGACAGATGAAATGGGTGACGTTTTGGGTCGAGACCCATCTCAAATTTAATTTAATTTAGAGATATAGGGCGGAAACAGGCCATTCGGCCACCGAGCCTGCGCCGGCCAGCGATTAACTCATACACTAGTTCTATCCTACACACTAGGGACAATTTACAGAAGCCAATTATCCTACAAACCTGCACACCTTTGGCATGTGTGAGGAAACTGGAGCACCCGGAGAAAACCTATGTGGTTACAGGGTGAATGTACAAACTCCGTACAGACAGCACCTGTAGTCAGGATTTAACCCAGCCTGTGCTGTACTGTTCCATGTTCCACGTATATATGAATCATTCATCTTAAAATAATGAATGGCTAAACTTATGGCAGAGCTTTTACAAAACAGTGGATTATGACTTTACTTTCCAGAGAGGCATAGATAGGGAAGACAGAACCTTTTTCCCCAGCGTGGAAATGTCCAACACTAGAGGCCATAGTTAGAGGGGGAAAGTTTAATGGAGATGTGCCGGGTACGTTTTTTTAACCTGGAGAGTAATGGAGTCTTGGAGTACATTGCCAGGGGTGGTGGTGGAGGCAGGTATGAAAGTGACATTTAACAGGTTGTTAGATAGATACATGGAAATGCAGGGAATAGACAGGCATGGATCATCAGGCAGATTAGATTGGTTTAACTTGGCATCATGTTCAGCGCAAACCTTGTGGGCCGAAGTGCCTGTTCCTGTGCTGTTCCTTTCCATGTTCAGTCTGGAGATAGGATGGTCTGGTTGGCCGTATGGTTTGCATTCACTCTAATCTTCCTTTCCAATCTCCTCAATGTAAAATCCAGCGTATAAAACTGATGACTAGTTGCATCACAAGAGCTTCTTAATCCGGCGTTAGATTTAAATGGCCTCTATTATTTACAGTGACATGAGGGCACACGCACACATTAAATACAATGCCACACCAGCAAAGTGGGACCAAACCCAAACTGATACTTTATACTGTCATGCAAATGGCTTGGGTCAGTTTGAGATGAATTGCTTCAAATGAGAAGAGCAACAGAAAATTGTGGATTGTCCGAGCTCTAGGCTGGAATATAAAGGGAAACATGTCTATGCCGAATATGATTCTAATATAAACTAATCTCCTTCGCTTGCACGGGGTACATATCCCTCCATTCCCTGCTTATCCTTGAGTCTATCTAAAAGCCTCGTAAATACCACAACACATTCTGGGCACTCATGTACAAACAACTTGCCCCCACACATCTCCTCTAAACTTTATCCCATTCACCTTGGACTTATTCTCAGGGTTCAGGTTGATTAAGAGGAACCTGAATTTATATGAGGTGCAATATTCTGAGGCATATAACCTGTATGTTGGTTTCTAATGCTTTCTTTGTTCCCCTTAAAAAAAAGCAGAGCAGTACAAATTTAGAACTTAAAAACATAGCACACTTTAGCAAATGAACAGGCCCTTTAGACCACTATGTTTGTGCCAAACTTGATGGCAAGTTAAACTGATCTCATCTCCCTGCACACAATCCATATCCCTCCATTCCCTGCACATCCATGTGCCAATCTAAAAGCCTCTTAAACACCACTATCTCATCCGTTTCCACCTCCACCTCTGGCAATGCGTTCCAGGCGCCACCCCTCTCTGTGTAAAGAACTTGCTCCGCACCTCTCCATTGAACTTTCCTCTTCTCTAGCTATGCTCTCTAGTCTTTGAAATTAACACCATGGGAAAATGGTTTTGACTGTCTACCCTATCTGCATCTCTTGTTATTTTATATACCTCCCCTTTGCCTCCAATGTTCTAGAGAAAACAATCATGTTTGATCACCTATTTTCTTTCCCTCATTTAAATGCTTGGAAATGCACCGCTAGAAATAGAACACTTAAAATGCTTATGAGCGTGCACTCAACAAACTGATTATTTTTTATGTGTCGACTCACTGTATGTGTGGGATAGGTCACAAAGCATAGGTTCCAGTGTGCATCAGAAATGCTGACAATTTTGTAAAATAGGAAATCAAAACTTCAATTAAAGTATAAAGATTAGATTCACAGTCCGGGAAAATTAGACACAGACACAAATAGGCACCGGGATGGTTTCTTTGTCCTCGAGTGGGTCACCATATGGAGTTAAAGGATTCAATTAAGATAGACACAAAAAGATGGAGTAACTCAGCAGGACAGGCAGCATCTCTGGGGAGAAAGAATGGGTGACGTTTCAGGTCGAGACCTTTCTTCAGGATTCAATTATCTATTTCCTTGATCACCGAATGGGGAATAATTTGGTGTGTCTGAATAATGATTTTTAAAAAACCACAAAACACAGAAAATAATACAAAATTGGATTTTTAGGAAGGAAATGCAGATGCTGGTTTACACCGAAGATAGACACAAATAAAGCTGGAATAGCTCAGCGGGTCAGGCAGCATCTCTGGAGAAAAGGAATCAGTGACGTTTCATGTCCGCACCCTTCTTCAGATTGAGAGCCAAGGAAGAGGGAAAAAGTAATAATGATCAAGGAAAGGTGGAGCACACAATTGTCCATTGTTGGCTGTGGGGAAGGTGATAATGAGTAACATAAACAATGAAACTCAGGATGATTGGGTTAACATATGATGAGCGTTTGACGGCATTGGGCCTGTACTTGCTGGAGTTTAGAAGGATGAGGAGGAGACATCATTGAAACTTACGGAATAGTGAAAGGCTTGGATAGAGTGAATGTGGCAAGCATGTTTCCACTAGTGGGAGAGTCTAGGGCCAGAGGTCCTAGCCTCAGAATAAAAGGAACTTTAGAATGGAGATGAGGAGGAGTTTCTTTAGTCAGAGGGTGGTGAATCTGTGGAATTTATCATTTGTGGGGACCAAGGTAATGGATATTTTAAAGTGGAGATAGATTCTTGATTAGTATGGGTGTCAAGGGTTATGGGGAGAAGGCAGGAGAATATGATTGAGAATGAAAGATCGATTAGCCATGATTGAATAGCAGAGTAGACTTGATGGACCAAATGGCCTAATTCTGCTCCTATAACATGAACTTATGAAAAATAATCGCCTAAACAAGTCTGATTTTTCTATAGACCATAGATAATATAAAATGCTCAGGGAGTATCCGTGGAGCGAGGTAACATTTTAACTTGCCAAATGGAGATTGAGAGGTGGCTTTAACTGTTTTTCTCTCGGCAAGCATTACCTGACCTGCTGAATATCTCAAGCGCTTTCTGGTTTAATTTCAGATTTCCAGCATCTGCGTTTTCCTCCTTTAGAATCATGTTATTGTGAATTGGTGTGAGATAACCACTGCAGAGTCACAGGACGTCGGTGAGAGAAGAAAAAGCTTTGCATTGCAATTTCCTTGTCTGGTTTCCAGATCCAACTGACAACACATGCAGAATTTCTAAGCTATTCAACTTATCTATAATTCTCAGGAGGTTACATTATATTCAACAGAGTTCAGCATAAGAAATTTCCATTATGTATCTGCCTGGGCATTATTTAAAGAAGCCCTTATTTATGCTCTTGCGCTATCAGGAATCGGTGATATTTACAGCAACTTGCAATTTCTGCAACTAAAGAAAAACTGATTGGATTTTTTTCCTTAAAATTGATAGAATAATGTTTCATATTTCCAACTGGTACTATCAACATTTTTCATAGCACCTCTAAGTATCCACAGATTCAGAGTAAGAAGCTGGCCACCTTAAACTGAGATGCTGAGAGATTTCTTTGCCAGTGGTATGACTATTAGAGATGCTTCTTCACAGCTCCCTCAACTCACATTTGACACTGATCTCGGGTGCTGTCTGTACGGAGTTTGCATGCTCTCCCTGCATCAATGTGGGCTTCCTCCCGGTTTAGTTTATAGTTTAGTTTAGAGATAAAACGAAGAAGCAGGCCCTACAGCCCACTGAGCCCTTGCCGACCATCAATCTCCCGTACATTAGGTATATGTTACCAAAGTTTCGCTTCCTACATATTAGGGGCAATTTACAGGTCAATTTATAATTTAGAAGCACCACAACTAAAGGAGTAAAAAAGACACAGGGTGCTGGAGTAACTCAACGGGTCAGGCAGCATCTCTGCTAAACATGGATGTGACGTGTCGGAGTATGAAGAAGGGTCCCGCCCCGCAAGTGTCACCTATCCATGTCCTCCAGAGTTGCTGCGTGACCCGCACTTTGTGTCTTTTTTTCTAGTAAAACAGCATCTGTAGTTCCTTGTGTTTCCACTAAAGGAGCAATTATGATTGTAGAAACAAGGAACTGAAGATGCTGCTTTACAAAATATGACACCAATTGCGGGTCAGACAACATCCCCTGGAGAACATGGATAGGTGACGTATCGGATCTGGACCTTTCTTCAGAACAGTCTTATCAACACTTATCTGTCCATATAATCCACATCCTGAATATCCATGTGTCTATCTAAAAGTCTCGCAAATGCCACTGCTCTGCCTGCCTCCAGCGCCATCCCCGGCCACACATTCCAAGCACCCACCATGCTTTGTGTAAAAAAAACTTGCCTTGCACATCTTCTTTAAACATTGCCAGTCTCACCTTAAATTGAGAATTGAAAGGGGAAAACTATCCCGCCTGGTTAATCATTTCTGCTGCCGTCAAACCTGAGATGGGAGAGAAACCGCCTTTGTTACCGAGGCAATTTTTTCCTAAATCACTGAAGTAATGAGAGAAAAATTGCTTTCATCACAGAGAGCAAAAGAATGCTGTGCCATTAAGCAAGAAAAATGTCATATTAAATGCAAAATTTATATTAAGTTTGCCCTTCTGTACACTGATAAGGCTATAAGTGACATTTGCGATGCTTACAGCTCTCGCTGTGCATCTCACAGATTTGAGGTCAGGGTTTTGTTTCTTGTCACCAACACTTTCTGTGTTGTCAAGAAAACACTGACTTTCACACCAGTCCGCAGAGGTGCCGAGTGATATCCAAGGTTCATGCTCCTGGAATTCAAACACATCCCAGTATCTTCCTTGTTTTAAACCAAGCTTTTTGAGTTGCAGAATGATAAACCATCAGGAAAATGTTTTTCCGTCAGATTCAAATCAGCCAAAGATTATCTCGCTGGTGAATTAAAAAAAACACACACAAATCTGCGCAGTGGTGCCATTGGTAGAGTTACTGCCTTACAGCACTCGAGACCATGGTTCAATCACAACTATAAGTGCTGTCTGCACAGAGTTTGCACGTACGCCCCATGACCTGTGTGTGTTTTCACCGGGAGGTCAGAGTCCCTCCCACACTCCAAAGATGTACAGGTTTGTCGGTTAATTGGCTTGGTAAAAGTGTAAATTGTCCCTAGTGTGTGTAGGATAGTGTTAGAGTGTGGGGATCACAGGTCAGAAAAAACTCAGTGGGCCATAATGCCTGTTTCCGTGCTGTATCTCTGAACTAAACAATACCCGTTTCCTCCCACTTTTTAAATACAAATTGATCAATTAATTGGCTGCTGTTAATTACCCCCACATGTCGGTCATGGTAAAGGAATCCCAAAAGCATTGAATACCACGTGTAAGAGTTAATAAGTTACTGAACTAACGCAGGTCACTGGGAGAACGTACAAATTCCGTACAGACAGCACCCATAGTCAGGATCGAACCCGTGCTGTAAGGCAGCAACTCTACTGCTGCGCCACCGTGCTGCCCTTGTAATTCCACTTTCTAATACTTGGCCCAGCTGCTTCCTGTGTCCAATCACTTCCTCCATCTTTTTTTTTTTTTTTAAATGGTGAGTACTTGTTCAAAAAAATATTGCGGAGGAGTGCACTTGAAGGCAGTTAACTGCCTTTGTGTAAGGCTGATATGAAATATCGGAGAAACATAGGCTGGAACAACTACCCTCAATACGCTGATGTACAGTTGCCTTAAAACATTGTCAGAAGTTTCAGGCAGTGCCTCATAACGTACTGTCAGGATCAATCAATCAGATTTATTAATCACATACACAATAAAGTGCAGTGAAATGAACTTGGCAGCAGCGGTACAATCAAAAAAGAACACACAATACACAATAAAATGTAACACAAACATCCACCACAGAATTCTTCACTGTGGTGGAAGGCACAAAGTACAGTCAGTCCTCCTCCATTGTTCCCCAGAGGTCAGGGCCATAAACCTCTGCAGTCGCCGCTGCGGGCGGCCAGATGTACAGGCCCTCTCGTCAGGACAGTAAGTCCCGAATCGGCGCTTCCCTACGTGGCTTCAGGATGTTGTAGGCCATTATTCAACATCCTGAATAATGTTGCAGGATAATGTTGAGGCAAGAGTAACAGCTGTTATTAGGCATGGAAGCTGCTGCAGTTGGATGCAAGAGGAGGTGTGTGGATATAACACAATAAGCCTAAAGATGTTACCCACTATGTGCTTCTCTGCTTTGAGTTTTGTACGAAATGGCATCGTCCACCGTGGCTGAGAAATGAGAGGCATTAAGAAAGCACCCTTAGGAAGGAGGTGAGGAGGAATTTCTTTAGACAGGGGATGGGGAATCTGTGGAATTCATTGCCACCAAATCCTACCGCCATTGAGTATTTTCTAAGGAGGGGATTGACAGATTCTTGATTAGCAAGGGCGTCGGGGGTTATGGGGAGAATGGAGTTTAGAGACAAAGGTCATTGGATGGTGGAGTAGACTTAATGAGCCGAATGGCCTAATTCTGCTCTTGGAACTTATGAAATAATTAGCACGATTTGTGCAATAGACTGTATAAGTTGGCCACAGAACTGTAAGCCTGCGGCAGGTCTGGCAGCATCTGTGGGTCATGGTGGATTGGCGACAATTTGTGTCAGAACCCTTCTTCAGAATCAACTAACTGTACACTTTCTTCATATCTCAAGACCATAAGCCTTCACCATTTGGTCCTATTCATTCACATAGAAACAATGCAGGAACTTTTTTCTTCCCGAAGGTACCGAGTCTTTGGAATTCTCTACCCAGGGGGATTGTGGAGGTTTTCTGGATGACCCTTCGTCCGACGGCAGAGGAAACACCCGCCGCGGACCGTGGACTAGCTCGGCCACCCAGCGGCATCCAAGTTTATTCCTCTGAATTCAAGTAACCCCTGCATTCCCTCTCTCCCCCCTTCCTCACCCTAGTCATCCTACTAGTTCCACTGTTCGCATCCTTGCAGCCTTTCCTTATCACTTCTTCCCCAACCAACAAAAGGCCATTTTGGGCTCCACACTTCCTTGGTCATTTGTTGGTGGCCTTGATTTGTTCTGGCCTTTCCCTACCCCCAGTTCCACACCCCTACCCCTCACTATTTTCAGTCTGAAGAAGGGTTCCGACCCAAAACGTCAGCCATCCCTTTTCCTCCAGAGGTGCTGAGTTACTCCAGCATTTTGAGTCTATCTTCGGTATAAACCAGCATCTTCAGCTCCTTCCTACACATAATGCCGGCTTTTTTCTGTTGATTGCACTGACCTTCCAGTTCTGGTTTCCTTTCATATCAGGGAAGATTTGTAACATTTGCAGGAACCAAGCAGCAGAATGGATGAAACACAACGAAAGAGTCAATTGGCATTCTGCCTGCAGAACACCTCAGAGAGAATGGTCACTGGGCCTTTGATGTTTGTGCAGGAGGTAGAGCAGAACTGTCCACTCCAATCCCACAACCTTTGCTTTGCTCTTCAGAGCCTGTTAATATTTATCTTCATCTTTATCGAATTCCCTCTCAAACATTGCAACTGATTCAGAATAAACTGCAAGAATGAAGCTGATGGTATTTATCTAATCGTTAATGCCCGAGATCATTAATTGTTAATTGGACTCCAAAATATGTTCTTGTCAGTTTTTATTATGTACAGTATCTCTTCACCTTTTATAGTCGGTGCCCTTTCCGTTAAAATTAATTCCAATCCATTACCTTGTGTTATTCATTTTAACTCGTGTGGCTTTATTCAAGAGCAGAACATTTTGGCTAACACTTCAGGTCAGAATTCAGGGAAAACTGAGCCATTGAAGATACATCTTTCAGGGAAGGTATGAAGCAGAGCTCTTTATCTAACAAACACCTCCTTGGCACCACATTGAAGGGGAAGAGCCAAGTTTTCCCCATTTCAATACCATCACCATCACGAGAACAGGATCGCTCCTCATTATCACACTGATTTAATGGGAGGTTATTGCTCCACACACTGCTCATTATTTTTCCTGCACCACATCCTCTTTCTTTAGTTTAATTGATTTTAGAGATACAGTGTGGAAACAGGCCCTTCAGCCCATCAAGACCGCGCGGACCATCAATCACGTGTACACCAGTTCCATCAACACTCTCAGGAAAATTTACAGAAGCCAATTAACCTACAAACCTGCACGTCTTTGGATGTGGGAAGAAACCGGAGCACACAAAGATGTATAGGTTTGTAGGTTAATTATCTTTGATAAAATAGTACGATTAAATGAGAACTTACCAGTTTGAAGTTTGATCTTTATTTTATGAGGAGTTACGATGAGGGATTACGTGAAGAAGGCCGACTGCCCACAGTGCGCGTCAATCTTCAAAGCACCGGTGTGAAATCACAGATAATAGTGACTGAAGAATAATAGAAAGATAACAGAAGACGAGAACTGCCAGATGACATTTATGAGGGCGCATAATCCCTCATCGTAACTCCTCATAAAATAAAGATCAAACTTCTAACTGGTAAGTTCTCGTTTAATCTTACTATTTTACTTCGGAGTCACGTGAGTGACTACGTGAAGACTTCAAAGCTCTGTGATTCCACGCTGTGAGAAACAAGTCTACGCAGCCACAACTGCTTCATTGACAAATGAAGGAAAAATATTCATAATACATACAGTCAAGACATAGATTTAAACATGCTGATGTTATTAATGAAGTAATAATAATAGTCCCACCTTTCACTCGGATGGAAAACTATAATCAAAGAAAATAGAGTTGACAAATACCCCTGGTCTAGTAATGGGTTAGTATAAATGTTTGAAATTTGTTCGCTTGACCATGCTGCAAGCGTTAGGACGTGGTCCAATGGCACGTAAGACCCTTGCTGCTGATGTTGTAGCAGCGCTGATGGAGTGATGACTAGAATCAGTATCTACTCCTACATAATCAAAGTCCATTTTATCCTCTGGAAGTGACCTGAATAGATACGTTCTTATAAGTTTTTGTGACTAACCACATAGCTAGTTCAGAGCCTCGAAGACTCTCAGTGACCTTAACATATTGTTATATATGTGTGTCCTCACTTTACCAAAGGTCCCTGGGTATGCCTTGAACTATTTTGAGATCTGACACCCCTTCCTCTCTGCTTAAGTGAATTATAAGCATAAATATTATATATTATTGCTTACAGACGCAAGCATCTTGTTCCATCACAACTTTGTAGCGACTAAACCTGTTGTGCTAACCAGCGCTAGGAGGATAACCACCTTATGAGATCCGGTGAACTAAGGATGTAGCTGGACCCCCCTGGTGAAATAGTGTTCACACAATGTTGACATCCCATACTGCATTGTACTCGTCCTAGGAAACATTGTGTTAAAGATATGCTTACAAACTTGATATCCAGGGTGAACCCGACAGAGCGGGTATTGTTTGCTGCAGCCAATACAATGAGAAGGCACGTTGGCACAGTTAATGGCCGTACAACTTAATTATTGACAAAGATCATTTAAAATGAACTCCAGCATCAGTAATTTGTACCGTCTTCAATGCAACATGAACATTCAACAAACACTTTCCATCTCCTGGAAAAGAAAGTCCTGCTTTTTTGGTGCTATCGCAGCACACTGAACATATACAAGGACTGATGTAACAACCCAAGCCGTAGATTAGTCTATTGAATCTGCAGAACATAATTTGATTTTAACATGCAAAGGCTGATTTCTCAATCCACAGACCAAACCAGCAAGTTACGTTCAAAATAACTATATAAGGTTATGTTATTATTCCCGACAACCGGAAATCAAAATTGCATAGGCCAATCACACAATAGGAACCTAAACGGCTCTAATTACTTCATTTAAAGCCCCGATTAAAGAAGCAAATGGAGGAAGACACAAAAGACCTTTCTTCTCCTTGTAGCAAGAATGTATCTTCACCACTGTTATGCCACATATTTTACAACCTGCGAATAAACATGAACAAACACATGTGTATTCGGTGTTCCATTGAACCAGAATTTCAAACATACAGAGTGATTCAACACCCATTCTGTGTTGTCATTGACCTATACCTGATGTTACTCCAGTGGCCAACGAGATTATGTGACCATAACAGGATTCTTTACTTGATTGCACCCACATGTACTGACATATGCCACCATCATAACGTGTCAACATGAAGTTGAGCATGCAGATATGCATAACCGCTCAATTACTCTTAACCCACAAAATGCGTAGGGTCTATAGATATTTGACACCAATAAAAGAAGAATTGGCAACTCATGCAAATCTCATCCAGCTCCAAATCAGAGATGATATTTGCAATTTTCCATTCTTAGACCATTAGCATCATTTTGCAATATAATGAGATATTTATTGATTAACCTACTTGAACAATGCTGAACAATGTCTATCCATCATTGGGACTTTGGCAGCTTCAGCTGATAATAGCAAAGTGTGTTGACCATGACCTACATGGTACTTTAGAGTTCTCCATTTAGGATGATTTCAATTCTCCCACTTGCACAGCTGAACCACATCCATTATATTGCCAATTAGTCTTAATGACTAGACTGCTGCTTTATAACAACAAAGCTGTAACAGGCTTCTATTGACTCCAATCTGTTGCCTAGGATGGCGTCATAAGCCAATTTATAACTCACTGTAAATTGTAATGACCTGATAGAGTGCATGGAACCTCTGGCCAGCCTTCATACTGCTACCAGCTTCAGTGAACTGCTTACCTTCATCCTGCAGGATTTGCCTGTTGAATAGGTCTTACCTGACGAACAGATTCGGCGGCTGGGTATAATGTCTCCCTGATAGCGGTGTTTACTGCATATGTGTTGTGATGGCAAATCTTGCTGTCAGTAATGATCTCTGACACGTGACCATCATCCCTTTGGGTATGTTCACGGCTATACCATCAGACTCGGTATGCTCTCCTCCTTCATGAGGAAGTCATTAAACAGCCCTACTGCAAGGCGCTGCTGGCACGGTCTCTCAAATTGGCTGGCACTGCCATGGACTCGGCGTCAGACTAATACTGACCTGTTGGCTTGTATGTGTTGGGGCATGCTGCTCTGCAACACCTCCAACAAGTCTATTTGATAACAACTTAATTTTAATTGAATAGAGGAGCCCAATTTCTCAAACATGGTTTGAGACTGAAACAGTGGATTATACTATTATATTGCCTCATCACTGCAATGCCTCCACCAAATATCTCCAATGATACTGTAAATGGGCATCACTATGACTCCAGTTGTTAATCAGCCATCTTTCATAATGAACAGGCAGGGCTGTCATCCTTCGCGTCTGCCTTGAACGGCAACTCTGGCCCGATTCCCGAGCCTGTCTTGTAAGACAACCTGACCATAATAATGAACCTGTCTGCTAATTCTAATTTGTCTAAAACAATTCTAGCCATAATTCTGACCTGTCTCGAAAGACAAGTCTGAATTATTTGAACCCATATTTTTGAACCTATCTTGAAGGCAACCCTGGTCAAAGTACTGCGCCTACCTAAACACAATTCTGGCCCAATTTCATGGTTAGATGCCTCTAAATTGATGAAGAATGTCTTGATCATTTAGATTGTTCAACCAAGTGTAAATTGTATCCACCTGTAAATAGTCCCTTGCTGTAGAACTTCAGTGTAAGAACAAACTGCCCCGGGAAGCTCACCTCTCCCAGAAGGGGAAAAATATGCAGCCCTTCTACAAATGTTGCTGCCTACATTAAACAGCCCTGCTAAAGGTGCTGCTAGCGTGGCTCTCCCATATGCCGGTGCTGCCATAGCCACGGCCTCAATATAAAGCAGCCCAGATGGAATAGGTGCTGCTGGCTCGGGCTCACCCATATGCCCGGCATTGCCATAGACTTGGCATCCCTTCAAGCAGCCCTGTGCAATAGGTGCTGCTGACTCGGGCTCATCCATATGCCTGGCATTGCCATAGATTCGGCATCCCCTAAAGCAGCCCTGTGCAAAGGTGCTGCTGGCTCAGGCTCACCCATATGCCCGGCACTGTCACAACTCCTGTAGTTGGAGTGTATTTAGATGGAGCCTCCCCTCCACAAGGCTCCATCCTAGTCAACCTAAAATGTTTTAAATTACCCAAGGGGAACCCTCCCGGCGTCAGGGCTGACCATATTGGTCGGTTCCCCCCCCCCTATCCTAAACTACTGCAGTTTGGACACCGCATTGCTGCTGGGTTTCCCCTCCCCGGGGAACCCGAGCATCTGTGTGCCTTACCAAGGGGGAACCCCCCCCCCCCCCCCGACCTGACCATCAGTTTCAGCCCCATATCGTGGGCCATTGCGGTCTAAAACCGCACTTCTGCTGCAGTTCCCCTCCCCAGGAACCCAGCTTTCAAAAGTTACTGACCGTTCTGGTCAGCTTCAGCCCCATATCGTGGGCCACTGCGGTCTGAGAACCGCACTTCTGCTGCAGTTCCCCTCCCCGGGAACTCAGCGTACAGAAGTCACTGACAGTAGTGGCTAAACTCCGCGAGCCCGACATTCCCCAGCTTCCCGCTTCCGCGGTAGGACCGGGGTTTCCCCACAGCCCGCAGCTGGTTCCTTGTCGGCACCCGCGAAGCACCCGGCTGGAACCCTGTGCGAAAAAAGGGTTCCTGCAGGACATCATAAAACAGGTAAGAAACACTTACCATATAACCATATAACCATATAACAATTACAGCACAGAAACAGGCCTTCTCGGCCCTTCCAGTCCATGCCGACCATTTATTTTCCCCTAGTCCCATCTACCTGCACTCAGACCATACCCCTCCATTCCCTTCCCGTCCATATACCTATCCACTTTACTTTTAAATGTTAAAATCGATCCTGCCTCCACTACTTCTGCAGGAAGATCATTCCACACAGCCACCACTCTCTGAGTAAAGAAGTTCCCCCTCATGTTACCCCTAAACTTCTGTCCTTTAATTCTCATGTCATGCCCTCTTGTTTGAATCTTTCCTACCCTCAATGGGAAAAGCTTATCCACGTCAACTTTGTCTATCCCTTTCATCATTTTAAAGACCTCAATCAAGTCCCCCCTTAACCTTCTGCGCTCCAAAGAATAAAGACCTAACTTGTTCAACCTTTCTCTGTAACTTAGTTGCTGGAACCCAGGCAACATTCTAGTAAATCTCTCTCTATTTTGTTGACATCCTTCCGATAATTAGGCGACCAAAATTGTACACCATACTCCAGAATTGGTCTTACCAATGCCTTGTACAATTTTAACATTACTTCCCTACTCCTATATTCAATGCTCTGATTTATAAAGGCCAGCACACCAAAAGCTTTCTTTACCACCCTATCTACATGCGATTCCACCTTCAGGGAACTATGCACAGTTATTCCTAGATCCCTCTGTTCCACAGCATTCCTCAATTCCCTACCATTTACCTGAAGTTTAAACTTGCCGCTGGCAGGAGCGACGTGCCTGCCAGACTGGTGCTTCGCAAATGCGTGCATCGTAATGACGTGCATTGCGGGCAGTCGGGGTTCTTCACGTAGTCACTCACGAAGTAAAATTATAAATTACCCCTGGTGTGTAGGATACTGCGAGTGTATGGGATGATTGCTGGTCGGCGCGGACTCGGTGGGCCGTAGGTCCTGGTTCCACACTGTATCTCTAAAACTAAGTTAAAACTAAATCTCCTTGGTTTAAAAAATAAATAAAACAGCCCAAGCAACGTGGAGTAAAAATGTGTCATAAAGCACAGAGGAAGAGACTGGGAACAGTGATCATTAATGTTACACTTGTACTTTCTGGTTTATTAGTTCTAATTACATGGATCATAATAATTTATTTTATATTTAGGTAACAAACTGAGTTATTCTTTCCCATCATATGGATTATTCTGAAAGCTCAACTGGCTTAATGTACCAATTTAAAATAAGTTTGGCTGCTGCCAAAAAGGTAATCCTATCATTTACCCAGGCCAAATGTGGGGAGAATAAAACAAAGGTGGGATTAATGTAAGACATGGGGAATATCAACGTGAACGGGCGGCCACAGTGGCGCAGTGGTAGAGTTGCTGCCTTACAGTGCTTCCAGCACCAGGGACCCTAGTTCGATCCCGACCACCGGTGCTGTCTGTATGGAGTTTGTACGTTCTCCCTTGACCGCGTGGGTTTTCTCTGAGATCTTCGGCTTCCTCCCACACTTCAAAGATGAACAGCTATGCAGGTTAATTGGCTTGGTGAATGTGTAAAATAGTCCCTAGTGTGTGTAGGACAGTGTTAATGTGCGGGGATCACTGCTTGGTGCGGACTCAGCGGGACCTAAGGGCCTGTTTCCACGCCATATTTCTAAAACTAAAAGCTAAAAACTGCAGATGCTGGTTTGTGGAAAAAAGTACACAAAGTGCTGGAGTAACTAAGCAGATTAGGCAGCATCTTTGGAAAACCTGGATAGGTTACTGGGTCGGGAATCTTCTACAGAACTAATGACATTTCAGTCAGGTCGGACCGAACTTGGCTCTAAAACATGGCGGCACTTGCATGAGTAACTAGAGCAATTCCACTGTGCAGTTGCACATGTGACAAATAAAGCACCATTGAACCATTGAAGAAGGGTTTCGATCTGAAACATCTATATTCTCCAGGGCTTACTCCAGCACGTTTGTGAATGTTTTGGGGATTAATCTAACATTGGTGTAAATTAATGGTCGCTACACACTTGATGGGTCGAAGACTCTATTTCTGAGGCATATTTTCTGTTAATTTATGACTATGCCACCAATGCAGATGGCATTGAAGATGAAATCGAACATCAGCAGTGGTGCCCAATCAATGCTGCCTGACCCGTTGAGTTACTCCAACATTTTGTGTCTAACTTGCAAGACTCCATTTAGACATAGACATAGAAAATAGGAGCAGGAGGAGGCCATTCTGCCTTTGAGCCAGCACCGCCATTCATTGTGATCATGGCTGATCGTCCCCTATCAATAACCCTTCACCTTAAACAATGCCCTCCGATTCTCGGTTCCCCCACTCTGGGCAAGTGGCTCTTGTGGCGAGGGAGAAGTTGTTCCGAGGATCTGTAGTCTCAGTTGACATCCTTTCCCCGTTTGATATTCCTGCCGGCAGCTCACTTGTATATCGAGCAGGCAGTATTCGCACATTGCAAGAATATATTTACAGATCACTGCTCACACAAGAGTTTAATAACCCAAGTCACTGCATTTCCGTCATGTGGATAGACAGGTGGTAATAAAGTCCTGTCGTCGCTGTTGGGGAAATGAAACACTAATAGTGGCAACAAAATAATGCTGCTGATAACGTGGGCGCGTCATGCAAATTATTTAATTCGAAAGTACAACATTCTGGGGCTCAGGTTATTGGGTAATTTTATATTTGTGGATAATTAATGCAGGGATCTTCAAGACCACAGCAGCTTTGGGCACCATTTCTGAGGAAGGATGTGCTTGCTGGCTTTGGAGAAGGTCCAAAGGAGTTTCCAAGAATGATCCCAGGAATCACATATGGGTTAACATATGATAAGCGATTGACAGCACCGGGCCTGTACCCGCTGAAATTTAGAAGAATGAGGGGGGACCTCATTGAAACTTTTCGGATGTCCCTTGGGTTTAAATGACCTGCCCTTTATTACATCCCAACTTTCAAGGCTCTCCCACAATGAAAACATCCCAACATCCACCTTGTAGGGCTCCTTAGAATCTCTGAGCAAACCATAATGTGCTGGAGTAATTCAGTGGGTGAGGCAACATCTATGGAGAACATTTTGGGTTGAGATCCATCGTCACACTCTTTTAGATTGTGGATATGGCATGGAAATGGACCTTTGGCCCACCGGGACCACAGACAGCTGAAAGGTCTAATCCAGCTCCGATGTGTTATGGACATTCAATTATAGCTCACACTCGTTCTATTATCTCACCTTCTCATCCACACACTACACTCCAGGGGTAAATTTACACAGGCAATTAACCTATAAACCACACGTTTTTGGGATATGGAAGGAAACCAAAGCATAGGGAGAATGTGCAAACTCCAGACAGACAGCACCCAAGGTCAGCATTAAACCGGGCTCTCTGGTGCCAGAGTGGATGTGAAGAGGATGTTTCCACTAGTGGGAGAGTCTAGGACCAGAGGTCATAGCCTCAGAATTAAAGGATGTTCTTTTGGGAAGGAGATGAGGATAATTATTTTAGTCGGAGGGTGGTGAATCTGTGGAATTCGTTGCCACAGTATAGGTATGTTACAATACCTACCTTTAGCAGCGCTGCAGTTCTGCCGCTCCCCGTGTGCGCGACTTTGGCGCCTTTCAGAGTGGGGCGGGTTTAAAATGCCGATTTTTTTCTAGGCAGTCCAAATCAATCCATGTCGGGCGATTTCGTCGCTAAAGAGAAATCGCTCCGACATTTCATTCATAAAGGTATTTTTAAACTACGCTAGATTATTTATTAACTAGAGTAGTTTAAAAATCATCTTCTAAAGCTCTGAACGGTGACAGCGGAACGGACCTAAGGTAGGCGATAAAAGAAGCTACACAGTTTATTTTTACATAAAAACTTGCTTTTTAGGAAGGCTTTAATCACATTTTCATGTTGCGAAAAGGGGACCAAAAAAATGTATGAACCGGCTGTATTTTTCATACTGACTTCACCGCAAACCGCAACGTACTAATCCACCGCATTCCACTAAAACCCACTCGCTAGTCATTAATTTACAGGCATTAAACACTAAATTCCTTCCATTTGCCTATAAATTCATGAAAATGAGATTTAAAAATTATGTTATATTGTGGATTATTGTGTGAATGTTATTTGTCCACTTAGGCAATTAAAATTTTTTAAAATATTTTCTTAAGAAATGGATAGACGTTTAGATCTACTCATTGAATTTTGTAATTAGCTACAATTAGATAACTAACTAATTATATGCTTTAATTTCAGGTCATCCAAGTAAAATTGTTTCATATTTGTTTCAGAATGCTTCAATCTATAATAACTGACAATTTCATTGAGCTCTTAATTTTTAAGAAAGTTATGGGCTTTTGACTATTCTAGATCATAGCTTTTGAGTTAAGTCAATTGAAAGGCAATGGGGAACAAGATGCTAATTTCCGAGAATGAAAATGGTCATAACTTTCTTAATACTGAAGATATGAAAGTGAATTAGGTGTCAAATTAAACTTCTTGTTATGCTTTATCTGATGGGATAAATTGCAGACTTGATTTTTTAAATCTCAAAATTTTGTAACATTGCTACACAGAAGGCTGTGGAGGTCGTCAGTGGATATCTTTTAAGGCAGTAAAGTATAGATTCTTGTTTAGTACAGGTGTCAAAGGTTATGGGGAGAAGGCAGGAGAATGGGGTTAGGAGGGAGAGATAGATCAGCCATGATTGAATGGCGGAGTAGACTTGATGGGCCGAATGGCCTAATTCTTATGTCCTTATGAACATATGACCCACTGCACCACTGTTCCGCCCATCTGCAGTTCCTTGTATCTCTCTTAAAATCTTACTGTTTATCTTTCAACAAGGTCATCCCTCATTCTTCTAAACTCCAAGGAATAACGGTACAACAATTTTATTTTTTCTTGGTGGGATGACTATCATCCCAAGAACGAGCCTGGGGTATCCCCATCGTAATGCTGCCATTGTAACTGTACATTTTTGTTTGGTAAGGGGACCACTGTGTGCAATATTCCAGGGAAGGTCTCACCAGTACCAGAAATGATTGCAACACAACCTCACTATTTTTAAACTCTATTTCCTTTGCGATTAAGGTCACAGATTCATCCACTATGGACATCGGACCTCTTTGGCCATTGACTCCATAACTACTATCACGCACCTATTTAATTCAGCCCACATTGCCACTAAACATCCTTTGAGATTATTCCCAGCTGGAAACTCAGGACAACTTAAGGTGGATAATTATACCAACCCTACTTCCTTCGACCCGAAACGTCGCCTATCTCCTTCGCTCCTTAGATGCTGCTGCACCCACTGAGTTTCTCCAGCCTTTTGTGTACCATCGATTCTCCAGCATCATCAGCAGTTCCTTCTTTAACATCTTTAGGGTGTGATAGAAACAGGTCCTTTGGCACAATTTGTCCATGTTGACCAAGATGCCCCATCTAAGTAGTCTCATCTACCATTGTTTGGCTCATATCCTCTAAGCCTTTCCCACCCATGTACAGTTCATTCCGAAAGTATTCAGACCCCTTCATTTTTTCCACATTTTGGTACGTTACAGCCTTATTTTAAAATGGATTAAATTCATTTTTTTATCATCAATCTACACACAATACCCCAGAATGAAGAAGCGAAAACAGGTGTTTAGAAAGTTTTGAAAAATAATGAAAAATAAATAACTAAAATATCACATTTACATAAGTATTCAGACCCTTTGCTATGACCCTTTGCTATGAACCATGCTATGGTTCATCCTGTTTCCATTGATGATCCTTGAGATGTTTCTACAACTTGATTGGAGTCCACCAGCGGTAAATTAAATTGATTGGACATGATTTGGAAAGGCTCATACGTGTCGATATAAGATCCTGCAGTTGACAGTGCATGTCAGGGCAAAAGCAAAGATGAAGAAGAAGGAATTGTTCGTAGACCTCCGAGACAGGATTGTGTCGAGACACAGATCTAGGGAAGGGTATAAAACAATTTCTGCAGCATTGCAGGTCCCGAACAGCACAGTGGCCTCCGTCATTCTTAAATGGAAGGACTTTGGAATCACCAGGACTCTTCATAGAGCTGGCCGTACGGCCAAACTGATCAATCGGGGGAGAAAGCACTTGAGAAAGGCCTTGGTCAGAGAGGTGACCAAGAACCCGATGGTCACTCTGACAGAGCCCCAGAGTTCCTCTGTGGAGATGGGAGAACCTTCCAGAAGGACAACTATATCTGCAGCACTTCACCAATCAGGCCGTTATGGTGGAGTGACCAGACGGAAGCCATTCCTCAGTAAAAGGCATATGACAGCCCGCTTGGAGTTTTCCAAAAGGCATGAGAAACAAGATTCTCTGGTCTGATTGAACTGTTTGGCCTGAATGACAAGTGTCACGTCTGGAGGAAACCAGGCACCGCTCATCACCTGGCCAATACCATACCTACGGTGAAGGATTTTGGTGACAGCATCATGCTGTGGGGATGTTTTTCAGCGGCAGGAACTGGGAGACTAGTCAAGATCGAGTAAAACATAAACGGAGCAATGTACAGAGATCCTTGATGAAAACCTACCTCAGAGCGTTCAGGATCTCAGACTGGGGCAGAGGTTCACCTTCTAACAGGAAAATGACCCTAAGCACACAGCCAAGACAATGCAGGAGTGGCTTCGTAACGAGTCTGTGAATCTCTGGAGGGACCTGAAAATAGCTGTGCATTGACACTCCCCATCCATCCTGACAGAGCTTGAGAGGATCTGCAGAGAAGAATGGGAGAAATTACCCAAATACAGGTGTGCCAAGCTTGTAGCGTCATATCCATGAAGACTTGAGGCTGTAATCGCTGCCAAAGGTGCCTCAACAAAATACTGAGTAAATGGTCTGAATATGTAAATGTGATATTTCAGTTATTTATTTTTAATTACTTTGCAAAAATTTCTGAACACCTGTTTTCACTTTTTTATTATGGGATATTGTGTGTTGATTGATGATTTAAAAAAATGTATTTAATCAATTTTTGAATAAGGCAGTGACATAACAAAATGTGGATAAATGAAGGGATCTGAATACTTTTTGAATGCACTGTACATGTCTAAATGTCATTTAAATGTTACAGTCCCTGGCTGAACTACTTCCTCTGGCAGCTCGTTCCACACATCCACCACTCTCTGAGTGGAAATGTTGCCCCTCGGGTTCTTATTAAATAGGGTGTAGGAGTAAAAGTGGAGTATTCCCATGCAGTCACTGGGAGAATGTGCAGACACCACACAGATGGCACATGTGGTTGGGACTTTTCATCCCATCCACTCTCTGGGTCAAGAGATTTTCTCCTGATGTCTTTGCTGGATTTATTAGTGATCGTCCAAAATGGCTCCCAATGTTAGACATTACCAAAACCAAAGGATTCCCACATGAAGATGCGTTTCTCAAATAATCAAACGACTGTCTGCAAAAATGGAGAAGAACAATACTGCATACCATGACTTCTCCTCGCTGTGACTTAGCTGAGATATGCATGGTTTCTTCCGATGAAAGAATATTATAAATCACTGAGTTACATTAAGTATATTAAATCTTGAACCATGCTACTAAGAATGGATAAAAAATCCATTTCTATTATTGTAGGAAGAGAGCAAAAGCTAAGAAGCAATTATAGATTTGGCTGAATGTTTAAAAAGATAGGTGGTTAGTATGCATTGTACAGCTGCTTACAAAACTCGATACTCTTCCCTTTTAAGGTTAGATACTTTAACCAGCCTCTTCAATGCTAATTGTACAGACTTAACCCGAACAGTCATGATCATCAACCTGCTTTAAAAATGAATTATCGCTCGCTAATTTTGTTCCCCAACTATTTCTTGTTTTGATCAATAAGTGTTTGTGCAAATTAAAGGAACAAGTTGAGAACAATTATTGAGCTTGTCATCAGAAAGTAACTGAATTAACACTCCTTACAAATACCCTTTCAACATAATTGAACTTTTATGTAGTTTCAACCTCTTATTAACGTGCAATAGGACTGGTCGTGCTGCATCTGTTTAAGAACCCATAGTGAGAGAGAGAGACACACACACAGGTGTGAAAACAGGCCCTTCGGCCCACCGAGTCTGAGCAGACCAGCGATCACCCTGTACACTAGCACTATCCTACAAGCTAGGGACAATTTACAATTCATGGAAGCCACTTAACCTACAAACCTGCACATCTTCGGTGTGTTGGAGGAAACTGGAGCAACCAGAGAAAACCCACGCAGTCACAGAGAGAACGCACAAACTCCACACAGACAACACCTGTATTCGGGATCGAACCCGGGTCTCTGGCGCTGCAAGGCAGCAACTCTACTGCTACACCACTGTGCCACCCCACAACTGAATTCCACAAGGCATTTTCATTCAGTTGTTATTTGTCTATGATTTGCAAATAAATCTGACAAAGAACGTACTCAATCTCGCATGACGACCTGGATTAAATTGCATGCAATGTTTTATTTTTCTTTTGCAAGTGAGTAGTGAGGGTTATTTGCTTATTACAGCATACTATGAGGCCATCCAAGCCATCAGGTCCATGCTGTCTTCCGGCAGAGGAATCACATTGCTTTAATTCCCACTCAAAGCTTCCTCTAAATCCACAATGTATTCTCTTTCTCCAATTCCCCTCAACTCCCCTTTGATTCTTTCTCCATTTAACAACACACTAAAGACAACCTACAGTGACCAATTGAGCTACCGACAGAACTTAGGGGTGTGGGAGGAAACTGATGACGGAGGAAGCCCATGGAGTAAGAGAGGACATGCAAACACAACTGATGGTCAGGATTCAACCTGGGTCACTGGAACTGGCCAGCACGGCGGCATCTCCTTTCTAAAGGGCTGTCCTTTTAAGGCTTAAGCTGGAACTTAAATTAAATCATTCCAGGAAATTGTAAGAATGCATTTGGTCCGGAGAATTTGGAGATGTGCCATCTCAAAGAAACATTCACAAACATTTTCCTTTCATTATTACTTTAAAAATCCATAACGGTTTTTTTTGTATATGCATTATGGATTTGTTAAACCTTACAGGAGAAATGATAATAACTGACTACAAATTGAAGGAGTGTGCACACAGTTGAGATGTAACAGTAGCATTGTCTTCTCTGGGGAATTCCAACAAAGTGCTAGTTCCAGAATCCTTCTGCAGCACATCTTTTAATTATTTAAAGTCATAGTCATACAGTGTGGAAACAGGCCTTTCGGCCCAACTTGCACACATCAGCCAACATGTCCCATCTACACTAGTCCCACCTGCCTGCCTGCCTTTTACCCATATCCCACTAAACCCGTCCCTTCCACCATGTACCTATCTAAATGATTTTTAAACATTGCAATTGTCCCTCCCTCAACTCCTCCGGCAGCTCATTCCATAAACCCACCACCCTCCGTGGGCAGGTTTAGAGGGGTATGGGCTAAATTCAGGCAAAGGGACTATTGTAGATGGGATATGTTGGCCAGTGTGTGCAAATTGGGCTGAAGGGCCTGTTTCCGCACCATATGACTCTAGGACTCTCTATCTGTGACTCGATGACAACCTTGTACACCACTTATTTACAAGTTGAGTGCTGCATGCTGTCAACGCTATGAATTATTTTTCCAGCGCTGGCTAAGCTCAGTATTTCTTCCAAGATCTCCTTCATCTAATTCCCTGAGTACTTGCATCTCCTACATGTCAGGATTCTGTGTTATGCTACTAAATCCCTATGTACTTTTGTTTAGTTTAGTTTATTGTCACGTACCGAAGTACGGTGAAAAGCTTTTGTTGCGTGCTAACCTGTCAGCGAAAAGACAATACATGATTACCATTGCCATCCACAGTGTACAGATACATGATAAAGGGAATAACGTTCAATGCAAGATAAAGTCCAGTAGAGTCTGATTAAAGATAGTCTGAGGGTCTCCAGTGAGGTAGATGGTAACTTAGGATCACTGTCCAGTTGGTGATAGGATGGTTCAGTTGCCTGACAACAGCTGGAAAGAAATTATCCCTGAATCTGTAAGTATGTGTACATCTAGCCTGATGGGAGAGGGGAGAAGATGGAGTGGCCAGGGTGCGACTGGTCCTTGATTATGCTGGTGGCCTTGCCGAGGCAGCGTGAAGTGTAGATGGAGTGAATGGAAGGGAGGTTGGTTTGTGTGATGGTCTGGCTGCGTCCACAATTCTCTGTAATTACTTGCTTGAATGGAGCTGTTCCCCAAAGAAGGTTGCGCCTCCCTAACAAAACAAAAAAATTGCATTCTTTAACTTATTTGAAACATAATGTAAATAATCGATCGCACTCAACTCTGCCCAAGGATTTATCCTCCCTGCAGATCAGCCAGACCTTGACAGCTGAGGTTTTGCAATTGTTTCCAGAGTCATGGAGCGAACAAGCCCTTCTGCCCAACTCCTTCATGCCAACCAAGTCACTTAAAGATAAAAGGATACAAAGTGCTGGAGTAACTCAGCAGGTCAGGCAGCATCTCTGGAGAACATGGATTGGTGATGTTTTGGGTCGAGACCCTTCTTCAGACTGCTTGTAAGGGGAAGAGAAGAAAGCTGGACAAGGGGAGAGGCGGGATAAAGTGTGGCAGGTAAAGCTTCGTCACGTAAAAGTTATAAAGGAAAAAACTGCTACTCTTTGCCCTGCCTCTCCAGTTTTCCAGCACTTTAACTCCCCCTCACATTCCCAATCTGACCTTTCACTCCTGGGCCTCCTCCATTGTCAGAGTGAGGAACAGCACCTCATATTTTGCTTGGGTAGTTTACACCCCAGCGGTATGAACATTGACTTCTCTAACTTCAAATAGCCCTTGCTTATCCCTCTCTCTCCATCCCCTCCCCCTCCCCAGTTCTCCCACCAGTCTCACTGTCTCCGACTACATTCTATCCCTGTCCCGCCCACTTCCCTGACATCAATCTGAAGAAGGGTCTCGACACGAAACATCACCCATTCCTTCTCTCCAGAGATGATGCCTGTCCCGCTGAGCTACTCCAGCATTTTATGTCTACCAAGAATTGAACTGAGCTTGTTTAATCAAAATATTGATGCATAATATTAGATAGTTACTGTCACACATTATCAAAGGTGTTTTAACCATTTAACACAGGTCCAACAGTCAATTGTTAATTTGTTTTTGAAGGTGGTAGAGGTATGTCGTCAGTGAGTTCACAACCTAACAGCAGAACCGACAATGAGAATGGAAACTGTTACCACTTCTGTCTTTTATTTATTTTTCCGATCATAGGAAAAATTAAAATTGCGAATGCAGGTCACCAGAAATGAAAGTGGCGGAAATACTTTAAGGGGGAGAGGGGCAAAGTTTAAAGAGGATGTGCGGGTCAAGCTTCTTTTAAACAGAGGGAGGTGGGTGCCTGGGACATGCTGCCAGGGGTGGTGGTGGAGGCAGATATGACGGTGGCATTGAAGAGGCTTTTACATAGGCATGTATATCATGCAGGGAATGGAAGGACAAGTATCATATGCAGGCAGAGGAGAATGGCATCATATTCGTCACAGACATTAGTTTATGTTTAGGTGCAAGTTTAGGTTTATTATTGTCACATGTATGGAGGTACAGTGAAAAGCTTTGTTTTGCATGCTGGTCAATCATATCAGAGATCATAATCATGTGTTGTCTATCCACTGGCAGATTAGCACGCGGCAAAAGCTTTTCACCGTACCTCGGTGCAGGTGACAATAAACTAAACTGAAGAAAATACCAGAAATAAATCCAATCAAGTCAAACTAAAGAACCACAGATAGAATAAAGGGGAAGATACAGAGTGCAGAAAATAGTTCTCAGCATTGAAGAGCATCAGTGTCAAACACAAAGTCCAATGTCCGCAATGGGGTAGAGGTAAATCGGACAGTACCCTTATCGGACAGCTTATGGAAGGACCGTTCAGAACAGTGGAACATTGGAGACTGAAGGGACTGTTTCTGTGCTGTACTGTTCAATGTTCTATATACTCATCAAAACGGGTGCCATCTGTGGAGAATGGATCAGTGACCAGCGAGCCTCGTACACTAGCACTATCCTACACACTAAGGACAATTTACAATTTTACCAACACCAATTAACCTACAAACCTGCAAGTATTTGGAGTGTGGGAGCTCCCGGAAAAAACCCACATGATCACAGGGAGAACTTACAAACTCCGTACAGAGTCCTCCCTCGCAGTCTCCCTGCAGTGAAACACAACTGTTGGACTTGCAGCTCCAACAGATTACAGCAGAGGGTGATTGAAAAATGCTGCTTCACTGGTGTGACCTGTTAATAGCAAGCCAGTCCAATTGAGTTCATGCCTCAATAGTTGCCTTTGAAGTGCAGATATGTTACACATTTTTTCCATAAACCTTTTAACTTGCTGTTCAGTTTGTAATGAGAAGAGAATTCATGTTTAGCCCAATGACTTTTTATACCATGTCGCAGACAGATACTACTATTACCACTACATTTTGTGTGGATGACTGAGAATTAGATTTCTTTGTTTTATTAACCACAAAGGAACATGGAATATTTTACGATAATAAAATGCTTAGGGATGGTGATCTTTGGAGCACTTTTTAAAAATTACAACTCATTTTGAAGTACATTTTCTGCATAATGTTAAAATATGCTCCTGTATGGAGCATTGATACCAAATCATTGATGGCACGGGCTCAAATCTGACCTTGGGTGCTGTCTGCGTGGAGTTTGCACACTCTTCCCGTGACTGTGTGGGTTTCGTCCGGGTCCTCGGGTTGCCATCCCAAAAATGTGTGGGTTTGTAGGTTTACCCCTAGTGTGTAGGGAGTGGATGGAAAAGTGGAATAACATAGAACAAGTGTGTAGGAAGGAACTGTAGATGCTGGTTTACACCAAAGTTAGACACAAAAATGCTGGAGTAACTCAGCGGGTCAGGCTGCAACCCTGGAGAAAAGTGACGTTTTTGGTCAAAACGCTTCTTCAGACTGACAGACAGGGGAGAGGGAAAATAAAGGTATGAAAAGGTACAGAAATTAGAGCCTGCACCGATGACCAAGGAGCCCACAATGGTCCATTGTTGGCTGCGGAGGAGGTGGTAACAAAGGGATAAAAAGAATTAAACTAGCAGGACGACTCGGGTGGGGGAGGGATGGAGGGAGAAGGAATACAAGGATAACTTTAAATTAGAGAAATAAATATTCATATCGCTGGGGTGTAAGCTGGCCAAGCGAAATATGAGGTGCTGTTCCTCCAATTTGCGCTGGGCCTCACTCTGACAGTGAAGGAGGCCCAGGACAAAAAGGTCAGTGTGGAAATGGGAGGGGGAGTTAAAGTGCTTGGCAACCGGGAGATTGCGTAGGTGGACTGAACGAAGGTGTTTAGTGAAACAATTGCCCAGTCTATATATCTCGCGATATATAGCAGTCCACACCTGGAACAGCGGATACAGTGGAGAAGGTTGGAGGAGGTGCAAGTGCCTAACCTGAAAGGATTGTTGGGGGTCCCTAGATGCAGTCGAGGGACAAGGTCTAGGGACAGGTGTTGCATTTCCTGTGGTTGTAGGGAAAAGTACCTGGTGAGTGGGTGGTTTGGCTGGGAAGGGATGATTTAACCAGGGAGTTGTGGAGAGAATGGCCTCTGCGGAAAGTGGAGGGGGGTGGAGATGGGAAGACGTGACTTGTGGTGGATGATGTGATGGCTGATGGGGTGAAAGGTGAAGGCTAGGGGGACTCAGTCCCTTTTGGGAACGGGGGGAGGAGAGCAAGAGTGGGGCTGCGGGGTACCGAGGAGACACATGTGAGGGAAACCTATGATAGAAGAGGGAATCCCCCGTTTCATAAAGAATGAGGACACCTCGGATGTCCTGATGTGGAATCCAGCATCTTTGGCACAGATTCGGCAGAGGCAAAGGAATTGAGAGTAGGGATTGAGTATTTGCTGACTCCTACACTTATCTGGAGTACTTCTTCCCATCCTGGGTTCTGTAAAGTCTCTTTGGAATGTGGGAGATAACTGCAGCATCCGGAGCAAACCCACATGGTCACAGGGAGAATGTGCAAAATCCTTAGAGATTTCTTCTGTTCTGAGGAAAGGTCCCAACCTGAAACGTCACCTATCCATTTTATCCAGGGATGCTGCCTGACTCGCTGGGTTACTCCAGCACATTGTGTCTTTCTTTGGTATAAACCAGCATCTGCAATTCCTTGTTATTATGTTTTTTTTTTTTTAATTTTAGTTTTAGTTTTAGAAATACAGTGCAGAAACAGACCCTTCGGCCCACGTATTCCGTGCCAACCAGCGTTCCCTGTACACTGGCACTTTCCTACACACTAGGAACAATTTACAACTTTTACCCAAGCTAAATCAAACTACAGACCTGTACGTCTTTGGAGTGTGGGAGGAAACCCGAACACCGGGGGTAAACCCACAGGGTCGCCTCGAGAACATGCAAACTCCATACAGACAGTACCCGTAGTCAGAATTAAACCCGGGTCTCTGGCACTGTAATGCAGCAACTCTACCGTGGCACCACCATGCCAAACTTACATATCTTTACAGCCTGTAAGCCTTGACTGTTCATCGGGTAGGTTGACTATACCAGCTCAGAGCAAGGTAAAAATTATTTAAGACAGGAGCATCCTGTGAACTTTATTGCAGCTGAGAGGCATGTTTAATAACCTAAGAAAGGATGCATCATTGTAAATTGTGGAGTTGTCCATATCGCTATCTACAAAACTGATGTGTGTTGTGCCCTGGGTTTTACATTAACCTGACTGTGAAGATATAATGAAAAATAGCGGTGCAGGAACAACTGGCAATATTTAAGGTTTATGATTTAAAGAAGGAAGTTTAACAATAGAATGCAATGCCACTTCATGGAACGTCAATTTGACAAAAGTGTAGGTGTGCTTCCAAATCCCACTGGCACTATTTGGTGTTTTTTTCACTGTACCGACTAAATTGTCATGTTAGTACTTGGAAGTCATTGTTTCTATGTTTGTCTTTTTTTCTTGAGTCAACGTCTGAATCATTCTGAATGTCAAGCAGCATCTACGTAATGAGGAAATTAATATTTCAGGCCCGGGACCTCTTATCAGAAAGTTTTTGTTTTTTTGAGAGATGCAAATGGAAACAGGCTCTTCGGCCCACTGAGTCCATGCCGGCCGAGACACTTCTTCTGACTGTGAGTCTGGGGAGAAAGAAACTAGGGGCATGAAAAGGATCAGAACAAATCAAATGGGACTGAAGGGGATTTGGGTGTCCACGTACATCAGTCTCTGATAGTAACCTATTCCTTTTCATCAGACATACTGCATTATATGTCTATCTCCACCACTCACTTACCCGGTTTTATCCTGCCTGCTCCACCCTTTTCCAGCTTTCTCAACATTATTCCAATCAGGCAGTAGAAGGGTCAAATCCCAAAAGGTTATTTATCCATTGCCTGACCTGCTGAGTTCCACCAGCACTATGTGTGGTGCTTGAGATTCCAACATCTGCAGCTACTTGGGTCTCCAGATACATTCTCTGTTTGTGTTTTGATGGTTACCTGTTTCGAACTAAAAATTTTAATGTACCACAACCTTCACATCTTCCTCATCCTCCCAATAATATAGCTACTACTGGGCTGCACAATGGCGCAGCAGTGGACCGGGTTCAATGCTGTCTGTGTGGAGTTTGTACGTTCTCCCTGTGACCGTGGGTTTTCCTCAGGTGCTCCGGTTTCTTCCAAATACACTCCAAATACACGTCTTTTTAACTAGACTTTATTTAACTAGATAGTTAACTCTTCGGTTTAAACCAGCATCTGCAGTTCTTTCTTGCACATTTTGTCTCTCCAATGGGAGTTCTGGGAGCCATTCTCTTACTGTTCCTGCTCTGTGATTCCTGCTGCTCTCCCGTTCTACAACCATGTTTTGACCTGGTCTCTCCCCCCCCCCCCCCATTTCATTGCCGCAGACGGCTGTGGAGTCCAAGCCAATGGATATTTTTAAGGCAGAGCTTGACAGATTCTAGATTTGTAAGTTTGTAAGGGGTTTTGGGGAGAAGGCAGGAAAATGGGGTTGAGACGGAGAGATAGATCAGTCATGATTGCATAGACTTGATGGACCAAATGGCCTACTTCTGCTGCTAGAACTTTAGCACATTCCATGACTGGGAACAACGGATTTTGAACTCCAGGGTAATCAGGAGCTATGGGAATGAAGGAAGAACTAGGTACTGCTCCTGTGTAGTAGCAGCATTTTATTTGAAACCAAAATACATTTTCTCTTAAGGCTCTCGTGATTTTTCTCGCAGCAGGGTGTTGGAGATTAATATTTAATTCCTAGAGACTCAAGGCAATCTTGGAAAATTGGGAATGCTAAATGATATTCCCATCAGGGGATTCACTAAACAACTCTGTTCCCCGGCTGCGCCTAATAAATGTAACCGGCAGCTTTAGAAGATAAACACTAATATGTGCTGACTGAAAGATTAATTAGCACAATGTTATCTCCCTCAAGAACACTTAGGCTGATGTTGCTGTTCATCAGAATCCATTGCTGCTTTAAACTGGAGAGTTCATGTTGGCTGCAACCTTTGTCTACAAGTCAGCATAGAATACAGAACACAGCTTGAGAAAGCAAACAGCTTATTTAACACCAGATACACACATTCTGCTAGTAATTGCTTCCTTGCATAATACCACATGGACAGTGCAGGCCACAGTTTAACATTCTTGGCACTGGCTTTGCCCTTAGGGCCTGGTCATGTTCTTATCTGCATCTTACTGCCGCTGACTAGCATGATCTACATGGAAGGTAAGACAAAAAGCTTGAGAAACTCAGCGGGTGAGGCAGCATCTATGGAGTGAAGGAATAGGTGACGTTTCTGGTCGAGACCCTTCTTCAGGCTGATGTGGGGGTGGGGGGACGGGAAGAAGAAAGGAAGAGGCGGAGACAGTGGGCTGTGGGAAAGCTGGGAAGGGGAGGGTATGGAGGGAGAAAGCAAGGACTTCCTGCATTTGGAAAAGTCAATGTTTATACCGCTGGGGTGTAAACTATCCAAGCAAAATATGAGGTGCTGCTCCTCCAATTTTCTGTGGGACTCACTTTGCCCATGGAAGAGACCCAGGACAGAAAGGTCGGATTTGGAATGGGAGGGGGAGTTGAAGTGCTGAGCCAACCGGAGATCATGTTGGTTAATGCGAACTGAGCGGAGGTGTTGGGCGAAGCAATCGCCAAGCCTGCGCTTGGTCTCATTGATGTAGAGCAGTTGACACCTAGAACAGTGAATGCAATAGATGAGGTTGGAGGAGGTGCATTTGGACCTCTGCCGCACCTGGAATGACTGCTTCGGTCCTTGAATGGAATCGAGCAGGGAGGTAAAGCGACAAGTGTAGCATTTCCTGTGGTTGCAAGGGAAAGTACCAGGGGAGGGGGTGGTTTGGGTGGGAAGAGATAAATTGACCAAGGAGTTGCGGAGGGAGCGGTCTCTGTGGAAAGCCAAAAGGGGAGGAGATGGGAAGATGTGGTCAGTGGAGGGATCCCATTGGAGGTGGAGAAAATATCAGAGGATTATCTGTTGTGTGTGACGGCTAGTAGGGTGGGACAAGGAGGACTCTGTCCTTGTTATGAGTGGGGGGATGGGGAGTGAGAGCGGAACTACGGGATATGGAGGAGACCCTGCTGAGAGCCTCATCTATAGTCGAAGAGGGGAACCCTCATTCCCTAAAGAATGAGGATATCTCCGATGCCCTGGTTTGGAACACCTCATCCTGCATGCAGATGCAGATGCGGCATAGACGGAGGAATTGGGAGTAGGGGATACATGGAGAGCGGGGAGCGGAAGAGAGGTGGGAGGGGAGGGAGAGAGAGAGCGAGAGAGCAAGAGAGCAAAAAAGAGTGGGACGGGGCAGAGTAGGAGAGACGAAAAGAGAACAGTGGGCAGCACAGTGGAGTAGTGATAGAGTTGCTGTCTTACAGCACCAGAAACCTGGGTTCGATCCTGTCAATGTGTACCCAGTCTGTACAACATTTCGGGTCGGTGTGAAGAAGGGTAACGACCTGAAACATCACCCATGCTTTTCCTCCAGAGATGTTGCCTGAGCTGCTAAGTTACTCCAGAACCTTGTGTCTATCTGGTCCTGTCCAACTTGGACTTTACCTCTCTTTTCTCCTTCCTTCTCCCCCTTTCTGTCCCCTCCGCACTCAACACTTGTGCTCCACCGAAAATTAAAATCTTGCCAAGAGGAAGAAGGTTGCAGGCATTTTTAATAATGAATTACTTTAGTTATGATGATTTGCTGCCTAAACAGTCCCGAGAGTCTTACACTCCAATACTTATTAAAACTTCCGGTCACTGCCTCAGACCACGCTGTATAATAGTTAACTTTTGCACACAGTTGCTGCAAGCATTTTTATCGTTCAAAATGGTAATTGTTCACCCATCTACAGTCATTTAAATGCAGTACAAAGGCAGGCAAATGGATGGAGACATCAAATGAAGTTAAGCTCAGCACCGGAAAAACTGATTTATATGTCAACTTTCGGGAAGTTTTTGGGTAAAGATAAAAAGAGTTTGGGTTGAGGTGGGAAGAAGCAGTGGTAAACATCTTGTGGTAGTACAGTGGTGCAGCGGTAGAGTTGCTGCCTTACAGTGCCAGAGACCTGGGTTCGATCCTGACTACGGGTGCTGTCTGCATGGGTTTTCTCCGAGTGCTCTGGTTTTCTCTCACATTCCAAAGACCTGTAAATTTGTAGGTTAATTGGCCCTCTGTAAATTGCCCCTAGTGTGTAGGGATAATACAGTAGGATAACATAAAACTAGCGTGAACAGGTGATCGATGGTCAGCGTGGACTCAATGGGCCGAAGGGCCTGTTTCCACATTGAATCTCTAAACTAA
The DNA here is from genome assembly GCA_963514005.1 of Raja brachyura. Next base: position 23,859,813 of record OY740795.1, on the reverse strand, counting down.
ACTTGTAGACGAGATTTTGGAAACTGAAATGAAAGCGGAACAAAACAGGAAACACTCAGCAGGTCAAGCGGCATCGATGGAGAGAAACAGTGTCAATAAATCATTAGAACTTGTAAACCGGTGCCACTTTTGGCACTGAAGAAGGGTTCCAAGTCCCAACATGAAACGTCACCTATCCATGTTCTCTAAAGATGCTGTCCGGCTTGCCGAGTGACTCCAGCACTTGTCCACTTTTGTTATATTCTTCAATAAAATCACATTTAATGTGTATTTTAAAGCGTACCAGCATCTCTAAAAAATCAAACATTTTTTTTCTGACCACATGAAATGTTTATTAAATGAGCACCATATTGTCTTTAAAAAAACACACTGGTAACAAGGAAGGTAGTGTTTCAATATTGCACGTATTTATTTTATTATTAATCTAAAGTATATAATGGAAATATATTTCAATTCAAGGCAAGTTGTTTTCCTAAATTTAATGTACCTAAAATGAAATGTACTCATCAGTCAGAGTATTGAATATAGAAGATAGACACAATAAAACTGGAGTAACTCAGCGGGACAGGCGGCATCTCTGGAGAGAAGGAATGGGTGACGTTTGGGGTCGAGACCCAATATAGAAGTTGGGAGGTTCTATTGCAGTTATATAAGACGTTGGTGAGGCCACATTTAGAGTATTGTGTTCAGTTCTGGGCACCATGTTATAAGAAAGATGGTGTCAGGACTGAAGTGCCTGAGTTTATGGGGATAGGTTGATCAGGCTAGGACTCTATTCCTTGGAATGCAGGAGGATGAAGTGTAATCCTATAGAGGTGTACAAAGTCATGAGAAGAATAGATCAGGTAGATGCACAGAATCTCTTGCCCAGAATAGGAGAATCAAGATCCAGAGGCCATAGGTTTAAGGTGAGGGGGGAAAGATGTATTGGGGACCAGTGGGGCAATTTTTTTACATAAAGGATGGTGGGTGTATGGAACGAGCTGCCAGAGGAGGTAATCGAGGCCGGTACTATCACAAGGTCAGATCGGGGGGAGTTCTCTCCACCATGGGTACCTTGTAATCCTGTGCTACCTGCTCCATGGTCAAATAGTCGGTGACTAAATCATCTCCCCCACCTGGTTTGCCAGGTGAGGAGGGGCTGTGGACCCCCAGCAGGACCAAAAACAAGACCTATCAAAGGGTGGATGAGCTCCGAGCGAGCCAATGGCCATCCACACCTCAGTAAAAGTTGCGATCACTGTCATACATAGCATTGTAACGAATGCCCGTCGGAAAGCAGCACCACTGCGTCGCTAATGTTTTCAACGGTTTTCTTCTCTTCTTCACTATCACAATGTTTAAGAAACATTTAGACAGTTACATGGATAAGTTAATTTTAGAGGGATATGGGCCAAAAGCAGCCAGGTGGGACTAGTGTAGACTGGGCATTTTGGTGGCATGCAAGTTGGGCTGAAGGGCCTGGTTCCACGCTGTATGACTATTTGACTCAATAACTAAAATGTGGTTTACTTTCGTTTAGAGATGTAGCACAGAAACAAGCCCTTCGGCCCACCGAGTCCGCGCCAACCAGTGATCCCCACAAATTAACACTACCCTACACATACTAGGGACAATTTTACATTTATAACTAAGCCAATTAACCTTCAAACATGTACATCTTAGTAGTATGGGAGGAAATCAAAGATCTCCGAGAAAACCCATGCATGTCACGGGGAGAACGTACAAACTCCGTACAGACAGTACCTGTAGTCAGAGCGACCCTTGATCTCTGGCGCTGGAAGGCAGTAGTTCTACCACTACACCATTGTGCCACCCTTGTTTCGATAAACTTTGAGGAGATAAAAAAGCTAGTGTCTGTAATGGTGACAATGAAATGTTGAACTGCTTCACTAATGTCCTATAGGGATGGAATTCCATCTGCTCTTGCCTTGCTAAGCCAGTATGTTATTCCAGACCCGCAACAGTGTGGTTGATTTTAAATTAGACCAATTTGATAAAAACCAATTTGGCACTGACAGTAAAAATTGGCCTTGAAAATGAAGGAAGTCATGGGGAAAATATTTAATTGTGCGCCAATATTTTTGCGTCTCATTTTCTATGGTCTGGGGTAGTGAGGTGGCATAGAGCAACTTCTTCCACTCTGTTTAGTTGAGTTTAGTTACGTTTAGTTTGGTTTGAGTTAGTTTGGTTTATTGTCATGTGAAAAGCTTTTTTTGTTGCGTGCTATCCAGTCAACAGAAAGACTATACATGATTCCAGTCAAGCCATCCACAGTGTACGGATACAGGATAAAGGGAATAGTGTTTAGTGTAAGTTAAAGTCCAATAAAGTCCGATTGAGTATAGTCTGAGGATCTCCAATAAGAAAGATTATTATCAGGCTTTCAAATGACCCCTCCAGAAGCCTGGATACGTCTGATTCCCCTCCATCTCTTTGCTCCAGCATCTCATATTTCGCTTGGGCAGCTTACACCCCAGCAGTATGAATTTTGATTTATCTAACTTCAAGTAACTCTTGCTTTACCTCTCTCTCCATCTCTCCCCTTCCTAGTTCTCAGACTAGTCTGACTGACTCCCTGAGTGAATGTTATCTCTGTATGCTTCGTTGTCACCTTCTCCTAACAATGAACTATTCTACATTTTCCTCGACCTTTGTCCCCTTTGATGTCTCCTTTTCACACCTTACCCTTCCCAATCTCTGTGTCTCCCCTGACTCTCAGTCTGAAGAAGTGTCACGACCCAAAACGTCACCCATTCCTTCCATCCAGAGATGCTGCCTGTCCCGCTGAGTTACTCCAGCATTTTGTGTCTATCTTTGGTGCGCTACAAAGCTGAGAATTATATTTGAACAGCTTCTTGAACTCAGTTATCAGCCTTCTAAGTGGTCCTTCCATATGATTCTCCTCAATCTCTTCACGGACATTGGACTTTATTGGACAATGCTGAGAAATATATTCTGCACTCTGTATCTTTCCTTTGCTCTACCAAATGTATCTGAGTTTAACTTGATGAGTGGATAGCATGAAAAACAAAGCTTTTTACTGTACTTTTGTACATATGACATTGATAAACCTAAACCTTTTGCTTTTTAGGTGGTTAAGATTATGACAGAAAGACTTGCGTTTGAGGTTTGAAACATGACTGTACTGCTGGTCCATCAAACCAACTCAATTATTAAGGAAAGCCTTTGCAATGGGAATACTTTGAGCAGACCGCAGAGCTTGAAACACTGTTCAAAACATGGACAAGCTTGTGGCTACAATTAAACTACCATTTCATTTCATGCACTTTCCTGCTGTGTGTCAGGAGCATTTAATGAGATCAATGTCATGATATTCATTTATGTAGAGTGGGTGTTACTGACTGGGGACCAACAAAGGAACCAATCACCCAAATAGCAGGTCAAGAAAGCTTTCACTTTCAAAAGATAGATGCTGCCTCACCCGCTGAGTTTCTCCAGCATTTTATTTCTACCTTCTTTCATAAGTAATGTTGCTGAATCAGCAGAAACCCCAAAACATCATAATTTGGTGATGCCACAGTAGAGTTGCTGCCATACAGTGCCAGAGCCCTGGGTTCAATCCTGACTATGGGTGCTGTCTGGACGGCGTTTGTACGTTCTCCCTGTGACATGTGTGGTTTTCCTCCGGGATCTCCAAGGATGTACAGGTTTGTAGGCTAATTAGTTTCAGTAAAGTTGTCCCTCGTGTGTGTGGGATAGTATTGGTGTGCAGGGATCGCTGGTCGGCACAGACTCGATGGGCCGAAGGGCCTGATTCTGCACTGTATGTCTAAAATAAACTAAACATTTTCTCCTTCGTCCCAATCCTGGTTCGTAAGCCTCGCTTGCAAATCTGATGTGAGAGAAAAGAAGAGACTTACAAATGGTAGACACAAAACGCTGGAGCAACTCAGCCGGTCAGGCCGCATCTTACAAATGGTGTATGCTTTGTCCAATACATTCCCCTTTTGCCTATCCAGACATTGAAGATAAATAAGTCATCGTGTCCTATCTCTATGAAGAGGTTGTCTGTACAAACCAGAGCTGCAACAACATGCATTGTGAGCTTGCGAGGCACCTTAATCAGAACCCATTTCTGTCAGTGATATCCTATTTATGAGACAAACACTTGTGATTCAACACACTTCCTCAGCTGTCGGATAATGCCCTTCTTTCACAGCAAAAGGTCGTATTTATCCTTTGAGAACAACAATGCTAAGATCTGTTCATTTATTATTGCACAGGTCAACATTTTTAAAACAATTCATTAATTGAATATAAATTCACCGGTGAGATTTAAACTACAGGCTGTTATTAATACTCTAATAAAGTGACCATATTCCAGTGTAGCTCTGGTTGCCAGGGAATGAGGGCCAGTGATCTCCCATCTGGGTCATAATTTGAGAGTTCAAGGCTGCCTCTAGGATTAAAGTAAGCCACCTTTCCATTGCAGTATTGTCACTTGCCAAGAGAAACAGGAGTCAAATGTTAAGAGTGTGATATGTACTGGCAATGGAATACTGAAATTCCTACTTCCAGCAGCTTAACAGCTGGAAGTAAATGCAATACACACAGATAAATATAATAATCTAGAATAATTTGGTAAATTAGTAGTCGTAATGGTGGTGCAAATAAGGGACCAAAGTTCAACCCAAGCCACTGTCCACAGAAGTTTATAATTGCTGAGGTTAGTGTTGTGCAGTTATGCACTTGCGTACTGTACTGTGTTGTGTTGTGTGTTTAAGGTGAGGGGGGGAAAAATGTAATAGGAACCTGAGGAGTAACGTTTTCACACAAAAGGTGGTGGGTATTTGAAACAAAATGCAAGAGGAGGCTGTGAAGCTGGTATTATTGCAATGTTTAAGAAACATTTAGACAGGTACATGGATAGGATAGGTTAAGAAGGATATGGGTCAAATGCAGGCGGGTGGGACTAGTGTAGATGGGACGTTGATCGATGTGGGCAAGTTGGGCCGATGGGCCTGTTTCCACACTGTATGACTCAATGGCTATGACTCTCTATCACCCAGGTGTTCAAAACCAGATGGTTGTTGGGTTGAAGCTATTCTTGAATCTGGTTGTCACGGTTGGGGTGGGAGATTGCAACCTTCACGTGGTCCGCCCTGTTTCGACGAATGCAATCAACCTGGCGTGCACAATCAAATAAGATCAAATAGAACAAGTTGTCCCACAACTTTAGGCTGTGCAGGCCATACGCAAGAAGAAGAAGTGGTCACGGTTTTCAGACTTCTGTACCTTTGTCCCAATACTAGGAGCAAAATAGAGTCATACAGCCAAAGTGTGTTGAACATAGAATTAGTGAATGGGTGATTGATGGTCGGCATGGACTCTGTGGGATGGTAATCTCTAAGCTAAACTAAACTAAATTAGCTGAGCGCAGGTGAAATACTCCGAGTTGTTTTCAGAGTGTCAGGACAAATGACGTACTGTTCCTCTATTTTAGGGAAGCTGCAGTTAATAAAATGTACCCTGACCTGAGTTCCCAGCTCGTTTGTACTGTACCAGCCACAGTGGGCGTTACAATAAGCTAACTAACGGCAGTAAAATCCTCCCCAAACAAGTCGCGATCCTTACCTGACCATCTATAATTACAAACTATTCCAGGCTTCTTACAGCCAATTAGCCAGGAAATATCAGGAGCCTGACAGATGGTGTTCTGCACAATATGCCAGCCTTGCATGTATGGTGCAAGAACACAATCAGTGGTTATAACAATTTAAATGAGGGTGTTTCACTACACATATGATCTCCCAAGTTTCACGAGTTTTTCTTTAAAGTGGCATCACCAGTAGATAAGGTGGTCAAATAGGCTTTCAACACACTGGCCTTCATCACTACTGATTATTGCAGTTTTTATAAGACATTGGTGAGGCCACATTTAAAATATTGTGTTCAGTTTTGGTCACCGTGTTATCGGAAAAATGTTGTCAAGATGGAAAGGGTGCGGAGCAGATTTAGGAGAATGTTGTCAGGACTCGAGAGCCTGAGTCATAGAGTGATACAGTGTGGAAACAGGCCCTTTGGCCCAACTCCCCCACACCAGCCAATAATATCCCAGCTACCCTAGTCCCACTTGCCTGCGCTTGGTCCATAATCCTCTAAACCTGTCCTATCCATGTACCCGTCCAACTGTTTCTTAAACGATGGGATAGTTCCAGCCTCAACTACCTCCTCTGGCAGCTAGTTCCATACACCCGCCACCCTCTGTGTGGAAAAGGTTACCCCTCAGATTCCTATTAAATCATTTCCCCTTCACCCCTGTCCTCTGATCCTCAATCCCCCTACTCAGGGTAAAAGATGCTGTGCATCTACCCGATCTATTCCTCTCATGATTTTGCACACCTCTATAAGATCTCTCCTTATCCTCCTATACTACACTTAACCTCTCCCTAGAGCTCACACCCTCATGCCCTGGCAACATCATCGTAAGCTATAGGGGAAGGTTGAACAAACTAGGACTCTATGTCTTGGAGCGCAGGAGGATGGGGGGGTGATCTTATAGCGGTGTAAAAAATCACGAGAGGATTAGATTGAGTAAATGCACAGTCTTTTAAACATAATAAGGGAATCGAGAACCTGAAGACATAGGAATTAGTCAATGGAACTGTTGTGCTACAATGCTGAGAACAATATTCTGCACTTTCCCTATGATTTACCCGTTTTATTTGAGTTTGGCTTCATTGTATTTGTACATTTTTAAATATTATTATCTGATTTGTTGGGGGAGCATGCAAAACAAAGTTTTTCACATGACAATAATAAGCCTAAACCTAAACTTCAATCTAATGCCGCCAATGGAATGGATGGGCAAAGACACAAGTTGGCCAGAAGGTCTTGAGATTTTAATCTCTTTCTTGTGTGCAATAACAATAGGGTCAGAACTATGATTTTCATCACTTTACTTGACAACATTGAAACAAGCCAAGTTTATTGGTACACGCACAGGTCTGGGGAGGTACAGGTGCAATGCAAATCTTGCTTGCAGCAACGACACAGGCAATTAGACTCGGACTACACACAAAACATATAATATACATAAATAACACATAAATTCTACACATCAGTGAAAACGAGAAAGATTGTGCAAATAAAAATCAGTAGTGCAAAGATATACAATTAGAAAACCAGTTTCCACTCAGATGGTAGTGGAAATGTGAAACATGATGTCAGAGGTGGTAGATGAAGCAGGTACCATAACAGCATTTAAAATACATTTGAACAGGTACATGGATAAGAAAGGTTTAGAGGGATATGGGACCAACGCAGCAGGTGAGACTGGCTTAGACAGGCATTTTGGTCGGCATGGACGAGTTGGACCAAGTGCCCCGTTTCCAACCGGCAGGACTTTATGGCTCCATGATAGTATTTCACATTGTTGTATCATATGTGAAGAAAAGTTACTTGCAGAGATTACAAATCTCCAGAGAATTAACGCGAGTCAGATTAGCGCGAGAAAGAAAAATGTGAGGTTGGTTTGGATTGAATAAGGAGTGACGACTGCAAATAGATCTGAGCAAGATGTATTGATGGGCCAGAAGAATTTGAAGTGACTTAATATTAAATGGGGAAGTAAATGGTTAACATTCCCGCCCTTTATATCGCATTGAAGCAGATTTAATAAATTCCTAAAATTGATCCAAAGAGGGGACATTTATTGGAGGTTGCAGTCTTGAGTCCTGTCGCCGGCTAAATAAAACTCCACTCGTCACTGAGAGGTGATTTAAGTCAGTTAAAACTATGCCAGCTGCACAAACTAATGATTGCATTCAGAGAGCCAGCGGCATTGAAGCCAGTCATTCTGTCACATTAATATTGAATGAATGAAATTGTGAGTGGGAAGACAATAATTAAACGGCAAGAATAATGCCAAGAACACGGCACATGACACAATGCTGCGACACTTTTGTTAATAACTGTGTTGCAACATGTCAGTGCCATGTTTCTGAGCAGCGGGATTATACAAACCTGTGGACAATTAATTGTTTGCTGTTGTTTAAGTGTGGGTAGGTAGTCACTAGTGCTCTCAATGGAGCTCTGGTATAACCCAGCAAAGGGCAAGGTGGTCGCATGGTAACATAGAGTGATACAGTGTGGAAACAGGCTCTTCGGCCCGACTTGCCCACAATGACCAACATGCCCCATCTATACTAAACCCACCTGCCTGCGTTTGGCCCATATCCCTTTAAAACTATCTTATCCATGTACCTGTCTAAATGTTTCTTAAATGTTGCGATAGTATCTGCCTCAACTACACTACCTCCTCCATCAGCTCATTCCATACATCCACCACCCAATGTGCAAAAATAAGTGATCCCTCAACTCCAAATAAATCTATCCCTCTCATATTAAACCTATGTCCTCTGGTTCTCGAATCCCCTACTCTGGGCAAGAGACTCTGTGCATTTATCTGATCTATTCCACACCTGACCTAACCCAAGTTATCAGGAGATGCTCACCTCTGCTGCAATTTTTTTCAATTTTGTGGGAGTTGGTATTGTTTTTTATTGGCTTGAGGTTGGTTTATGATTGTCCTGTGTACCAAGATATAGTGAATAACTTTTTTATGTGTGCCATCAAATTAAATCAGATAGTTGAGTTAAGTTGAGAGATATAGCCCTTCATCCAACAAGTCCACGCCAACCATCGATCACCCATTCACAATAGTTCTACGCTATCCCACTTTCTCATCCACTCCCTACACATTAGGGGCATTTTTACAGAAGCCAATTAACCTTCAAACCTGCTCACTTTGGTGATGTGGGAGGAAAGTAGAGGAACCCATGCTATCACAGGAATCTGTGGACTGAGAATCCACCTGGAAGGCCCAACTCCCCCACTGGGGACTTGCGCGGAGTGGACCGATGACTCGCTTGCCGCGGACCACAGACAGAGGAACCACTTGGAAGGCCCAGCTGGTCGGTCAGGGACCGGACTCGTGCCACGGACCGCGAATCGCCCAAAAGGCCCAGTTACAGTGGAAGGAGTTGGATGGAGGGACTTTCTTCGACCTACATCTTCCAACCATGGATGCCAGACAAAGGGCTGTTTTCAAGATGGCATTGGATGGAGGAGAGGATCAGTAGCACCAGAACAACAGGCCTTTAAAGCCAAGATAAAACTACACTCTTAAGAAAATGGAACTTTGTTTGGGCCAGAAACATGGCAACTCTTTAGTACTGCCTCAGTGAAGTCTACTATGACATTACAATAGTGTAATCGTAGACTTCACTGAGGCAGTACCTAAAGTATTATAAAAGGGGCATGGCAAGTGATTGTATGTAATCAAGTAAAATTGTGCAAAAGTACTTTTCGATGATTGTGCACATATATTGCATAATTTTATTTGATTGTTTGCAAAGGATTTTGACTGTACCTTGGTTGATAGGTACATGTGACAATAATGTATCATCATCTTCATCCAATCGTGCAAACTCCACACTGACAGGAACTCTTCAACATCCCAATTTCGAAATACTGAGATCATACCCATTGAACTTTTCCACATTTTTTCATGTTACAACCACAAATGTAAATGTATTTTATTGGGATTTTATGTGATAGACCAACACAAAGTGGCGCATAATTGTGAAGTGGAAGGAAAATTATACATTGTTTTCAAATTTTTTTAGAAATAAAAAACTGAAAAGTATGGCGTGCAAAGGTATTCAGCCACCTTTATTCTGATACCACTAAATAAAATCCAGTGCAACCAATTGCCTTCAGAAGTCAGCTAATTAGAAAATAGAGTCCACTTGTGTGTAATCTAATCTCAGTATAAATACAGCAGTTCTAAGAAGGCCTCAGAGGTTTGTTAGAGAACATTAGTGAACAAACAGCATCATGAAGCTTAAGGAACACAGCAGACAGGTCGGGGATAAAATTGTGGAGAAGTTTAAAGCAGGGTTAGGTTATAAAAAAAATCCCAAGCTTTGAACATCTCACGGAGCACTGTTCAATCCATCATCCAAAAATGGAAAGAGTATGGCACAACTGCAAACCTACCAAGACATGGCCGTTCACCTAAACTGACAGGCCGGGCAAGGACAGCATTGATCAGAGAGGCAGCCAAGAGGCCCGTGGTAACTCTGGAGGAGCTGCAGAGATCCACAGCTCAGGTGGGAGAATCTGTCCACAGGACAATTATTAGTCGTGCACTCCACAAATCGGGCCTTTATGGAAGCCATTGTTGAAACAAAGTCATAAGAAGTCCCGTTTGCAGTTTGTCACAAGCCATGTAGGGGACACAGCAAACATGTGGAAGAAGGTGCCCTGGTCTGATGAGACCAAAATTGAAGTTTTTGGCCTAAATGCAAAACGCTATGTGTGGCGGAAAACTAACACTGCACATCACCCTGAACACACCATCCCCACTGTGAAACATGGTGGTGGCAGCATCATGCTGTGGGGATGCTTTTCTTCAGCAGAGACAGGGAAGCTGGTCAGAGTTGATGGGAAGATGGATGGAGCCAAATACAGGGCAATCTTGGAAGAAAACCTGTTAGAGTCTGCAAAAGACTTGAGACTGGGGTGGAGGTTCACCTTCCAGCAGGACAATGACCCTAAACATACAGCCAGAGCTACAATGGAATGGTTTAGATCAAAGCATATTCATGTGTTAGAATGGCCCAGTCAAAGTCCAGACCTAAATCCAATTGAGAATCTCTGGCAAGACTTAAAAATTACTGTTCACAAACGCTCTCCATCCAATCTGACTGAGCTTGAGCTATTTTGCAAAGAAGAATGGGCAAAAATGTCTGTCTCTAGATGTGCAAACCTGGTAGAGACATACCCCAAAAGACCTGCAGCTGTAATTGCAGCGAAAGGTTGTTCTACAAAGTATTGACTCAGGGGGGCAGAATACTTTTGCACGCCACACTTTTCAGTTTTTTATTTGTAATACAATTTGGAAACCATGTATCATTTTCCTTCCACTTCTCAATTATGTACCACTTTGTGTTGGTCTATCACATAGAATCCCAATAAAATACATTTACGTTTGTGGTTGTAACTTGACAAAATGTGGAAACATTCAAGGGGTATGAAAACTTTTGCAAGCCACTGTATTATGATCGGCCCACCACTTCACCCATCCCCACATTGGCACAGAACCCTTCACCACTATACCCTCACTCCAGTTTATATCCAATAAAGAAAATAAATAAGGCTTCCATTTTGTTTTGAACAGAAATATAATGTTCCAATTTAAATTGAACTTATCTTGTCCCATTCAGAGAAAAACGTAAGGTGCTCTTCAGCCAACAAAGCCACGAAGGCAGGAGAATGGGGTGGAAAGGGAAAGTTAGATCAGCCACGATTGAATGGCCTTATTCTGCACAATTTTTGTTAGTTTATTTGTCTGTTATTTTTAATATAGACTTTCTGCTGACTGGATAGCATGCAACAAAAAGCTTTTCACTGTTCTTTGTACAGTTTACATATCTGTTATGCTGATGCAAGTAAGAATATTATTGTTCCATTTTGGGACATATGACAATAAAATAATTTGCAGCGGCAGGGCCGTGGCACAGCAGTAGATTTGCTGACTTGCGGCATCAAAAACCCAGGGTCAATCCTGACTACGGGTGCTGTCTATATGGAGTCTGTACGTTCTCCCCATGAACTGTGTGGATTTCCTCCGGGTGCTCCGGTTTACTCCCACACTCCAAAGATGCACAGGTTTCTAGGTTAATTGGCTTCAGTAAACATAGAAACATAGAAACTAGGTGCCATTCAATATGATCATGGCTGATCATCCAACTCAGTATCCCGTACCTGCCTTCTCTCCATACCCTCTGATCCCCTTAGCCACAAGGGCCACATCTAACTCCCTCTTAAATATAGCCAATGAACTGGCCTCAACTACCCTCTGTGGCAGAGAGTTCCAGAGACACTCCACTCTCTGTGTGAAAAAAATTCTGGGGACCGAGAGCAAAAATAGTATGGGTATTGCAGGTCAGTGCAGACTTGGTGGGCCAAAGGGCCTGTTTACGCACTGTGTCGCTAAGCTAAACAAAAACTCTGTAATGCATGGAGTGTCACAGCATCTCTATGAATTCCTAGGTTTCTCAAACAGTTAATTTATCAAAACAGCATAACAATCCATGCAGGTACAGTGTAAATTAATGCACCAGTTCCAAATAATATTTTTATCATTGGTTGACAGAGAACCTGAAAGTATCATAAAAGGGACATGGCAAGTGATTATAGTATTTAAGCATTTAACCTCGACTCTGGAAAACAGCTGTGATGGATATCTGTCAGTGGCCATTTGGTGATAACTTTTCACTGTGATTTAACCATCCATCACTTGAAAATCTCGAATGTAATTCTTCACAGTTGTGGTTGATGCGTGCTGTGAAATTCTTCACTGCCATTGACTGATCAGCCTGCTCAACCAGAACAGGATGCAGCAACACCAAGGCTAATATATTAAGAGACAAGTTTTCAGGACAAGGTCACAGCACCAAGGCTCCTCATCAATGACTGGTAGCGCAACATGTATCAGAGAAGACAAGAGTTGATGCATGTAGAAATCACAATCCCCCTCATGTACGCTTTTCCCGATTTCTTTTTCACCATTATTCATTCGGGGCTTGTCACAAGAATGGTTTGCCTCTGATCCTCCTTGTGGAGTTTAGAGATAGTTTGGAAACAGGCCCTTCGGTCCACGCCGGCCATCGATGACCCGTTCACACTAGTTCTGTGTCATCCCATTTTCATATATGGAGCACCCAGAGAAAACCCACGCAGTGACAGGGGAAATGTACAACCTCCACACAGACTGCACCAGCAGTCAGGTTCAAACCTGGGTCTCTGGTGCTGTAAGGCAGCAGCTCTATCACCGTGCCACCAAGCTCCTGGCTCTCTTGAAGATTTACCAGACGATTCCTAGGAAGGCAGATTTACCGTCTAAGGAAAGATTGAATAGATATTCTCCAGACTTTAGAAGAATAAGAGAAAATCTAATTTAAACTAAATTGTAACTGGGCTCAAAGGGATTGCTGAAGAGACAATGTTTCTCCTGGGGGCAATTAGTCCAGAAGCCGAATAATCTCAGAATGAGGGTTTGGAGATTTTGGACTGTGATGAAGGGAATCTTCTTCATGAAGTAGTTACCAGTTTAACTGAACACTGTAAATTTCTCCCAATCCAGAGCTGAATGGGAGAAGGTGTTTGATGGCAGTGTGGGGAGAACAAAATAGAATTAGTGTACGATTAGTACGAATGGGACCTTCGTAGATGGCACTGAGTCGGTGGGTCAAATGGCCTGTTCTTTGTGTTACATGACTCTCTAACTGTAATAAGGGTAATGGCAGCAAACTGAATGAGGACATGGCACAGTGGCTCAGCAGTAGAGCTGCTGCCTCACAGCACCAGAAACCCGGGTTTGATCCTGACCATGGGTGCTGTCTGCACGGAGTTTGTACGTTCTCCCTGTGACTGCACGTGCTTTCTCTGGGTTCTCCTGTTTCTTCCTACATTGCAAAGGCATACAGGTTTGTACGTTATTTGGCTTTGGTAAGGTTGTAAAATTGTCCCTAGTGTGTAGGATAGTGCTCGTATAGGGTGACTGCTGGTCGGAATAGACTCGGTGGGCCGAAGGGCCTGTTTCTGTGCTGTCTCTCCCTCATTCATTCAACACCTACAAAGCTGCCTTCTTGTTACCCACACACACAACGCAGAGACATAAGTGACTGCAGGTACTGGAATCTGGAGCAAAAAACCTACTGCAGGTATTGATGCAGGGTCTCAACCTGAAACATCGACAGTTCCTTCCCCACCACAGATGCCGCTGGACCCGCTGAGTACCTCCAGCGCTTTGCTTTCTACACGAAACATAACTGTTTATCCAGGCCGAGGTGTCCCCAATAGAGTTCATGCTTCACACAAGTCTTCTCCCGCCTGTATCATCAAACTCTCAATTTCTTGATAAGGATAACTATTGTACACTGGTTCTCATTCTCTGAAGATGGCTGGGACTCAGGACCAGTGTTCAGACAGTCTGATGATTCATCAATGTGACTAACAACAAAATGTTCGTTTCTGGACATTGAAATTCTCCGCAAGGCCATTCATTCTGCCTCTGTGCCATCAAAACGCAGTTACTAAGTATTATAATATTTCTGCTCCCCTTGTCTGCACATTTTGATAGCAGAGATATGATTTGTGCCTTCCTTCTCTAATACATCTCCCCTGCAGGGCCCGTTCCTTTTATATGTATTAGTTTGCAGTCCACAACACCCCATGATAATCTCTTAAACTATTTATCTGAACCAAGCAAGTCCAAGTAACAAGATTGATGTGTTTCACACTGCCCTATTATAAATCTAAGTCAGAAATTCTAAGTGAATTATGCTTGTGAACAACAGGATTCTTTACTAACCTCATTTGACCAAAGTTAAGAAAGAAGACATGTATCTTAGTTTAGTTTAGTTAAAGTTGAAAGAAACATCTTGGAAACAGTCCCTTCGGCCCGCCGAGTCAGCGCCGACCAGCGATCACCCATACACTAGTTCTATCATACACACTAGTGACAATTTACAGAAGCCAATTAACCTACATATCTTTGGAATGTGGGAGGAAACCAGAGCACCCGGAGAACATACAAACTCCGTACAGACAGTACCCGTATCGACAGTTACACAAAAAGCTGGAGAAACTCAGCGGGTGCAGCAGCATCTAAGGAGCGAAGGAGATAGGCGACGTTTCGGGTCGAGACCCTTCTTCAGACTGGTCAGGGATCAGGGAAACGAGAGATATAAACAGTGATGTGGAGAGATAAGGAACAATGAGTGAAAGATATGCAAAAAAGTATTGGTGATAAAGGAAGCAGGCCATTGTAAGCTGTTTGTGGTGTGAAAATGAGAAGCTAGTGCGACTGGGGGGGGGGGGGGGGGGGGGGAGATGGAGAAGGAATGTCAGGGCCAGAGGGCAGAGGGGGAGGTGGGGGGGAGGCAGTCTGGGTTAACAGAATTGAGAAAATTCAATGTTTAAGCCCAGAGGATGCAGACTCCCCAAGCGGAATATGAGGTGCTGTTCCTCCAACTTGCGGTGTTGATCACTCTGGCCGTGGAGGAGGCCCAGGACCGAGAGGTCGGATACGGAGTGGGAGGGGGAGTTGAAGTGCTCAGCCACCGGGAGGTCGGGTTGGTTATTGCGGACCGAGCGGAGGTGTTCGGCGAAACGATCGCCCAGCCTCCGCTTGGTCTCACCGATGTAGATCAGCTGGCATCTGGAGCAACGGATGCAGTAGATGAGGTTGGAGGAGGTGCAGGTGAACCTCTGTCGGACTTGGAATGACTGCTTGGGTCCCTGAAAGGAGTGGATGGGGGAGGTGAAGGGACAAGTGTAGCATCTCTTGCGGTTGCAAGGGAAAGTGCCCGGGGAAGGAGTGGAGCGGGAGGGAAGGGAAGAATTGACGAGGGAGTTGCGGAGGGAGCGGTCTTTGCGGAAGACAGACAGGGGGGGAGATGGGAAGATGTGGCGAGTGGAGGGGTCACGTTGGAGGTGACGAAACTGGCGGAGGACTATCTGTTGTATGCGCTGGCTGGTGGGGTGAAAGGTGAGGACCAGGGGGACTCGGCCCTTGTTGTGAGTGCATCTGCTCCCAGGATGACGTGTTCCACACCAGGTCATCGCAAATGTCCTCGTTCTTCAGAGAACGGGGTTTCCCCTCCCCCACTATAGATGAGGCCCGCACCAGGGTCTCCTCCATACCCCCGCAACACTGCCCTCTCTCCCCATTCCCCCACTCACAACAAGGGCCGAGTCCCCCTGGTCCTCACCTTTCACCCCACCAGCCAGCGCATACAACAGATAGTCCTCCGCCAGTTTCGTCACCTCCAACGTGACCCCCTCCACTCGCCACATCTTCCCATCTCCCCCCCTGTCTGCCTTCCGCAAAGACCGCTCCCTCCGCAACTCCCTCGTCAATTCTTCCCTTCCCTCCCGCTCCACTCCTTCCCCGGGCACTTTCCCTTGCAACCGCAAGAGATGCTACACTTGTCCCTTCACCTCCCCCATCCACTCCTTTCAGGGACCCAAGCAGTCATTCCAAGTCCGACAGAGGTTCACCTGCACCTCCTCCAACCTCATCTACTGCATCCGTTGCTCCAGATGCCAGCTGATCTACATCGGTGAGACCAAGCGGAGGCTGGGCGATCGTTTCGCCGAACACCTCCGCTCGGGTCCGCAATAACCAACCCGACCTCCCGGTGGCTGAGCACTTCAACTCCCCCTCCCACTCCGTATCCGACCTCTCGGTCCTGGGCCTCCTCCACGGCCAGAGTGATCAACACCGCAAGTTGGAGGAACAGCACCTCATATTCCGCTTGGGGAGTCTGCATCCTCTGGGCTTAAACATTGAATTTTCTCAATTCTGTTAACCCAGACTGCCTCCCCCCCACCTCCCCCTCTGCCCTCTGGCCCTGACATTCCTTCTCCATCTCCCCCCCCCCCCCCCCCCCCCCCAGTCGCACTAGCTTCTCATTTTCACATCACAAACAGCTTACAATGGCCTGCTTCCTTTATCACCAATACTTTTTTGCATATCTTTCACTCATTGTTCCTTATCTCTCCACATCACTGTTTATATCTCTCGTTTCCCTGATCCCTGACCAGTCTGAAGAAGGGTCTCGACCCGAAACGTCGCCTATCTCCTTCGCTCCTTAGATGCTGCTGCACCCGCTGAGTTTCTCCAGCTTTTTGTGTAACCCTCGATTCTCCAGCATCTGCAGTTCCTTCTTTAACACCCGTATCGACAGGATTGATATGGGTCTCTGGCGCTATAAGGCAGCAACTCTACCGCTGCGCCACTGTGCAACACTTTTGACAGCCTCTGGATATTGTAAAGCATCTTACAAGCAATGAAATACTTCCAAGCATATTCACTACCGCGCCATTGAAAATACATCAATTTAAACGCAGTAGAACACAAAGTGCTGGAGTAATTTGACAGATCAGGCAGCATCTTTGGAGGACATGAATTGGTGATGTTTCAGGCCAGAACCCTTCTTCAGAATTCTGGGCCAGGGCATGGTCTGAATAACAGATCATGGGTTGAATAACAGGGGAGCAGCAGAACGGCACAGGGCGGCACAGTAGCACAGGGGTAGAGCTGCTGTCTTACAGCACCAGAGACACAAGTTCGATCCTGACTATGGGTGCTGTCTGTACGGAGTTTGTACGCTCTCACTGTGACCGCGTGAGTTTTCTTTGTGTGTTCCAGTTTCCTCCTACACTCCAAAGACGTGCAGGTTTGTAGGTTGATTTGCTTCTGTGAATTGCAAATTGTCCTTAGTATGTAGATTAGTGCTAGTGTACGGTGTGATCGCAAGCCGGTGCGGACTCGCTGGGCCAAAAGACCTGTTTCTGCACTGTATCTCTAAAATCTAATGGAATCACAGAAGGTGGAATCACAAGTCTGATGTAGGGTCCCAACCCAAAACATCACCTATTCATTTCCTCCACAGACGCTGCCTGACCCGCTGAGTAACTCCAGTTCTTTGTGTCCATATAAGAATTCAGCATCTGCAGTTCATTGTGTCTCAATTTACACACAATTGGCTTAGATATTAGCTGAGGGATAATATGGGTGGGAAGAGAGGAAGTAGCGTTATGCGATCTTTCTTGTCCACCTGAGTGTGCAAACAAATTATCAGAAGGATGGGAGCAGATACAAGCATGACTTACGGGCACAGTGACAATCCAAGAGCAATGAAATTATCTTAATTCCTCTTAATTTGAGAAATATTTTCACCCTGATCATTTCTTCTTCTCTGAAGGCTACTGCTTTACAGCAACAGAGACCCGGGTTTGAACCTGACTACAGGTGCTGTCTGTACGGAGTTTGTATGTTCTCCCCGTGACTTGCGTGGTTTTTCTCCATGATCTTCGGTTTCCTCCCACACTCCAAAGATGCACAGGTTTATAGGTTAATTGGCCTGGTGTAAATGTATAAATGTTAAAAAAAATGTCTCTAGTTTGTGTGTTAATGTGCGGGGATCGCTGGTCGGTACGTAGTCGGTGGGCCGAAGGGCCTGTTTCCACGCTGTATCTCTAAACTAATCTAGAAACCCTTAGCTTAAACAGCTTCTTCCCCTTTCTTATCAGTCTTCGGAATAATCCTTCCATAAATTAGGATACAATCCCGTTCTTCCAATCTTCCTTATTGCAGACCGCGGGCTTTTTTTCTCTTCAAATTACAATGCTGTAAAACAATATTTTGCACTCTGGTTTCTTTCTCTTTGCACTGTCAGTTCCACTAGTTTATGGCCAGATTGTTTTCATGTATAGTATTATGTGATTTGACTGCATAGCACTCAAAGAAAAGCTTTTCAGTGCACATGGCATTAATAAACCAATACCCATGCCAAACTATCACAATGGCAGGTAATATCGTGATGTTCAAGAAACAGTTAGATATGTACACGGATAAGATATGTTTAATTTAGTTTTGTTTAGTTTATTGTCATGTGTACCCAAGTACAGTGAAAGGCATTCATTGTGTGCGGTCAAAATACAGGTCGATGAGGACAGAGCTGTAGGTGTTGAATATATGGACTTTGAATAAAGCATTCGACAAGGTTACACATAGTAGGCTGCTCTGGAAGTTTGGATCGCATGGGATCAAAGTAGAGATAGCAGAATGGATAGAAAATTGGCTCTATGGAAGGAAGCAGAGCGTGATGGTGGGAGGTTTTATCTCGGACTGGAGGCCTGTGACTGTGACTAGCGGTGTGCCAGGGTTCACTGCTGAGCCCATTACTATTTGTCATCTATATCAATGATTTGGATGAGAACATAGTTGGCAAAATTGGCAGATTTGATGATGATACAAAAGTGGATGGTCCTACAGATTGTGAAGATAGTTGTGAAAAATTGCAGCAGGATCGTGATCCATTGGCCAGGAGGGCTGAGGAATGGTTGTGTTAATACAGAGAAGTGTGAGGTGTTGCATTTTGAGAAGTCTAACATAGGCAGATCGTACAGAGTGAATGGTAGGGCTCTGGGGAGTGTTGTAGAGCTGAGGGATCAAGGAGTGCAGGCGCATGGTTCTTTGAAGGTGGAGTCGCAGGTAGATAGGGTGGTCAAAAGGCTTTTGGCACGTTGGCCTTCATCAGTAAGAGTATTGAGTTTAGAAGTTGGGTGGTCATGTTGCAGTTGTATAAGGCGTTGGTGAGGCCGCATTTGAGGTATTGTTTTCAGTTCCGAGCACCATGTTATAGGAAAGATGTTGTCAAGCTGGAAAGGGTACAGAGAAGATTTACGAGGATGCTGCCAGGACTTGAGTGTTTGAGCCATAGGGAGAGGTTGAGTAGGCTGGGACTCTATTCCTTGGAGCACAGGAGGATGAAGGGTGATCTTACAGAGGTATATAAAATCATGAGAGGAATAGATCCTTGCCCAGAGTAGGTAAATCGAGGACCAGAGGACATAATTAAAGGTGACGGGAGAAAGATTTAATAGGAATCTGAGGGGTAATTTTTTCACACTCAGGGTGGTGGGTGTATGGAATAAGCTGCTAGAGGAGGTAGTTGAGGCTGGCACTATCCCAACATTTAAGAAACAGTGAGACAAGTACATGGATAGGACAGATTTGGAGGGATATGGATCAAACGTGGGCAGGTGGGACTAATGTAGCTGGGACATGCTGGTCAGTGTGGGAATGTTGGGCTGAAGGGCCTGTTTTGACGCTGTATCACTCTATGACTCAAATCCATAATTATAATCGGGCCAGCCACTGTGCACAAATACATGATAAAGGGAATAACCTGAATAATGTTCAGTGCAAAATAAAGTCCAGTAAATTCCAATCAAAGACCGAGGGTCTTCAATGAGGTTGATAGTAGCTCAGGACCACTCTCTAGTTGCCAGGATGGTTCAGTTGCCTGATAACGGCTGGGATGAAACTGTCCCTGAATCTGGAGGTGTGCGTTTTCACACTTCCTTACTTTTTGCCCGATGGGAGAGGGGAGAAGTGGGAGTGGCCAAGGTGCGACTCATCTCGATTATCTTGGTGGTCTTGCTGAAACAGCATAAGGTGTAAATGGAATCAATGGAAGGGAGGTTGGTTTGCGTGGTGGTCTGGGCTGCATCCACGATTCTCTGCAACTTCATACGGTATCGGATGGAGCTGTTAGAGCAGGTTTAGTGGGATATGGGCCAAACGCAGGCAGGTGGACTAGTGTAGATCGGGCATGTTGGTGAGAATGGGAGAGATGGGCCGAAGGGCTTAGTTCCACGCTGTATGACTCTCGGACGCTATGTACCAAGGCTGGGAATTTGAAGCAATTATGGTCAGGGCAAATGTTTATTGCAATGAATGGCGATGTTATGAAAATTACAATCATCAACTCCGAGATCTATCATGGTTCAATATTGCATTAATATCGATTATCACAACAACCAGGGTGCAATTTCCACCATCAATCATTCATTTTGAATGAAATTGACAATACAAACACACAGAGCACCACAATCAAAGAACGTACAATACGCGAAGCTCACCTTTTAACGAAAATGATGAGGTAAATATAATTACCATTAATCCTATGTCATTTCATGTGGACTAAATGTTGTCTGATAAATCATAGAGTATAATTGGATCTCGCTAGTGGAAGGACACAAAAGATTTCCTCTGTCACTAACTCCAGGGACAAAAGAATATATGGCAACTGTTTACCCTGAAGCAAAATGTATTTTTGCCACAGCTTATTATCAGATTTTGCAGGTTAAATCATGCTTGGTTTGCTGAGGGAAGTATAATTATTAGTTATATCGGAGCTATGAATATCAATACTTGAGGCAGGAACCGAATCACATTCCCAGCATTAAAAATGCTAACTGTTCTTCATTCTGCTCCAGTGGAAATATCAGAAATTAGAATGATTGTTTTAATGTGCCTCCAGCTTCACCAGAGTCCGGACTCCATGGTCATTGTTTAGGGGGACTTTAACAAGGCTAACCTCAGCCAAGAGCTTCTAAAGTACAGACTTCATGTTACCTGCCCACCCCCCCCCCCCCCCCCCCAGAGGGGAGCGGCTCTGGGTCTCTCTTATCATTGTCGTTCACCTCATTCCGACCTACAGGCAGAAACTAAAACCTGCTAAGCCTGTGGTCAGAACAATGAAAAGGTGGACAAGCGAGGGCAGGGCCGGCCTTATGGAGCTGTCCCACTGTACGAGTTAATTCAAGAGTTGTCCCGAGTTTCCCCTAATTCGAACGCGGAGAATTACGGTAATAGCCGCTCGTAGGTACTCGGGGTCTCGTGGACATTTTTCAACATGTTGAAAAATCTTCACTAGTCTTCCTGAGCTTACCGCGTTTCCCAAGTAGCTGCCGTTAGCGTCACGAGCCGCTAAGTGACATCCCGAGCTCTGACGTACACGCTACGTACATTCTACGTGCTTACTACGAGTTTGATTTTTTTTAAACTCGGGAGAACTTTTAAATTAGCTCGTATAGTGGGACAGCCCCTTTAAGAGGTGCGGGGCCCATTGGGAACAATTTTGGTGAGCCTCAGGTTCCCAGCCAAGGTCTGTAGAATCATAGAAATATAAATAAAGTCTATTATAGACTTTATATCTCTATGGTAAAATGGAAAGTAATCAAAATGTGCACTTAAAAAGTGCCTGCAAGTTAATAGACCAAACAGATCTAAGCTACATTTTTATATCAAATTGCATACATGTTAGCCTACAGGTAACAAACAAAATGTGTAGATCACCTCTGAAAAGTATGTCGTTACAATACAAATTGTTTTAGTGACTTTGAAATGAAAAATAAAGTTATTTTACAAATGTATGTGTATGTTGATGTGTTTGTGTGTGTGTGCGTGATGTGTGTGTGTTAGTTGTTTGTGTGTTATGTGAGTGTGTGTGGGAGGGAAGGAGAGAAGGGAGGGAGGGAGAGAAGAGAGGGAGGGAAGTAGAGAAAGAAGGGATGGAGGGAATGAGAGAAGGGAAAGAGAGAGAGGAAGGAAGGAGGGAAGGAGAGAAGGGAAGGAGGGAAGAAGGGAAGAGAGGGTGGGAAGGGAGGGAGAGAAGGGAGGGAGAGGGCCGGCGACAGGAGCAGATGCCGGGGTCTGGGTGGACGGGTGTGAGCTGAGGCCAAGGTTTGCCAAGGTTGCTCCAACCCCCGGCCTGGCCCTCCCTATATTGTTCACCGCGTCTCCCCGGGGAGAGAGAGGGGTGGAGCAGGGGCTGTGTTCGTGAAGCACGGCGACTGGAGGGGCGGGAGTGCTGCCCTGGGACCGTGAGGGAACGACCCACCTCCCCCTTCTTCATTCCCCTTCACACCCCCCCTCCCCATCTACCTCTTTGTTCCCCCTCCACCCCTCTATTCTCTCTTCACCAGTCGCTCCCCCCTCCAACCGGGGTAGATCTACCCGAGCCGAGAGTACATTACTCTAGCGCGGGGCCCAATTGGGAGCAATTGGTCCAATTGGCTTAAGACTGGCCCTGAGCGAGGGCATTGAAAACATACAGTCCTGCTTTGAATGCACTGATTAGAATGTCTTCAGGGAAGCAACCACAAGCCTCGATGAGTATACAGACACTGTGGCATCATATGTCAGCTTTTGTGAGGACAGTTGCATTCCCACCAGGACCCGGATCAGGTTCAACAACAACAAGCCTTGGTTTACATCAGAACTCAGACAGCTCCGCCAGTCTAAAGATGAGGCCGACAGTAGCGGGGATACAGACTTCTACAGGCAGGCCAAGTTCAAGCTGAGAAGAGGAATCAGAAATGCCAAGGAAAGGTACTCTGAGAAGTTGAGGAGCAAGTTCTCAGCTAATGACTCTTCTTCAGTTTGGAAGGGCTTCCAAGCAATCACCAGCTACAAGAGGAAAATCCCCCGCTCCTTGGACCAACAACCTGAACGAGTTCTACTGCAGGTTTGATAAACAGAAACACCGATCGGTCTACACAGATATTTTCAACCAGTCCCTGCAAACCTGTACTGTCCCTGCCTGTTTCAAAGTCTCCACTATTGTCCCTGTACAAAAAGACAAGGATTACTGGTCTTAATGACTGCAGGCCTGTCACACTGACCTCTGTAGTCATGAAAACCCTTGAAAGACGTGCTGGTCCATCTGAAAAAATATTTTTTAAAAACCCTGCTGGACCCTCTGCAGTGTGCATGCCGGGCCAATAGATCAGTGGATGGCACAGTCAACCTGGGCCTGCACTTCATCCTCCCGCACCTAGAGCGCTAGGGGGCCTATGCGAAGATTTTGTTTGTTGATTTTAGCTCTGCATTCAGCACCATTGTGCCGGAGCTACTACACTCCAAACTCTCCAAGATGACTGTGCCTGAACCCCTCTGTCATTGGATCACCAACTTCCTGACAGACAGGAAGCAGCATGTGAGGCTGGGAAAGCACATTTCGGACCCGCAGACCCTTGCATAGGAGTACAAC
This sequence comes from Raja brachyura, assembly GCA_963514005.1. Next base: position 23,836,366 of record OY740795.1, on the reverse strand, counting down.
AAGGCTGCGTACTCTCTCCTCACCTTTACTCTCTCTACACCAATGACTGCACCTCCACAGACTCCTCTGTCAAGCTGCTCAGGTTTGCGAACGACACAACCCTGATTGGACTGATCCAGGATATGGAGGAATCTGCCTACAGACAGGAAGTGTCACAGCTGGCGTCCTGGTGCCTTCGTAACAACCTGGAGCTCGACGCTCTTAAGACAGTGGAATTGATAATAGACTTTAGGAGAGCTCCCCCTCCCTTCACCACACTCACCATCAACAACACCACAGTCACATCTGTGGAGTCATTTAAGTTCCTTGGAACCATCATCTCCAAGGACCTGAAATGGGAGGCCACCATCAACTCCACAGTCAAAAAGGCACAACAGAGGAAGTACTTCCTACAGCAGCTGAGGAAACACAATCTGCTACAGGCAATGATGGTCCAATTCTATACGGCCATCATAGAGTGTGTCCTCACCTTCTCCATCATGGTCTGGTTTGGCTCAGCCACCAAGCACGACACGGCTGCAGCGAATTGTCCGATCAGCTGAGAAGGGTGTTGGCTGCAACCTTCCCCCCCCATTCACGAACTGTACACTGCAAGGGCCAGGAAGCGAGCGGGTAAGATCATCTCTGATCCCTCCCACCCTGGCCACAAACTCTTTGAATCACTTCCCTCTGGAAGACGACTCCGGACTGTCAAAGCCGCCGCAGCCAGACATAAAAACAGGTTTTTTCCACGAGTAGTAGCTCTACTCAATAACCAAAAGTCTATAGCCTCATTTTGCTCTGGTATTTTATTTCATTCACATTTTTAAATTATAATGTTTTATTATTAATGTTTAATCTTTTATGTGTCATTCTTAATTGTTACTGTTTGTCGTGTTGTTACTTACGAGCGAGGCACCAAGGCAAATTCCTTGTATGTGTACATACTTGGCCAATAAACATTCATTCATTCATCCAATTGACAAGAGATTTGGTTGCAAAAGGCAATTGTCCCATCTTTACACATAGCACTGTAACTAGTGGTCAAGAGCCATTTGATTCTTGACAATAAAAAAATCTGCAGATGCTGGAAATTAGTTGTAGTTTATTGTTTAGTTTAGTGGATTATTGTCACATATGCCGAGGTACAGTGAAAAGCTTTATTGTTGCGCGCCATCCAGTCATCCAAATTACCATACGTGATTCCAACCAAGCCGTCCTCAGTGTACAGATACAGGAGGAAGGGGATAATGGTTACTTCAAGATAAAGTCTGATTACAGAGGACAGTTAGTGTTAGAAATGCTGCTGTCGAAATAAAGATTTAGAAGAGCGGAACGATTGTAATGAATGGTTGCAGATCGAGATTTGGCTTTCCGCTGGCTGGATAGCTCGCAACAAAAAAGCTTTTCACTGTACCTTGGTGAACGTAACAAAAATAAACTAACCTAAACTAGACTTCATTCCCACTATGGATGGTCCACAAGCAAACCAGCTTTCTTTTGTGATTTTTTTAAATGTAACTGGTAATTTATCTTTTAATGACCCAGTGATCTTCCTTTTCGGGATGTTTGTACTGATGCTCTGAATCCTTGAGATGTTTGGCGTACTGCGCATGTTGTTCCATTGTTTAAAAAGGGTTCAAAGAATAAACCTAGCAATTATAGACCTGTTAGTTTGAAAGGATACTTAGAGATAATATATATAAGCATCTGGATAAACAGGGTCTGATCAAGAACAGTCAACATGGATTTGTGCTTGGAAGGTCATGTTTGACAAAACCTTCTTGAATTTTTTGAAGAGGTTACTAGGGAAATTGATGAGGGTAAAGCAGTGGATGGTGTCTATATGGATTTCAGTAAGGCCTTTGACAAGGTTCCCCATGGAAGGTTGGTTAAGAAGGTTCAATCTTTTGGTATTAATGGCGGAGTAGCAAGATGGATTCAACAGTGGCTGAATGGGAGATGCCAGAGAGTAATGGTGGATGGCTGTTTGTCAGGTTGGAAGCCGGTGACCAGTGGGGTGCCTCGGGGATCTGTGTTGGGTCCACTGTTGTTTGTCATGTACATCAATGATCTAGATGATGGGGTGAAAATTTGTATAAGTAAGTATGCAGATGATACTAAGATAGGGGGTGCTGTGGATAATGAAGTAGATTTTCAAAGTCTACAGAGAGATTTGGGCCATTTGGAAGAGTGGGCTGAAAGATGGCAGATGGAGTTTAATGGTGATAAGTGTGAGGTGCTACATCTTGGCAGGGCAAATCAAAATAGGACGTACATGGTAAATGGTAGGGAATTGAGGAATGCTGTGGAACAGAGGGATCTAGGAATAACTGTGCATAGTTCCCTGAAGGTGGAATCGCATGTAGATAGGGCGGTAAAGAAAGCTTTTGGTGTGCTGGCCTTTATAAATCAGAGCATTGAATATAGGAGTAGGGAAGTAATGTTAAAATTGTACAAGGCATTGGTAAGACCATTTCTGGAGTATGGTGTACAATTTTGGTCGCCTAATTATAGGAAGGATGTCAACAAAATAGAGAGAGTACAGAGGAGATTTACTAGAATGTTGCCTGGGTTCCAGCAACTAAGTTACAGAGAAAGGTTGAACAAGTTAGGTCTTTATTCTTTGTAGCGCAGAAGGTTAAGGGGGGACTTGATTGAGGTCTTTAAAATGATGAAAGGGATAGACAGAGTTGACGTGGATAAGCTTTTCCCATTGAGGGTAGGAAAGATTCAAACAAGAGGGCATGACATGAGAATTAAGGGACAGAAGTTTAGGGGTAACATGAGGAGGAACTTCTTTACTCAGAGAGTGGTGGCTGTGTGGAATGATCTTCCTGCAGAAGTGGTGGAGGCAGGATCGATTTTAACATTTAAAAGTAAAGTGGATAGGTATATGGATGGGAAGGGAATGGAGGGGTATGATCTGAGTGCAGGTAGATGGGACTAGGGGAAAATAAATGGTCGGCACGGACTGGAAGGGCCGAGAAGGCCTGTTTCTGTGCTGTAATTGTTATATGGTTATATGGTTTGTTTTGGCTTTTAGTTCAGGGACTTTAGAGAAACATCATGGAAACAGGCCCTTTGCCGACCATCGATCAACTGTTCACACCAGTTCTGTTATTCTGCTTTTCATCCACTCCCTACACACCAGGGACAATTTACAAAGGCCCATTAACCTACAAACTCGCTCGTCTTTGGGACATAACGGGAGCACTCGGAAAAAAACCCCACGTGGCTACAGGGAGAATGTGTGCAAACTCCGCACAGACAGCACCGGGGTCTGGATCGAACCCGGGTCTCTGGCACCATGAGGCAGCAGCTCTACCAACTGTGTCACTGTGCCTCCCCTGTTTTCCACTAATTTTGGGGATTTATATTTATTTAACTCTTTATTTTGTTTGTCATCTATTGAGTACTGTGTTTACGGACTTTTTGTGCAGCTGCAAGTAAGAATTTCATTGTTCCTTTTCAGTACATATGACAATTAAACACTCATAACTCATGACATTAGTGCAAACCTGGATCTTTGGCAATTACATATTTTTAAATTGCAGCACAGAAACAAGCCCTTTGGCTCATCTGGTCTTTACTTGTGTTTATAATCCTAACAAGCCTCTTCCTGTTCTAAGTTGCATCACACCTTTCTTCGAACACAATTTAAATCATTTACGGAGGAAATAAATAATACTCCAACAATCTTTTACAGGTGCATTATAGAGGGTTTACTGACGGTTTGTATCACAAAGACTTGGGAAAAGGTTGGGAACAGGATGATGAAACTGCTTTGATATTTTTTAAAGCTTTATCTTTAAGGTCAGGTCGGGGGGAGTCCCTCCCGCCACGGGTACCATGTAATCCCGTGCTACCTGCTCCATGGTCGGATAGTCAACGGCTAAACCATCTCCCCCACCTAGTTTGCCAGGTGAGGAGGGGGCTGTGGATTCCCAGCAGGACCAAAAACAGGACTTGTCATAGGGCGGATGAGCTTCTAGCTCATGGCTTTCCACACTTCAGTAGAAGTTGCGATCACTGTCGTACATAGCATTGTAAGGAATGATGATAAAGCACACATACCAAAATCCTTTACTTCTAGTGGTGGAAGTCCGCAGGAACTGGAGGACAGAGATGTGTGGTGCGTCCGTCACCGTTCCAGTCGGAAACCAGCACCACTGTGTCGTTAATGGCTTCAACGATGATGAATGAATGATCGCTCAAAGTTACTTAAGCAGGTGAGAAAATGAGCCAATCGTCACCGATTTAGTGGTAATTTATTAAATGAATATAAAGTTGCTGAAGGATGAGATTGTGGATCATTAGAATATTTCAGCTTTAATTAGTTCATGTTTATGTTTCATAATTGTGAGCTCAGTTTAGATTCTAGTTTGGTTTAGAGATACAGCGTGGAAACAGGCCCTTCAGCCCAACAAGTCCACGCCAAACAGCGACCACCTGTACCCTAGTTTTAACCTACATACTCGGGATAATTTACAGAAGCCAACTAACTTATGTCGAGCTTCTGCTGTTGGAATAACTTAGGTCACACACAGTGATTATGACCCAAAGACTTTATCAGCGTATTAGCATAGGTAAATTCATCTTAATACGTTACACAAGAAAGGGCTGAGAAGCTTTCTGTTAAACTAGTAGGCGTAGCTACAAAGTATGACTCATAACATGAGTGACACTGATCTACACCCTCCCTCTTAAAGAATTAAATGTCAGTACAAAACCATTGACTAAATAAGGCATGCATAGCAATTGATCATAATCTGGAGGAAAGTCAAACATAGCCCGGGTATTTCACGGTGGGCTTGCCAACTAGACCAGCACGTGTGCGATAAAAACCATCTCCGTTCTTCCGCACTGGGGACGGAGCCGGTGGCTTCACGGGTGACGGAGATTGAACCAGCATTCCCGGTGATGAAACGGGGACTACAGCGCAGGCGGAGAGGCGTCGCCACTGGCAAAGCAGCCGCTCCTGAAGTGGGTTGTTGTGCTGGTGTAGGCGGCTCAATGCCACTGGGCATCGACGGAAGTACACTAGTATGGTCTGGATAATACGGAGGTGGAGTCCGGTCATTCACAGGCAGGATATGTTGTCTGTTATGCCTGTAGGTGCCGCCATCGGCTTTGACCCGATATGAGCGTGGCTCAGAAGCAGTTCCAGAAATTATACCAATATGGTCATGGCCTATGTCAGTTTGCAAACGAACCACCTACCCATTGGTTAATCGTGGCAGCGGCCTACTTGTCTTGTCATACCACTGTTTTTGAATGTCACGCTTTTGTTGTAACCTGGACTGGATTTCCGATGGTGGAACTGTTAATCCTGGCCAAATTGGCAAGGCTACGACTTTAAAATGGGGTAAAAGCTTCAGGGTTGCTGAGAGATTTGGTCAATTTGGAATTACTCTCTGCAGAACTGGGACAAGCTGCGGAGCGGTGCCAGTGTGTCTAGAGCCTAGATACAAGTTACAAGAAAAGAATAAGAACATCTGCAGACCCTGTCAATTAGGTGCAAAATGCATAGAATGGATTGGATGACTGCAAACCAGACACACACCTTGTAAATAATGTTGCAGAGTTCTACTTTGCAGAGTGTTGATTGGATGAGGTATTGAGCCTTGTCTGGGTTTCTTGTAGATCAGGGCAAATGTTGCTAAGTTGCTCCCTTGAGAAGCCCTGTTTGAATACAATGTATTAAGCTGCTGTATTATAGGGTTAGGGAAATGTCTGTTATGTATGGGGTTAATCAATATCTGTAATTGGATTGTTCAAAGACCACCCTGCATGTGGTTTGGTCCCTCGAGGTCCCGGCACATATAAAAGTCCGTTGCCACGAGGTCAAGCGTCGATCTTCTGGGATAGCACTTGGGACTGCATGACCTTCTGGAGTGTCTCTGTTTGAGCGAGGCCTAAAGGGCTTGATCAGGCAGATACAAGGATCGAACCCGCGGTGGGATAGGTACAGTAGTTGAACTGTAATTGTGTTTTGTTAAAATAACGATTAGTTGTTCAAGCGCTTGATTAAGTGATTTTTGACTGAAACTAGACTGGGGGGAAGCTTAAAATTAGTAATTTACTGAACCACCTGTGGGATCAATGCCTGATCCGCCACAGGCACCGTGGCTCGGGTCTGCCTTGACAATAAATGTTGAGCGGGTGAACCCAAAATGGGGTCGTGGGAGATGTTGCGTAGGTTGAGCAGATCCAGGTACACGTCAGATTTAGCTCTGTACGGTCGTTGCATGAGCTGTTTGGCACTCTTGACAGCCCGCTCAGCTAGTCCATTCAACTGTGGATATTCAGCGCTGCTAGTAATGTGGTGAAAACCCCAACTAGTGATGTGGCAAAAACAGAAGGGCTGAAAGAGACAAGTCCCAGGTCATGACAAGCTTTGGCACCCAGCAGAGACGGCACATCCTCACGAACAACATAGAAACTCAGGTTGTGGACACGTGAGTTAAGACAGCAGCGTAATTTGACTTGGCCAATAGGGTGCACTGGAACTCCTGCAAATGGGAGAAGAGAGGCAGCCATAGGAGTGACAGTCTCTGTTTTTCATAACTTTTTCAACACAGCTAGACACATCACATTACATCTGGCCCCTGTGTCAACTTTCAGATAAAAGTTCTTGCCATTAATGAGCAAAGTGACCTTGGGGTCTAGTTGTTTGTGTATTGTGTCAGACACGGAATGCACATCCAAGTCAAAACCTTCGCTAGCAGTCTGCACATCCACGGAAGCTGGTTGAGAGCATTCCAAGAGCAAGTTCTCATGGCCAAGTGAATTAACAGATTGCCTTGTTTGAAGTCTATTGCTGCGCAAGCGGCAGCATTTGAAGAAATTATTCTTTTTGTTACAAAATCGACATAATTTTCCATACGCAGGGCAACGGTCATGAGCAGCAGCATGCGAACCCCCACACTTAATACAATTGTCTATTAGTCTCACGATAGAGTTGTCGGGCATTTGAGGAGAATGGCAAGAGATTTGATAAGACATGCCGGCAACATTGATTTCATGACCAGCAGAGTGCCCTAAAACTTTTGTTTGACCATCAGCCATTTCAGCAACGCGACAGCGGTTTTCAGCAGGCTCTAGAGTAAGCTCAGCATCCCGCAGTAACTTGTCGCGTAATTTAATATTGCGGACACCATAGACCAAACGGTCATGGACTAGGCTATCACATATATCCCTGAAATCGCATCGACTGGCAATGTGCTTCAAGGCACTGACAAACATCTCCACAGGTTCACCCTGTCAATGGCTTCGGGAAAAGAACAAATGCGTCTCCATGACCAAGTTAGTGCGTAACTCACATAACTGTCGGAATTTGCGTAGTAGGCAATCAGGGTCACGGATAGACTCAACGGGAGCTGACACCATGATCATGACACCACGTTCATGACACCATGATCATGACACCACGTTCATGACAGCATGTCGAGCTTCTGCTGTCGGAATAACTTGGGTCACACACAGTGATTAAGACTGAAAGACTTTATTAGCATTACAGCATAAGTAACTTCATCTTGATATGTAACACAAGACTGAGGGAGAAAGCTTTCTGTTAAACTAGTGGGCGTAGCGACAAAGTACGATTCATAACATGAGTGACACTGATCTACAACCTACAAACCTGCACGTCTTTGGAGTGTGGGAGGAAACTGGAGCACCCGGAGAAAACCCACGCCCTCACAGGGGGAGCATACAGACTCCGTACAGACAGCACCGATTGCCAGGATAGAACCTGGGTCTGTGAGCCGTGAGGAAGTAACTCTACCGCTGCACCACTGTGCCTCCTATGGCTGAGGAGACCTCAAATGGTAAACAAAGCCAATGAAAACGATTTCTAGACCAGACAAATGACAATAAAAGTAATCCGTTGGAGCTCCTTTAGTGCCACATGTATATTTTAAAGTAATTTCTGATCTTTAGTTCCCGGGGGGGCGGGGGGAGGGGGCAAACAAATGACCATTGTCCAACGTCTGACAATCCAATGTAATATTGGAGACATCTGCAGCATTAATCAAGCATTTTGCTGAAGACATCCCATCATCTTATTCTGTTGGCTCATGAATAGAATATCAGCACATCCTGAGACTTGCATTGTGTGACTATCGGTCATTTATGGGTAATTAATCTTGCCTGGCTTCTAAGTTCAATTCTAAGACAAAGGAAATTCCAGTGACTCAGCAATTAATTCTCAAGCTCTCTTAGTGCCAAGACTGTTGTATCAACAGAGATGCACAGAAACTTGCAATGAGATATTCAGGTGCTGAGCTAAGTAAGTCCACACCCATCAAACTGCTTTGGTCTTGTTGGAACAATATAAAAATAAACTTTCTGTTGAATTTCCTTCCAACTTGAAGGCTGTGGTAGGTAAATTGGTAGATTAACGAAACGCTATGTTTATGGTAACCAACAAACGTCGAGGGCCTTCCGAGCCCACAAGGTCAGCTGCGGGAGGCACTCCCGGGGCACTAAAGGTGGATGGGTGTAGAGAGGGACGTCGGTTTGCTGGAAGATAAGCATTTTATCGGGGTACATCACAGCGTGATTTGGGAACAGCTCCATCCAAGACCGTGAGAGATTGCAGAGGATTGTACATGCAGACCAAACCATCACACAAACCAACCTCCCTTTCATTGAGAACGGTCTCGACCCGAAACGTCAACCATTCCTTCTCTTGAGATGCTGCCTGACCCGCTGAGTTACTCCAGCTTTTTGTGTCTATCTCCCTTCCATTGACACCTCACGTTGCCTCGGCAAGGCTACCAGCAAAATCAGGGACGAGTCGCACCCTGGCAACTCCCTCTTCTCCCCTCTCCTATCAGGCAAGAAATATAAAAATAAAAGTGTACAGTGCATCTCCAGATTAAGGGACAGTTTCTTCTCAGCTGTTATCAGGTAACTGAACCATCCTGCCAACTAGAGCCAGACCTGAACAACAACCTCCCACATTGAAGACCCTTGGACTATCTCGGATTGGACTTTACTGGCGTTAACTTGCATTAAACGTTATTCACGTTATTTTGTCTCATATCTGCACACTGTGGATGGCTCAATTGTAATCATGCATTGTCTTTCCACTGACAAGCAACAAAAGTTTTTCACTGTTCCTTGGTACATAAGAAAATTAATTAAACTCACCTCAACTCCATGAAAAGCGACGGCTGAAGGCCCTGTAGCCGCCTGGGGTTCGCCTGGGTCGGGCGCTGCTCATAAGATCTAGAACGGGGATTAGACCTTGAAATTGGTGCTAAAACCTGACGCCTCTTGCATTTAAAAGACACTTGGATAGGTACATGGATAGAAAAAGGTGTAGAAAGATACTGAGTAAAAGCAGTCAAATAGTTTGAGTTTAGATGGGACATCTTGGTTGACTTGGATGTTGGGCCGAAGGGCCCGTTTCCATGCTGTATGGCTCTATATGTCTCCATTAACATTGACAAACAGCCAAGTTCCTGTGCAGAAATCCATCGTGCAAGCAAGCGACTGAGATGGATCTCAGGACATGACCTACACATATTGATATTGCTCTTTATCACATTCTCGGGAATGTCTTAAAGCACTTTATGTCCAACAATTTTGATTGCAGGGTAATGACTCAGCCTGGCGTCTCATTTTAAGACAGTTATGTTCCACTGCCTTTGAGAAGGTGATTTTCTTTATGGTTGGGATTTTAATTAAGAATGACATTAGACAAAGAATTACTGTAATAAAATGTATGTGGTACATAGTTCCTTTAAAGTGGGTCACAGGTAGATAAGGGTGATCAAAAAGGCGTTTGGCACATTGGCCTTCATCAGTCTATTGAGTATAGAAATTGGGAGGTCATATTGCAGTTATATGAGACATTGGTAAGGCCAAAATTAGAGTATTGTGTTCAGTTTTGGGCACAATGTTATGGGAACTATTTTGTCAAGCTGGAAAGGGTGCAGAGCAGATTATGAGGATGATGCCAGGACTGGAGGGCCTGAGCTATGGGGGGAGGTTGAGCAGGCTGGGACTCTATTCCTTGGAGCAGGAGGATGAGGGGGTGATCTTATGGAAAATCATGGGAGGAATAGATCGGGTTGATGCACATAATCTCTTGCCCAGAGTATGCTTTTGAGGTGGAGAGGGCTGTGCCTGAGATGGAACGTGCTGAGTCCACCACTTTCTGCAGCCTCCTATTCCTGGAATTTCCAGAAAATGACAAAGCAGAATAACAAGTTCTCCTTGAGAAACCTGTGAAAATAAATTACGGTAGATGCAATCTTGAGAGTTTCAGCTTTGGAGAAATATTTCAAGCAGAGTACTTGCAGAGCAAAATGAGTAGAAAAAGAAGATTCAGACTTCAGATTTGGTTTTCATAGAAAAATATTGAAATGCTCATTAGTGAATGAAAATATTGAAATGCTCATTAGTGAATGAAAATATTGAAATGCTCATTAGTGGCTGCTAACAAATTTCTATACCTGGTTCCTGATTCTCTTACCACAGATGAATAATGATTTAAATTTTATGAAGTAAAATTACACTGGGCATTGCAGGGTACAAATTAAGACCGAATGGAGAAACAAAGAGCTGCAGATGCTGGTTTACAAATAAACCCAACTTTCAGGAGTAGCTTACAACCTAAGGGCATCAACATTGCCTTCTCCAATTTTAGGTAACTACCCTAAACCCCTTGCCTTTCCCCCCCCCCCATCTCCCCCCTTACCTCCACTTTGATGCCCCCCCCCTTCCATGTGCCCCACCTGGACTCACTCCCATTCTCCTCCACTTACTTCACAATTCACAACTCTTCTATCCTTATCTCACACCTTCCTCTCCTCTCACCTGCATATACCCATCACTCGCCAGGCTTTGTCCTTCCCCCCACCACAACCAGTCTGAGTAATGGACCTGGCCCGAAACATTGCCTGACCATGTTCTCCAAAGATGCTGCCTGACCCACTGACTTACTCCAGCACTTTGTCTTTTTAAGTCCGAATAGAGTAAAGCCAGCCAAACCTTCTGATAAATTGCACATCTGAACATCTATCTTGGCATGGTAATGCATGCAAAATATCGACCAAATTAATCCCTTGACAGGATATGCATCTCTGCAGTCGTTGCTTCTTTTGTCTCAAGGCCCTGATCATCTTAATTTTGGAGCAGTCTGGCTTCTGATTAAGCTGTCCTGAAATTTCAAAGCTGTGCGCTGGATGCTGAACATTAGTTGTCTTGTTTTAATCAATGCGTTTCACTCCTATTTCAAGTCCATGGTTCTAAGTCAAGGGCCTGTCCCACTTGGGCGTCATTTGTGCATCATTTACGCAGCATCCCAAATTGGTGCGTTGTGACACGCGTGTGGTGAGGCGTATGCAGTGACACACGGTGCTTCCCTATCGCCCCAGGATCTTGGAATGTTTAAAATCCTCGCGCGCCACCTGCGTGACGTATCCCTTGCGCACGCTGATGTACTGATGGTGCACGTGTAGCGCATGGTGATGCATGGTTACGCATGAACATTGCCTATGCTAATTTATTATGCGTCACCGTGCGTCAACATCCGTAACTATGCGTCGGCGCGCCATTTGCGTGTCATTTGAGCGCCGCACCACGTGAGGACCCGGGTATAAAACGCGCTGAGATTTTCGCTGGGAAAATCCTTGCCACAGAGATCGGACTAAAATAACAGTATAATACGAGCGACATCCCAATGGCTCCCAAAAGAAGCAGGGCCCTCAATAGCAAAGCGCGCGACTGTCCGACTGCTAGATGATTTTCGCACGTCAGTCACTGCCGGCCTGTTGCCTAAATGACACGCAAATGATGCCCAAGTGGGACAGGCCCTTAATTCATTCTTGCAAGCCTGTAAAGGCGGCTCAGTGGCGCAGAGGTAGAGTTGATGCCTTACAGCGCCAGAGACCTGGGTTCGATCCTGACTGCCTCGACTGTCTGTACCGAGTTTGTACATTCTCCGGGTGCCCTGATTTCCATTCACACTCCAAAGACCTACAAGTTTGCAGGTTAATTGGCTTCAGTAAAATTGTCCCTAGTATGTAGGATGGTGTTAGTGCAAGGGGTGATCGCTGCGGACTCGGTGGGCCGAAGGGCCTGTTTCCATGCCTGTATTTCTGGTCAAAAATCTAAGAATTCCGATTTATTTGTTTCATCAAATTTAGGAAATAAAGCATAATATCAACCACTCTACTCACACCGAGCCCATTTCTCAATCATCATCAGGCTGCATGTAAGGTTGCTGTCTATCTTTGGTCTATGCCACTACAAACACAGTCACTCTGTACTATTTGAGGAATTATAGGGAGGAGCTAGCTACTCACTAAATCACAAAAGGAGGCCATTAGCCCTTTGGGTCAATGCTGACCCAAAGCCGAGCAATCCCATCAGTTCCATTTCTCTGCTGATTTCCATGCAGCTTTGCACCCTATTCTGTCTCACAAGCCCATCAAGTTTCTTTGATTATTTTGAAACTTATCCACATTAGACGTAATTCATAGCAGCGAATTCATTCACCCATTGACTGTGAACCCCGCCTGGAGTTGGAGCCTCATCCGAGGTTTGTCTGCTGCCCGCCACCCGAGGACCGGGAAATGTAGAGGGATTTAGAGATACGGAGCAGAAACAAGCTCTTCGGCCCACAGAGTCTGCGCCGACCAAGCATCCCTGCATATTAACACTATCCTACACACACTCGGGACAATTTACAATTATACCAAGCCAATTAACCGATAAACCTGTTGATCTTTGGCGTGTGGGAGGAAATCGAAGATATCAGAGCAAACCCATACAGTCACAGGGGGAGCGTACAAACTCTGTACGCACAGCACCCGTAGTCGGGATCGAACCCGGGTCTCTGGTGCTGCAAGCGCTGTAAAAGACCTGTCCCACTTGCGTGACCTAATCCACGAGTTTTGACGAGCTTAGGCGGGTTAAAGAAATGTCATGGTCCTGTTGACTCGCCGAAGTAGAAGACCTCCTACGACCTTCTTCGAGAATATATATGTAGCGACTCTACCTCTGTGCCCCATGCTGCCCTTCCAGGGAGGGTGGAGGGAATCGGAGATGGCGGTGGACGTGGGCAAAGGGTGGGTAAGAAGGAACCGGAGGTTTTGACAGCATCATCAAGGATGGCTGCGGGAGGACCCCCCCCCTCCCCCCGGGGCACCAAAGGCTGAAAGTGGCCGTGCGAGGAGAGGGATAAGGGACGACGGTCTGTTGTAGTCACACGGAGAACATGCAAACTCCGTACAGGCAGCACACGTAGTCAGGATGGAACGTCGGTCACTGGTTGTAAGGCAGCAACTCTACCGCTGCGCCACTGTGCCGCCTCTCAATCTCCGAGACTTTCTTTCAGGATGTTCTTTTTGGAAGGAAATGAAGAGAAATGTCTTTAGTCAGAGGGTGGTCAATGTGTGGAATTCTTTGCCACAGAAGGCTGTGGAGGCCACGTCAGTGGATATTTTGAAGGCAGAGATAGATAGATTCTTGATTAGTGTGGGTGCCAGAGGTTTTTGGGAGATGGCAGAAGAATGGGGTTAGGAAGGAGATAGATCAGCCATGATTGAATGGCAGTAGACTTCATGGGCCTAATGGCCTAATTCTAGTCCTATTCCTTATTACTTCAGAGAAAACAATCTAAATTTGTCCAAATTATCCTTATGAGTAATACCCTCTAATTCAGGCCGCATTCTGGTAAACCTTTTCTGCATAAAGATAACGTTAACATTAACTTTAACATTTGCCAACACATCTCTATTGAAAAAAAAAATGTTTTTTTCAGTCAAACACACCATAGTGAGGATGTACACATTTTTCCACATTATATTGCATTTGCCACATTATCACCCATTCAATTCACTTGTCCATATCCCTTGAAACTTCTTTACATTCTCCTTACAATCCTCTGTCAGTTGTGTGTCAAAAAATGATGTTATATATTTCAGCTCATAACCAAAGGATCCAGGTGGAGAACCAATTTAGTTTCTGCAAGGAAATTAGATGATTACGTGCGACAAATGGAATAGAAAAAATTACTAAAAGCATGAGACGGAGTAGATAAAATGAAAGGAGACTATTGCAGAGTATAAAGTAGTTGGGATTAAATAGCCTATTTCTCTGCCATATTTTGCAGACAGTGAGGAAAGCTGTCAAAGTAGACAGCGGGATATAGATCAACTACGAAAGTGGGTGGAGAAATGGAAATGTCAAAGACTGGAGGCGATTGCTTTATGATGAAAGGGGCAAAGTTTAAAAGAGATGTGCACGGCAAGTTTTTTCACGCAGAGTTGTGGGTCTGAAATTCATCTGAGCAAGTGCAAGGTGTTGTACTTTGGGAGGTTGAATGTAATGGGAAGGCGTACTGTTGGTGGAATGCCACGTAACAACATTGATGGCAGAGGGATTTTGGGATCCAAGTCCATAGCTTCCTGAAAGTGGAAACACAGTTAGAAAGAATGGTAAAGAAAGTCAATGGTTGTCTTCATTAGTCGGGGCATTGAGTATAAGAGCTAGGAAGCCATGATGCAGCTCTATAGCATCTCGGTTAAGCCGCATTGGGAGTATTGTGTGTAGTTCTGGTCACCCCAATAGAGGAAGGATATGGAGGCTTTGGAGAGGATGCTGAATAGGTTTACCAGAATGCTGCTTGAATTGAGGGGGGGGGTCTTATCTGCAAGGGGAAGTACATGTCCATAAGTTGTCAGAGCAGAGTTAGGCCATTCGGCTCATCAAGTCTAATCCAGCATTCAATCATGGCTGATCTACCTTTCCCTCTACAACCCCATTCTCCTGCCTTCTCCCCATAACCCCTGACACATACTAATCAATCAGTCTGAAGAAGGGTTTCGGCCCGAAACGTTGCCTATTCCGTCGCTCCATAGATGCTGCTGCACCCGCTGAGTTTCTCCAGCACTTTTGTCTATCATCGATTTTCTAGCATCCTGCAGTTCTTCTTAAATACTAATCAATCTTACTACTTTAATCTTACTAGATTTGAAGGGAGACCTGAAAGAAGTATGTATAATTATGAGAGGCATAGAAAGGGTAAACAGTCAGAACCTTTCTCCCAGGGTGGAAATGTCAAAGACTAGAGGACATAGCTTTAAGATAAAAGGAGCAGATTTTACAGGGAAATGTGCAATTTTATATGCAGAGGGTGGTGGGTGTCTGGAACGTGCTGCTGGATGTGTTGGTGAAGGCAGATACGATAGTGGCATTTAAGAGGCTTTGAGATAGGCACATGGATAGGCAGGGAATGGGGGAATATGGAGGTGGAGGAGATGTTTAACTTGGCTTCACTTTCGGCACAGGTACTGTGGGCCCAAGGGCCTGTTCTTGTGCTGTGCTATTCTAATGTGTAGGAAGGAACTGCAGATGCTACTTTACACTGAAGATAGACACAACATGCTGGAGCAGCTCAGCGGTTCAGATTCAATCTGAAGAAGGGTTCCGACACGAAACGTCACCTATTCCTTTTCTCCTGAGATGCTGCTTGACCCACCGAGATACTCCAGCATTTTGTGTCTGTACTGCTCTGTGCTCTATGTAACCTGCACATAACTCCGGACAACAGCAAGTCACAAGAGATGATTTAAGCTCATTTGAACTGCAAAGGTTTCAGCAGAATCTCAGGGACAGAGAACCATCAAATAATGTCTTCAGATACCTGCCACCCACGGTCAGGTTATATTCAGCACCACTGCCTGCGGTAATCATTCTTCCCTTTAACATGAGCATATAAATTCAGGGCATGAGGTCTGGTGTCAAAGAGTCGATGATATTAAACACGGGTTAGATTGCTTCAAAGTCAATCAGGAGCTCCAGTTAAAAATAATGAAAATTACCTATACGTTGCATTTCCACATGGAACAAAATTAATTAAAGATCAAATGGAAGTCCTGCTTGTTGATCAAATTGGTCTTTTGGCGAAGTTAACAGAGTATCTTTCTTAACTGGAATGCACAAAGGCCAGTGGGTGACCTTCAGGTCTCTGTGATGCTGATGGAAAGGACTTATAAAGTTGGGGCATTACACAGCTGGTTTAACATGGCGAGCACATGCATGATTATCCTTTCACCCTGGGCCATTTCAATCATCGCACTGACACGTTTCAGTGGAGTTCTTGCACTGATGGAGCTCTTCATCAGTATAAAAACTCCAGAAAAAAACTAGAGAAGATATTGCTGCCGACTTGACTGACAAACATGACCAAGAGGGTCATTGTGGGAACACTTTGGATTTCGTCCACATTTCATAGAGTCTTTAGACTTTAGACGTTATCATAATCGTAATCATATTTTGTTAGCCAAGTATGTTTTGCAACATACAAGGAATGAGATTTTTACAGTCATACCAATAAAAAGCAACAAAACACACAAAATACAATTTAACATACACATCCTAGCAACGTTACAAAATTTTGAGATTTAAAAAATCAAGTCTGCAATTTATCCCATCAGATAAAGCATAAAAAGAAGTTTAATTTGACACCTAATTTACTTTCATATCTTCAGTATTAAGAAAGTTATGGCCATTTTCATACTCGGAAATTAGCATCTTGCTCCCCTTTGCCTTTCAATTGACTTAACTCAAAAGCTGTGATCTGGAAAAGTTAAAAGCCCATAACTTTATAAAAAATTAAGAGAACTCAATGAAATTTTCAGTTATTATAGATTGAAGCATTCTGAAACAAATATGAAACAATCTTACTTGGATGACCTGAAATTAAAGCATATAATTAGTTAGTTATCTAATTGTAGCTAATTACAAAATTCAATGAGTAGATCTAAACATCTATCCATTTCTTAAGAAAATATAAACTTTTTTTAAATTGCCTAAGTGTCCAAATAACATTCACACAATAATCCACAATATAACATAATTTTTAAATCTCATTTTCATGAATTTCTGGGCCAAATGGAAGGAATTTAGTGTTTGATTCCTGTAAATTAATGGCCATTTAAATCAACTAGCGAGTGGGTTTTAGTGGAATGCGGTGGATTGGAACGTTGCGGTTAGCGGTGAAGTCGGGGGGAAAAATACCGTTGGTTCATAGATTTTTTTGGACCCCATTTTGCAACATAAAAATATTATTAAAGCCTCCCGAAAAACCTACTTTTAATATAAAAATAAACTATTTACCTTTTCTTCTCCCCTACGCAAAATCCTTCCGGTTATCAGTTCTCACGGCTTTTGAAGGTGATTTTTAAATTACTCTAGTTAATAAATAATTTAGAGTAATTTAAAAATACCTTCATTCATGAAATGTCTGAGCGATTTTTCTTCCGCAACCAAATTGCCGACATTCATCGATTTGTCCTGCCTGTGGAAAAACGGCACTTTAAGCCCGCCCCCCTCTGAAAGGCGCCAAAGTCGTGCACACGGGGAGCAGCAGAAGTGCAGCGCTGCTCAAGGTAAGTTTTGCAACATACCTACACATCCACCACAGCGACTCCTCCACATTCTTCACTGTGATGGAAGGTGAAAAAAAAGTTCAACCTTTCCCTTCTTTGTCCTCCCACGGTCGGGGTCCTCGAGCCTTTCGTTGATGGGACAATCTTGGCTCCCGTGGCCAGTGATTAGAGATACAGTATGGAATCAGGCCCTACAGCCCTCTGAATCCACGCTGATCATTGATCAACCCACACACTAGCACCATCCTACATACTAGGAATAGTTTACCTTTTTTTTACAAAGCAAATTAACCTGTAGTGTGGAGTGTGGGAGGAAATCGGAGCACCCGGGGAAACCCACGTAGTCACATGGACAATATACAAACTCCGTACAGACAGCCCCCGTAGTCAGGATCAAACCCAGGCCTTTTGTTTTGTTTAGTTTAGTTTAGAGGAACAATGGTTTGCAGGACGACCGGAATGGAGGTGACGGCTGCAAAGGGCCTTTGTGGCCAACTGCACCAGGGACTTATTCTCCGCTCCCTGGAGAATAAGCTGGACTACCTAAGGCTGGACCTGGTAACCAAACGGGAGGTGAGGGATTGCTGCGCCCTGATCCTAACAGAGACGTGGTTAAACTCCTCTGTTCCCAACGGCGCCATTAGCGTGGAGGGGTTAACAGCATTCAGGTTGGGCAGAAGCTACGCTCTCAGTGGGAAATCCCTGGGTGGTGGTGTGTGCATTTACACAAATAACAGCTGGTGTAATAATGCCACAGTGGTGTCAAATTATTGCTCCCAAGACATTGAGTTTTTGACAATAAAATGCAGACCCTTCTATCTGCCCAGGGAATTCACCATTATAACCATCACAGCCGTGTACATCCCACCCAGTGCAAACACTAAGGAGGCCCTGAATGCTCTTTATCGTTCCATTAGTGACCTACAATCTACACATCCAGATGGTGTCTTCATTGTTGCTGGGGATTTTAACCAGGCCAACATGAAGACTGTTCTCCCACATTACTACCAGCATGTAGACTTTGCAACCAGGGGAATGAATACACTGGACCTAGCCTATACTAACATCAAGAAGGCATTCAAGGCAGTCCCCCGCCCTCACCTTGGCTCCTCAGACCATATCTCTGTGATGCTAATTTCATTTCGGAGTCACGTGAGTGACTTCGTGAAGAGCCCGCCGGCACGCATGCGCGACATATCGTCGCATCGCATTGCTGTCGACGGCTGGTCGGGAGCGCGGCTCCTGACCAGCCCTTCAGAGGGCCGACTCAGGTAAGGCTAAGCCCCCTAGAGTTGGTGTTTCCTGTTGGGGGGGGGGGAGCAGTGTGTTCTCTCCCTACAGGAACGTGGATTTGGAGTCGCCGCCACTTATCCCGGAGCCTTTCTCAGCGGCTCACCTGCGAGTCGGGCCGGGAAACAGGCGTGGTAGTCGGGGAGCCCTGTTGGTACAGGGCCCGACCCGCCGATACACCGGAGCTCCAGTGTGAGTTGGTGTTTTGTTGTGGCGGGTGTATATTATGTTCTCTCCCTGCAGGTACGTGGGGAAATAGACGTGGATGTCGGGGAGCCCTGTTGTTACCGGGCCCGACCCGCCGCTATGCAGGAGCTCCAGTGCCGATTCAAGGAGCAGGTGCTCCAGTGTTGATTTGAGGAGCAGGAGCTCCAGTGCTGGTTCAGGAGCAGGAGCTCCAGTGCTGGATTAAGGAGCAGGAGCTCCAGTGCTGATTCGAGGAGCAGGAGCTCCAGTGCTGATTCAAGGAGCAGGAGATCCAGTGCTGGTTCCAGGAGCAGGAGCTCCAGTGCTGATTCAAGGAGCAGGAGCTCCTGTGCTGATTCGAGGAGCAGCAGCTCCAATGCTGATTCCAGGAGCCGAGAACGGGGTGCCTCTCGAAAGGGGGGACCCTGCCACAAGTTCGCCATTGGCGACCACGGGGAAGGGGTCGTGCTGCGGCCCGACCCCCCTCCGCTAGCCCTTCGTTGAAGGGCAGGGGAGGAGCCCGTAAGCCTAAACCCGGTTCGGGCCAAGGCTCCACCAGCCGCCATGGTGCGGTCTGGTGCAACGGCGGGACCTGGGTCTGTGAGATCTGCTATCCAACTCCCAAACCCCGCCGCTGGGACGGGGGGCTTGGGTACGGTCCCGCCTCGGTCGCCGAGTCCCCTGTCGATGGGGGGGACGAGACCGTGCGTCGGCAAGGTCCACGATGTGGACAGCCGGCAAGCCCGCGCGGGCGTCGCTCCATGCTTCTGCTGGAGTCGACCCCAAGCCGTCAGGGCCCTTTGTGGCAACGGCTTCCGCTCCCGTTAAACGGAGACGGTTGAACACCTTTCCCGCGCGGGAATCGCGTAGTTCGCTGCGGCGGCCGATAGCGACAACTTCCGGCACCGAGATCACTTCTCAGAGGTGCGGGCCGATGAAAGGAGCCCCGGCAATCTTTCTGAGCCGGAGGTCTCCGACCACCCCAGTGTTCAGGGTGAAGGGCGTATGGCCGCATGACGCGGCTACTGGAGAGGAGCCATCCAGCTCCAGTAGGCACAGGGAGGTTAACCGCCGTCAGCAGAAGTTGAGAACCGTCAGCAGACACTAAGCCCAGCGAACTGCTCCTCCCTTCAACGAGCCCATACGCCACGGTCGCCGAGTCCCCCATGCATGGGAGGACGAGACTATGCGTCGGCTAGGTCCATGATATGGGCAGCCGGCAAGCCCGCGCGGGCGTCGGATCTCCATGCTAAGTCAGGTGCCGACTTCCCATCGCATTTGCCCTCCGAGGCAGCGAGACCAAGCTCCGCCGAGGAGGCGTTTGAGAGTACCTCCCGCGCGGGAATCGCTCAGCTTCGCTGCAGCGGCTACCGGCGACAACTTTCCGGCGCCAGGTTCACCTCGATGAGGTGTGGGCCGATGGACGAAGCCCCAGCAGTTCAGCAGAACATGAGGACTTCGGCCGCCCGAGTTTTAGCTCAAGGGGCGTATTGGCCAGGATGGAGCGGATATTGGAGCCCCTCCTGCAGCAGAATCAACAAAATTCGGGGAAGACTTCTCCAAGAGGGAAGGATATTCGGGGTCCTCCATCCCAGCATATGCCTCAACGGAAGTTTACGCTGTCTGCCGTTGAGCAGGCAGCAGGCACGGCTGAAAATTTTCGTCGGAACAAAAGGCGTGATAGAGAAAACTATTCACGAGCCCATTGAATTCGTCTCCCATATTTTTACTAGGCCAAAAAAGGATGGAGGTTGTCGGGTGATTATTGACTTGACCAGTTGAATACCTTTGTAACATATACACATTTTAAAATGGACACCTTTTGAGACAGCCAAATCACTGCTTTCGCATGGTTGCTTTATGGCATGTATTGATTTGAAAGATGCATGCTATTCAGTGTCCATCCGGAAACATCACCGGAAATTTTTGAAATTTGTCTGGATGGATCAGCTCTGGCAATATCGGGCCTTACCAAATGGGCTTATTACCGCCCTAGGCTTTACTAAATTACTCAAACCTATTATGGCCAAATTACGTATACAACATCATATTGTAATGGCTTATTTAGATGATATTCTGCTTATTGGCACTCTGGAAGCGCTGTTTCAGCAACTGTTACTATATTTCAGCAGCTGGGGTTTATAGTCCATCCAGAAAAATCGAAGTTTCACCCATCCCAGGTTATGGATTATTTGGGTTTCACGGTGGACTCTATTCTAATGAGGGCCAACATTCCATTTCACAAGGTGGAGGAAGTTTCCCTTGCATGTCAGGATCTCGCATCCGCCAGTATACCATCTATTCGGCCTACAGCTAAGATGATTGGGAAAATCGTAGCTTTATTTCCGGCAGCCCGGTTTGGACCTTTGCATTATCAAAATCTGCGAAGGGCCACGATTGCTGCGTTAAAAAAGAACGCTGGTCATTTTGACAGACCTATGGGGCTGCCTTCCGATGCTAAGGTTGAGCTACAATGGTGGGTGTCCAATATTGGCAAGGCATTCAAACCCATTGTTGTGCCCAATCCGGTGGTATATTTGCAAAACTGACGCAAGCTTGGGGAGCTGCGGACAGCTCTTCTAGTTGTGGAGGCAGGTGGGATCCCCTTGAAGCTAGCATCTTGCTAATACAAGGGATTAACTATTTGAAGCTGCTTGCAGCATTTCACGGACTGCGGGCATATTGTGCTAATCTTAGTGGTACTCATGTCCGTCTCCAAATAGACAACACTACAGCGGTGGCATATTTAAGCCATATGGGCGGTACCAGGTCAGTCTCTTGTGACAAATTGGCTAATACTATTTGGTGCTGGTGTATTGATCGAGATATTTGGATTTCAGCTACCTATTTGCCAGGTAGGCTTAATACTGTGGCAGACACCAGGTCACGCAAATTCAATGATAGTTTGAGTGGATGCTGCATCCTCCAATATTTGCCCAAATTACAGCCAAATTTGGCCAACCGGATATCGACCTTTTTGCGTCCCGGTTGAACCATCAGGTACCGACATATGTTTCATGGGAACCAGACCCTGGGGCATTAGCGATTGATGCATTCTCGCTAGACTGGGGGAAGTGGGTTTTCTATGCATTCCCCCCGTTTTGCCTCATCAGTCGGGTATTACAAAAAATCAGGATGGATTCTGCCAGAGGCATTCTTGTCATACCCGACTGGCCCACACAGCCTTGGTATCCGGTGGTCTCTGACATGATTAGTCAACCTTGGGTCCCTCTAGAGGGTTGCCCACATTTGGTTTCTCACCCTGTCTCAGGGGAGTTACACCCCTGCCATGCCTATCTAAAATTACTGGCTTGCGGGTTCTGACCAGGCCATGGATGCAGTATGGCCTTACCACCCGGACCATGAACACCATTGGAGCATCATGTCGAGAGTCAACCAGGCGGAGATATCTCTCCCACATCACCAAGTGTGAAGCCTACTGCAGTCGCTCTCACATCACCTGTGATGATGTCTCCATAGCCGACGTCCTGGAATTCCTCGCGGGGTTGCACCATGATGAGCACTTGAGTTATACTGCCATCAACAGCGCCAGGAGTGCGCTATCATTCTACCTCAACATCGAGGTAGGATCGAACAGGCTAGTGTCCAGGCTTATGCGGGGAATATTCAATCTGAATCCGCCTACACCACGCTACAACATCACCTGGGATGTCAGGGATGTACTTACCCTGCTCAGGTCGTGGTCACCCATGGAAGGGTTACAGCTGGACCAACCCACTATGAAATTGGTGATGTTACTAGCGCTGACTTCAGCACAGCGGGTTCAGACGCTCCACAAACTACGTATTGACAGGATGACGTCGACCCCGGGAGAAGTAGTCCTTTTTATCGATGAGCTACTTAAGCAGCATAGACCTGGGTGCACAGGGCTGCAGCTGAAGTTCCCGGCATACCCTGCAGATGCTCGGCTATGTTTAGCCACTCACATCCGTTACTACATCAAGGTGACGAGGAGCATCAGAGGAATGGAGTTGTACCTGCTTGTCACTCACAAAAGACCTCACCATCGAGTGACAGTCCAGACGATATCCAGGTGGCTCCGGATCGTCCTGAATAAGGCAGGTATTGACACTAATGTGTTTACATCCCACTCCACCAGGGCTGCATCTACGTCGGCGGCGAGAGTCATGGAGGTACCCATGGACCATATCCTCGCCACAGCAGGATGGGCGAATGAAGCTGTGTTCCAGCGATTCTATAATAAGCCTGTTGCTGCTCCCCTTCAGTTCGCAGAGGCCGTGCTGAACGCCGGGTGTGAACGTGGGGATGTCCCTGATTAAAAGGGTGTTATTTGTTGTGTTATTAACAAATCTTCTTTTTGTTTCAGTATAACCTCGTTTCGTCAACTTGTTTACTCCAATCCATCCTTGCTAGTGGTGTGTCCGCATGGACGTTGTCCAGGGCGTGTAATCACAGAAGCTTTGAAGTCTTCACGAAGTCACTCACGTGACTCCGAAATGAAATAGTAAGATTGAACGAGAACTTACCAAGTTTGAAGGTTGATCTTTATTTCATGAGGAGTTGCGGTGAGGGATTTCGTGCCCTCCGCTCCCAACCCTCGATCATCTTCAGCTGGTAATCAGAGTCTCTTTAAATCTTACTATGCCAAGTCATTTCTGTTGTTGTTTCTGTGATTCCACACCGCTGCTTTGAAGAATGTCGCGCATGCGTGCCGGCGGGCTCTTCACGAAATCCCTCACCGCAACTCCTCATGAAATAAAGATCAACCTTCAAACTTGGTAAGTTCTCGTTCAATCTTACTATTCCTGCATACAGGCCCCTGCTTACTAGAGAAAAACCTACTGTGAAGCAGGTCAGGGTCTGGCCAGGGGGAGCTATGACAACACTACAGGACTGTTTTGAATGCACGGACTGGGACATGTTCAAGAAGGCTGCAACTGTCAGCCAACACGTCAACCTGGAGGAGTATGCTGCGTCCGTGTCTGCTTACATGGAGAAGTGCATAGAGGATGTCTGTGTCACCAAGACCATCACTGTACGGGCCAACCAGAAACCCTGGATGACCACAAAGGTACGTGGAATGCTGAGAGCACGTAATGCCGCGTTTAAATCCGGTGATGTGGTGGCACTCAGATCCGCAAGAGCCAACCTGAACCAAGTCATCAGGCTGGCCAAGCGTGCCCATGGTCAGAAAATCCAGAGCTTCTTCCATGACCCCAAGAACACCAGGCCCATATGGCAGGGAATCAAATCAATCACGGACTATAAGACTGCTTCACCACCCTGTGATGACAACATTGAGTTCCTCAATGAACTCAACAACTATTTTGGTCGGTTCGAGGCATTAAATAACACACCTGCAAGCAAAGGTATTCCTCTGATTCCTGTGATGAAAAGGCACTCAGTCTTGACAGTAGTGGATGTACGGAGGACC
Source organism: Raja brachyura (assembly GCA_963514005.1). Next base: position 23,812,081 of record OY740795.1, on the reverse strand, counting down.
CTAAAAGGAGTGAACGCACGAAAGGCGGCAAGCCCTGATAACATACCAGGGCGGGTGCTCAGGGAATGTGCTGATCAGCTGGCACATGTCCTTACGGACATATTTAACATTTAGAGGAGAAAAACACCTATGTGCAAATGCTGTTCGTGGATTTCAGTTCAGCATTCAACACCATTATCCCCCAGCACCTGATAAGCAAACTGGTTCCATTGGGCCTCGGCACCCCCATGTGTAACTGGCTACTGGACCTCCTCACTGACAGACCCCAGTCTGTGAGGGTTGGAAATAACACCTCTAACACCATCTCTCTGAACACCGGCTCCCCTCAGGGCTGTGTCCTGAGTCCACTGCTGTTCACCCTGATGACTCACGACTGTTGTGCCAGGTTTAGTACAAACCACATCATGAAGTACACAGATGACACAACAGTGGTGGGCCTCATCAGGGACGACAATGAGCTTACAGGGAGGTGAAACAACTGGTGGACTGGTGCAATACGAACAACCTGATCCTGAATGTCGAAAAAACAAAGGAGGTCATCGTCGACTTCAGGAAAACCCGGCACAGTCCCATACCACTTCACATCAATGACAGCGATGTGGAGGTGGTCAGTAGCACAAAGTTCCTGGGGGTGCAGATCACTAACAGTCTGACCTGGTCGAATAACATCTCATCAACAGTTAAGAGAGCGCAGCAGCGGTTGCACTTTCTGCGCCGGATGAGAAGAGCTCACCTCCCCCATCCCATCCTCACTACTTTCTACAGGGGCACCATAGAGAGTATTTTGACCAGCTGTATCTCTGTCTGGTTTGGGGACTGTAGAGCCTCCGACTGGAAGTCTGTGCAGAGAGTGGTGAGGACAGCGGAAAAAATCATCGGGACCTCTCTCCCCTCAATCGGGGATATTGCGACCAAACGCTGCGTATCTAAGGCCAGCAGTATTATAAAAGACCCCACACATCTCCATCACGGACTGTTCACTCTGCTGCCCTCGGGGAAAAAGATATTGCAGCATAAGGAGCAGAACATCAAGGTTCTGCAACAGCTTCTTCCCACGAGCCATCAGACTCCTGAATGCCATGTAATGGGCTGCCACCATTGTCTATTTATCCTTTTATCCTTTTTATCCATTTTATCCATGTCTATCCTTGTGTTAATTTATCGTGTTGCACAGGGAGCCAAATGCAACGTAATTTCGTTTGGAACTGCATATATCAATGTATTTCTAAATGACAATAAAGTTTGTCTGACTCTGACTAACTGACAATAAAATGGCACCAAAATGGTGCCTAGAGTCATTGAGTGATACAGTGTGGAAACCGGCCCATTCGACCCAACTTACCCACACTGGACAACATGTCCCAGCTACACTAGTCCCACCTGCCTGTGTTTGGTCCTTATCCCTCCAAACCTATCCTATCCATGTACCTGCCTAACTGTTTCTTAAACATTGGGATAGTCCCTGCCTCAACTTTATCCTCCGGCAGCTTGTTCCATACACCCACCACCCTTTGTGTGAAAAAGTTACCGATCAGATTCCTATTAAATCATTTTTCCTTCACCTTAAACCTATCTTCTCTGGTCCTTGATTCACCTACTCTGGGCAACAGGTTCTGTACGTCTACCCGATCTATTCCTCTCATGATTTTATACACCTCTATAAGATCACCCCTCATCCTCCAGAGCTCCAAGGAATCATCCCAGCCTACTCAACCTCTCCCCATAGCTCAGAACCTCTAGTCCTGGCAACATCCTCATAAATCTTCTCTGTACCCTCTTGCATATGGGCTCAGTGTGTTGTTCTGTGTATTCTATACAGAACCGGGGGATTGTGCTGATGTATGGTGATAGTCTTGCTGAGCTGTATATGTACAATAAAAGTATTTCACAGTACTTTGGTGCCGGTGATAATAAAGAAACCATTGAAGCTTTGTAATTCATGTTAGCTGTTGAATTATATGCACAACCACATGGGAAAAAGGCGATATAACAAGTGGGGATATGAGAATTGGGTGGGAAAGGGGAAGTAGGTGGCCCAGTGAACAGGCAAGTATTTACCCACTAGCTAATCACACAAAGGTGGCTAATCTCACAAAGGCGACCCCACAATGCATTTAGTGGGAGCTTAAAATACAGCAGTGTAGCCACTGTACTATATGTTCCCCTACAACAATAACTACTCTTCAAAAGTAATTCATTGTCTGCAAAAGTACTTTTGGACATACTAAGGTTAAAAAAAATGTACAGTATAAATCCACGACTATATATTTAGTGAAACATAAATTAAATAGAACTTAAAAACATCTTTAGATACAGAATTATTATAGTTGCATTGGATGGTGATAAAGCAAAAGAACTGGTGTCTTAACAAATGTTTTCCTCGCACATCTTCCTCATTAACTGTGTGTATACTGTACTAATAAAGCCCACTGGGTTATTCTGACAGGAATAATCTCCGAATCAGTTCAGCTGTGGAGGCTAATTACTCCCCGAGCCAGTGGTGGGAACATCATTTTCAAGTAATACAAAGTTCTAAAAACATTTTGTGGCGGAGATGAAATCCACAAACGGTTCATTTGTTCAAGGGAATCGTGACCTGCATTGCTTTTCGGAGAGGAAATAAAAGCTTCAGTGGATGATCAGTATGGTTCTTATCATAACCCCTCGTTATCACCTTTTCCACAGCCAACAATGGACCATTGTGGGCTCCACCTTTCCTTGACCATCGGTGCTGGCTTTGATTTGTTCTTTTCATACCTTTCATTCATTTCTTCTTTGTACCTTCTCATACCTCTAGTTTCCATCTCCCCTGACTATCAACCCGAATAGTCACCTATTCTTTTTCTCCAGAGATGCTGCCTGACCCGCTGAGTTACTCCAGTATTTTGTGTCTTTCTTCAGTGTAAACCAGCATCTGCAGTCAATTCCAAAACTAAACAAAATTTGGTTTCTGGTGATTTCAATGGTACAACTCTATCGCTGCGCCACCGTGCCACCGTGGAATGTGAGAGGAAATTGAAGCACGTGGAGAAAACCCACGCGGTCCCAGAGAGAACGCACAAATTCCGTACAGACAGCACCCAAAGTCAGCAGCTCTACTAGTGCACCACCCTGTTTCTCCCTGACTGTGTGGAGTTTGCATGCTATTCCCGCTTGGGATAAAAGTGCTCAACTCACTCAGCTGGTCAGGCAACATCTCTGAAGGACATGGATAGGTGACATTTCAGATTGGAATCCTTCTTCAGACTGATTGTGGTGGGGTGGGGGAGATAGGTGGATGTGATGGCAAGTGATAAGCGGACAGAGGTGAGGTTGGGTGTCAAGGGCAAATATCTAAGGGGACTCCACCACCTGCAAAATCTCCTTCAAGTTACGTGATGTGGATACATGTCTCTGCACCTCTATTATTGCACCTGCTCTACAACCAGCAGAACGAGACCCACCACCACCTTCTCAGGAGCAATTGCGAATGGACAATAAATGTTGGCTTTGCTAGTAATGTCCCCAAACTAGAAATGGATACCAAAAGTTAACCTGCCATCACTCCTTGATTTGACTCACAAAAATGCTTCAAGAGAATCATGTATCCAGCAATGTCACTCAGGCATATGAAACATTTTCAGGTAAGACGCCTTCAGAAGACCAATCAGAAGCTCAACACAGAAAGGGTGCAGAGAAGATTTACGAGGATGTTGCCAGGACTCGAAGTCCTGAGTTGTAGAACAGAGAACAGTACAGCACAGGAACAAGCCGTTCAGCACACAATGTATGTAACATCTAGAGAGCAGCCCTGACCTACTATCTACAATATTCGGGCTATCTTTGATCCAATTTTACTGGATTTTATCTTGTACTAAATGTTATTCATGTTATTCCCATTTGTCATGTCTTTGTACACTGTGGATGGCTCACATGTAATCATGTATTGTCTTTCCGCTGACTGGTTAGTACTCGACAAAATCTTTTTCACTGTGCCTCAGTCCACGTGACAATAGACTAAACTCAAACTTGAATATGATGCCTAGCTGAAGATCCATATCCCTCTATTCCCTGCACGACCATGTGCCTATTTAAAAACCTCTTAAACACCTCTGTTGTATCTGCCTCCACCACCACCCATGGCGGTGCATTCCTGGCCTCCACCACCCTCTGTGGAAAAATATCATCCCGCACATCTTCATTATCAATCCCCCTCTTACCTTACAACAATGCCCTCTGGTGCCCTGGGATAAAGGTAACAGAGTCTTTCCTCTTAGAACCTCTGGGCGGCATAGTGGCACAGCAGTAGAGTTGCTGCCTCACAGCGCCAGAGACCAGGGTTCGATCCTGACTATGGGTGCTGTCTGTATGGAGTTTGTACGTTCTCACTGTGACTGCGAGGGTTTTGTCCATGTGCTCCAGTTTCCTCAAGCACTCCAAAGAAGTACCAAATTTGTTTTGGTAAATTGTACCCAGTGTGTAGGATAGAACTAGTGTATGTTGATTGTAGACAGTGTGGACTCGCAGTGAGTCTAAGGGCCTGTTTCCACTCTGTGTCTCTAAACTAAAACAGGGTGCCAGGCCACTTTGTACGAAGTGGACGATAATTTCCTGGTTTTAAATTACTTTGCTTTAATATTTTAAATATTTTAGTTTTAGTTGCCTTTAGTTGACCTTGTTTAAAATGTGTTTGTTTGAAATGTCGGAACAATGTTTAATAGGGTTAAACCTCTCTGTATCACATTTGAAAATTATTAAAAGTCACTTAAATAGATTTTATAGCCGGAACAATCGGTTTTCCAGCTGTCAAAGGTTGATCAGTGTAGACACAAAATGCTGGAATAACTCAGCGAGACAGGCAGCATCTCTGGAGAGAAGGAATGGGTGACGTCTTTGTTGGAGGCCCTGTCATCATTTTGAAATGGCAAGATGCAAAAAAATAACATTAGCAGCAACAACAAAAAATCCCAGCAGATTTCAAAGATATATAAAAGATATATCACATCTGCAGTTACCAGGAAAGCAAAGGATAATCCTTTATTTTGTTCCCAAGAGACTTTCGAGAAAAATAAATGATGCCCTGTAGAAGTTGAATAAGTTGACCTTTGATTGCTCACAATGAGAGTTTCTCGCTGGCATCTGCCAGGCACGTTATACTCAGGGATTGGAATAAGGAAGCAGGTAAAAACAAGAGATGTTGAAGCAATACAAAGTAAGAAAGGAGGGAAGATTAAGGAGGAAGAAGTCCCAAAACTGGCACTAATGAGAGACCGTGAGAGACCGTGAGAGAAGAGGCAAGAGTGTGAATGGCAGAGTAGAGAAATAGCAGAGGAATCAGACACTTGATTCAGTGAGATACAAAGCAAAATGTGACTGAGGAAGAAAAAACGTTGATTTGTGTAGGAAAGAACTGCGGATTATGCTGGTTTACATCGGAGATAGACACAAAATGCTGAAGTAACTCCGTAAAAGGCAGAGAAGGAATGGGTGATGTTTCGGGTCAAGACCCTTCTGCACACTGATGTCAGGGGAGTGGGTGGTACATAGATAAGGAAATGTATAGACAAGGAAGTGTAAGGTGTGAAAACAGGACCAAGGGAATGGAGATTAGGGAAAATTACTCAGGGGAATGGGTAGTTTATAGATACAGCACAGAAACAGGCCCTTTGGCCCACCGAGTCCATGCCGATCAGCGATTCCCACACACTAACACTACCCTACACACATCAGGGATAATTTACAATTTTACCGAGCCAATTAGCCTACAAACCTGTACGTCTTTGCAATGTGGGGAGAAACCAGAGCACCCGGAGAAAACCCATGCAGGTCATAATGATAAGGCTGAATGATGTTAAAAATATAAGAAAATATTAAATGGATTCCTGGGCTAGATTACACTTATATTTCATCTCAAAGCAGGCTTTTCTCCAGTAGATTGATACAGAAAGGCAAGCCCAGAATTGCCTCAGGTTGCTGTGTATTGAGACAATGACCGATGACTTTGAAATGTGTCTACCAATTGAACCCAGTAAGGGGTATTGAGACAATGTCCGATGCCTTTGATATATAAGTGTCTTGTACCACATGACAAGATGCCTTTGATGCGACTGATGATTGACAAGAGACAAACTCAGACGCACTCTGTAGTAACGTGTATTCTCTGTACCTCTGACCATGATTAATGTCTTTGGAATGTGCTTAGGTGACAAAAGAACAGTATATAATACCATGTAATTCTGTGTTCAGGGATGTGGAGAGAGGACAGCCAAGTGTCTGTGTTGCTCACTTGGCTGGGGTTTTCCTTGCCACTTCCATCGGCTGATAATTAAAGTTCTGAATTGGTCTACCAAACCGCTTTGTGAGTTGTCTGTTTATTGAGAAGTGAACCTCTTTGTTTAAGTAACATTTTTCAATGAGGAGAACCTCATACAGACAACAGTCATAGTCAGGATCGAACCAGGGTCTCTGGCGCTGTAAGGCAGCAACTCTCCCGCTGCGCCTCTGTGGCGCCCAACAATAAAATGAATAAAAAGCAAAGTTGGGAGAATGGGAACAAAGGGGAAAGCACACAGGAAAAGTAGAGAGAAGCAGCAGAACAAGAAAACAAACTATGAAACAGAGACATAATGGCAGAAGAGAGGGAGGAAGAGGATGGGCAAGTTGAAATGGAGATATCAAACACAAGAGAACAGGTAGGCAAAATCATGTCCAACCAATCCATTGCTGAACTCTGTTTTAACAACCAGAAAATGATTTTAGGAGATCAATGTTCCATCTCAAAACAACAAATAAGAAGGGGAGAGGGTGGTTTTGATTTTGTACTTACATTGCTCAAAGACTGTGGCTTGTGCGAAGAGTGTGGAGCAGCAATGCTGTGCAATGTTGCCCAAGTCTGAAATAGTTTTCATTGATATCTTGGCCTGTACATTTAATTCCTTTTATGTTGCAAAACATACTGGGCTAATAACATATGATTATTATGATTATGATTAACATGTATTCCTCTGCAAGGCGTTCACGATCAACAAGTCAGGGCAACACAGTGGGGCAGTGATCGAGTTGCTGCCTCACAGCGCTGAAGACCAGGTTTAATCCTAACTATGGGTGCTGTCTGTACAGAGTTTGTACGCTCTCCCCGTGACCTGCGTGGGATTTCTCTGGGTGTTAGGGTTTCCTCCCACACCCCAAAGACAGAAAGGTCTGTAGGTTAATTGGCACAGGTAAAAATTGTACATTATCTCTTGTGTGTAGGATGGTGCTCGTGTACGGGGTGAGCACTGGTTGGCACAGACTCGATGGGCCAAAGGGCCTGTTTCCACGCTGCATTGCTAAAGTCTAAATTCTAAACGAATCATAGAAACATAGACAAATAGGTGCAGGAGTAGGCCATTCGGCCCTTCGAGCCTGCACCGCCATTCAATGTGATCATGGCTGATCATCCAACTCAGTATTCCGTACCTGCCTTCTCTCCATACCCCCTGATCCCTTTAGCCACAAGTGCCACATGTAACGCCCTCTTAAATATAGCCAATGAACTGGCCTCAACTACCTTCTGTGGCAGAGAATTCCAGAGACTCACCACTCTCTGTGTAAAGAATGTTTTCCTCATCTCGGTCCTAAAGGAATTCCCCCTTATCCTTAGACTGTGACCCCTTGTTCTGGACTCCCCCAACATCGGGAACAATCTTCCAGCATCTAGCTTGTCCAACCCCTTAAGAATTTTGTAAGTTTCTATAAGATCCCCCCTCAATCTTCTAAATTCCAGCGAGTACAAGCCGAGTCTATCCAATCTTTCCTCATATGAAAGTCCTGACATCCCAGGAATCAGTCTGGTGAATCTTCTCTGTACCCCCTCTATGGCAAGGATGTCTTTCCTCAGATTTGGAGACCAAAACTGTATACACCAAAACCCTGTACAACTGCAGTAGAACCTCCCTGCTCCTATACTCAAATCCTTTCGCTATGAATGCTAACATACCATTTGCTTTCTTCACTGCCTGCTGCACCTGCATGCCTACTTTCAATGACTGGTGTACCATGACACCCAGGTCTCGTTGCATCTCCCCTTTTCCTAATCTGCCACCATTCAGATAATAGTCTACCCTCATGTTTTTGACACCAAAGTGGATAACCTCACATTTATCCACATTATACTGCATCTGCCGTGCATCTGCCCATTCACTCAGCCTATCCAAATCACCCTGCAGCCTGTGTGCTTTAAGTTTGTATGCTAATCTCTTATGCGGGACCTTGTCGAAAGCCTTCTGAAAGTCTAGATATAACACATCTACTGGTTCTCCCTTATCCACTCTACTAGTTACATCCTCGAAAAATTCTATCAGATTTGTCAGACATGATCTACCTTTCGTAAATCCATGCTGACTTTGTCCAATGATTTCACCACTTTCCAAATGCGCTGCTATCCCATCTTTAATAACTGACTCTAGCAGTTTCCCCGCTACCGATGTTAGACTAACTGGTCTGTAATTCCCCGCTTTCTCTCTCCCTCCTTTTTTAAAAAGTGGGGTTACATTAGCTACCCTCCAATCCTCAGGAACTACTCCAGAATCTAAGGAATTTTGAAAAATTATCACTAATGCATCCATTATTTCTGTGGCTACCTCCTTGAGTACTCTGGGATGCCGACTATCTGGCCCTGGGGATTTATCGGCCTTCAATCCGTTCAATTTACCTAACACCACCTCCCGGCTAACCTGGATTTCACTCAGTTCCTCCATCTTATTTGACCCCCGTTCCACTGCTATTTCCGGCAGATTATTTATGTCTTCCTTAGTGAAGACAGAACCAAAGTAGTTATTCAATTGGTCTGCCATGTCCTTGCTCCCCATGATCAATTCACCTGTTTCTGACTGCAAGGGACCAACATTTGTTTTAACTAGTCTCTTTCTCTTCACATATCTATAAAAACTTTTGCAGTCAGTTTTTATGTTCCCTGCCAGTTTCCTTTCATAATCTATTTTCCCTTTCCTAATTAAGCCCTTTGTACTCCTCTGCTGGATTCTGAATTTCTTCCAGTCCTCCGGTAGCTGCTTTATCTGGCAAATTTGTATGCCTCATCTTTTGTTTTTATACTATCCCTGATTTCCCTTGTTATCCATGGATGCACCACCTTCTCCGATTTATTCTTTTGCCAAACTGGTATGAACAATTTTTGTACTTCATCCATGCAGTCTTTAAATACCTTCCATTGCACATCCACTGTCAACCCTTTAAGAATCACCTGCCAGTTTATCTTGGCCAATTCACATCTCATACTTTCAAAGTTACCTTTGTTCAAGTTCAGAACCCTTGTTTCTGACTTAATTTTGTCACTCTCCATCCTAATGAAGAACTCAACCATATTATGGTCATTCTTGCCCAAGGGGCCAAGCGCAACAAGACTGCTAACTAACCCTTCCTCATTACTCAATACCCAGTCTAGAATAGCCTGCTCTCTCGTTGGTTCAAATCATATTCAATTTTCCAGCCCTTCTAAACTAAAGGCAGGTTAGCGAAGTTTAATTAAAAGAGTGTATTTTAAAAGGGTAATCAAACGTTCTAACAATGTACATGGGAAATGCATTGTACAAAACAGGCACGGCTGTGGGCAAATGCAAGTCCCACTTCTGCCTCTTAGAGTCATAGGGTCATACAGTGTGGAAACAGGCCCTTCAACCCAACTTGCCCACACCGGCCAACATGCCCCATCTACTTCAGTCCCACTTGCCTGCGTTCCACACCACCCCTCTCAGCAACCTGCTCATGTGTGACCCCGTGCGGCCTGCCAGGAATTTAGTTTTAAGTTTATTTTACTTTTGTCACTTGTACTGAGGTACAGTGAAAAGCTTTTGCTTGTGTGCAATCCATTCAAAGAAAAAACTACCGATGACAACAAAAAACTGCAATAACTTAGTCTTCAGTCTGAAGAAAGGTCTCGACCCGAAACGTCACCCATATCTGTTCTCCAGAGATGCTGCCTGTCCCGCATAGTTACTCCAGCTTTTTGCGCCTTTCTTTGGTTTGAACCAACATCTACTGTTCCTTCCTACACAAAGAAACAAACTATACGTAATTATAATCAAACCGTCCGCAGTGTGCAGGTGAAAGGTGACATTTTTGTAAGATAAAGTCCAAAAAGATCTTCTTAAAGGTCTCTGAGGAGGTGACTGGGAGGTTAGGTCCACATTCTAGCTGATGAGAGGACCGTTCAGTTGCCTGATAACAGCTGGGAAGAAACTGTCCCTGAATCTGAAGTTATGCATTTCCAAACTTCTGTACCTCGTGCTTGATGGGAGAGGGGAGAAGAGGGAGGGACCGGGGTGAGACTGGTCCTTGATTTTGCTGGTGGCCTTGCTGAGGCAGTGTGAAGTGTAGATGAAATCCATGGAAGGGGGGTTAGTTGGCATAATGATCAGGGCTACGTCCACAACACCGCAATTTCTTGCAGTCTTGGATGGAGCTATTCGGTTGTGATGCATCCTGATAAAATGCTTTCTACTCAGCACTTGTAGAAGATGCTGAGAGTTGTTGGGGGCATTTTCGGGTTAAGACTGAAGATAGACAATGAAGGTCGAGTGAAGATAGACAGTGTGCAGGGGTGAGAGGGAGGGGGTGAGTGGGAGGGGGTGAGATGGAGAGTGTGAGGGATGAGAGACTGATTCCTGGGATGTCAGGACTGTCTTATGAACAAAGACTGCATAGACTCGGTTTATACTCTCTAGAATTTAGGAGATTGAGAGGGGATCTTGTAGAAACTTACAAAATTCTTAAGGGGTTGGACAGGCTAGTTGCAGGACGATTGTTCCCGATGTTGGGGAGGTCCAGGACAAGGGGTCACAGCTTAAGGATAAGGGGGAAATCCTTTAGGACCGAGATGAGAAGGACTTTTTTTCACACAGAGAGTGGTGGGTCTCTGGAACTCTCTGCCACAGAGGGTAGTTGAGGCCAGTTCATTGGCTATATTTAAGAGGGAGTTAGATGTGGCCCTTGTGGCTAAGGGGATCAGAGGGTATGGAGAGAAGGCAGGTACGGGATACTGAGTTGGATGATCAGCCATGATCATATTGAATGGCGGTGTAGGCTCAAAGGGCCGAATGGCCTACTCCTGCACCTAATTTCTATGTTTCTATGTTTCTATGAGAGGGAAGGGGTAACGAATTGGGTGAGAGGGAGGGGTGGGAGGGAGGGGTGAGAGGGAATGGTGGGACAGGAGGGGCGGGTTGAGGGGTGGGACAGGAGGGTGAGAGGGGAGGAGTGAGACAGCAGGGTTAAGGTGGGGTGTGCAGGAGAGTGTGCGAGGGACAGGGGGAGAGGGAAGGGTGAGGGGGGTGAGAGGGGGCGGTGAGACAGGAGGAGCAAGACTAGAGGGTGCAACAGGAGGTTTGAAGAGTGGCCGAAACGACAGAGGGAGGAACAGTAAGAGAGGGACTCATAGAACTCCCATCGAAGAGAGATCATCAGCAGACTCTTGTGACTCTGTTAAAGATCTGGAGTGCAATGCCCGAAATGATGGAGTGAATGGAGATTGTCCTGTTGGGCTGAGAGCAACAAAATTGTTCTCCTTCCTCTCGCGTGAACCACTTTGATCACTGGATGTGCATGAAGCAGCAGTTGTGATAGCTGACGCTGCACAATACTCTGCTCCCCACTCAACGACAGCGGTAGCATAATGCAGTAGGAGCAGGGGTTAGGTACCAAGGGGCCGATGTCACGCAAGGAAATGTCTCACGGCAAAGGGACTGCAAGTCAGCTGGAACAAGTCAATGCAAGTCAAGGGCGGCACGGTGGCGCAGCGGTAGAGTTGCTGCTTCACAGCGCCAGAGACCCCGATTCGATCCTGACTATGGGTGATGTCTGCACGGAGTTTGTACATTTTCCCCGTGACCTGCGTGGGTTTTCCCCGGAATTTACAGTTTCCTCCCACATGCCAAAGACACAGGTTAATTGGCTTGGTATAATTGTAAATTGTCCCCAGTGTATATGTGTACAGGATGGTGTGCGTGAGCAGGGATTGCTGGTCAGCACGGACTCGGTGGGCTGAAGGGCCTGTTTCCGCACTGTATATCTAAGCTATACTAAACTAAACACTGGAAACATCCTTTCCATGTCTGCTCTATCTAAGCCTTTCATTCTCCAGTAGGTTTCATTGAGACGCGCCCTTATTCTTCTAAACTCCAGCGAGCACAGGCCCAGTGCCTTCAAATGCTCCTTATATATCATCCCCGGGATCATTTGCGTAAACCTCCTCCGGACCATCTCCAAAGCCACACCAGTCTGGGTGCCCTGTGCAAAATGCTGTGTTGTCTAGTGTGTAGGAAGGAACAGCAGATGTTGGTTTAAAGCGAAGATAGACACAAAAAGCTAGAGTAACTCTGTGGGACAGGCAGCATCTCTGGAGAGAAGGAATGGGTGACGTTTCGGGTCAAGACCCTTGAAGGGGTCCCTTGAAGGGGTCTCGACCCGAAACGTCACCCATTCCTTCTCTCCAGAGATGCTGCCTGTCCCACTGAGTTACTCCAGCTTCTTGCGTTGTATGGTGTCCCTCGCAGCAATTTACCATTAAAAATCCCAGGAAAACAACTCACCGGCAGGTGCAAGTCAAACATTGGAATGGTGCCACACATTTGTTGCTGAGAGCAAGAGCTGACCCTGAATCCATCAAGAAATGAACCAAATTCTCCCTCCTACCCAAGTATCATTAATTTACACTGAGCTGAATAATTATGTCTCTGAGACCTATGAGGTTGTGGTAAGTATTCATAAAACACAGAAAATATCACACACACACACAAAAAAATTCCTTCCACAGTAGGGATGAAGCAACATTTTAGGTTTTCGGACTTGTATAGAAATTGGGTTGACATTTACCCAGGAGATTAGAATATTGCCTAAAGGGAGAAGCCCTGTTTTATATATACTTCAGTGCTGAAGGAGCCAGGTTAACAAACTGGTTCCAACGAGGCAATTTCTGCCACAGATGTAAAGCCTCATAAATCAAGTGAATACTAAAAAGGACACAAAGATGTTCCAGTTAGTAACTGTTCAAGGCAACCGTGTGTGTGTGTGTGTGTGTGTGTGTGTGTGTGTGTGTGTGTGTGTGTGTGTGTGTGTGTGTGTGTGTGTGTGTGTGTGTGTGTGTGTGTGTGTGTGTGTGTGTGTGTGTGTATGTGTGAGTGTGTGTGTGTGTGTGAGTGTGTGAGTGTGTATGTGTGTGTGAGTATGTGTGTGTATGTGAGTGAGTGTGTGAGTATGTGTGAGAGAGTGTGAGTGTGTGAGAGTGTGTATGTGTGAGTGTGTATGTGTGTGTGTATGTGTGCGTATGTGTGTGAGGGTGTGAGGGTGTGAGAGAGTGTGTGTGTGAGTACGTGTGTGAGTTTGTATGTGTGAGTATGTGTGTGTGTGCGCGTGTGTACTTGTGTCTATACCACACGGTAGGGGTATGTAGAACTAGAGAACACAGATTTAAGGTGAGAGAGGATGGATAATAAACCATAGGAACCTGAGAGGCAGCTTTTTCCACGGAGTGTGTGGTGGGTACAGTCGGCCCCGCAGTGCGCAGCAGAACCGTTGTTGCCTTACAGTACCCTGACCTCGGGTACTGTCTGATGCAGGTTTGTTGGTTAATGAGCTTCTGTAAAAATTGTAAATTGTCTCTAGTGTGTGTAGGATAGCGCTAGTGTTTAGGGTGATCGCTGGCCGGCGCGGACTCGGTGGGCCAAAGGGCCTGTTTCTGCACTGTATCGCTAAACTACAAAGGGTATATGGAACAAGCTGCCAGAGGAAGTAGTTCAGGCTGATATAATTAAAAAAGCTTTGTTTACATTTTCTGTTGTGCTGCTGCAAGTAAGAATTTCATTGTTCTGGCTGGGACATAATAATAAAACACTCTTGACTCTTTAAAGACATGTGGACATAGGAAAGATTTAGAGGCATATGGTACACGTACAGGTAAACGGAACTAGCTTAGATGGGGCAGTTGGGTCAGCATGGGCGAGTTGGGCTGAAGGGCCTGTTTCTGTGCTGAATGACTCGCTGACTCTGTGAGAAGAAAAAGCAGAGATGGAGAGAAAGATAAAGAAAGCTCAACAATCTGACAGATTTACGTGTTCTGTTGCCTCCCTGATTAAAATGAGAGAACAATGCAGTGCAAAACAGTAGCGAGGGACACCAGAGCAGCACGCTCCCTCTGACATGCTCATTAATAAACCAAAACCATCACTAAAATTCCTAAACTAATATTTTGCAGCCAAGCCTGCTCCTCAATATCAGCCACACTTCATATGGAAAATTAATTAATCAAATGGCTGGAGCTGATTAGTTTAGGAAGGATTGAAAGGTCGGACGCAGAACAATTAGACCGTGGAATAAATATTGCATAGTTAAAGAGGTGAAGAAACATAGTTCCAGGCAGCTGGGCTAAACAGAAGCTATAAATAAGCCAAAGATATCAACCGAACAATTACATTCTCCATGGTAACCGGGGATTTTTAAACAGGTTTACATTGATCTGCATCAGTTTTATCTGCTTGTATCTGCGTGTATTAAAGGCGAGGAGAAAATATGGAGCATTAAACAGCACAAAAACAGGCCCATATGCCCGCAATGGCCTTGCCAAACATGATGCCAAGATAATCTCTTATCCACCTGCACATAATCCATATCCCTCCATTCCCTGCATATCCATGTGCCTATCCAAAAGTCTCTTTAAATGCTACTATTGTATCTGTCGCAACCACCAGCCCTGGCAGCACATTCCAGGCACTAACCACCCTCTGTGTAAAAAAACTTGTCCCATGCATCTCCTTTAAATTTTGCCCCTCTCACTTTAAAACTATACACACCAATATTTCATTTCTCCATCCGGGAAAAGGGTTCTGACTGTCTACCCTATCTATGCCTCTCATAATTTTATATACTTCTATTTGGTTTTCCCACAACCTCAGGCATTCCAGAGCAAGCAATCCAATTGAAATTTCATTCATAGCCATGCAATATCACACACACAAACAAACACCTGTACCTCTTGACTAAAGTGTACAAGATTCACCCAGGGCTGGACGGAGATGATGCTTCCCCTCATTGTGGTTCTGAAACCAGGGATGGGAGATTAGAGTTTCAAAATAAAGGGGCCCCTCATTCAGGACAGTGGTGAGAAGAAAGTCTTTCACCCACTCAGATGGCAGGAGGATGAGGGGTGATCTCATAGTGGTGTACAACACCATGAGAGGAATAGATTGGATAAACACACAGAGTCTCTTGCCCAAAGTACGGGAATCGGGAACCAGAGGACATAGGTTTACAGCGATTTAATAGAAACCTGAGGGGTAAATATTTTATACAAAGGGTGGTTGGTGTATGGAATGGGCTGTTGGAGGTGGTAGTTGAGGCAGGTACTATCGCAATGTTTAGGATCTATTTAGACAGGTACATGAATAGGACAGTTTTGGAGGGATATGGGCCAAACACAGGCAGGTGGGACTAGTGTAGATGGAGCATATTGGTTGGCAAGGTAAAATATTAGTCATGACAAATGAATAATAGAATAGGCTTCAGGGGCAAATGGCCTCTGCCTGCTTTTATTTCTTATGTGCTTAACACATTTTTTTCCATAAATTAAATTGATTCAGAATAAAAACCATATACAATACAAAATCTGTGCAAAAACTCCGTATTGCTTTCTATACATTCATTAGTGTCATACTTATGGTCCTGTCCAACTTAGGCGATTTTTCAGTGGACTGCCGGTGATTGTCAAGTGGCCGGCAGTCGCCTGAAAAACCGGCAACTGGAACGGCGACTGTCAGAGTGGAACACACACACACACATCGCTTCCTTCACCAGCCCGTTATGCAGGCGGGGGACAGGGCAAGCGGGGGGAGCGCTGTCTGAAAAATTCAGCACCGGCTACAACCCACGAGAACCTCCGACCTCCTAGCAACCCATTAGGACCTCCTGGCGACCCACATACGGCTCAAGAATTCCCGCTACTCTCCATGGCAGCTTCATTCTAGTCGCCGCTAATTTTTTAACATGTTGAAATATGCTGAAGGACCCTTCACTGTAGTGTCAGCTCAGACACATCTGAGAAAGTTCAAGGGGGGGAAGGGCCTCAATAATGCCCTCACTGTTAATCTACGAGAAAGACCTTCATCTGTGAGGCAGCTATTACAGCATCCGGTCATCCCTTTTACAACCAGTGAAGTAGTCTTTGAAATGTAGCCTCGGTTCCCCTTCACCATTCTGAGCAAATAAGGAAGAACAGGTATGTCGTAGGACATCAAAAATAGAAAATAGAACTGTACAATACAGGAACAACCCACAATTTCTGTGCCTAACATGATCAGTAGAAGTTGCGATCACTGTCGTACAGAGCGTTGTAAGAAATGATGATAAAGCACACAGGCCAAAATCCTATACTTCCAGCCGCGGACGTCCGCAGGAACTGGAGGACAGAGATGTGTGGTGCGTCCGTCACCGTTCCTGTTGGAAACCAGCACCACTGCTTCAACGATGATGAAACATGATGCCAAGTAAACTTCTCTCCTGAGCCTCATCTCTCGATTCTCTACACATCCATGTGCCCATCTAAACCCTCTTACAGTAAATGCCTCCATCATATCAGTCTCCACCACCACCCCTGAAGGCACATCCATGTACCTACCTCTCTGTGTGTAAAAAAACCTGCCCTGCACATCTCCTATAAACTTTGCCCCTCTCGTCTTAAAACTAAAGCCCTCTAATCTTTGACATTTCCACCATGGGGGAAAGGTTTTGACTGTCCACCCTAAATACGCCTCTCGTAATTTTATATACCTATCAGGTCACCTTTTAACATCTGACACTCCAGAGAAAATGATCCAAGTTTGTCTAATCTCTCTACTACCCTCGAACCCAGCCAGCATTCTGGTAACCCTATTGTGCAGCCACCTGAGCCTCTATATCTTGTTGTAATGGGGCGACAAGAACTGCACACAATACTCTCCAAAGCCCCCCACATCCTCCCTACAATGAGGCGACCAAACTGCACACTATACTCCACATGTGGCCTAACCAAAGTCTTATACAGTAAAGCTGTAACATGATGTGTAGATTACTTTATTTTAGAGATGCAGCATGGAAACAGGCCCTTCGGCCCACCGAGTTGACTCCAGCCAACAATCACCCGTTCACACTAGTTCTAAGTTATCCAATTTTCTCACCCACACTCGGGGCAATTTACAGAGGCCAATTGACCTCGCAACCCGCACGTCTTTGGGATATAGAAGGAAAATGGAGCACCTGGAAGAAACCCATGTGCTCACAGGGAGAACATGCAAACCCCACACGAGCAGCACCGGAGGTCAGGATCGAACCGGGGTCTCTGGCGCTGTGAGGCAGCAGCTCTACCAGCTGCACCACTGTGTGTCAAAGAGTGGATGAACCTGTGGGTCACAAACCAGTCTGCTGCGGATGAATGGGGAGATAATGTGATGTATTTAAAAATAGAAACAAGGCATTAACCTAACACATGAAGCAGCCATAAGACCACATCAGTGGAGAACAGTGAAAACATTGAAGTACAACACATCAATTATTTACCAGCTATTATATATTATTCTAAATAAATTATAAACTTTAATGAAGCTAGCTTCTGAGAGATTCATTATTCTGTGAGGTCAAGGTGCCTGGGGAACGCTATGCAATACTGTCTGCAAGTCTCCACTGATGGCCACTATTGAGAGAGCAGATAACAGGGCAAATTTACCGCACCCCAGGTAATGGTGTGGCTTGGAGCATAGCAGCTGTCAGCTTACTGCTGCATCTCTAACTTGTACCTCTTCACAGTGAAGTGAGGATGAATTTATCGCAGAATCTTCGCGTGCAGTGAGAGTGCTCGGGGATAAATGCCATGCTGCTGGAATGTAAAGGACCCTCCAGCGAAACAACGGGACATAAATAAACCTATTCCTGCCGCTTTATAGTAAGATGGATGGTTCTAAAAGTAACAGGAGCTAACTGCTTTGTCCTAGGTC
This sequence comes from Raja brachyura, assembly GCA_963514005.1. Next base: position 23,794,091 of record OY740795.1, on the reverse strand, counting down.
GGTGACGATCAGTGGGCTGATGGCCAGTAATACAGCGTGGAAACAACTTATCCACACCGACCAACATGTCCCATCTACTCTAGTCCCACCTGCCTGCGTTTGGCCATGTCCAACTAGTGTGTGGCTATTTTAACACACAGCAGTGACACCAGCTCCAATCCAGGCTGTTAATACCAGGGTGCATTTACATCAAGACTGTGCGTTAGGTTTCACACGACAAGGCAAAAATATCAAAGTACAAAACACATTTAGCTTGGATTTTCACAATGAATAACTGGGGGTTAAGGATATGTAAATTAATCACTTTTCAGCTCAATATAGTCAACAGAACAGATGGAACTAAAGTCTCCCCTGCCTGGAACTCATAGTCTTTGAGGAGATGGCTCCTCACAAATTAGCTACTGCAACTCCTACATTAAAACAACGACAACATTCCAAGCACAGTGATTAAAAGGCCGGAATGGATGCCGGACGGTCCCAGGATTTGGGAAGATGATCATGGAGAATGTCCGGCGATGGTGGCCCACCAACAGCCAATTAACCTACAAACCTGTACGTCTTTAGAGTGTGGGTGGGTGCTCCGGTTTCCTCCCACATCCCCAAGACGTGCAGGTAAATTTACTTCTGTAATTTGTCCCCAGGTTGTAGGATAGAATTAGTGTCTGGGTGATTGTTGGTCAGCGTGGGCTCAGTGGGCCGAATGGCCTCTTTCCACACTGTATCTCTAAACTAAACTAATTTGATGTAAAAATCCACCTGCCTTTCTTTTCAGAATTAGAATTAAACACATTTCAGTGGTTATACCAAATTATTATGATGTTTAAGTTCAGATTTAGGTTTATTATTGCCACGTGTACCGAGGTACAGTGAAACGCTTGGTTTTGCATGCTATCCAAATAGATCAGATATGCCAGACATAGACACAATCAGTTCAAACTCAAGTACATTAGACAAAGCAAAGGGGAAGATACAGAGTGCAGAATATAGTTCTCAGGATTGTAGTGCATTGTAGCAAATCATTTCCATGGACAATGTACACAATGGGGTAGAGGTGAATTGGACAGTACCCTATCTTATGGAAGGATCGTTCAGAAGTCCAGTAACAGAGAGGAAGAAGCTGGCCCTGACTCGGGTAACGTGTGCTTTCAGGCTTCTGTACTTTCAGCCGGACGGGAAGAGGGACATAATGGAATGTCCCCTGTTGGACAAGTCTTTAATGATGTTGACAGCTTTACAGTGGGGGCGTGAAAATGTAGTGTTACCACACCTGACAAGCGAAGAACCTTTACACCAACGATTTAAAACAGGCAACAGAAATTGTTGCATGTTTACAAACCTTAACCTGTGAAAAATGACTGTGTGAGTCCTGAGAAATGCTCAAGGAAAAATAGCTGATCGTGTGAATCCTACTATGTGCAGAAATAGAGAGCACAGCTCAGTAAAGCTCTGGGAAGACGAGAACTGCAATCATTGTGTTCAGAAAGTGTGAACAGCTGCTTTCAGTTGCGATTAAGCATAAGGAGCTCATAAATACTTCCTGACACTGTTTCCATACTGTAACGATGTCGGTAGATTTTTTTCATGAACTCATTCTCGTAACAAGGCAAACACACAAAGGTTAATCAATAGAATCCTGAATCATGTTCTCAAGTGCTCACGTAATCTAGACACTCCAGTAAACTAATGTAATAAAAAAGGAACTGCAGATGCTGGTTTACACTAAAGATAGACACAAATGTTGGAGTAACTCCAAATGTCGGAGTGTCATGCAGCTTCTCTGGAGAAAATGGATAGGTGACATTTAAGGTCGAGTCCCTTCTTCAGACCAGAGGGCATCTGAAGAAGGGTTCTGAGTGAAAACATCACCCGACCATTTCTCCATGGATGTGCCTGACCTGCTGAACTACTCCAGCAATTTTTGTCTAGCTCCAGTAACCTAATTTGATTTCATGCTCACTCTTCTACTTCACTCTGTTTTTTCTTATTCTACGCTTCACAGCTTCATAAGTCATAGGAGCAGAATGAATCTATTTGGCCCATTGAGTCTACTCTGCTATTCAATCATGGCTGATCTACCTTTCTTTGTCCGGCCTCTTTGGAGTTCAGCAGAAAGAGAGATGAGGTTGTTGAAAATTATGAAACAAACTCATCGGGAAGGCTGACTCCGTCCAGGGGGCGGTATTTCGTTCATGGGAGGTGGTCTTGGAGGGGAGGATACTCCTCAAGCTGCGGAGCATCCTGGACAATACAGCTCACCCCCTCCATGACACACTGGTCAACCTGAGGAGCACCGTCAGCAACAGACTGGTTCCACCAAGATGCAGGACAGAACGCCACAGGAGATCCTTCTTCCCTGTGGCTATCAAACTTCACAACTCCTCCCCCTTCTGTCGTGGGGTAGACTGAGTGACTTCCCTCCCCCTTCCCTCCCCAATCTTTGCACATCCCCCAAGCCTTTCCACATCACATTAATTTAATGTTTTATGTATTTTGTGTTTTTATGACCGTTGGCAGATCAATTTCCCACCTGGGATAAATAAAGGTTTATCACATCATATCGTATAAGATTTCAGGGGACACAACAGTAGATAGTGTCATAGAGTTATACAACACAGAAACAGGCCCTTCAGCCCAACTCTCCCATGCTAACCATGTTGCCTACCTGAGTTAGCAAAGCAAGTCCTCCGCCTCGTTTTTTTTAAAAAAGCGATATAAAATTATGAGAGGCATAGATAGGGTGGTAACAGTCAGGAACTTTTTCCCAGGATAAAAATGTCCTTACGTGAGATGGGGAAAATATAATGGAGATGTGCTGGGTACGTTATCTTACACGTAGGGTGATGGGGCCGTGGAACGCATCGCTATGGGTGGTGGAAGAGGCAGATACAATCGTGATATTCAAGAAGCTTTTAGATAGGCACATGTATTTGCAGGGCATGTAGGGCCCAAGGGCCTGACCTGTGCTGTACTCTTGTATCTTGTATGTTCTAAACTCTAAATCCATTTTCCCATGTTTGCCACACATTCGACAAAACCATTCCAATCCACTTTCCTGTCCAAATGTCTTTAAAAGACCGTAATTGTACCCACCATAGCCATTTCATCTGATAGTTCATTTCACATACCCACCACTGTGAAAAAGTTACACATCAGGCACCTTTTAATCCTTTCCCAACCCTTTCGTTTTAGACTCCACGATCCCTGGAGAAAGATTGTGACTCTTCACTTTACCCGCTGTATGTCCTTCATAATTCATATACCTCTATAAGATCATAATTCATATACCTCTATATACCTCTATATAGGCAAGCTTCTTATACTTGCCTATCCTATCTCTCAATGGGTCAATGGTTGTCTATTGTCATGTATGCACAACACAGTGAAATTATTTTGCACAACCACAAATGCACTATCGCCACAATTTTGCCGCTGTTTAAAAAAAGCCAAAGAAAACAGAAAGCATAAACAGTCCAAAGTCCACCCATGTATTGGAAGTCGTGGAAGTAAGCCCAGGTAAGCCTGACCAGATGTCCCCCTCCTCTGGTGACTGTGGTAGTGTCCAAGGGAGCGATTCCGGCAGCCGACCTTGAAGGAGCTAAGTGTCTCGACCCGAAACGTCACCTGTTTATTTTCTCCAGAGATGTTGCCTGACCCACTAATGGTGTTTGATGTCTCGTCTTTTAGGTTTCAATACCCAATTAAGTTCACATAGCCCCTTTCTGCATTTGCAATTGTGACTTCTTTTTGCAAACTGCTCCCTCCTCTGGAAACAACTCCTGCCCTCAAATCGATGGAACAATTTCAGACCAGTTCTCTACAAGAGCACAGCAATGTTTGCAATGTTCTCTGAATGCTTGGAAGGTCACTGCTGTACATGGGACTTGCCATGTTTTAATGTTCTATATAGTATTAAAAAGAATCCAACAACTGTAAAATGGGCAGTACTGAAGGTTGAGATGTTAGCACAGTCAGCTGAAAATTGATATTTTAAATCAATTTATTTTTTATCAACGTGTTAAACTGATTGTTAATGTTGGCATTGAGAAACATGACACATTTACTTGATATACCTTTATCAATTATTTTAACTGAAGCACCAAGCAATTTAGTTTATGTGAACAAAGCTATTAAATGTTTTGTTTTCATCTAATTTACAGTGCTGATACAAAGAATTACAATTGTAGTCTTTGGAATAGAGTTGCATATTTATCAAATGCAAATGTCTGTATCAAACCCGTCATGATTTTGTGCATTGTAGATAGTGCAGAATTCAGACTCCTGTATCAGAACAACATTGATAACACATGCAACTTGTTGGCTGTCGATGCAATTAGATCTCAAAGCATACAACAATGACTTTAGTCTTTAGACTTGGGAGATATTGCACGGAGAAAGGCCCTTTGGCACACAGACTCCGCACCGACCAACGATCACCCCATATACTAACACTATCCTACACACTAGGGACAATTTACAATTGTACCAAAGCCAATTCATTGGGATGTTGAATATCCAAGGCGGAAAATTATCTTTCACATAGTAATGGCAGAATTCTACACTGTAACAGGTCCCTTGCCAATTAATATTAAAACATAAACAATTTTACCCAATATTCTCTTGCTGTAAGCCAGTCAATGGGATTACTTCTGAATTTATGTTTTTTGTGCAACTACCTTATTTTGGTGTGACACTCCATTGTACAGTTCTGCACAAGGTTTAAAAGTAGTTTTTAAAAAAAGACAAAATGCTGGAGTAACTCACTTTGGCCAGGCAGCATCTCTGGAGAACATTGATTGGAGAGGGTTTGTGATATAGAGTCACATAGTCCCACATCATGCAATCAGGCTCTTCAGCCCAACTTGCCCATGCTGACGATGTATTCTCCGCGTTCTCCAGGAATTCTGCCTGACCCACTGAGTTACTCCAGCACTTGGTGATTTTTTTTGTTGTTGTTTGTAAACCAGCATCTGTGGTACCTTGTGCCTCCATTTAAAAGTAGTTATTTCTCAGTGCAAATTTCCAATCAATTAATGTCAGGGGAATACTGGAAAGGATCTCATTAATTCATTGCCGAGAACTGCTGTTGCTGTTGAGAGATACCAGACAGTACTTTTCTTAATGCGTTCGGATAGTCACAAGCTGTCCCTGTCTCCTTAATATTTCACACTGGGTTGAGTCCTGCATGTTCGATCGCTGTTGAATTAACCAGCTTACTGTTCATCTGCCCTTTCAGATGCACTTACCTCCAGAGTGAGCTTTCGGTAACACTCCCCAGATTGTGATCGTAGAGCTTTGTCAGGATGAGTATCACCTAAAAGAGACAAGAGTGACATTAGATTCAACCCTGACCCCTAGCAGTAACATTTTACGGTAATAATTATTAGGAAGACATAATTTACTAAAAGATAGACTCAAAATACTGGAGTAACTCAGCAGGTCACCATTAGTTTATTTTACATTGCATTTATTTTTGCAAGAGTATAGCACAGTTGTGATCAAGTTATGGGACATCAATCCAGTGGCATAAAACTCAAAGCGCTGGAGTTACTCAGCGGGTCAAGTAGTATCTCTGGAGGACATGAATACGTGACATTTTGGGTCGTGGCCCATCCCGCGATGCGTTTATTTAAAGAGATACAGTGTGGAATCAGAATCCACCGAGTCCACGCCGACTAGTGATCACCCCATACAAGGGGCAATTTGCAGGGCTGCCAACTCTCACGCTTTGAGCGTGAGAATCACGCATTTGAAGAAACTCTCACGCCCTCACGCTGATCAGAAATTTCTCACGCTCTGTGGTGAGAAATTCTGTGATCAACGAAAATTTCAAAAGTCAGATCAACTGCATGGTCCGCGGGTGTTGGAGAGCCAGGGCTGAGGGAGGGAAGGAGGCAGATGTAGCTGCGGGAACAGATGCGGATGGAAAGACGGGGCTGGCGAGCGTTTGCGGGGCTGCCGAGTGTTTGCGGGGCTGGCGAGTGTTTGCGGGGCTGGCGAGCGTTTGCGGGGCTGCCGAGTGTTTGCGGGGCTGGCGAGTGTTTGCGGGGCTGCCGAGTGTTTACTGGGGACAGATGCCGGGAACGGGGGTGGTGAGTCGCTCACTGCTGCTCTGGCCATGGAGCAGTGCAAGAGTCCCGGGCCGATCGGAGGCGTCGGAAGCGTTGCGCCGCTGCCGCGAGAGTCTCTGTTCCGATGGGACAGAGACTCGCAAAGGGAGGTGGAGAGAGAGAGGGGAAGGAGACGGGGGGAGAGAGAGAGGGGATAGACAGAGGGGGAGTAAATGTGGAGAGAGAAGAGTGAGAGGGAGGGGGGGGAGAGAGGGGAGAGAGTGAGGTGGGAGAGGGGGCGAAGAGAGAGAGGAGTGAGAGGGAAGAAAGAGGGAAGAGAGAGAGGGGGTGGAGAGGGAGGAGAGGGCAGGAGAGAATGGGAGAGAGGGGGAGAGGAAAGAGAAAAAACGGGGGAAAGAGAGGGAGATGGGGGGGCAAAGAAAAATAGGAGAGAGGAGAAAGAGAGAGGGGAGAGAGAGCAAGGGGGAGAGTGAGGTGGGAGGGAGAAATGGGGGAGGGAGAGGGGGAGACAGGATGAGAGAGACTAAGGAAGAGAGAGAGGTGAGAGAGAGAGAGGGAGGGGGGGGAGAGAGAGGGAGGGAGTGAGAGGGAGTGAGGGGGAGAGAGAGTTAGGGGAAAGAGAAAGAGAGGGAGAGAGGAGAGGGGGAGAGGGGAAGGGGTGAGAGAGAAGAGAGGGGACAAGAGAGAGGGCGAAGAGTGAGGTGGGAGAGAGGGGGAAGAGGGGGAAGAGAGGGAGAGAGGGGGGTGAGAGGGGGAGGGAGAGAGGGGGGAGAGAGAGAGGGGGGAGGGAGAGAGAGGGATAGAGAGGCAGGGCTGCCGACTCCCATGCACTGAGCGTGAGAATCACGCATTTCGCCAATTTCTCACGCTGATCACAAATTTCGCACGCTCTGTCGTGAGAAATTCTGTGATCAACGAAAATTTCAAAACTCATATCAACTGCATGGGCCATGGGAGTTGGAAGCAGAAGCAGCGACAGGAACAGATTCAGACAGGGAGCGGGGCTGGCGAGTGTTTGCCGGGCTGGCGAGTCGCTCACTGCAGCTCCGGCCATGGAGCAGCCTCAGTGCAAGGCGTCGGGAGCGTTGCGCCGCTGCCGTGAGAGTCTCTGTGCCAAATTTGCCCAGGTGACCGGCATGGATCAGGCTGCGGCTCGGTGTATCCTGGAGGACAACCAGTGGCTGCTGGAAGTAATTACCAGGCACTGGGTAGAAACGGTGGAACATAGTGGACTTCAAATGGAGGTGGTTGGAGAAAGCATCCTGCTTGCCTGCTAGATTTTCACTTACTGTAACTGCAGGAAAAATGTTCCTGATGCTGGGGGAGTTCAGAACCAGGGGTCACAGTTTAAGAATAAGGGGGGAGCCAGTCAGGACTGAGATGAATTTTTTTTTTTCACACAGAGAGTTGTGAATCTGTGGAATTCTCTGCCACAGAAGGCAGTCCAGGCCAATTCACTGGATGTTTTCAAGAGAGAGTTATATTTGGGGAAATCAAGGGATTTGGGGAAAAACAGGAAAGAGGTACTGATTCTAGATGAATAGCCATGATCATATATTGAATAACAGTGCTGGCTCGAAGGGCCGAATGGCCTATACCTGCACCTATTTTCAACGTTTCTATGTTTGAGTATATGGCAATAAAACTCGATCACTTGATTTTGAAGCATTCATGCATGGTGGAGGTATAATGTGGTCATAGAGTGATTCAGTGTGAAAACAGGCCCTTCAGCGCAACTTGCCTACATGCCCCAGATACGCTACCTGCTTTTGGTCCATACCTCCAAACCAGTCATTCCATGTATCAGTCTAACTGTTACTTAAATGTTGGGATGGTCCCTGCCTCAACTACCTCCTCTGGCAGCTTGTTCCAAACACCCACCACCCTTTGTGTGGATAAAGTTACCCCTTTAAAAGTTACCTCTTAAAAATACTTCATACACAAAACATTGAAATCATACTTCTACAATGCACTAAAACATGATTTTAATACATCAAATTTCAAAAAATTCCTACCCTGGGAAGGGGGACACCCTTCTTCCACACCCTCTCCCCACTCGGTTGCTTCACTCCCTCACCGGGTACCCCCAAGGCCAGTGATCAGCAATTGCTCAGCCTCCCCACTTTCAAAAACGCTCCGCGGCCCCTGGTTCAGATGGAAAACACTGCCAGATGTGAGCGGGGAACTGAGGCCAGTTGTCCATGATGTTTGGATCCCAATGCTCAGCGCTTCATGTTTCGGAGTTGGCTAATGTTATTGATTTGTAATTAGCCTGATGACTTCAGGACAGTTTGTTACGAAAATGAAAGAAATGGTATCAGAATACTTATACAGCTGAGTGAGTATAATTTTATGGATGGGAATTGTGTTGAACCAATTGATGACTTCTTTGACAAAGTGACTACCATGTTAGATAACAAGGAAGCCAATGAATGTCGCAAATTTTGTTATCCATAATTTGGTCTGTGAAGCGCCCCATAAAGGATTACTGCATTAGATAAGCACCTGTGGACTTGAACGTAATAGGTTAAGTCCAGGGGGTCAGATATGGGGCTTTATGTGTGGGCCAGATATATTGTCAGTGCAAAGGGGCTAGGAGCAAGGCCAAGTGTGCATCCTGAGTCAAGGTCTGGAATAGTACAATGTGTGCAGTCAAAGCTGGGGCAATGGGAGTGTTCAGCACTGGGAACCTAAGCAGGTAAGCAGCTATGATCAGGGTAGAATAGGGGGCAAGGTGTAGGACTGTACTCAGGGACAGGAATGAGAGAAGGTTTGCAACTGGAGTCAGGGCCAGGAGTAGTACCAGGTGTGCAGTGAGACCAAGGTTGGCCAACATGGGCCAAGTGTTTGATTATAATCTGATTTCCATACATGAATACACTAAGATCATTCATGTGCTGCACGTATGGATCAGAGCCTGGGCTCTACTGTGGAATGTAATTAGGAATGTAATTTACTCGAACCTTATTCATAGCTAATCCAATTTAAAGCATATATATTGCATTCAAGTGTAAGTTAAAAGACTCGCTACAGTATGCACCATATTACTCAACTTCAAGCTGAAAAAATGCAAAAGTTCCGTACCAATGGGAGGGGGGACAGCCCTCCTCCCACAACCACCCCCCCCCCACCCACCCCCCGTCACTACGCTCCCTCGGGCTTGGACTCGAAATTTCTCACTCCCAACTCTCACCCAATGTTGGCAGCCCTGAATTTTACAGATGTCAATTAACCTTACAAACCTGCGTGATAGTGAAATGTGGGAGGAAACCGAAGCACCCAGAGAAAACCCACGCAGTCACAGAAAGAACGTACAAACCATACAGGCAGTACCTGCAATCCCCAAAATCCCATTGTGTGGGAAGGAACTGCAGATGCTGGTTTTGCACCGAAGATGGTGACAAAAAAGCTGGAGTAACTCAGCGGGACATTAGCCTGTATAATTTAAATTCACCAATTAACCTCCCGATCTTAAAGAGCTCTTGCTCCGATGAATGATTTCAAGAGTCAAGATTATTGCTGGTTTGTGCAAAGGTTCGAAAAAGGCTTCTACACAGTCAGGCGAAGGAGAAATGATCATTGACCTGTTTTCCTCTGTCATTTTGATGGATGGAGAAATATTACTCAGAGCATTCTGAGAAATTCCTGTGTGCCATTAGATCTCTTGATGTGCATTTGGGACACTGAAATGCCGAACATCTCAGTTGAAGGACACTGATATTAATTTAACGTTCCTTCACCTTCACCTGAGAAGGGCCCCTGCTCACCAGCTCATCAATAGTGCAAGACTCCTGACAATACTGCAACTTGAAGGCCAATGATATCATATGCTTGGGCCTCTGGAGGTTGGGCTTTGAACTCCTGGCCTTTGAACCTAGAGGGAGGGACATGCTCTCAGGGAACTTGGAGGAAGGTGACAGGATCTTGACTAAATTGAGGTTTGAAAGGCCTCCTTCGTGCACCAGTCTATTATACAGCGCGACACTTGGGAACATTTTTGAGCTTGGCATCACTACAGTTTAATTGCCTCCTGGAGCTTTTCTTGTGACATTTATGTACAACTGACATGACACAATCTCTGCTGAATCAACATTGAAACCACTTTACACCTCTGCAAACTATAAGGGGCATCTAAAAATAACAGAAGTCTTCTTCACATAGTGAGCACTGAAGGATTCCAAACATAGGGTTTTCTTTCAGACAAAACTGCATGTGGCCTGGCTGGGTTAAATGCAGCAAAGTGCGTTGCCACAGTAGCCTGCATCTTGCCAAGGAATAAAAGGCTTTGGGGACACACAAAAAAAGGCATTTTTCATTAAATATTGATCTCCAGAAGGCCGTTTGTGAAAATGGTGCACTCTGTACCGCAGGGTGAACAGAACCAGCTCCCCGGTAACAGGACATAACTCTCAGGACAAACATGCATCAAAATACCGTCACAACAACAAAGCAATGCAAATAGCAGAAGTCCATTTGCTCAAACTTGGAGGCAAGTTCATAACTTCATAGGTTCATAACTTATAGGAGCAGAATTAGGCCATTCGGCCCATCAAGTTCATTCCGCCTGCAATCACGTCTGATCTCTCTTTCTCTCTCAATCTCATTCTTCTCTCTTCTCCCCATAACCCCTGACACCCATACTAATCAAGAATCTATAAATCTTTGCCTTAAATATATCCATTGACGGCCTCCATGGCCCTCTATGGTAATGAATTCCACAGATTCACATCGCTCTGGCTAAATACATTTCTCATCATCTCCTTTCTAAAGGTGTCCCTTTATTCTGAGGATTAGACCTCTGGTCCTAGACTCTCCCGCTAGTGGAAACATCCTCCCCTCATCCACTCCATCTAGGCCTTTCACTACCAAAGGTGACGAGTAGGTGAGTTGAAACTGCTGACTGCTGCCTTTTTCTAAATTTGTTCTCTATCATTAAGTTTTGAGAGAGATTTGTTACCGAGCAATCAACAGGGGTGAGAGAGCGGAGGGTGGCATAGTGGCACAGCAGTAGTTGCTGCCTTACAGCGCCAGAGACCCAGGATCGATCCTGACTATGGGAGCTGTCTGTACGTAGTTTGTACGTTCTCCATGTGACCACGTGGGTTTTCTCCGGGTGCTATGGTTTCCTCCCACACTCCAAAGACGTACAGGTTCGCAGGTTAAACTTGTAAATTGTTCCTTGAGTGTAGGATGATACTAGTGGTCGGGGTAATAGCTGGTCGGCGCGGACTCGGTGGGCCAAAGGTCCTGTTTCATAGAAACATAGAAATTAGGTGCAGGAGTAGGCCATTCGGCCCTTCGAGCCTGCACCGCCATTCAATATGATCATGGCTGATCATCCAACTCAGTATCCTGTACCTGTCTTCTCTCCATATCCTCTGATCCCCTTAACCACAAGGGCCACATCTAACTCCCTCTTAAATATAGCCAATGAACTGGCCTCAACTACCCTCTGTGGCAGAGAGTTCCAGAGACCCACCACTCTCGGTGTGAAAAAAGTCCTTCTCATCTCGGTCCTAAAGGATTTCCCCCTTATCCTTAAGCTGTGACCCCTTGTCCTGGACCTCCCCAACATCGGGAACAATCTTCCTGCATCTAGCCTGTCCAACCCCTTAAGAATTTTGTAAGTTTCTATGAGATCGCCTCTCAATCTCCTAAATTCTAGAGAGTATAAACCGAGTCTATGCAGTCTTTGTTCATAAGACAGTCCTGACATCCCAGGAATCAGTCTGGTGAACCTCCTCTGCACTCCCTCTATGGCAATAATGTCCTTCCTCAGATTTGGAGACCAGAACTGTACGCAATACTCCAGGTGTGGTCTCACCAAGACCCTATACAACTGAAGTACAACCTCCCTGCTCCTATACTCAAATCCTTTTGCTATGAAAGCTAACATACCATTCGCTTTCTTCACTGCCTGCTGCACCTGCATGCCTACTTTCAATGACTGGTGTACCATGACACCCAGGTCACGCTGCATCTCCCCTTTTCCTAATCGGCCACCATTTAGATAATAGTCTGCTTTCCTATTTTTGCCACCAAAGTGGATAACCTCCATGCTGTGTCTCTAAACTAAACTAAACTAAAAAAGGGAGAAATTGGGAAGGGCCTTGTAGCACAATATAGACTGAATCGTGGCAACAAAATGTTATTGCTGAGGTGGGAAGACATTGATGAATGGACTGAGACAGATGGATTCTTTACCACAAGTTGGGCTTTTCAATTCTCAAGGTCTCTTCCTCTTATGTTTGTGAGAATGAATAGGCACAAAGCAAAAGGCAGAACAGAGTGTGTCTGCCCAACAAATTCCAAAGACGGCCAGAGCGAGTTATCGTGAAGATTAGTGAATGGGTGGGGAGGAGAAGGGTCACGACCCAAAACGTCACCCATTCCTCCTCTCTTCTGTCCCGCTGAGTTACATTTTGTGTCTACATTCCAAAGACATGCTAATTGTCATCTGTAAATTGCCCCTAGTGTGTAGGAAGTGGAAGTGGGATAACATATAACTAGAGTTTTAGTTTTCATCTTTTTCATTTTGGAGATACAGTGTGGAAACAGGCCCTTCGACCCACCGAGTCTGCGGCGTCTAAAGTTCTGCTTTTCTTTTGATTGATATTTGTTGGACAAGTGCATCCAAGCATAAGGAAGAGATTTGGGTAGATTTATTTGTGGTGCACTATAACCGTTGCCCATTGGACTTCGACCTTGATACAGGTGCTGGAAACTAAAGTCCAACCACCATTCATTGCATTCCTACAGAAACCGTCAACAATGCTTCTCCAGCATAGCTACCTGGACATTGGATTGGAAGTTGTGAATTGAAAAGTGAAAGCGTGAAGAATGTTGAAAATGCTATTATGCTAAGTATCCCTAGTGCTTGGAGGATTATGCATGATGGATTAGTATGCAGTTTATTCTTATCCCTGTTGCAATGTAGAAATTCGACCAGGACATTTTGATTTATTACCTTAAATGCTCTCAGGCTTACCTGTGGTTTTCAATGGACTTGCTATTGTAAAGATATGCCAGGGAATTATGCATTTTTTTTATCCCATGCCTGGATATTTGCTTTAAATGGATGGTAGGGCTTCGGGCTCCATTGTGTTCTATTAATGGGTGCCGTTGCATTGTGACAAAATGCAACCAGTCCATATCAGTTACACAAACAGCAATGAATATGGAGGAATTTTTCACGATAAAGCGGTAGTCTTATTATAATATAGAAATGAGGCTTAAAATATGTCCCAACCGTTCTCTGGCAGCCACACCAGATCTCCACGCATTCATCATGCAATAGGCTAGCAGGAGCATTGGATACAGTTCTGAGTGGAAGCAAGCTCAATAAAAGTCAGAACAATCTATCAACAGCTTTGAAAGATCATTAATGCACAAGTTTCAACACTGCCGTATGTTGATGGTTACTGAATCTTTTAAAGCCACACCGCAAAAAGTTTGGCATGGGCATTGTGGGCTGAAGAGCCTGTTCTTCTGCTGTACTCTTCTATGTTCAATGTGGTGTCGAAAGGAACCCCAGATGCTGGTATATACCAAAGATGGACACAAAGTGCTGGAGTAACTCAACATCTCTGAAGAAAAAGGATCGGGTGTCGTTTCGGGTCAGGATCCTTCAGAAACCCAAACCGAAGTGCCATTCATCCTTTTTCTCCAGAGATGCTGCCTGACCTGCTGAGTTACTCCAGTGCTTTGTCTATCTATGTTCAATGTTATCAGGCTTCCTGGTGCCCCCTCCTGTAAACTAGAATACTGTCCAATTCACCTCTACTCCATTGAGGACATTAGACTTTGTATATGGATCGGAAGCGCCATAATGCTGAGAACTATATTCTGCACTCCTTATCTTCCAAATTACGCTACCTATTGTACTTGAGCTTGACATGATTGTATGTATGTGTAATATTATTTGATCTGTGGATAGCTTGCAAACAAAATCACCATGACTTAGCTGGTGGAGCTGCTGCCTGACAAGGAGACCTTTCAACTATCAATAATCAGACTTTATCCGTTGACTTGATAGTACACAACAAAAGGTTTATCCTGTACCTCGGTGCACGTGACAATAATAAACTAAAATATTTCAGACCTCAATAGATGACACCTCTTCCTCACATTATTTGTTTTCACTCAGAAGGGAAGAGATCTTTTGATTTGGTGAGTTAGTTGTGAAGATGCTACCCCAGCTCTTTGCATAATGCTATAAAAAGGATCTGCAGATTCTGGTTTAAACCAAAGATAGACACAGAATGCTGGAGTAACTCAGTGGGATTAGGCAGCATCTCTGGAGTAAATGGAGAGATTGCATTTCAGGTTGGGACCCTTCCTCAGACCAAGAAAAAAAAAAGTACTAATCTGGACCAGCACAGATCACCTCAGGCAAGGAGGTTCCCAGATAGGCTAATTGTTGGCTAGAGAGGGTGTCTCTCTACTCCATGCGCCGCTTCTACCTCCCTTTCCTCCACTAAATGTCGGCTAGCCAGTCCCGCAGTTCACAACGATGAATCCCTCTCGCCAACAATCAGCCTATCAGGGAACCTCCCTGCCTGAGGTCATCTGTTGCCAACCCAGATTTGTCCTATTCTTTTTCTCGCTTCCCGCCCCCACCCCTGCCTAAATAAAATCAGTCTGAAGAAGGGTCCCGACCTGACAGGTCACCTATCCATGTTCTTCAGAGATGTTGCCTGACCCGCTGAGTTACTCCAGCACTTTAATATCTATCTTTGCAAGATGTTCCCTGGTTCGTTGCAGTGCATTCACTGAGTCTTGTCTCGGGTTGGCAAGAAATCTCTTTGGACTACAGCTCAGCTAATGCTGAAATCTCAGTCGTGTGACACCATCAATGGTGAACAAAAGCTAACAATGCTAGTCAGCACAGTTTCATTGCCGCAAAGCCTTCAGAGAAGATGTCAGCCAAAAACATAATGGATTTAAATGATTGATATCAAAGAAAAAGATATACATTTGTTCTAAATCAAATGTGCATTAGTCATGGAAGATAAGCATCCTGCAAGCAATTATAGGCTCATTCTGAATCGCATATTTCAGCGAGTTTATAAAAGCAAATCAGATGAAAGTGATGCAAGAATAATTTACAATGACTTAGTAATAATTTATCATCTAGTGGGTAAGGAATTACAGGGAGTCAGAAGGGTGTCAGGGGTTATGGGAGAAGGCATGAGAATGGTGTTGATTGAATGACAGGGTAGATGGGCCAAATGGCCTAACTCCGCTCCTATGTCCTACAAACAGAGCAATAGAATGTAACCTTGGGCTACGAGTTCAGTTCCTTGGAAGCACAAACTTCTGGGGCTCGAATTGTAACAGTTGTCACAGCATACGGAAGTGAAACTAGAAATATAAAACAAACTGTCAATTCAGTATCCAACCAAAGCCAAATTGTAAATCTGTGCTGCAAAGCTACTGGATTAATAATTAAATTCATTGACATCTTCCAGCGGTACTAATAGGTCAGGTTCAAATCTTCCTCCCCTGGCCATCTCCTCTGAGTGGAAATCAAAGCTAATTATGTTATTTCTTGTTCTGTCTCATCGTTTTCCTGAGAACACCAAACCCAAACTCTCAACGTGATTGATTATTCATGTTTGCCATGTCGTGGAAACCCAACCAAGTCTATGAGCTTGATTCCCCATGGAAAAGACTTACAAGATGATGGGGTAGAAATCTACTCAAGGCACTTTAGTGCCATTTTTTTTAAACCGAGAAGACTTTTTCTGTTGCAAAAAAAATTGGGACGAAAAGTAAGTCGTTAATGTGCAAAAGTTTAAAGATACAGTGTGTAAACAGGCCTTTCGGCCCATCGGGTCCACGCCGATCGACAATCACCCAGTACACTGATGCACCCGTAGTCACAATGGAACCCGGGTCTCTGGCGCTGTAAGGCAGTATCAAATTGAACAAAGTTCAGAACAATCTCATGGGGTAGAAACAGCTCCTTCTGACAGGTGAGATATCACGACCAGAATCTGAAATTTAGGGCTAATCCATCTTAAAGCAAAATGAGAAGAGATTTTATCACACAAAATAATAAATAACCGTATGTGTTTTCTCTGGGTGCTCTGGTTTCCTCCCACATCACAAAGACGTACAGGTTTGTGTTAATTAGATTCATACATCATGGAAACAGGCCCTTCGGCCCAAATTCCCCATGTCAACCAACATGCCCCATCTACACTAGTCCCACCTGCCTGAATTTCGCCCATATCCTTCTAAATCTATCCTATCCATGTTCCTGTCCAAATGTTTTTTAAACGTTGCGATCGTACCTGCCTCAACTATCTCCTCCGGCTGCTCGTTTCATTTATCTACCATCCTTTGTGTAAATAAGTTGTCCCCTCAGGTTCCTTCTAAATCTTTCTCCACTCACCTTAAACCTTTAATTGGCCTCTGTAAATTTGCCCCCGGCGTGTTCAGAGCGGATGTAAAAGTGGGATAACATAGAACCAGTGTGAACTAGTGATCGATGGTCAGTGTGGACTCAGTGGGCCGAAGGACCTGTTTCCATGCTGGACCTCTACATTGAACAAAATCTGGTGTCAAAGACTGTGATAAGGGGAGAAATGGGAGCATGAGATCGGTCAACACTTAACAGACTCTGAATATCTGGGTCTGTGTCAAATGGAGGTATGCCGTAACCCTGACCAGCATCTTCTCTCCTACACTTGATCACTTTTGTGGCATCTTGAGCTGTGTACCCAGATCTAGAATGCTTAGGGTGGCGCAGCGGTAGAGTTGCTGCCCCACAGCGCCAGAGACACGGGACCACAGGTGCTCTCTGAACGGAGTTTACACGTTCTCCCTGTGACCACGTGGGTTTCCTGCGGGTGCTCCGGTTTCCTCCCACATTCCAAAGACGTACAGGGTTGTAGGCTAATTTGGCTTCTGTAAATGTTCCCTTGTACGTGCAGGTTAGTGTACGGGGTGATTGCTGGTCAGCGCGGACTCATTAGGCCAAAAGGCCTCTTTTCATGCTGTACCTCCAAAGTCAAACTAAAGTAAATTAGAAAGTTAAGCTCTGTGTCTTACTGTCGACTGAAATAATGATTGTGAATTTTAGTACAAGGAGCCTAGTACACATCCAGTGACAAACTGACAGGATAACATAAGGTCAGAACGAATATACTAGATTGAACAAAATATTAAAAATTCATTTTTAATAAACTGCTTAACGGGAATTACATTACGTATCTATTTGTGCTATTGCAATATGTTATATTTTTCGAACTTAGCCAAGTGTCACAATATAAACTATTTTGCCTTAATTTAAATTTGCTGCACTAAGGCTTAAAGCCCCTTAGAAAATATGATCCAGTAGATAATTGAATACAATAAAATACAGACTCTGCACAAAAACATAATCACCAGCTAGGCTCGGTATGTAATAACGATTCCCATTCTAATTATGCTGCAAGAGTTTGCTGTAACGTATTTCTGTTTATTGACCAGTAATGAGCTTTGTTTTGGATTCCAGTGGTTTCGAACATCTATCCAGGGAGTAACTCAGGCTGCACTTCAGTCTGGAGCCTCTAACGTTCCCCCTCTGTGATCCACACTTTGTCCATCCCCACCTCTCTCCCAGGTTCCTTCCCCTACTCGACTAGGTACAACCAGTCTGAAGAAGGGTCCCAACACAAAACATCACTGATCCATGTTCCCCAGAGATGCTGCATGAACCGCTGAGTTACTCCAGCACTTTCTGTCCTTTTTTTGTAAACCATCCTCTGCAATTCCTTGTTTCAACTGAGTGGGTTGATATTTTGTCTTCATAAGTCCATCCATTCATAGGTTGAGCAGAATTGGACCATTTGATCCATCAAGTCTACTCTGCCATTCAATCGTGGCTGATCCATCTTTTCCTCTCAACACCCATTCTCCTGTCTTCTCCCTATAACCCCTGACACCCATAAGAATTTATCAATCGGCGACTTAAAATTTTCCATCGATGTGGCCTCCACAACCATCTGAGGCAATGAATTCCACAACTTCACCACCTTCTGACTAATGATCTTATGTTTGTAACGGGGAAGATCAATTAACACACACACAATGACCACTGGTAAGATAACAAAGTTGACCAGCTGTGATGCACCCAATGATGGAGGCTCCATATTGTTGCTGGACCTTTGGGGAATGGGAATCAATTAAGGGATTTGTTTATTTACTAAAGATATACCAATAGTATGAGTAGAGATCGGAGCCATCACAGTGATACAGTTGGTAGAGTTAATGCCTTACAGCACCAGAGACCCAGGTTCAATCTGATCTCTGTCTGTGTGGAGTTTGCATGTTCTCCCTATGCCGGCAAGGGTTTCTTCCAGGTGCTACGGTTTCCAACCACATCCCAATTATGCCATAGCCTCAGAATTAAAGGATGTTCCTTTGGAAAGGAGATGAGGAGAAATTTATTTAGTCAGAGGGTGGTGAATCAGTGGAATTCTTTGCCACAGAAGGCTGTGGAGGCCGTCAGAGGATATTTTTAAGGCAGAGATAGATAGATTCTTAATTAGTACACGTAGAGGTTATGGGGAGAAGGCAGGAGAACGGGGTTAGGAGGGAGAGATAGACCAGCCATGATTGAATGGCGGAGTAAACTTGATGGGCTGAATGGCCTAATTCTACTCCTATTCCTTATGACGTGCAGGTTTGTAGGTTAATTCCCCTCTGTAAATTGCCCCTAGTCTCGGGAGTGGATGCAAAAGTGGGACAATATACAACCAGTGATTGTTGGTCAGCGTGGACCTGCTGGGCTAGAAGGTTTAAGTTGGTTCAGATGTACGATTGCAACGTGTACCGAGGTACAGTGAAAAGCTTTGTTTTGCATGCTATCTGATCAGATCAGATATACTACACATAAATACAGTCACGAAAGCCCTGTTGGCATGCTGCATCATTCAATCAATTTCTAACAACAACATTGACATTGTGCCTATGAATGAGATCGTTAAGAGTTTTTGCACCCAGATTACTAAAAGGGAGAGGGTCCTGCAATCAATCATTGCAGGGAAAAGAGGAGAGATAATCCTTCATAGCCAAAAAAGTCCATCACTTTCAGCATGGGAGGCACGGTGGTGCGGCGGTAGAATTGCTGCTTTACAGTACCAGAAACCTGGGTTCATTCCTGACTATGGATGCTGTCTGCATGGGGTTTGTACATTCTCCCTGTGACTGCGTGGATTTTTTCCGGGTGCTCCTGTTTTTGCCCACACTCCTAAGACATAGAGGTTTGTACGTTAATTGGCTTCTGTAATTTGTCCCTTGTCTGTAGGACAGAACTTAGAGTTCAGTTTATTGTCACGTGTACCAAAGGTACAGTGGAAAGCTTTTGTTGCATGCTACCTAGTCAGTGGAAAGACAATACATGATTACAATTGAGCAGTCCACTGTGTACAGATACATAGCATAGTTAAAGTAAGAAATGCTGTTAGCGTCAGAGTAGCGGTAAGCATGGACACCATGAGCCAAAGGGCCATGTTTCATAAGTTATAGGAGCAGAATTAGGTCATTCGGCCCATCAAGTGTACTCCGCCATTCAATGACTGATCTATCTTTCCCTCTCAACCGCATTCTTTTGCCATCTCCCCATAATCCCTGACACCCTCCTTACTAAGCAGGAATCTGTCAATCTCCATATTAAAATATCCATTGACATAGCCACAGCTGTCTGTGGCAATTAATTCTACAGACTCACCACCCTCTGACTAAAAGAAATCCTGCTCATCTCCCTTATAAACATACATCCTTTTATTCTGAACCAGTGGTCCTAGACTCTGAGCCAGTGGTCCTAGACCCTCCCACTAATGGAAACATCCTCTCCTCATCCACTCTATCGAGGCCTTTCTCTTTCGCAGGCCTTTCCACGCTGTATCTCTAAACTGAACTAAACTAATCTA
Organism: Raja brachyura; assembly: GCA_963514005.1. Next base: position 23,774,101 of record OY740795.1, on the reverse strand, counting down.
GCAGAATCATAGATTTTGTACCCCTAAGCACTCATTATTTATCTGGAATATACCAGAAATTAAAACCAGTCTTCTTCAAGGTGGAGTAGCTAGTTCCTAACAGCAGGTTTAATGCTTGTCGTTGGGCTCCACAAGTTGCTGCCAGTTTCATGTCATCGATGGTGAACCTTGTCAGTTCCACTGTCATTATCGCAAGAAGAACCCAGCCCAATAATTTCTTAATATATGGCTTGCTGCTTGCAATTGTACTCCCTTTACGATACTATACATGATACGATAGAACTTCATTTCTCCCACGAGGAAATTGATCTGCCAACAGTCATAAAACCCAAAACACATGAAACACATGAATTTAAAGTGACGAGTGGAAAGAACTGGGGATGTACAAAAATTGGGGAGGGGAGAGTCAGTCTACCCCACGACAGAATGGGGAGGATTTGTAAAGGTTGATAGCCACAGGGAAGAAGGATCTCCTGTGGCGTTCTGTCCTGCATCTTGGAGGAACCAGCCAGTCTATTGCTGAATGTTTAGTTTAGTTTTAGTTTGGAGATACAGCCTCAAAACAGAGCCTTCGAACCACCGTCCACACTGGTCCACCAAGCATCGATCACCCGTACACTAGCTCTCTCGTACATATTTTACCAAAGCCAATTAACCTGCAATCCGGCACGTCTTTAGAATGTTGGAGGAAATCGGAGAAAATAATATGATTAGTTTTAATCTGCAATTTGAGAAGGAGAACGTTAAATCGGAAGTGGCAGTGATGCAGTTGAACAAAGGGGACTATGAAGGCATGAGAAGGGAGCTGGCCAAAGTAGACTGGAAAGGGATCCTAGCAGGAATGACGGTGGAACAGCAATGGCAGGAATTTCTGGGCATAATCCTGAAGACACAGGATCATTTCATTCCAAAAAGGAAGAAAGATTCTAAGGCGAGTAGGAGGCAACCGTGGCTGACAAGAGAAGTTAGGGAGAGAATAAAACTAAAAGAAAAGATCCATAACACAGCAAAGAGTAGCCGGAAGCCGGAGGATTGGGAAACTTTCATAGGACATCAGAAGGAAACAAAACGGGCAATATGGGCTGAAAAGATGCAGTACGAAGGGAAGATGGCCAGGAATATAAAGAAGGACTGTAAAAGCTTCTTTAGATATGTTAACGGAAAAAAAAGTAGCAAAGTCAAATGTGGGTCCCTTGAAGGCAGACATGGGTGAAATAATTATTGACAACAAGGAAATGGCAGAAGAGTTGAATAGGTACTTCGGATGCGTCTTCACTAAGGAGGGCACAAACAATCTCCCAGGCGTACTGGAGGACAGAGGATCTAAGGGGGTAAGGGAACTGAAATAAATTTTCATTAGGCGAGAAATAGTATTGGGTAGGCTAATGGGACTGAAGGATGATAAATCCCCTGGGCCTGATGGTCTGCATCCCAGGGTCCTCAGGGAGGTGGCTCTAGAAATAGTGAATGCATTGGTGATCATTTTCCAATGTTCAATCGATTCAGGATCAGTTCCTGTGGATTATGGATAGCTAATGTTATCCCACTTTTCAAGAAAGGAGCGAGAGAGTAAACAGGGAATTACAGACAAGTTACCCTGACTTCGGTGGTGGGAAAGATGCTGGAGTCAATTATTAAAGAGGTAATAATGGAGTATTTGGATAGCAGTAAAAGGATTAGTTCAAGTCAACATGGATTTATGAAAGGGAAATCATGCTTCACTAATCTTCTCGAATTTTTTGAGGATGTGACAAGTAAAATGGATGAAGGGGTGCCAGTGGATAAGGTATCTAGACTTTCAGAAAGCCTTTGATAAGGTCCTGCATGGGAGACTGGTGACTAAAATTAGAGCACATGGTATTGGGGGTAGGGTGTTGACATGGATAGAAAATTGGTTGGCAGACCGGAAGCAAAGAGTAGGAGTGAACGGGTTCTTTTCAGAATGGCAGGCAGTGACGAGTCGAGTGCCGCAAGGCTCGGTGTTGGGACCGCAATTGTTTACCATATATATAAATGATTTGGAAGAGGGAATTAGGAGCAACACTAGCAAGTTTGAGGATGACACAAAGCTGGGTGGCAGTGTGAACTGTGAAGAGGATGTTAGGAGGTTGCAGGGGGACCTGGACAGGTTGAGTGAGTGGGCAGATGCGTGGCAGATGCAGTATAATATAGATTTTACTTCGGAGTCACGTGAGTGACTACGTGAAGACCCCGCCAGCACGCATGCGCGACATATCGTCGTTCGCATGCGGAAGTGACAGTCGGGAGGAGCGGGGCTCCTCCAGCGTAAGTTAAAAAGCTTACGCCAGGTAAGTCTCACCGAAGGAGTGAGCGTCGACGAAGGATCATTTACAAACATGGAATCACGGAAATCAAAGAGAGCAGCGGCGAGAGCAGCTGCTATGGAGAGCAGCCAGCAGCGTGCCGCTTCTCCCGAGTTACAGGTTTTACCTGCAGCTCCCGACTTCTCGCCCATGAGGGCCGTTGGTACACCACGGTCGGGCGGCAAATCCACCCGGAAGTCGGACGGGGCCGCCGACTCAGCTGGGTCCGGACCCGAGGACACCCCGTTCGCAGATAGCGACGGAGGTCGTCTAGCCCGCATGGAGCGGATGGTGGAGCAGTTGCTCCAACGTGACCTGCTAATGCAGGGGCAGAGTCACAGTGGGCCTCTTCGCAGGCCCACGGCAGGTTCCTACCATGGACTGCCTAATGTCTCGCCCTCTTCGCAGGGGAGCATTGAGGGTCAGAACTGGGCTGACCCAGAAGAAGGGGAGCTGGCTGAACAACCATCAGTGTCAGGGTAGTGTGAAGAATACCTGGATATGGTAAATAAACATGCAGTGCCTATACAGAAAGGCCTACCAATCCACCCTAAGCTGGCAGCCAGCATTAATTACATGGCTACTAACCAGCTACAGGAGCAGGCTATTAATTCTACAGCCGATAAATATATGGCTCCTGAGAATTGCAAGTCGCTGAATGTCCCCGCGGTGAACAACCCTATTTGGGGGAACATGAGCCCCATGAGCAGAGGGCAAGAAATTAAACTACAGAGGATCCTGAAGCTCTTAACCGCCGGGATCACAGCAGTGGCCAGAACTGCAGTGGGGATAGAGTTGCCGGAAGAACTGCAAGATGCCCTGGCTCTACTGTGTAATACACAGTATGAGATAAACAACTTCAGGAAGAGCATCATTAAGCCGGCACTCAACCCCAAGTTTGCGGGTTTGTGCAAGCCTGGGAACGCTCAGCCTCCAAACCTGCTGTTCGGGGATAACCTTCCCAAGCAGGTAAAAGACCTTGACGAGGAGGCCAAGGCCTTGGGCCTGATCAAGGTACCCGGCTCTACGAAAACTCATTATCCTCAGCGACAGCACCCCTACACACCCACCAGACAGAGATATCATTACAGATCTGCCGGTGGTGAAAGCTCAAAGGCCGGCCAACCTGCACAGCGGTCTTTTTTAGGCCATGGCCCATCCCGGCCTTCTTGGAAGATGCGCCACTCCTACAACACGTCGAACCAACAGAAGAAACAAGGACAGAGACCGCAACACCGGCATTAACCATGGAGGTAGGTGGGTCTGGCTTCCCCAGGAACACATCTTGCCTAAATTCACTTTATGTAGGGGGCCGGTTGCACTTGTTCTATGAAATTTGGCGCACTTTTACCTCTGATCCTTTCATACTCAGAAGTATTCAGGGCTACAAAATTGAATTTATTCACGAACTCCCTACCCCGGTCCAGCATTCACCTAGCCGAAAATTCATCCTCTCTCAAAAAGAGAAGGCAGCAGGGCATGCTGAACTATACAGGTTAATTGAAAAAGGGGTAATTGAGAAAACCATCAGAGAACCTCAGGAGTTCGTATCTAATATATTCACCAAAAATAAAAAAGATGGCGGTTGCCGCATTATCATAGATCTGACCGAACTGAATACTTCTGTTCAGTATGTTCATTTCAAAATGGACACCTTTGACACTGCTATACAGTTAATAGCTAATGGGTACTTCATGGCATGCATTGACCTCAAAGATGCATACTATTCAGTACCAATACACAAGGATCATAGGAAATACTTAAAATTTATCTGGATGGGACAGTTATGGCAATACAAAGCCTTGCCTAATGGGTTATCATCAGCACCCAGATTGTTTACCAAGATATTAAAACCAGCCTTGGCCTACTTAAGAAAACAGAATCATACTGTAATGGCCTATCTTGATGATATCCTCATTGTTGGGGAGAGTTTGGAAACGGCTACATTGGCAGTTTCAGCCACGAAACATCTTTTTCAGAAGCTGGGGTTCATTATACATCCAGATAAATCAAAATTAGAACCCTCTACCACCATGAACTACTTGGGGTTTTTTATCGACTCAGTGCAAATGTCTATCACGTTGCCACCAAACAAGGTGGTGGACTTGATAGAGGCTTGCAGGAGCCTTACTGGCATCAAGGACCCATCCATTCGACAGGTGGCCAGGGTGATTGGGAAGATAGTGGCTGCTTTTCCCGCAGCACAATTTGGGCCTTTACATTATCAAAACCTACAAAGAGCTAAAATTATAGCTCTCAAGAGTCATGCAGGCCATTTCGACAGGCCTATGAAAATACCAGAGAAGGCAAAAGCCGAATTAAATTGGTGGATGGTTAATGCCCAATATTGTTCCAAACCCATCACTATCATCAATCCCTCGATCATCTTACAAACGGATGCCAGTGCCAAAGGTTGGGGAGCAACTAATACTACCACTAGTTGTGGAGGTAGATGGAGTGCACAAGAGTTAACCCTATTCAAAACTTTGGGGATTAACTATTCAGAAATGCTGGCAGCATTTCACGGCCTAAGGGCATACTGCACAGACATGCACAAAGTACATGTTAGGATACAAATTGACAATACCACGGTGGTGGCTTATATTAACCACATGGGCGGAATAAAGTCGATATCGTGTGATGAATTGGCCAACAATATCTGGCACTGGTGTCTGCAAAGGGAAATTTGGATTTCAGCCACTTACCTCCCAGGTAAGCTAAATACGGTGGCAGACACCAGGTCACGCAAATTTAACGACAACATAGAATGGATGTTGGATCGAAAAGTGTTCACAGATATTGTAGAACGTTATGGGACACCGGATATCGACCTATTTGCGTCCAGATTAAATCACCAACTACCAACATATGTTGCTTGGGAACCAGACCCAGGGGCAGTAGCGATGGACGCTTTCACGCTACATTGGGGGGATTTGTTCTGTTATGCATTCCCCCCCTTCTGCCTCATCAGTCGGGTCTTGCAGAAAATCAAACAAGACTCCGCTTCTGGTATTTTGGTTGTGCCCGACTGGCCTACCCAACCATGGTTCCCAGCGGTACTGAAGATGGCCACAGAACCTTGCATTCGGGTCAATAAACGACCTAGTCTGCTCATACATCCTGTCACAGGACAACACCACCCATGTCATGACCGCATGGACCTGTTAATTTGCAGATTCTAAAACGGCCTCTTCTGAGATACGGACTTACCAGCAGAACCATAGACACCATCTCAGCAGCATGCAGGGAGTCCACCAGGAAGCAGTACCTGACCTACATCAGGAAGTGGGAAGGATTCTGCGCTACTACCAACACTACATATGAATCCGCTACTATTACAGAAGTGCTGGAATTCTTGGCTGCCCTTCACTTTGATGAGGGACTGAGCTACAGTGCCATAAACAGTGCCAGGAGTGCCCTATCGTCCTACTTGGGCCAGGGGAGTGACCAATTGGGCATTGGATCACATCCATTGGTATCTAAACTTATGAGAGGAATATTTAATTCTAATCCCCCCAGGCCCAGATACAACCATACGTGGGATATCAGCATAGTTTTAACTATGCTGCGAGGATGGACACCTAACTCGGGGCTCACTTTGGCAAACCTCACCTACAAAATGGTAATGATCATGGCACTAATCACGGCACAACGGGTCCAGTCCCTGCACAAACTTAATCTGGATGCCATGACTATCACCAATGACAAAATCACTTTTTATGTGCAGGGACTGTTAAAACAAGATCGACCCGGAGCGTCTGGACATACCTTGGAGTTTCTGGCATATCCAGCAGATACTCGACTTTGCATCGTCACGTTAATTTCACGATATATTTCAGTCACCAAAAGTCTCAGGGGCACGGAGACAGCATTGCTTATAAGTCACAAAAAGCCCCATCACAAAGTCACGGTGCAAACCATTTCTAGATGGTTAAGGGTGGTACTGGATGCGGCGGGGTTGGACACTAATATATTCCAATCCCACTCCACCAGGGCGGCATCCACCTCGGCGGCTAGGATGATGGAAGTACCCTTGGACCACATCCTGGCCACAGCGGGTTGGAGTAATGAGAAGACATTTCATCGCTTCTACAATAAACCCGTGGCCTCTCCTGACTCTTATGCAGGAAGGATTTTGAGTTCTGCCAAATAATTTACCCCTATGGGATATATATATATTTGTTTTGGTATGAATAAATACCTATTTTTGTTTTTCAGCCAGTGTCATGTCTGAATTACGTTCATCCTCTTATCCCAGCATAGCGGTGTGTGAGCATGGAGCTTCCAGGGCATGAAATCACAGAGCTTTGAAATCTTCACGTAGTCACTCACGTGACTCCGAAGTAAAATAGTAAGATTAAACGAGAACTTACCAGTTTGAAGTTTGATCTTTATTTTATGAGGAGTTACGATGAGGGATTACGTGCCCTCCGCCCCCAACCCTCTATTATAAAGATCAACTGGTATGAAAGTTCTCTCTTATCTTACTATGTTAGTCTACGTGACTATCTGTGATTTCACACCACTGCTTTGAAGAATGTCGCGCATGCGTGCTGGCGGGGTCTTCACGTAATCCCTCATCGTAACTCCTCATAAAATAAAGATCAAACTTCAAACTGGTAAGTTCTCATTTAATCTTACTATTAATGTGAGGTTATCCACTTTGGCAGCAAAAACAAGAGGGCAGATTATTATCTCAATGGGGTTAGGTTAGGTAAGGGGGAGGTACAACGAGACCTGGGTGTCTTTGTACACCAGTCACTGAAAGTTGACGTGCAGGTACAGCAGGCGGTGAAGAAAGCTAATGGAATGTTGGCCTTCATAACTAGAGGATTTCAGTACAGGAGTAAAGAGGTTCTTCTGCAGTTGTATACGGCTCTGGTGAGACCACATCTGGAGTATTGTGTACAGTTTTGGTCTCCTAATTTGAGGAAGGACATCCTTGTGATTGAGGCAGTGCAGCGTAGGTTCACGAGATTGATCCCTGGGATGGCGGGACTGTCATATGAGGAAAGATTGAAAAGACTAGGCTTGTATTCACTGGAGTTTAGAAGGATGAGGGGGATCTTATAGAAACATATAAAATTATAAAAGGGCTGACAAGCTAGATGCAGGAAAAATGTTCCCAATGTTGGGCGAGTCCAGAAACAGGGGCCACAGTCTTAGAATACAGGGGAGGTCATTTAAGACTGAGCTGAGAAACAACGTTTTTACCCAGAGAGTTGTGAATTTATGGAATTCCCTGCCACAGAGGGCAGTGGAGGTCAAATCACTGGATGGATATGGGGAGAAGGCTGGCACGGGTTATTGATAGCGGACGATCAGCCATGATAATATTGAATGGCGGTGCTGGCTCGAAGGGTCAAATGGCCTCTTGCTGCACCTAGTTTCTATGTTTCTAAAACCCACCCTGTCACAGGGAGAATGTACAAACTCCGTGCAGACAGCACCCGTAGTCAGGATCGAACCCGGGCCTCTGGTGCTGTGAGGCAGCAATCTACCGCTGCGCCCCTGTGCCACCCTAACTTTCACATAATAAACAATAATTTTTGATTGAATATTTATTTGTTGTGTTTAAAGCTGCAGCTAGTAAGAATTCCATTGCCCGGTCCCAGTTCTTCTGGCAACTAAACACTCTTGATTCTAGACACTCTCTTGATTTTATTTACTCATTTACAAGATTTGTGTGCCAACAGCACGTCGAGCATTGACTACAGGTCCACCAGCAATTTTCCAGTATCCTTGATTCCAGAGCCTTGCTGGATTATCCGTTTTGCCAAACCAACAGACGTCACGGCCTTGGACGCGAAGTCAGCTACGGAAGTCGGCTACGGGAACGGATCTGCCAGACCAGACTTCCAGAGCCCTGGCCACAGGCAGCAAATTGGACCCACCAAACGGCTGTAGACATCGGCTATGAGAACCGAACTGCCAACTCCGGCAGTGCATTCCAGGCACCTACCACACTCCGTGTATAAAACGTGCTCTATGCACTCCCTTGAAATTTTGCCCCTCTCACTTTAAGTTAAGTTCAGTTTAGTTTATTGTCACGTGAACCGAGGTACAGTGAAAAGTATTTTTGTTGCGTGCTATCCAGTCAGAGGTACAAGTATACATGATAATAATCAAGTCATCCACAGTGTACAGCTACATGATAAAGGGAATAATGTTTAGTGCAAGATAAAGTCCAGTAAAGTCCAATTCAAAATAGTTCAATCTTTACCCTCGAGCTCTGTTCTATCGTCTTTGATATTACCATCCTGCGGAAAGGTTCTGACCTTCTTTACCTCATGTTCATTCACCTCATTTTTTATTCTCCCCATATCCCCCCTCGATTCTACCAATCTCGAACCACTGGGACGCATTTACAGCGTTTGGGTGCTTAACAAACGGCACATGTTTTGAATGTTCAAGGAAACCAGAAAACCAAAGAGAAACCCCAGGCAGTCAGAAGGAGAATGTGCAAACTCCACATGGACAGCACCTAAGATGAAGCTTGAACGTATGCATGTGGCACGGTGAGATGGTGGATCTACCAGCTGCGCCACTGTGCTGCACCTCACGTTCAGCTCTTAGCTTTACCTCAACCATGATCAACATGAGTAGAGTGGCCCCATTCTTACAAGGTTGCTCTCCTATGTGGTTAATATGTGGGTCATTTTTGTTTACTTTACGTTGTGTTCATTTGTCATATCAATTTTTACTTATTAACTGGAATTAAGCCTTTAAAATGGGCAGCACAGTGGAGCAGCGGTAGAGTTGCTGCGTTATAGCACCAGTGACCCAGGTTTGATCCTGAGTACTGGTGCTGTCTGTTTGTACGTTCTCCCTGTGACAGTGTGAGTTTTCTCCGGATGCTCCGGTTTCTCCCCGGTCACTCCAAAGACGTGCAGGTTTGTAGGTCAATTGGGGTTGGTAAAAGAATTGTAGATTGTCCTTAGTATGTAGAATAGTGCTACTGTACGAGCTGAACGCTGGTCAGTGCAGATTCAGAGGGCCGAAGGACCCGTTTCCACCCTGTATCTCGAAACTAGAAGTAAAAGTCTAAATGGAAAGAGAGCTGAGAAGATTTATGAGGATGTTGCCAGAACCCGAGGGTCTGAACTAGAATGAGAGATAGGGCAGACAATAACTTTATTCTTTGAACCACAGGATGCTGGGGTCACAGGTGATCTTATAGAGGTGCTTAAAACCATGAGGAGAATAGAGAGGCTGAATACACAAGGTTATTTTCCAGGGTAGACAAAAGTGCTGGAGAAAATCAACGGGTGCAGCAGCATCAATGGAACGAAGGAAATGGGCAACATTTCGGGCCAAAACCCTTCTTCAGAACAGGGGAATCAAGAATGCAAGAATATATTGTGTAGGAAGGAACTGCATATGCTGGTTTACACCTGTGATAGACATAAAATGCTGGAGTAACTCCATGGATCAGTCAACATTTCCGGAGAAAAGGAGTAGGGTCAGAACTCTTCCTCAGACCGATGAAGGACTCCAACCCAAAACTACATTTCTCCAGAAATGCTGCCTGACCCGCTGAGTCAGACCAAAATGTTGTTTCTAACTAGAGGGCAAAGGTTTATTTGAACAGTTTCAAAAATGTCTTTGATAATCATAGATGTTTCAAAATGGCCCAGGTAATTTCTGACTGCTGTAACCTCACAAAGTGCCATCGGGCCATTTGGTGGCAGGGCCTTGGGACCTGCCTGCCGAGGCTGAGCTATGAATTACAGCCTGCAGGGCTCCCTGAGGCGGTTGCGGCGCAAAAACCATGTAGTTCAAGTGCTGCTGCAAAGCCACAACTCTTTACTGCTGTTGCAGGGAAAGCACAAAGGGAATGCATAAATGACAGGCCGGCTTAATAGTGATCTAGCTCCAGGGATGGACTGGATTCATGAAGTTGAAAGCATGAAAAAGGCAAGTTGAGGATTAGAAAGCATTTGGCTTTAAGGCTACAACATAAAATCACCATACAATGGCACCAGCAACCAGTGTGGTGAGCAGGCAGTCCCCAGTAATGGCTTGTCCATATAACGGGCATTAAAGAGAAGGATGATGCTGAACCATTACTTGGATTCATTTTAGATCCTCCTCACTATAACAGAAGATAGTCTTCGCAAAGAACCTTCGTTCCATGAAGGTGGTGTCACAGGTAGATGGGGTGGTCTATAAGGCCTTCTCCAGTCAGAGTCTCATCGTACCAGGTGGTACCTGATCTCAATGGTAGCAACTCTCTGCCACTGCGCCACTGTGACGCTGGAAGATTCAGGTTTAAAGAAGAGGCTACATACAAGAACCAAACCATCGAGCAAGTTGTTGTGATCAGTAATGCACAACAAGAAAGGCAGTGCGAACAGTCAGTGGCGACATTCAAAAGGGAACTGGACAAATATTTGAACAGGAAAACCCTTGCAGGACAGTAAGAAAAAAAAGGCAGTGGAATTATTTAGACCAGTTCTGCACAGGAATGGCCTACATTGTCTGTGCCAAACATGATGCCAAGATAAACTAATCTCGTCTTACCTGCACACAATCCATACCCCTCCATTCTCTGCATATCCATGTGCCTGTCTAAAAGCCTCTAAATGCCACTATCATATCCACATCCACCTTTACCCCTGGCAGAGCGTTCCAGGCATTCACCCCATTCCGTAAAACACATCTTCTTTAAACTTGCCTCTCTCACGTTAAACCTACGCTCTCTAGCCTTTGCCATTTCCACCATTGGGTAAAGGTTCCAACTGTCTACCTTATCTAGGTCTCTCAATATTTCACACACGGTCTCCACTCAGCCTCTGACACTCCAGAGGAACCAATCCAAGTTTGTCCAACTGCTACTTGTAGCTAATTCATTTGATAATTCTTTGAAAGAGCTAGCACTGCCCTAATGGACCAAATGGCCTCCCTCTGTGCCGCATGATGCTGTCAAATGTTATAAAATAGGCAGCTTTGGCATGGCTTAGCAGCTTAATTAAGGGCACCTGCTTGCTTGTGAAGCATGATTTCATTTTAATAATTCAAATATCACCTTCAACAGTTTGACAATGAAAAACACACACAAACACACAGAGACAACTTGATATGTGAGATCAATGTAAAAAGCTGCTGGGCAACACGGAATTGTATGTTATAGAGAGAAGCAATGTTAAATTTCTTTTTACATTTGAGGATGGTCAGGCAAATAGTTTCGTTTAGTTTCGAGATACAGCACGGAAATAGGTCCTCTGGCCCACCGAGTCCTCGCCGACCAGCGATCCCCGCAAACTAACACTATCCTACACACGAGGAACAATTTACAATTTTACTGAAGCCAATTCAAACCGGAGCACCCGCAGAAAACCCACGCATGTTACGGGGAGAACGTACAAACTACGTACTGACAGCACCCGTGATCAGGATTGAACCAGAGTCTCTGGTGCTGTAAGGCAGCAACTCTAACACTGTGCCACCATGCAGCCCTGCTCAGGTGGGTGGAATTTGATAGAAGTATACAAAATTATTGTGAGGCATAAGTAGGGTAGATAGTCAAAACCATTTTCCCCAGGGTCGAAATATGCAAGGCAAAAGAGCACAGTTATAAGGTGAGTTTATCGGCATGCGCTGGGCTAGTTATTTTATCACACACACACACACACACACAGACAAACCTGGAACACATTGTCAAGGGTGGTGATGGAGGGAGATGGATTGTGGCATTGAAGAGTCTTTTAAACAGGCACATGGAAGTGCAGGAAAGAGAGTGATATGGATCATGTACAGGCAGATGAGATGATTTTAACTGGGCATCATGTTCAGCACAAACATTGTGAACTAAATTGCCCATTTCCATGCTGTAGACTTTAGAGATACAGAGCAGCCTGTTTGTATGTTCTCCCCGTTACCTTGATGGGTTTTCTCTGGGTTCTCCCACCTAAGACGTACAGGTTTGTAGGTTAATTGGCTTTGGTAAAATTGTAAATTGTCCCTGTTGTGTGTAAGATAGTGTGTGTGGGAATTGCTGGTCGGCCTGGACTTGATGGGCCGAAGGGCCCGTTTCCACGCTATATCTCCCAACCAAACTAAACACCCGGGGAAAATCCATGCGATTACAGGGAGAGCGTAGAAACTCGTAGTAAGGATTGAACCCAGGTCTCTGGCGCTGTAAGGCAGCAACTCTACTGCTGCGACACCATGCTGCTCTGTACTGTGCAATGTTCTATGTAATCTGTTGGTTAATAATCTTGTTAAGGAGGAGCATTGGGCCATTAAACCTGCCCCAGAGTGGCGGGTGAAGGGGGCGTAGTAGCAGCAGGTGAAGAGCAAAGATCAACAGCCCCGTAAACATTAACCACATATGTTAAGCCAGCTGCATCAATCTAACCTGCTTAACTGCAAGGAAATCTACTACTTCTCGGGATGACTGGCAGTGTGACAGTCTGCGTCCACTATTCCTCTTTATTAAACTAAACACAGCTTGGAGCCACAGTGTGCCTGCAAGCGCGAGCATAAGCAGAGCACTGGATGGTACAGTATATCTGAGAAGCAGATAGAGACAAATACAAAGTGTGTTTTGGTTGTGTGACGTTGTGTGAGGGAGTCAACATTGCATAGAATATATTTTGTGTTGCTTTCAAGTCAAACACCACTCGTTCATTTGATGCAGTGCTATTAATCATCATTTGTTTAACATTACCATAGCATTGTGCTATTATAGGGGGAATCTAACAATATAGTAGGGTAACATATAGTGCAACACAACAATATATTTGTAGGAAGGAACTGCAGGTGCTGGAACTTCAGATCTGAAGATAGACACAAAATGCTGGAGTAACTCAGCGAGCCAGGCAGCATCTCTGGAGGGAGGGAATGGGTGGCGTTTCGGGTCGAGACCCTTCTTCAGACAGATCAATCTGAAGAAGGGTCTCGACCCTATATGCCACCAACACCTTCTCTCCAGAGATGCTGTCTGTCCCGTTGAGTTACGCCAGCAATTTGTGTCTAACAACAATATATTTAATCTCCAAATCTGTCAACACTAAATGCTGTAAAGAAATGTGTAGCAAACTCCATAATCCACTCCTCTTAAGCAGCAGATAAAGTCACAGAGACATAGGGCATGGAAACAGGCCATTTGGCCCATCTTGACCAAAGCGACCAACATTCCCATCCACACTTGTCCTACCTACCTGCGTTTGGCCCATATCCCTCTAAACCTGTCCTCTCAGTGTACCCGTCCAATCGTTCCTTAACGATGCAATCCTACCTGCGTCAACTACCTCCTCTGGCAACTTGTTCCATACACCCACCACGCTTTGTGTGACATAATTACCCCTCAGACTCCTATTAAATCTTTCCCCTTCACCTTAAATCTATGTCCCCTGTTTCTCGATTCCCCTACTCAGGGCAAGAGACTCTGTGCGTCTCCTCAATCTATTCCCCTCATGATCTCAACCTTTGTATTCATGCTTTAACGATTTATCCCAATCAATTCAAACAGTTGGGTTCCCTCGTTGAATCAGAATGATGATGAATCCTAATCCTCAGAACAACTGGTTTTGGATTTGATAGCCTAATCCTGGTGCTAACCCTGTTCATTTCATCTATTCCACTTCCTCTCCATCCCCAGACTAAGGTCATTAAAGTATAATATTTCAGTCCCTTTAATTGACCCAGGTATTAACAGACCAAATTAATCCAAGCTCCGAACTAACTTTAATCAAACTCTTCTAGACTTTACAGTATCTTGCACTAAACATAATACACTTTATCCTGTATCTGTTCACTGTGGGCAGCTTTAGTGTAATCACGCAAAGTCTTTTCATTGACAGGATAAGACGTTACAAAAAGCTTTTGTCTCTACCTTGGCACATGTGACAACTGTACACTGCAAGGGCCAGCAAGCAAGCGGGTAAGATCATCTCGGACCTCTCTCACCCTGGCCACAAACTCTTTGAATCACTTCCCTCTGGAAGGCGACTCCGGACTGTCAAAGCCGCCACAGCCAGACATAAAAACAGCATTTTTCCATGAGTAGCAGCTCTACTCAACAACATAAAGTCTGTAGCCTCATTTTGCTCTGGTATTTTATTTCATTCATATCTTTAAACTGTAATGTTTGATTATTAATGTTTAATATTTTATGCGCCATTCATAATTGTTACTGTATGTTGTGTTGTTACTTGCAAGCGGAGCACCAACGCAAATTCCTTGTATGTGTACGTACTTGGCCAATAAAATTATTCATTTATTCATATCGAAATCCTTCCCAATCATTATTCAGCTCCTGACCCTGGCAGCCAACTTATTTTCACCCATGGTTTATGCTTCAGAAGCATTTCATCGGCGGTGAGGCAGCCAGTAACCGTGACAGACACACGTCATGGATTTTTTTAGTTTTTCAACTATATAATTATAGACCAATGTTCCACTGCCCATGGATTTAATTGGACCTCTGCTCACCAACTGTTCAGCTTGGCCAAGAATATATTGCAATTCTCTTTCATTACACAATGTCTGACCTCTGTTTATTCCTGTCACTTGTGATTTTCTACGGCAGTGTTTAGCTCTGAATGATCGGGCTACACCTCGTGCAGGCTGTGATCCAACTCCAAACCATCAACTACTGATAGTTTTGACAGGCCAAATTCTTACTTCCTCTCTTTACTTTTGTTTAGTTTACAGTTACAGCTCGGAAACAGGCCCTTTGGCCCACCGAATCCGCGCCGACCAAAGCCAATTAACCTACAAACCTGTACGTCTTTTGAGTGTGGAAGGAAATCGGAGGACTTGGAGAAAACCCACGTGGTCACAGTGAGAATGTACAAACTCCATACGGACAGCACCCATAGTGAGTATTGAACCCGGGTCTCTGGCACTGTGAGGCAGTAAATCTACTGCTGCACCACCATGCCACCCTCAGCCGTAGAATGACAGACCACCATTAGTTTCATTGACACAAGTACAGGGATGTTGTGTGACTACGCAAATAGCCACTATAGCATGGACACGATCTCGGGAGGGGAATGGATTCTATTAAGTTGGGAATCCTGCAGTCTCGCTGGAATGATAAGCTCATCTCATGCCGGGTCCTTTTGCGATGAAGAGAATTGTTGGCATTTGTTCTTTGCATTTCTTAGTATCGGGCCAGCTAAACATGCCTCATTTCAGTTGACAGAACTGAATTCTATTCTAGGAAGATAGACATAAAAAGTTGGAGTAACTCAGAAGGACAGGCAGCATCCCTGGAGCAAAGGAATGGGTGACATTTCGGGTTGAGACCCTTCTTCAGACAAGTTAGGGATAAGGGAAACGAAAGATATAGACGATGATATAGAGAGATAAAGAACACTTGTTAGATGTAGAGATAAAGAGCAATGGAATGTCACCCATTGCATCTCTCCAGAGATGCTGCCTGTCCCGCTGAGTTACTCCAGCATTTTTGTGTCTATCTTCAGTTTAAACTAGCATCTGCAGTTCCTTCCTACACATTTCGTCTGCTCCACTGTGAACTCTCCTCAAGGCTGTCCCACTGCGGCGACCTAATCTGCGAGTATAGAAGAGTTTGCCCTTGACTCAAAATCTCAGCATGGACGACACGTGGTCCTAGGAGGCCCTATGAGGTCACTGGAACTCTCTTTCATGCTTGAGGGAAGTTCCCGAATACTCGTGGCCTCAGTTTGGTCGAGGAAAATGTTTCAGCATGTTGAAAAATTTTCCGCGAGTAAAAATTGTTCGGCATGGTTCTTTTGAACTTGTAGTGCAGTGGAGTGGGGTCACTATGTAGTACAGGCAGTCGAGGGCAGCCGTAGGCAATCCCCTTTGCTGACCGGGCATTTTAATTGGCTCATTGGAGTTTTCAGTACCAAGGAAAACTGACCGGTAAGTTAAATGCCCGCTAAACTTTATTAAAAGTTGTTTGACTTCTTAAAAGTGTCTCCACTCCTTCTCCCCTCCCTTCTACGCCCATTCTCTCCCCCCCCCCCCCCCCCCTCCAAGCCCTCTCTAAAGGACTTACCGTTACTGTGCAGCCGTCTTTTACCTTCCTCTTCATCGCGGGTGTGAACTTCAGACAGCGCTCCCCCGCTTTCCCTGGCCCTCGCCTTTGAAATGTTCGTGTGTGTGTGTGTGCGGTTGGTCGATCCAGCTCGTGGTGTAATCTCTGATGGTCGATCCAGCTCGAGGTTTTCCAGGCGAGTGCCCTCGAGCTTGAAGGTCGAAGGCACTCGCTGTAAAGTCGCGTCAGTGGGACTGGCCCTTTAGTCTACTTTGAAGAAGTTCTCCTCTCTCCAACGAGAGCTCTGCAACATCCTGCCTCGCTGTTCCCTTATCCCCAACTCGTCCCCAATAATTCCCCTAAACCTTTCCTATCCGTATACTTGTCCCAATGCCCTTCAAATGTTGAAGTAGCATCTGCCTCAACTATCTCCCCCAGCAGATTATTCTACACACCACCCCCTGTGTGAAATAGCTACATCTCAGATTCTATTGAATCTTTCCCCTCTAACCATAAACGTATGGTTTCTAGTTCTTGATTCCCCTACTCTGGGTGAAAGACTCTGTGCAGGTGAAGTATTAAGTCTGACTGAGGCAGATTTCATGGTTTCCAGAAATCCATAGAGTCCGAGGGCAATCCATGAAACAAGTGAAAACAAAGGCAGATGGAAACTGTGATCAGATGTGCTGGAGGGCTTTGAAAGCAGATGTTGGACCCTTCAACCTGAGAACTATCTTGGATGATGGATGTTATACTCATAAGAAAACCTCAAAATATAACAGTTCCAAACTTGAACATCATACATAAATAAATGCACCTCTGTTACTTGAATATTCAGAAAGCAATCATCGCACCTTCAGAGGGAGTAATGTCTTGCAAGCAACCTTTAGTTACCATGAAGCCTCTCAGTCTGAATTACCAACCTCTTTAGCGACCTGCAACATCAGGGTGGAACAGTGGTGCAGTGATAGAACTGCTGCCTTTCAGTGCCAGAGACCAGAGTTCAATCCTGACAGCGGTGGCTGCCTGTACGGAGATAGCATGTTCTCTCTGTGACCTCGTGGGTTTTCTCTGGATGTTCCGGTTTCATCCCACACTCTAAAGACGTACTAGTTTGTAGGTTAATCGACTTTGGTAAAATTGTAAATGGTCCCTAGTGTGTAGGATAGTGTTAGTATACGGGGTGATTGTTGGTCTACGCGGACTCAGTGGGCCGAAGAGCCTGTTTCTGCGCTGAACTTCAAAGTCTAAAGTTTAAATCTGTCTCAACGTTTGTTTGTAAAATCTGGTTATCTGCATTGCCTCAACTATGATCAGGAGTTAAAAGCATCTTTACATCCAGATCCAGCATTATTAAACATAGAAACATACAAAACAGGTGCAGGAGGAGGCCATTTAGCCCTTCGAGCCTGCACTGCCATTCACTGTGATCATGGCTCATCATCCAATATCAGTAACCTGTGTCTGCCTTCTCCCCATATCGCTTGATTCCACTAACCCCTAGAGCTCTATGTAACTCTCTTTTAAATTCATCCAGTGAATTGGCCTCTACTGCCTGCTGTGGTGGAGAAATTCACAAATTTACAATTCTCTGGGTGAAAACGTTTTTTCCCCCCCCATCTCAGATTTAAATGGCCTCCCCTTTATTCTTGGACTGTGGCCTCTGGTTCTGGACTGCCCTATCATTGCGAACATTTTTCCTGCTTGTCCAGTCCATTATAATTGTATACGTTTCTATTATATCCCCTCTCATCCTTCTAAATTCCAGTGAATGCAAGCCCACTCTTTCCAATCTTTCCTCATATGACAGTCCCGCCATCCCGGGGATTAACCTCGTGAAACGACGCTGCACTCCCTCAATAGCAAGGATGTCCTTCCTCAAATTAGGAGACCAAACCTGCACACAATACTCCAGATGTGGTCTCACCAGGGCCCTGTACAACTGCAGTAGGATCTCTTTACTCCTATACTCAAATCCTCACTGCCTGCTGTACCTGCATGTTTACTTACAGTGACTGGTGTACAGGTCTATTGAATCAATCCAGGATCTGTCAGCACAAGATCTGGGTTACGCTCTTCCATATTCCATTTACAGTATTGAATTCTCTCTGCTATTTCTGTAACACATCAATTCAGTCTGTCCAGGGACGCGGAGCGCAAGTGGTGTTATTTATCTGGTCAACTGCAAACACTATAACAAACAATTTATATTGATATCATAACTTACCTAATATGCTTTGTCCTTTACCCAACACATTTAATCTCATTGACCTATATAGACCATGCAAGTCCACAAGCTTGATTTATTGTTCATAGAAATCATGGCTGACATGCATTTTATCTGTTGATCCCCCCCATGCTCCATGCCCTTTAATACCATTGCCTTGCATTGTCATTGAGCCATGCAGCACAGAAACAGGCCCTTCAGCCTAACTTGTCCATGCCGATCAAAGGGCCCCATCCAAGCTAGTCCCATTTAGTTGCATTTGGCCTATATATCTTTGAATCTTTCCTATCCATGTACCTGACCAAATGTATTTTAAATGCTGTCATAATGCCTGCCTCAAGTTCCTCTGTCAGTTCTTTCTAAAAAACAAAAAAGTTGCCCCTCGGTGGCACAGCGGTAGAGTTTCTGCCTTAAGGGCCTATCCACAGGCAATTTTTTCGGCGACTGCCGGCGAGAGCCACAGTCGTAGCAGGTTGCCAAAAAACTTGCGACTGGACCCCCTCCCCCCCCCCCCACGACAATGTCTACGACAACGTACCACCTAGTCGATGTCAAGCTACGCCTACCGGCGACCCAATTCTTCGCGATTTAGGACATCCACCTACGACCACACCTATGACAACCTACGACCACACAGACGACAACCTACGAAAACCGGTCAACCTACGTCCACCCACGACAAGCTACGACCCTGTCGGCGACAACTGAAAACAATACAGTCGCTGGTACCTGTCGCAGGATGGCGTAGGTTGATGTAGGTAGTCAACAAGCTATGTCACCTGGCAATAACCTGCGTCATCCTGGTGACAACCTACGACAGCACCTACGACAGGAGAAGACAAGCTACGTCAAGCCCACAGTCGCCGAAAGGTTTTGAACATTTCAAAATCCAGCGGCGACAAGAAAAAAGTTATGACTCTTTAGGCGACTTGAGGAGACAGCTCACGACCGTACGCGCATTACCCTGCGACCATGTGGCGATAGCCTAGTCGCCTGTAGTCACCGAAAAAAACCGCCTATGTGGGACAGGCCCTTTACAGCGCTTGCAGCATCAGAGATCCGGGTTCGATCCCGACTAAGGGTGCTGTCTGTATGGAGTTTGTACGTTCTCCCCCGACCGCAGATATTCGGTTTCCTCCCACAAGTTCGAAGGTGTTCAGCGAAACGATCGCCAAGCCTGCGCTTGGTCTCGCCGATGTGAAGAAGTTGACAACTGTCAACCCTGACTGATAAAGGGCAATGTGCCGAAAGTCTTCTTGACCATCCTTTCTACTTGTGAAGCCACTTTCAAGGATCGACTTGCCTGCGCTCCTCGATCCCTCTGCTCCACAACACTTCCCACAGCTCTGCCAATCAATGTGAAGGTCCTGCCCTGATTTGGCTTTGAAAATGCAACTCCTCATAATCATCTCCATTAACCATTGCTCAGCCCACTTACCCAACTGATCAAGATACTGCTGCAATTTCCAGATGTTTGGGATGAGGGTAGTTTAAGGAAGAGTCATAGATACAGTGGTTCAAGAAGGCTTTTGGCAATCGGAAAATCGGTGGTGGACCTGTATATGGTGGTGACCCGGAAATGTCAAAGATTGGGGGGCATGCTTTCAGGAGGACTTTCACTCATACTCCATGGAGATCAGGACCCGATGGAAACAGAGAGAACAGCGTGCTGCGCTTTCACAGATAATTCAAACCTCATATCTTGCTTGGCAGGTCTACCCGCACTGATTATGACACATGAATGAATGAATCCCACATCTAATTACCTACATGACTAGCGAGCATATCTCTGTACTTCCAGATGAGTGGGAACATGGCATAAAGACTTGCGCATAAGGTGCCCGTTCCTTCCATAAGCACCAGCCTGCAGGTGATGCCAGCGATAAAGAGCTTAAATGCTTTGGTCTCCTATTCACCATCAACAGTGGCCTGCAGTCAATGCAGCTGAGAGACGTGCACGTTGCAATCTATTGACGCAATTGCCTTACAGCAGGTGGAGTAAGCCTTTGAGGGATTAGCATGAGTTTAGAAGAATGAGGAGAGACCTCATTGAAACTTACCAAACGGTGAACGGCATGGATAGAGTGAATGCGGTGAGGATGTTTTCATTAGTGGGAGAGGCTAGGACCAGGTAACATAACCTCAGAATAAAAAGACGTCTCTTTAGAAAGGAGATGAAGAGGAGTTTCTTTAGTCAGAGGGTGGTATACAGAATCTGTGGAATTCATTACCACACGCAGCTGTGGAGGCCAAATCAATGGATATTTCTGAGGCGAAGATTGACATATTCTTGATTAGTATAGGTGTCAGGGGTAATTGGGAGAAGGCAGGAGAATGGGGTTGAGGGAAGATCGATCAGCCATGATTGAATCATGAAGTAGACTTGATGCGCTGAATGGCCTAATTCTGCTCCTTGAATTTATGAGTTTATGATTCAAAGCACTCTACAATGAGAGAGAGGTTAATTTTATATAATTGTGGCAACTGGCCATTCCAGGTGGGAAGAACTGAAGAAGTTGCAGCAACAGGGGTACAATGTTTTACTCTGTGCATAATAATTGGTTGTGATCACTATTTGGAAGTTGTAGTGTTTAACAGCCTGGTCGTTGTGGGAAAGAAGCTGCTCCTGAACCTGGACATTACAGTTTCCAGACTCCTGTACCTTCTTCCCGATGGCAACAGTGAAATGCGAGTGTGGCCAGTATGATGCGAGTCCCTGATGATGCTGGCTATCTTATTGAGGCGGTGACTCCTGTAGATCCCTTTGATGGAGGTTTAGGTGGAGGTGGAGGGGGGGAGGGGGGTGAGGTGGGGGGCAAGGGGGAGCGGCTGGTTCTTTCAGAGCAACCATCAAGTTGCTGCTTTGGCAAAGATCTATAATAAGCATCTAATGGCACTTCATGTTGCATTTCCCTGCAAAATGATCTCCAGTTGGTTTGTGAACCATGTAAAGGTTAAACGTGAATAATTCAGGGAGGGAACATATTTTCAATGAGACCTCTTAACCCACTTCAGCAAAATGCCGCAGTACCGACTGCTACGAGTCATCCAGACTTGTTTCTGCATTAAAGAAATTAAGTCTCCAATCTTTAGAATTGCTAATTTAACCAGTGGAATGTAAATAACATGGCATATTGGGAAATTAGTGGAAAATTTCAATGATCAGATAATTTAAATTAAATGGTTTTAAATTGCACAACTTTTCGACTTCTTTCCATCACGTATCCTAACATCCATTTTGAACAAAATTAACCAGTTAGTGTCAATTAACAACTAATTATGACTCAGAGGCATTAGACCTGCAATTCAATCAGCGAATGGTTGGAGATTGTTTAAAAATAACTGGCATTTTGGGTGATTGAGGTGTAATAGACGTTAAAATGTCAGACAGGTTCATGCAGCGTAGAAAACAAGCACTTTGGCCATCCCGTCCAACACGTCCCATCTACACTAGTCCCACCTAACTGCGTTTGGCTCATATCCCACTAACCTATCCTATCCATGTCCCTGTCTGAATGTTTCTTAAACATTGCAACAGTACCTGCCTCAATTACCTCCTCTGGCAGGTCATTCCATACACCCACCATCCTTTGTGTAAAAAAAGCTACCTCCCAGATTCCTTTAAATCTTTCTCCCCTCACCTTAAACCCATGTCCTCTGGTTCTCAATTCCCCTACTCAGGAAGACTTGATGCGTTTGCCTGATCGACTCCACTCATGATTTTGACACCTCTACAAGATGAGGCCCCTCATCCTCCTGCGCTCCAAGGAATAGTCCTACCCTGTCCAATCTCTCCCTATTGCTCAGACCTACAAATCCTTGTAAATCCAGGTTTCCTGCACCCTGTCCAGCTTGACAATATTTTCCCACAAAACATGGTGCCCAAAACTGAACACAATACTCTAAATGTGGCCTCACCAACACCTTATATCACGTCAACATGACCTCCCAACTTCTCTGCTCAAGACTCTGACTGATGAAGGCTAATGTGTCGAAAGCCTTTATTTGACTCCATCGACCTGTGACGCCGCTTTCAAGGCACTATGTACCTGCACTCCCAGATCCCTCTGCCCTACAACACTCCCCAGATCCCCGGCATTCTCTGTGTAGGTACTCCAACAAACCTGTACGTCTTTGGTATGTGGGAAAAAAAAACGGAGCACCCAGTGAAAACCCACATGGTCACAGGGAGAACGTACTAATTCCGTACAGACAGCACCAGTGGTCAGGAACAAACCCAGGTCTCTGGCACTATAAGGCAGCAGCTCAACTGCTGTGCCACCATGCCATCCTATCACTTTTCAATTCTCGCCCAACCCCTTCTCCTCAGCTCTTTCTATCAGCTACCTGCCCTCGACACCATCAGTCTGAAGGAAGTTTCATCCCAAAATGTTTCCCATACATTTCCTGCCATGCAACTACTGAGTTCCTCGACCGGTCACAAGCTCTTCTCCCCACTCCACATTCATCCAGATTTAGGGACAGTTTCTTCCCAGCTGTTATCAGGCAACTGAACTGTTCTATCAACAACTAGAGAGAGGTCCTGGGCTAATATCTATCTCATTGGAGACCCTCAGGCTATCTTTAATTGGACTTTTCTATTAATTATCTTGTACTAAACATTATTCCCTTTATCCTGTATCCACATTGTGGATGGCTTGATTGTAATCATGTCCTATCTTTCCGCTGACTGGTTAGCACGCAACAAAAAGCTTTTCACTGTGACAATAAACGAAACATGTTGTCTTTTGGCTCATGAACAGTAAACTAAGCTAAACACCTTGTATTTTGGCTCATGACCCCAGCATCTGCACCTTCAGCTATTATTCACCACACGGTTGTAGCCAATTCTGAACACCAGCTTTTTTTTTGTGTGACTATAAAAAAAAGGAGTATTCCCTTGTAAGGCGACATGCTGCAACACAACCCACACTTGAGTTCTTAGAAAGAAAAGTCTGCAGGAAAATATATGCCAAGCTTTACTTCTTTTGATGGATGGCTCTGCTGAAGTACTGCATAGCATTTTGTTTGATGGCAGGTACTCCATCTGGTCAACCACAAATGGTGCCATCTGCCATCTTGGCAGATGAGGGGAGGATGTTCTCAAGGCAGCCTCGTCCAAGAACTGAGCTGATGCGGTACAACTCATCCGAACGGCTCCTTGATCACAGTCGTCGGGAGAGGCACAGTGCATCGGATTTGGACAAAGACACTCCACTCTACTATCCTTCCAGCTCATTCCCAACCCTGATAGACCATTGATCCAATTCACTCCATCGCGGTCAACTTCTCATTAATCTAAAGGAAAAGGACTATAGAATTAGTGGCTCCATTTAGTTTAGTTTATTATTGTCAGATACAGTGAAAAGCTATTTTGCTGTGTGCTATCTAGTTGGTGAAAAGACTATACATGATTACAATCAAGCTGTGCAGATACAGGATAAAGGGTATCACGTTTCATGCAAGGTAAAGTCCTTGCCGGCCATCCATCATCCATTCACCCTAGTTATCCCTCTTTTTAAATATACTTCCCACACGTTAATGGCAATTTTAATTTTAATTTTATACTAAATCTTTGTCCATCACTGGATTGATATTGTCTCTTTATGTCTAAAATCATGCTGAAGAATGGTCTCGACCGTAAATGTCACCCATTCCTTCTCTCCAGAGATGGTGCCTGCCCTGTGTAAGAAATAACTGCAGATGCTGGTTTAAATTGAAGGTGGACACATGATGGTAGAGTAACTCAGCGGGTGAGGCAGCATCTCTGGAGAGAAGGAATGGGCGACATTTCGGGTCAAGATCCTTCTTCAGACTGATGTCACGGGAGGGGGCGGAACAAGGATAGAATGTTGGAGGAGACAGCAATGCCTCTGTCCCACTTAGGAAACCTGAACAGAAACCTCTGGAGACTTTGAGCCCCAC
The DNA here is from genome assembly GCA_963514005.1 of Raja brachyura. The sequence goes on along the minus strand of OY740795.1, from coordinate 23,749,653 downwards.
TCAAGGTTTCCTTGAGGTTCCCGGAGGTTTTTGTCAGGTTCCCGGAGGTTTTTGTCAGGTTCCCGGAGGTTTTTGTCAGGTTCCCGGAGGTTTTTGTCAGGTTCCCGGAGGTTTTTTCAATTTTTTGAAATAATCGCCGGAACATAGAAGAAGCGGAAACCACTTTCAACCATTAGGGTGACTGATAAAAACCTCCGGGAATCTCTGGAAACTCCGGGAACCGCACAGAAACCTTGGGTGGGGCGCAAAGTCTCCACAGGTTGCCCTTCAGGTTTCCTAAGTGGGACAGGGGCATTAGACTAGTGGGAGAACGAGGAAGTTCCTAGGGTGTAGTGTGTGCTAGAGTAACAGGGATTGCTGGTCGGCATGGACTCTGTGAGATGAAGGGCCTGTTTCTGCTCTGTCTCTCTAAACGAAACTAATCTCTAACAAAATTTGTGTTGGAAGAGACTGCAAATGCTGGTTTACTCCGAAGATTGATATAAAATGCTGGAGTAACTCAGCAGGTCATGCAGCATCTCTGGAGAAAAATACTTGGTGACGTTTCTGGTCGGAACACTTCTCCAGATTTTTACACATGCACTATAGAAGGGCCTGTCCCACTTACACGACTTTTCGGCAACTGTCTGCGACTTTCAAGCTCAGGGGCACTTGCCTGAAAAACCACAAGCTGGATCGACCGTCAGCGATGAAACTGCGAGCTGGATCGACCATCAGCACACACACATCGCAAAGGCAGGGGCCAGGAAAAGTGGGGGAGCGTTGCCTGAAATTCACATGGTGCAAAGCCAAAGTGATACCCGCGATGAATAGGAAGGTTAAATACGGCTGGCACAGTGTACGGTAAGTCCTTTAAAAGAGCGAGGGGGGGGGGGGGAGAGATGGGGGAAGAAGGGGGGGAGGGGAGGAGGGGGGGGGGGGGGAGAAGGGTTGGAGACACTTTAAAGAAGCCAGCCAACTTTTAATAAGCCAGAGACACACAGCTGTGAAGTTTAGCGGGCATTTAAAATTACCTGTCTGTTTTCCTTGCTTCTGAAATGCGCCAATTAAAATGCCCGGTCAGTAAAGCAAATTACCTACGGCTACCTACAACGACATGGCAACCCCACTACCACTGCACTACGAGTTCAAAATAATCAATTTTCTCCATACCATCCAATTTTTCACGCAGAAAATCTTTCAGCTTATTGAAAATGTTTCCTTGACCAAACTGAGGCCGCGAGTATGTGGGAACTCGTCTCGAGCATGAAGGAGAGTTACAGTGACCACCTACCACCACGTGTCAACCATGCTGCGAGTTTGTGGCGAGCTCAAACTCTCCTAAACTCGCAAATTAGGTCGCCATAGTGGGACAGGTCCTTAACATTGCATCACAGCAGGATGGCAATCCCAACACACAGTAATGTAAGAGACTGCAGAGGATGGTGGAATCAGCCCAGACTATCATGGGCACAGCTTCCCCCACTATCAAAAACATCTACATGAGGCGATGCCTTATGAAGTGCAAGGTGTCTAACCAGACAGGACGTTCACAGTGAATGGCAGGACCCTGGAGAGTGTTAAAAAGCAGAGGGATTTAGGATTGCAGGTACATAGTTCCTTGAAAGTGGCATCACAGGCAGATAGGGTGGTCGAGAAGGCTTTCGACACATTGGCCTTCATCAGTCAGACTACTGAGTGTAGAAGTTGGGAGGTCATGTTACAGTTGTATAAGACATTGGATATGGCCACATTTAGAGGATTGTGGTCAGTTCTGGTCACCCTGGTATGGGAAAGAAGTTGTTAAGCTGGAATGGGTGCCGAGAAGATATACAAGGATGTTGCCAGGACTAGTGGGGCTGAGCTATAGGGAGAGGTTGAGCAGGCTAGGATTATATTCATTGCAGTGCAAGAGGATAAGGGTGATGTCATAGAGGTGTATAAGATCATGATAGGAATAGATTGTGTAAATGCAGAGTTGTGCAAAGAATAACAGATAGATAGGGTAAATGCACAATCTTTTACCCAGATTAGGAGAATCAAGAACCAGGTTGAAGGTGAGGGGGGAAAGATTTAGAGACCTGAGGGACAACTTTGTTTTTACAGAAAGGGTAGTAGGGATATAGCACAAGCTGCCAGAAGGGGTAGTTGAGGCAGGTACATGGATGGGTGCATTTGGACAGGTACATGGATAGAACAGGTTTGGAGGGTTATTAGCCAAACACCTTGCACATCTCCATTAAACTTTCCCCCTTCTCATCTTACAAACATGCCCTCTAGTGTTGGACATTTCCACACTGGGGAAAAAGGTTCTGACTGTCTACCCTATCTATGCCTCTCATCATTTTTATATACCTCCATCAAATCTACCCTCAACCTCCGACGTTCCAGAGAAAACATACCAAGTCTATCCAACCTCTCTCCCTGTAGCTGAAACCTTCTAATCGTGGCAGCATTCTGGTAAATCTACTTTGCATAGTAAAATATGTCACCTCCCAAAACAGGATCAGGCAGATGAATAATCAGTCCAGTATCAGATTCATTGAGTTTTAATTAAAGTCTACTAATCAATGTAGAATAGCGTTCACCAAGTTGTGGCACTAGTACTCATAGGGAAACCGATTATTGGATAGCAATACCGGCTGTTGAGAAAAATGAGAAGTGCTAAGTTATGTTTAATTATTCTTGTGTACCTGGGGACACAGTTTATTGGGAGAAAGATGTTGCAATCAACTCAGAGAGACAGATGTGAGACCAGTATGGAAGCAGAATGCAATCTATTTACATTCTGTTAAATCCTGCTTTATCAGCAATGGTATTAACATATTCCATCAATAGCCGTGTCCAAAAAGTTACAGATGGTGATTAATATAAGTGCTGCTTGATAAAGAATTAATTTGGGCTTCTTTCGATTAGTTTGAAGTTTTGTGTTAAATGTATCTCCACCATTGGACTTGACATCACTACTCCATTTGTGCCTTTGTGTATGAAATCATTAAGCATACAGTATATCCGTTGTGACATCCAGTGCTTTATGGTGCCCACGATTATGTAGAGATCCATTTATTTAGCCACTGTGCAATAGCGATTGCTCTCATCAGCAGCAGCCTCGGGAGAAAAATATGCTGCCACCACATCCAGTATATTTATTGTGCTTCGGTAGACATCTGGTAGCCTGTCAACCTTCTAGGCATGCAGTCAGATGACGAGGTACTCTTTGCTCAGTCCTATCCCCACAATAAATTACTGTAGAATTTAGCCATGCGGTAAAATGTGGTCAGACAAACTGGCTTGACCAAACTCTCCTCTCCCTACCCCCATCGGGGAAAGGAAGCATGGGCGATAGGTTTAGATTAAGGTTTATTATGGTCATGTGCACCGAGATGCAGTCAGGCAGCGCGGTGGCGCAGTGGTAGAGTTACTGCCTTACAACGCCAGAGACACGCTTTCGATCCTGCGTTACTCCAACACTTTGTGTCTATCCGAGGAATGACCGGGGTGGGAAAGGTCCTTAATAGTGTTGGCTGCATTCCCGTTGCAGTGTGAAGTGTGGAAGGAGTCAACGGTGGGATGTCTCGTCTGTGGAACAGATTGGGCTACATCCACAACTCTCTGCAATTTCTTGTGGTCTTGGGTAGAGCTGTCCCCAAACCAAGCTGGGATGCAACAAAACTGTTTCTACAAAGCAGAAACGGTAGAAGTTTCCTCAAGCTCATGAAGAAGATTTTCTCCTTCGACAATAAATATTTGGATTAACTGGTGTTGGAAGAGGAGGATGTGGCATAGGCAGTGTTAATCCAGCTGCAGGACTTGTCTATAGATCTGTTGTACCACAATGCTGAGAACTATATTCTACGCTGCGTATCTCCCCCTTTGCTCTACCTGTCGTAGCTGAGTTTGACTTGATTGTACTTACGTATAGTATTAGGTGATAGGAATGGGATAGCAGGCAAAACAAAGCTTTTCGTGGTATCTCAGTACACAACAGATTCTACCCCTCACCAACACACTGGGGGCAATTTACAGTGGCCTATTAACCAACCAACCTGCACGGGCATGGGATGTGGGAGGAAACTGAAGCTTCCACGGGGGAAAACCCACGCAGTCACAGGGAGAACATGCAAAAACTCCACACAGGCAGCACCAAGGTCAGGATCGAACCGGGCTCTCGAGTGCTGTGAGGCAGCAACTCTACCAGCTGTACCACTGTGTTAACATTTCTTGATATATTTGCACCTGATTAGTCCCAAAAAGTGCATTTCATTGATGATAATTGTTACCGTTATTTTATCAGAGAAAATAAAGAGAGAACATGCAAACTCCACACCGCCAGCAGCCGAGGTCAGAATTGAACCCTGGTCTCCAGTGCTGTGAGGCAGCAGCTGTACTCTTTAGACTTCAGAGAGACAGCGTGGAAACAGGCCCCTGTGGTCAGGATCGAGCCTGGGACTCTGGTGCTGTAAGGCAGCAACTCTACCCTTGTTGTCCCTGTCACACCCTGTTTTGTGGATTACTATTATATCATTGGTTTCTGAGAAACAATCGATACAAAGAAGAAAATAGAAGTTTTCAGCTAAAATGGAAGGAAGATTTTCCATTAATAGTTAAAGTATTAGATTGCTGAACCATGCTTGAGGGAACACCCTCACGCTGCAAACAGGCAAGAAGAAATGCCACATATTAAACTTTTTCATTAGAATATCATCGTGGATTAGAAGCAACTACATTAAAATGATGCCTAATTCATGAGCAGTCATTAACTTCTGCATGTTATTATGGAATGAACACACAACATATAACAGTGCAGCACAAGAACAGGCCCTTCGGCCCACAATGTCTGTGGCGAACATAACGCCAACATAACTCCATGTGTTGCCAACTCCAACGCGTTTTTATATGCTTAACCAAAAGTCTCCTTAACGCCACTGTTGTATCTGCTTCATCCACCACCCCCGGCAGCACATTCCAGGCACTGACCACCCTCTGCGTAAAACACTCGCCCCCGCACAAACTTTGGTCCTCGCACCTGAATGATGAAGATAGAACAGTCAAAGAGTGTTTTATTTTATTGACTCTCAAGTTAATTCTCCAGGTACTCAAGGAGAAGTTGTTGAGAACAGCGCGTGAGTGGAACTTGAGAACCAAATAACACGAATCTCCAGAGACTAATAAAGCAAATTCTAATTTCAAAAATGTCTTGGTTGCAGGATGAAGATTCTCTAGGCCTCGAGGACTCACAGTGAATAGCTTTAATGCTGCAAATGTCTGTTTATGGTTTCTCAATACATTTTATGAGGTGGAGAGTTAGTGTGTCTTGCGACTCACAAAGACAGCCTGAAGGACCCAGTTATAATGCAGTCTATTCAGTCCAATTCTCCAGACCTGATTCATATCCCTGCCTTGGTTTTGCCTTTGGATTTGTCTCCAAGAGCCTAACCAATCCCTTTTGTAAAGCCTGGGTTAAATATACTGAGCTCAAGATAGTAACAGGCATCAGAGCGGCACAGTGGCGCAGCGGTAGAGTTGTTGCCTTCCAGCGCCAGATACCAGGGCTCGATCCTGACTATGAGTGCTTATCTGTACGAGATTTGCTCTCCCCGTCATCCGTGTAGGTTTTCTCCAGGAACTCCAGTTTCCTCCCGCACTCCAAAGACATACACGTTTGTAGGCAAAATGGCTGGGTAAAATTGTAAATTGTTGCTAGTGTGTGTGGGATAGCGTAAGTATGCGGGGATCGCTGGTCGGCACGGACGCTGTACCTCGAAACTAAACTGCATGTACAGGAAGGAACTGGTTGCTGGTTTACATAGAAGATGAACACAAAAAGCTGACGTCCATTCTGATTCACTTACAAGCAGAGGAAATTTACTGCAGTCTATTTACCTACCAAGCAGAATTATTCACAACAATGTATCCCTCTTGTGATCACACTGCCCACAAACAACAATTGGACGATTGATACCACCCTGCCTGATGTCATCTGCAGCCGGCCCCGATTTGTCCTGGTCTTGCTTCCAGCTCCTCCCCACTTCAATCAGTCTAAAGAAGGATCACGACCTGAAACGTCACATGTCAAAATTCCTCCAGAGATGTTGCCTGACCCGTTGAGTTACTCCAGCATTGTGTGTCTATCTTTGGTACAAACCACAATGTGGAGTACCTTTTTATTACCAGCCAACCAACATGTCTTTGGGAATGGGAGAAAACACCAAGGGACAAACGACAGAGTCACAATGAGAACTACAAATTACGCACAGACAGCACCGGAGATTGGAGTCGAACCTAGGTCACTGGAGCTACCTGTGGAGCCATTGTTGCACCATCATGTATGAACATTGGACTGGGCACTTGGAGTTTCTCCCATTCTCACCTTGAAAACTATACCATGAAGATTTTACACCAGAAATGGAAAGCAGATGGAGCCATATATTAATATCTGATTTTAAAGGCAGCATATCTGACTGGGCGATGCTGCCTTATTTCTTGCCCCACCCCGTTCCTCTCAGGGTAGTGCAACGGTAGAGTTGCTGCCTCACAACACCAGAGACCCGGGTTCAATCATGTCCACGGGTGCTGTCAGTACACAGTTTGTACGTTTTCCCCGCGACGGCGTCGGTTTTCTACCGGTGCTCTGTTTTGCTCCCGCATTCCAAAGGCATGCAGGTTTGTAGGCCTCGGTAAAATTGTAAATTGTCCCTAGTGTGTGTCGGATAGTGCTAGTGAACAGGGATCGGTGGTCGGCGTGGACTCTGTGGGCCGAAGGGCCTGTTTCCCCGCTGCATCTCTGAACTAAACAAAACCTCGACCTTCCTTCTACTACATCAGTCTGAAGAAGGGTCCGACACAAAATGTCATCTATCAAATTATCTCCACAGATGCTGCCTGACCCCATCAGTTCCTCCAGCAGTTTGCTTAATTGTTCCAGCCATAATATTGGTGCTGACTTCATGAGGAACCAAGATTCAAGAGTGGTAGAGCAGGCTGGGGCTTTATTCCCAAGAGGATGAAGGGTGATTATAAGATTATAAGAGGTACAAAGTCAAGAGAGGAATATATTGGGTAAAAGCCCAAATCTATTGAGTCTCTGAGTCTTTTGCCCAGAGTAGGGGAATCGAGAACCAGAGGGCATTTGTTGAAGGTGAGAGGGGAAAGATTTAATGGGAACATAGAAAAACATAGAAACAAAGAAAATAGGTGCAAGAGGAGGCCATTCGGCCCTTCGAGCCAGCACCACCATTCATTGTGATCATGGCTGATCGTCCACAATCAGTAACCCGTGTCTGCCTTCTCCCCATACCCGTTGATTCTGCTAGCCCCAAGAGCTCTATCTAACTCTCTTTTAAATTCATGCAGTGAATTGGCCTTCATTGCCTTCTGTGGCAGAGAATTCCACAAATTCACAACTCTCTGGGTGAAAACGTGTTTTCTCATCTCAATTTTAAATGGCTTCTCCTTTATTCTTAGACTGTGGGCCCTGATTCTGGATTCCCCCAATATTGGGAACATTTTTCCTCCATCTAGCTTGTCCAGTCCTTTTATAATTTTATATGTTTCTATAAGATTCCCTCACATCCTTCAAAATTCTAGTGACTACAAACCCAGTCTTTCCAATCTTTCCTCATATGACAGTTCCGCCATTCCGGGGATTAACCTCATGAACCTATGCTGCACCCCCTCAATGTCCTTCCTCAAATTAGGAGACCAAAACTGCACACAATACTACAGGTATGGTCTCACCAGGGCCCTGTGCAACTGCAGAAAGGCCTCTTTACTCCTATACTCAAATCCTATAGTTATAGAAACATAGAAAATAGGTGCAGGAGGAGGCCATTCGGCCCTTCGAGCCAGCACAGCCATTCATTGTGATCATGGCTGATCGGCCCCTATCAATAACCCGTGCCTGCCTTCTCCCCATATCCCATGACTCCACTAGCCCCAAGAGCTCTATCAAACTCTCTTTTAAATCCATCCAGTGACTTGGCCTCCACTGCCCTCTGTGGCAGGGAATTCCATAAATTCACAACTCTCTGGGTGAAAAAGTTTTTTCTCACCTCAGTCTTAGATGGACTCCCTTTTATTCTAAGACTGTGGCCCCTGGTTCTGGACTCGCCCAACATTGGGAATATTTTTCCTGCATCTAGCAGGAAAAATGTGGCCAACATGCCATTAGCTTTCTTCACTGCCTGCTGCACATGCATGTTTACTTTCGGACATACAAAAGGGTCCAAAAACAAGCAGTATCCCAATATAGGTCAGTTCTATTGCATCCTTTAAACTCAGACAGGGAGCTGAGAGCAGCAGGGCACAAGTGCAAAGATTATCTTCTGTTAAATAATAAATTGCAGCACTTTTCCATGTGAAAAAAGTCACCTTCCCTTTCTAATTCATCCATCAATGTTCCTGCTCGATGTATTCCAGAGAAGGAAATCTTTGAAAAGCAATATTGTGAGAAAGGAATCTAATGAGCTATTTTACAATGTGGAGAGAGAAAGACAGCCAATTTATTCATGGTTCCATGAACAACAGGTGAGAAGAATGCTGCATCTCTAATTTATTGCATCACATCATTCATAAAGAGCAAAAACCAAACCCTACTGGAAACTCCGAGGCAGGAAGGTTAGTGCAGAAGTGGTAAAAATTCAGCATGACTGTTCATAGATACAGTGTGGAAGCAGACCCTTCGGTCGACCGAGCCCGCACTGACCAGTGATCACCCCATAAGCTAACGCTATCCTACACGCTGAGGACAATTTACTATTTTTACCGAAGGCAATTAACCAATAAACCTGTATGTCTTTAGAGTGTGGGAGGAAACCTGGAGCACCCACAGAAAACCCGCACGGTCACGTGGAGAATATACAAACACCGTATAGCTCAGTACAGTCAGGATTGAACCCGGGTCTCTGACGCAGCAAGGCAGAAACTCTACCGCTGTGCCACCGTGCTGCCCAAAGAATGAGGTGAGTCTGTTTCTGTGTGGTCCACCTTTAGGACCCCACTACTTCCTTACAGTTCCTGATCCCACTGCAAAGAAACCAGTTTGCTTTCCTTCCGTCTGTGGCTTGTTATGTTCGACCTACTGCGCAGTGCGGACAGGAGGCAAAATGTACAGAGTGAACTCACCAACACCCCCGAATGGGAGAGTATGTAGAGTGTAATGGATGAGGCAGTCATTGGCTGTTTCACCACCACTGGATGTCTCTATAATCATCCTCTTTATCAACTTCTTGTGGGACCCGAGGGGTAACTTTTTAACCTAAGGGTGGTGGATGTATGGAACGAGCTGCCGGAGGAGGTAGTTGAGGTTGGTACTATCGCTGCATTTAAGAAACATTTGGAAGATATGTGACTCCGATTCGCAGCAAAATCAGACTGTTTCTATAAGACGTGGTCTGCATTTATAAATCGAATACAAGGATAAGGTGCAAGAATACCTCAAAAAGGTACCGGTATCGGGTCATGGTAAAGGGGGAAGAAAAACTGTCGAGTTGGTGGATTCCTTTTGCGAGATGTTTATAATAAAGTAACTGGCTTTTCTTTTTTCCTTCTCTTTCTTTCCCTTTTTTTTCTTCTCCTCTTCAGGGTCTATCTTTTAATCCCCTTTCTCTAACTCTTCGTCCAAGGGTTCCCTTTCCCTCTGCCACGCATTTTCACTTTCACAACTCTTTTTCACTCGTCTACTTTCTCTGTTGATATTTCTTTCTCTTTTCTTTCTTTTCTAAAGCCTTAAAAAATTAAGGGGTACAATGATTGTAATACTATATATGGGATGCACATTGATGTAACTTACGGTACCTCTAATAAATAAAGATATGTTTTAAAAAAAGAAACATTTGGATGGGTACATGGATAGGGTAGGTTTAGAGGGATCTGGGCCAAAAGCAAGCAGGTGGGAGTAGTGTAGATGGGGCATGTTGGTTAGTGTAGACAAGTTGGGCCAAGGGGCCTGTTTCCATGCTGTTTGGCTCTATGGCTCTGGAGTGGTACTCGAAGTGATAACCTTTGGACAGAGAAATGGCTGGTTTCAACTAAGCCGTGAGTGATTGTGGTGCCAATGTGAGAAGGTTTCAGATACACCCAGTGCAGGGGTATCAATAACACGAGGACATATGTTTATGGTGAGATTGGCAAGATTTAATAGGAACCCGAGAAGCAACTTTCTCACTCAGTGGTGAGTGGTGAGGGTGGGGGTATGGAATAAGCTGCCTGAGGAGATAGTTGAGGCAGATAGTATAACAGGACATTTGGACAGGTACATGGATAGGAAAGGTTCAGACGAATATGTACCAAATGCGGGCAGGTAGGACTAGTGCAGATGGACTACTTTGGTCGACGTGGACAAGCTGGCAACATCGGGCAGCACAGTGGATCAAATGTGGGAAAACAGGACTAGCTGAGCTGGTGCATCGTGGTCAGCATGGACAAGTTGGGCCGAAGGGCCTGCTTCCATTCTGTATGGTTCTATGGCAGAATTCCATATGACTATGCAAAAAAAACATTTAGACAGGTGCATGGAACGAACTGCCAGAGGAGATAGTTGATACAGGTGCTATATCACCATTTAAAAATCATTTGGACAGGTACACGGATCGAAAAGATTCAGAGGGACATGGGCCAAACGCAGGCAGGTGGGACTAGTGTGATGGAGCACTTTGTTTAGCATGGACGAGTTAGGCTGAAGGACCTGTTTCCATGCTGTATGACTCTATGAAACCGCAGTTTTATGTAGAGTTTCACATCTCAGAAAATTGTATACCATCTTGTGCTGAATTTGCTCAGAAAGCTAAAATGCAACAAAACGCTCCAAGAAAGCAATCTGAATTTTATTTTGAACAGAAACCGAGCAAAACAAATAGCATTGCTCACACATCTCCCGAATTCAAAACGCAATATAATCTATATGGCACTTACATTATGCAAGGCAAAAGGTTAGATAAAACACTTCATAAATAAAACACGGCCACTGAAATTTCAATATATCACGGCAGCTATTTTGAAAAAAGCACATCAGAAACTGATGTCCTCATTGTAATTAATGAGGTTGTAATAATGGCTCCATCAACAGTGTGTGTGTTTACTGATAGTGGTCAATGCACTTCAACGAAAGTCACAGGCATCCTTAATGATTACTTCAACAGCAAACATCTCATCCAGACTTGCTTCAAGTCTCATTTCAAATGCCTTGAAAATAATACTTACCTCCAAGAGCTATTATTCATTTCAACACCAGAAACACTTAAACTCCCCTGCGTAAACAGAGCTGAATGCTTGCATGACAATGGTTCCATTTTAAATGCAGACGAGCAAGAGACTTTCACCCCAAATATAAGGGCATGTATCATAGAGTCGTGCGGCACGGTGTCGCAGAGGTAGAGTTGTTGCCTTGCAGTGCCAGAGACTCGTGTTCGATCCCGCCCACGAGTGCGCTCTGTACGGAGTTTGTACATTCTCCTTGTGACCGCGTGGGTTTATCCGGGTCCTCCGGTTTCCTCCCACATTCTAAAGGCATACAGGTTTGTAGGTTAATTGGCTTTGGTAAAATTGTAAATTATTCCCAGTGTGTAGGATAGTGCTACAGTACGGGTTGATTACTGGTTGTCATGCTGTATCGCTAAAGTCTAAAGCATGCAAACAGGCCCTTCGGCCCATCTTGCCCATGTCGACCAAGGTGTCCAATCTACACTAGTCCCACCTGACCGCGTTTGGCCCACATCCTTCTAAATCTTCCCTTGTTTGGCCCTTATCCTTCTAAACCTTCCCTGTACCTGACAGTTGTTATAGTATCTGCCTCAACTATCTCCTCCAGCTCATTCCATATACCCACCACCCTCTGTGTCTGTTTCGATATTTCCTTGTGACATGAGGCAATTTGGCCCATTCATTTAATTCTAGCTCACACTCCTATTCCCCATCACTTTTCCCTGTAACTTTCCACATGTTAGCATCTATCTGTACACTGGGGATGACTCGACAATGCTAATTAACCTACCAACATACACATGAGCGTAGGGGAGCAAACTGGATCACCCTGCAGAAACTCACGCAGTCTCTAGGAGAACATACGGCCAGCCGGAGGTCAGGACTGAACTGGGAGTGCTGGCACTAGGTCTACCTTGCTGCCCAAAGGTCAAACTAGAGTTGAGCCACATTTCCATGCTGTATGACTCCGTGACTTTATAACTCGCTGAACCATTTTGTAAGACAATTATTGCACAATTACAGTAAATGCAAAGACTTTCGCCAGAGAAGTGTAACCGAGAACAAGCGGACATAGGTTTACGACGAGGGGGGAAGGTTTAATGGGAACATTAAGATCCATTAATAGAGTGAATTAGAAAAAAAGTTTCTACCAGCATGTGGGTGAACAATCGGAGAGCATACGATGAACGCTTGACGGCACTGGACACACACTCGTTGGAGTTTTAGTGGAATGAGGGGGGACCTCATTGAAATGTACAGAATAGTCAAAGGCTCTGATAGAGTGGATCTGGAGAGGATGTTTCCACTAGTGGGCGAGTCTAGGACTAGAGGTCATAGCCTCAGAATTCAAGTACGCTCTTTTAGGAAGATGAGGAGGAATTTCTTAGTCAGAGGGTGGTGAACCTGTGGAACTCTTTGCCACGGAAGGCTGTGGAGGCCAAGTCAGTGGTGTGGCGGGTGCGTGAGAGAGCCCGGACTGAAGGTGAGAAGTCAGGCAAATTCTGTAGAGGCTTTAATGAGCACAGCATACTACTCTCCGCTTCAGTGAGAGACTGAAGATTGGTCTCACGCCAAAAATCCCTGCTCTTATCTTCATAGCTGGAAGCCGCCCCGGGACCTGTCCAACAAGTGCCGAGGGGGATGAACCAGGGAGTGGCCTATTCCCCAGGAATCGCCACAGTGGATAGATTTAAGGCAGAGATAGATTCTTGATTAGTACGGGTGTCAGAGGTTATGGGGAGAAGGCAGAAGAATGGGGTTAGTAGGGAGAGATAGATCAGCCATGATTGAATGGCGGAATAGACTTGATGGGCCAAATGGCCTAATTCTGCTCCTATCACTTATGAACATATGATCTTAATTCAAAGACAACTTCTGAAAAAGATAATGAGGGGTATATTCGGGTGAATGCAGTCTTTTGCCTAGAGAAAGGGAAACGAGAAACAGAGGACATACATTTAAGGTGAATGAGGAGAAAGATTTAATAGTAACCTGAGGGAGTAACTTTTTTTATCACAAAAGGTGGCTGGTATATGGAACGAGCTGCCGGAGGAGGTAGATGAGGCAGATACTATCATAATGTGTAAGCGAGACATTTGGACAGGTACATGGATAGGTATGTGAAGAGGAAAATATTAGTTAAAACCAAAGTTGGAGCCTTGAAGACTGAAACAGGTGAATTATTACGGGGAACAAGGAAATGGCAGACGAGGTGAACAGGTACTTTGGATCCGTCGTCACTAAGTAAGAAACAAACAATCTCCCTGATGTACTAGTGGCCAGAGGATCTGGGGTGACGAGGGAACTGAAGGAAATTCATTTTTAGGCAGGAAATGGTGTTGAGTAGAGTGATGGGACTAAAGGCTGATAAATCCCCAGGGCCTGATGGTCTGCATCCCAGGGTACTTAAGGAGGTGACTCTAGAAATCGTGGACGCATTGGTGAACATTTTCCAATGTTCCATAGATTCAGGATCAGTTCCTGTGGATTGGAGGGTAGCTAATGTTATCTCACTTTTTAAGAAGGGCGGGAGAGAGAAAACAGAGAATTATAGACCAGTTAGCCTGACATCGGTGGTCAGGAAGATGCTGGAGTTAATCCTAAAAGATGAAATAGCCGCACATTTGGATAGCAGTAACAGGATTGGTCTGAGTCAGCATGGATTTACGAAGGGGAAAGCATGCTTGACTAATCTTCTGGAATTTTTTGAGGAGGTAACTAAGAAAATGGACCGGGGAGAGCCAGTGGATGTAGTCTACCTGGACTTTCAGAAAGCATTTGATAAGGTCCCACATAGGAGATTAGTGGGCAAAATTAGGGCACATGGTATTGGGCATGGAATTAAAAGTAACATTAGCATATTTGCAGATGACACAAGGCTGGGTGGCAGTGTGAACTGTGAGGAGGATGCTATGAGAATGCAGGGTGACTTGGACAGGTTGGGTGAGTGGGCAGATGCATGGCCGATGCAGTTTAATATAGATAAATGTGAGGTTATCCACTTTGGTAGCCCAAAACAGGAAGGAAGATTATTATCTAAGTGGTGTCAAGTTGGGAAAAGGGGAAGTACAACAGGATCTGGTGGTCCTTGTTCGTCAGTCAATGAAATTAAATATGCAGGTACAGCAGGAAGTGAAGAAAACGAATGGCATGTTGGCCTTCATAACAAGAGGAGTTGAGTATAGGAGCAAAGAGGTCCTCTGCAGTTGTACAGAGCCCTAGTGAGACCACACCTGGAGCACTGTGTGCAGTTTTGGTCTTCAAATTTGAGGAAGGACATTCTTGCTATTGAGGAAGGACATTCTTGCTATTGCGGGAGTGCTGCGTAGGTTCACCAGGTCAATTCCCAGGATGGCACGACTGTCATATGCTGAGAGAATGGAGTGGCTGGGCTTGTATGCGCTGGAGTTTAGAAGGATGAGAGGGAATCTTATTGAACATATAAGATTATTAAGGGTTTGGACACGCTAGAGGTAGGAAACATATTACCGATGTTGGGGGAGTCCAGGACCAGGGGCCACAGTTTAAGAATATGGGGCCAGCCATTTAGAACGGAGATGAGGAAACACTTTTTTACACAGAGAGTTGTGAATCTGTGGAATTCTCTGCCTCAGTGGAGGCCGGTTCTCTGGATACTTTCAAGAGAGAGCTAGATAGGGCTCTTGAAGATAGCAGTGTCAGATGATATGGGGTGAAGGCAGGAACGGGGGTACTGATTGTGAACGATCAGCCATGATCATATTGAATGGCGGTGCTGTCCCGAATGGCCTACTCCTGCACCTATTGTGAAACTAGTGTAGATACGGCATGTTGGGCGAGATGGGTCGAACCACCTGTATCCACACTGTAAAACTCTACGGGTCCAGGTTGTCCCATCATTTAACCACTGTACACAGTCTTTGTTTTCACAGTTATCATAAAATGTGATCTCAATTGGGTGAAAATCCAAGAATGCCCTGCAATAAATCACAGCTGACGCATATTTGCTGCCCTTTCACTCAATCGGCCAGTATTCATGAGCGTTTTCAGCTATTGATTGCCGGCAGAATTGCCAATATATTTTGTTTTGATGCTGCTTGTTAGCATTTTCAGCCTCGCTAGATTGATGTTAGCAATAATGGTGAAAGTTTGTTGAGTTGGTGAGGCAGTGAGGTGTGCAGGAATTGGTCAACAGTGGACTCCGAGTCCCGATGGACTTCTTCCAAAAGCAATGGGGCTACCAAGACATAGTGTCGAAGCAGCAGTGATATAAAAGGCAGGGAAATCCAAGCCCTGATTCCTGCCGTAAGGACTCAACGGGTCAGGCAGCATCTGCAGAGGGAAATGGACAGGGGACATTTCGGGACAAGACTGGAGTAGAGGAGATAGCTGGTAGACAGAAGTGAGGGAAAGAGATGAGGCAAGACATGGTGAGTGATAGGTGGATACAGGCAAGGAGAGGTTGATTGTCAGGTGTGTCAGGTGGGGGAGAGAATGGTGGAGATGGTCACATATGGTGATGAGTGGAGAAGACAAAAAGGGTGCAGCTTTGGTGCACTTTGCCAAGGAATTATTTTAATCTATTGGAGGTGATAGACAACTGACTATTTCCTATCTCTAAAAGAACTCTCCAGATAGGAAAAGTTTAGAAGGATATGGTCTAAATGCAAGTAGGTGGAGATGGGGCATGGTGGTCCGCATGAGCAAGTTGGGCCAAAGGGCCCGTTTCCATGATGTATGACTCTATGACACCCTCGGAAATAAACAATACTTAGGGTAACAATTAATAGCATTCAATCTTAATCTCAGAGAGAGAAGGATTGTGTGGGGTTTGGGCGTTCTCTGTGACCGCATGGGTTTGTTCCGCATGCTCCCGTTCCCCCCCACATCTCGTAAAACATGCGGCTTGAAAGGTTAATTGGCCCCATTAAGTTAGTGTGAATGGTAAATCTAAACAGAGTCAATGTGAATGCGGGGCAAAGAAAGAAAGATTCATGTAAATGCTCAGTGGAGGTTTGAAGGACCTATTTGCATGCTTTATGATGATCTTGCAGTGCTTTCCCCAGTGGTGTAGATCAGGAAGAACGAGTCACAAAATTAGATAAAACCTTTTCAAGGGAAAGATCTTCATCCTTGACCCTACAGCAGAAGAATTATGCTCTGCCTCAGAAGTGACAATTGATTTATGGTCAATTTACCTTGTCTCATTAAGAAAATGTAAGCTTTGCCTTTATGAGCTCAGGTATACTGTGGCAATCTAGAGGATCAGTGACCATAGTCTGCTAGAATACCCTCTTACAATTTAGTTTTTAATCTGTTCATAGAAAACAGACTGCATCTATACTTCTTGCTGCCTTGGCTAGGCCACCAGCATAATCCGAGTCTCAACCCAGACACCCGCCCATCATCTGCCCCCCCCCCCCCCCCCCCATCAGGCAAGAGGTACAGAAGTGTGAAAACTCCTGATTCAGGGACTGTTTCTTTCCAGCTGTCATCAGGCAACTGAGCCATCCTATCACCAACTAGACAGCAGCCTTGAGTCCTGACCTACCATCTACCTCGTTGGAGACATTTGGACTATCTTTAAATGGACTTTGTAGGAAGGAACTGCAGATGCTGGTTCATATTGAAGCTAGACACAAAGTGCTGGAGTAACTCAGCAGATCAGGCAGCATCTCTGGAGAAAAACGATGAATGATCTTTTGGGTCAAACTCAGACCCAAAACGCCACCCATCTGTTTTTCCAAAGATGATGCCTGACCCACTGAGTTACTCCAGCATTTTGTGTTTATATTTAATTGGCCTTTACTGCATTTTATTTTGCACTAAACGTTATTCCCTTCATCCTGTATTTGTACACTGTGGACAGCTTGACTGTAATCATGTCGACTTTCTGTTGACTGGGTAGCATACAACAAAGAAAGCTTTTCACTGTACCTCAGTACACGTGACAATAAACTAAACTCTGTTGTAAGAAGTAAAGGTCAGTGAAAATATAAGGCACGGTTCTCAAACAACTAATGCAAGCCAGTTTATTTTCCTTCCTAACGCGCTCCTGCCTTCCAGGGACACCCAGCTACAAGAAGAACATTCATAGTTTATCTTATGTTGGTGCATTCAGTTAAAAGCCAACGACATGATGGATTTTGATTACAAACAAACCTATTAATGAAAATCATGTTTTACATGTGTGATGTTTCATTTCTTTAAATTCCAGTTCCCTCAGAAGCAATTTAACTTTAAACACTTAGGGAGTCAAAGACGTCCAGCTTTGTTGGTTAATTGGCTTTGGTTAAATTGTACATTGTCCCTAGTGTGTAGGATAGTGCTAGTGTATGGAGTGATCACTGGTCGGGGTGGACTCGGTGGGCCGAAGGGCCAGTGTCCGCATAGTGTCTCGAAAGTCTAAACCAAGGATCCTATAGTAAGCAAAATAGATCACTCGACGAAAAAGACGTAGTACGGTCATGGGCAGATTCATGGGTAATTTGCAGCCCCATTTTGGTAACCGCTTCCGTCTCCGCACCAAAGATCCCACAGCGGAGCAAAGATACTAGTGCGGGGACGGAAGCCGGTTACGGAAACATCCCAATAAAAATCAAAGTTCTTTGGTAAAAATATTCTCCTCATTTTCAGAATTTTAATTTATTAACACAAACTGTTCCCCCGTAACGTTGATTACACTGCGAGCCGGGTCGGGCCGGGTTACGTAAATGAATGAAAAAAAGGCCCACGTTCCTCTCCGTTGCGTACTCTACATTAGCCCTTTGCATTTAGCAGGTGTGAGCTATCTTGCTTGCTATAGGATCTTTTGTCTAAAGCACAGAAACAAGTCCTTTGCCCAACTTGCCCATGCCATATCTACACTAGCCCCACCTGTCAGTGTTTGGCATGTATCCTTCTAAACCTATCCTCTCCATGTACCTGTCCAAATGTCTTTTAAATGTTGTTATAGTACCCACCTCAAATGATCACCATATGTTAACCCAATCATTCCTGGGATCACTCTCGTAAAACCCCCTCTGGACCCTCTCCAACGCCAGCACATCCTTCCTCGGATGTGGGGCCCAAAACTGCTCACAATACTATGCGGCCTGACCAATGCCTTATAAAGGCCTCAGCATTAGATCCCTGTTTTTTTATTCTATTAAATTATTCCCCCCCTCACTTTAAACCTATGTTCTCTGGACAAGCTCTCATCCTGTCTTTCCCTGGTTTAATCCACATTATTATAATAATTGAACAGATTTTTTTTAATGCAGGCTTATACTCTGTGCAACACTGTGAAGGCTCCCCAGTCTGACAAGTATAGCAGATGCACTGTTTTGTTTTTCTTTGTTCTTCCATTTTACTGAGAGACCTGGTGCATCAACGAGCATCTCTGATCACTAAAGATATACACAAAATGCTGGATTGTTCAGTTTGAAGAAGGGTCTCGACCCAAAACGTCACCCATTCCTTCACTCCAGAGATGCTGTCTGTCCCGCCGAGTTACTCCAGCATTTTGTGTCCATGTTGAGTTTAAACAGGGATCTGCAGTTCATTCCTACACATCTCTGGTGACTAAGCTGACAATCAAACAAGACTGCGGGCAGCGTAATGAGCCATAAATATCGTCCACTGCTGCTCTTCACAAAACACAGACAAACGTGCAGGAAGGAACTGCAGATGCTGGTTTACACCGAAGATACACATAAAATGCTGGAGTAACTCAACGGCTCAGGCTGTATCTCTGGAGAAAAGGGATAGGTGACATTTCGGGTCGAGACCCATCTTCAGACTGAGAGTCAGGGGAGAAGGAAGCTAGAGGTATGAAAAGGTACAGAACAGATCAGAGCCGGCACTGATTACCAAAAAGCCCACAATGGTCGATTGTTAGTTGTGGAGGAGGTGATAACGAGGGGTAAGAACAGTACAATTAACAGGATGACCAGGGTGGAGGAGGGGCTGAGAGAGAGGGACACACAGACACGCGTTTTATCTTGAATTTATTTTGAAACTAAATGTAAATTCAAATCTAAAACTTGTTGAGACATCTTGAGATACACAGGCATCTATATGCCTTCAAGCTGTTCCTCGAGAGTAGAAATGTCTTAAAATTGTGTCATATTTCTAAAACAACTACATTTAGCAAGTTTGAACCTTAGACACATTGGTGTATTTCCTGTTAAGTTATAAATAGTAAATTTGCAGTATACAATACAGTAATTTCACCTCCTCTTATACACAAGGAACTACAGATGCTGGTTACCATTTAGGGGCATTTATTGTTACCAAAAAAGATGATTTCAAGCTCAATAGGCGATTTTTCAGCGGACTGCCGGCGACTGTCATGTTGCCGGCAGTCGCCTGAAAAACTGGCAAATGGAACGGCGTCTGTCAGAGCGGAACACACACACATCGCTTCCTTCACCAGCCCGTTATGCAGGCGGGGGACAGGGCAAGCGGGGGGAGTGCTGTCTAAAAAATTCACACGGTGCAAAGCCAATGTGAAAGAGACAAACACCGCGATGAACAGGAAGGTTGGCGCTGTAAAAAGACGGCTAAAGCACAGTGTACGGTAAGTCCTTTAAAAAAAAGGGGGGAGGGGGGGTGAGAGGGGGGGGAGGAGGAGTGGAGACAACTTTGAAGAAGCCGGAGATACACGGCTGTGAAGCTCGGCGGACATTTAACATTACCGGCCGGTTATCCTCGGTTCTGAAAACTACAGCTTACCTTTTTTTTTCCAAAATGAGCCAAAGAAATTCACCAGTCAGCACCGGCTACAACCCACAAGAACCTTCGACCTCCTGGCAATCCACTAGGACCTCCTGGCGACCCACATACGGCTCGGGAATTCTCGCTACTCTCCATGGCGGCTTCATTGTAGTCGCCGCTAATTTTTCAACATGTTGTTGAGCCATAATGAGGCCGCGACTAGTTCCCAGAATGGGGAACTCCTCACGGCCATGAAGGCGACTCCCCGGAAACCACCTGTGAACATGTGCCGACCATGTGGCGACTGCATAGTCTCCTGCAGTCACCTAAAAAGTTGCCTGTGGGCCTGTGAACCTACTTCACTATGAAGAAGGGTTGTGATCAGAAATATCACCTACCTACTTTCCCCAGCAATGCTGCCTGATCCACTGAGTTACTTCAGCATTTTTGTGTCAATTTAAACTGTGTTGGCTACAGTAGGAAGTAAGGTGGAGATAGGGGAATCAAGAACAAGAGGATATAGGTTTAAGAGGGAAAGATTTAATAGGAACCCGAGAGGCAACTTATTTTTAAAACACAGAGGATAGCGTATATATGGAATGAGATTGCTGAGGCAGATACTATAACAACATATAAAAGGAATTTGGGCAGCTACATGGATAGGAAAGGATCAGAGGGATATGGGCCAAATGTGGGCAGGGAGGACTAGTGTAGATGGCGTATCTTGGTCGGCATGGGCAAGTTGTGCCAAAGGTCCTGTTTCTGTGCTGGATCGCTCTATAACTATGCATGCAATGGAAATACCAACTGTAGCCCATCCTGTGGCTATATTTAAATGGGCAATAGACAAAAGGTGCATTCGGCCCATTGAGCCAGCAGCGCCATTCACTGTGATCATGGCTGATCATCCACAATCAGTACCCCGTTCCTGCCCTCCCCATATCCCTTGACTCAGCTTTCTTTAAAAGCTCTATCTAACTCGCTCTTAAAAACATCCAGAGAATTTGCCTCCACTGCCTTCTGAGGGAGAGAATTCCACAGATTCACAACTCTCTGTGTGAAAAAGTTTTTCCTCATCTCCGTTCTAACTGGCCCACAGTTTATTCTTAAAATGTGGCCCCTGGTTCTGGGCTCCCCCAACATCGGCAACATGTTTCCTGCCTCTAGCGTGTTCAATCCCTTAATAATCTTATATGTTTCAATAAGATACCCTCTCATCCTTCTAAATTCCAGTGTATACAAGTCCAGTCGCTCCATTCTATCAACATCTGACAGTCCCGCCATCCCGGGAATTAACCTCATGAACCTTTGCAGAAGCCTTTACAGAGTCAGGTGAGGGCTTCCAAGTTGTACAAACACCAGGGAGCTTTGATATGCAATGGACTCCAATGCAACGCGGAGGGATCCATTGACTCTTCATGTTGGGGAGAAGACAGGAAACTGGTGTTGAGAGGGAACGATAGATCAGCCATGATTGAAGGATGGAACAGACTTGATGGGCCAAATGGCCTTATTCTGCTCCTAGTCCTTATGAACAATAAATTTCATCATCAATTAAGTTTAGAGATACAGCATGGAATCAGGCCCTTCGGCCCACCGAATTCATGCTGACCAGCGATCACTCGTACACTCATTCTATCCTATGCACTAGGGACAATTTACAGGAGCCAATTAATCTGGTTCCCTTTTCCTTCCTCAAAAATGCAAGTTGTTTTCTAAAATAGAGGGTAGATACTTTACTTGTCTGCCTGTGTATGTAATTACACTGCGTAAATACTTTTCTCTGAACAAGATGAACGTTTCAAATTTTACTCACTTCTAAAATAGGTGTGTAATCAGTAGCACAGGTGTAAACAATAACCAGAGATACACTCAGCACCATGGAAACAACTCCTTAAACTCTGCCTTCATAACTCACACTATTCAAGAATACATACTTAAGTTAAGCTTTTACACTTTGTTCAAACAACGAACTGATTTATCCATCCTCTTCCAGCAGCATTCCCTCATCTAACTTCACAATTCGCAACTCTCCAATTCTTTTGTCTCACAACTTCTGGTTTTTTTTCATATCTGACCTTTCTCCAACCATCTTATTATCAACCACCCCCCCCCCCCCACCCTTATTCATATACATCTATTACTTGCCAGGCTTTGTCCTGCCCCGTGTGCGGACGTGGCGCCAACAGACGAGAAGCCAAAGCAAAGAAGTCGAAGCCAAAGAACCGAATGGAAATGAGGCTGAAACGTCAAAAAAACGAAAGAGTACGAAGCCGAAATGCCAACTAACCGAATGGCTGGGACGCCTAAATGCAAACTAACCGAAAGGATGGGACGCCTAAAAGCCAGCTAACCGAAAAGCTACGTCGCCTAAAAGCAAACTCGTAGCACGCGAGGAAACTTGAGTACCTGGAGAAAAGCCACGCAATGACAGGGAGAATGTGCAAGCTCCGTACAGACAGCACCCGTAGTCAGGATCGATGCCGGGTCTCTGGCACTGTAGGGCAGCAACTCTACCGCTGCGCTAGTGTGCCATCCTCATGTACTCTGAAGAAGGGTCCTGACCGAAATATTACCTATCCATTTAATCCAGAGATGTTGCAAACAAGGTAATCTTGCCCAATGGGAGAATGAGAGCAACATACCATAGGCAAAGGAATGGAGGAATTGCATAATGCAGAGCTGGGAGACCAGCCGGCAAGTCAGGCTGGGCACGTTCCCCACTCTCATAGAAAACAAAAGGGAATAAAATAACTTCAAGCCAATATCACAGATGGATGACTAGAACAGAAATCAAGTTACCGGCAATTGTAGAATTCAATATCTAATATTGAATGATACAACCAGGTAACATGATTCCTCAGCGTGTATCAATCATCCATTTGTGATTATATGCTCGATTTTTTTCCCTTTTTTCTCTCAAAAACAGCTTTTCACTGTACCTCAGTTAACTAAACTAAACTTTTCTTTCCTATGACGAGAGGTCGCTGTCTTTAGTTATTAGCTCTTAGGGCTAAAGGAATCAAGGAATATGGGGAAAAAGCAAAAAACGGGGTACTGATTTTAGATGATCAGCCATGATATTGAATGGATGGTGCTGGCTCGAAGGGCCAAATGGCCTACTATCGCACCTATTTTTCTATGTTTCTATGACTGGAGTTCTATTTCTCTTCTCAAAGACACAGCCTGATCTGCTGAGTGCTTCCAGCTTTTTCTGTTCTTAGTTTTAATTTTCTAGCTTTTGGAATTAAGAAAAAATAAATCAAAAACATCCATATATTATGGCATGGCAGATCAGCGCAGGCTTCCCTCAGTAGTGCACAGTGAGTGTCAGTGCCACGGTGGGGTCTAGACCATAGTGCGCCATGGTAGAGTTGCTGCCTTACAGTGCGAGAGACCCGTGCTTGTTCCTGAATATAGGTGTTGTCTGTACAGAGTTTGTACGTTCTCCCCGTGGCTTTCCCACGGGTGCTCCGGTTTCCTCCCACAATCCAAAGACATGCAGCTTTAACTTTGTCCAGTCCATGTAACTTTGACTAGTAGCCTCACACCATAGAGGTAAATATTGCATTCACAAAGGCAGGGCTGCCAACATTGGGTGAGAGTTGGGAGTGAGAAATTGCGAGAGACCAAGGCCCCTCCCATGGTGCGGAGCTTTTGCATTTTTCAGCATGACAGCAGTGCAGGAGTAGGCCATTCGGCCCTTCGAGCCAGCACTGCCATTCCATGTGATCATGGCTGATCATTCCCAATCAGTACCCCGTTCCTGCCTTCTCCTCATGTCCCCTGACTCCGCTATCTTTAAGACCCCTATCTAGCTCTCTCTTGAAAGCATCCTGAGAACCGGCCTCCACCATTCTCAGAGGCAGAAGAATTCCACAGACTTACAACTGTCTGTGTGAAAAGGTGTTGGCTCGTCTTCTTTCTAAATGGCTTCCCCCTTATTCTTAAAATGAGGCCCCTGGTTCTGGACTCCCCAACATCGGGAATATGTTTCCTGCCTGTAGCGTGTCCAAACCTTTAATAATCTTAGATGTTTCAATAAGATCCCCTCTCATCCTTCTAAACTCCAAAGTATACAAGCCAAGCCGCTCCATTCTCTCAGCATCTTGGGAATTAACCTTGTAAGCCTACGCTGTACTCCGTCAATAGCAAGAATGTCCTTCCTCAAATTAGGGGACCAAAACTGCACGCAATACTCCAGGTGTGGTCGCACTAGGGCCCTGTACAACAAATCCTGCTTTTTGGTGCTATTCAAGCACTCTGAAGACATGGAAGGATAGATGTAACGACCCAATCCTTAGGGCAGTTTATTGAATCTGCAGAACATAATTTGATTTATCATGCAACAGTTGATTTCCCAAGCCTCAGGCTGAACCAGCAAAGTTACATTTAAAGTAACCATATAAGGTTGTATTATTATTCCCGACAAATCGGGAATCAACGTTGCATAAACCAATCACACAATAAGACCTAAAACGGGCACTTAATGACTTTATTTGAAGCCCCGATTGATGAAGCAAATGGAGGATGACATAAAAGACCTTCCTTCTGCTTGTAGCGAGAATGTATGTCTCGCCACTGTTATGTCACATAAGCATAAAAAACAAACATATCCATATTTGGTGTTCCATGGAACCAGAGTTTCATAATACGGTGTGATTCAACACCAATTCTGTGTAGCCATTGACCTATACTTGATGATTCTCCTGTGGCAAACAAGATTATGTAACCATTACAGGAGTCTTTAATTGATTGCACCCATGTGACTAACATATGCCACCATCGTAATGTATCAACATGAAGTTGAGCATGCAGATATGCATATTTGCTCAATCACTCTTTAACCCATACAATGCCCATGGGGTCTATAGATAGTTGATACCAATAAGTGAAGAATTGATAAGTCATGCAAATCTGCTCCACCCAAACTCGAAATGATATTCACAATTTAGTGTCTGCCGTGAACGGCAACTGTGGCCCGATTTCTGAGCCAGTCTTGCAAGACAATCCTGGCCCTAATACTGAGCCTGCCCAATTATAACCTGCTTGGAATGCTAGTATTGTCCAGTTTTACATGGTTAGATCCCTCAAAGTAGATGATAATGTCTCAATCATTTGTATTGTCCAACCAAGTGTACATCTTACCAAATTGTAAGTGGTCCCTTAGTTATAGAGTAACACAGGTAATATGCATGGAACCTCTGGCCAACTTTCATGCTGCCACCAGCTTCAGAGAACCGCTACTGCCGATGAAGACGTGGGGTGCGTTGTCGCCAAAACTATGAAGCCTTACTCGTTCAATCGCTTGTGCTTCGTCCTCCAGGTGTGTTTTAATGACAACCTTTCTACCAAGCATGGTACGTCTGGCATGTGCACTTCATCTCTTGGGCATGCTCCATGACTATACCCGCAGACTCGGCGTTAGATTATACTGACCCGGCATGCTCCCATCTTACATGAGGGAGACATTAAGCAGCCCTGCTACAAGGCACTGCTGGCGCGGCTTCAGCAATACGCCAACTTTGCCATGGACCCGGCGTCAGACTAATACTGACGCGGCATGCTCTCCTCCTATATGAGGGAGACATTAAGCAGGCCTGCTACAAGGCACTGCTGGTGCAATTTCCCATTTTTAGGGCCATTAGCATCATTTTGCAATTTAATGAAATATTTACCTAACAACTACTGGTGCAGTAATGAATACCGTTTGACTATCATTGTAACTTCAACTGGTAATAACAAGTTGTGTTAACAATGACCTACATGGCACTTTATAGTTTACCATTTAACAGGATGACAGTTCTCATACTTGCACAGCTGAATCCCATCTATACTATTGCCAATTAGTCTAATGAATAGAACGCTGCTTTATAACAAGGCTGTTACAGGAGTCCATTGACTGCAATCTGTTGCCCAAGCCGGCGTCAACAGCCAATTGAATAGCTAAAGGTAAATCCCAATGTCCTACAAGTCTATTTGATAGCAACTTAATCTTAACTGGCTAGAGGAGCCCAATTTCTCAAATATAGTTTAAAATTTAAACAGTGGATTTTAGCAATACCTAACCAGTGTTTTTGAACTTTGAGTAGTCTGCTTTGAATGTTTTCTTGTCATCATTCTGTTATATCCTAGGGATTCTAGGATATAACAGTTATATCCTAGAAAGTGGGATTGTTCTTGGGTACAAAAGCTGATAGATATGGTACTGCAGTGGGTTACTGTATGATGCAGCTAGAACAGCAGAGGCGCATGGGGCAGAATGGCCTTGAAACTCTCCTATTTCTCCACAAACCTTGTTCTCCAGAAGACCGAGCAAGCGAAACGATCTGGACTTTAAAAATAGCACCAAAACCTGGCAACTCTTGCTACAGACTATTTTTGCACAGTTTACTAATCCAGGATTGTAACTCAGCGGGTCTGGACACTCAGTCTGTAGAAGAGTCTCGACCAAAATTGTCACTTATTCCTTTTCTCTGGAGATGCTGCCTGGCCCGCTGAGTTACTCCAGCATTTTGTGTCTATCTTTTCTTTTGTTTATTGTTACATGTGCGAGGTACAGTGAACAGCTTTTGCTGTGTGCTAACTAGTCAGCAGAAAGATTATACATGACAGTACACTACGGAAAGACAATACAATCAAGCCATCCACAGTGTTCAGATAGAGGATAAAGGGAATAACGTTTAGTGCAAGATAAAGTCCAGTAAAGTCTGATTAAAGATAGTCTGTGGGTCTCCAATGAGGTAGATAGCAGACCAGGACAGCTTTCGAGTTGTTGATAGAATGGTTCAGTTGCCAATTTTGGTGAGAATCTTGGAGAAGTTACTGCACAACATAACATTGGTGTTCTTCATTGAACCCTGCAGTTTTACAGAGGCCATCACCCACAATTTTATTCAGTGACATTGTTTCAGTGTTACCCCTGCCACCAAAAAAAAATCCTCTTCTGAATTCAGCTTGAAGCAGTAGCCTGCTCTGAACATTGGATTTGTATTCTGCACTCGATTTGCATTTAACCTCCACAGAGTCCCTCTGTGATTTTGCCTGATCCTTTCTGTCTGAAAGGCAACCTGCCATTTCAGCAAATTAGACTTTACCGTATAAAAACCTCCTGCATTTCATCAAGTTGTCGTTCACACATAGTTCTATTGATTTTAAAGTCTGTAATTCCAACAATGAGCAACACAACTGATAAAGTATCCCCACCCGCCTGTCTGTATGTAATGAATGATCAAAAGCAATGAATAAATCCTTCTGTAGAAGAAAATTTTATTAATAAAAATCAGCCTGGGTGGACACCGGACCCAAGCAGAGAATTACTACCGGGAGAACTGAACAAAAAAAATTTGCAATTCTCCATCAAGTCAAATCATTAGTTTTTCTCAAGATGTATCTGTTGAGCAGTGCTCTTGATAATGTTGATAGATACAAAATGCTGGAGTACTCAGTGGGACAGGCGGCATCTTTGGATAGAGGAATGGGTGACGTTTCGGGTCGAGACCGTTCTTCAGATTGTCAGGGGAGAGGAGAGATAATGTCTTCTCTTCCTTTCATCTTCCTAAAACGTGTCCTCCGTGTTGGTTGAAATGCACTTTGGTGACCGACATAGAAAAACACATTCCATCCCTGGCAACACATTCCAGGCACCCATCACCCTCCGAGTAATAAACTTGCCACACGTCCCCTTTTAAATTTTACATCTTTAACCTTAAAACAACACCCTGTACTCTTAGAACATACAACATTACAACACAGGAACGGGCCTTTTACAATCTCCCTGTGACCTTGTGGGTTTTCTCCGGGTCCCTCCCACACTCTAAAAATATGCAGGTTTGTATGTTAATTGGCTTTGGTGATAATTGTAAATTGCCTCGGTGTGCAGGATAGCGTGAGTGTACACGGTGACCGCTGGTCAACGGGCCGAAGAGCCCGTTTCTGCGCTGCATGTCTAAAGTAAACTAAAAAGTAAAGAGAAGGGAAACACTGCTCAAGTAATGAAGAGAGACAAAATATTTTCGCATTGATAGAGTAGAAAGATATCTTTTCTTTACCCAGTAGATAATAGGCAACGTTATCTCAAAGTGGGTTGACCCCCGCAAAACATTTCATTTGGTATATTGAACTGTACAGGTGTATTAGTAATACAGCACACCATTATATATATATATATATATACACAGTATATCTTCATTACAGATAGCAAGCACCCTGATTTAAAAAAAAGGCTAAAGTTGCAATGCCTGCTACAACACGAATCAGACACATCATCTCAAGTCAGCAAATACGCAGGAAGCTCGTTGCTGTAAATGTTTATGGTTTTCTATTCTGTTGTTGGCTGAGAGTGATGAAGGTTAAGAGTGGACTTGATAGGAGGTGCACAAGATTATGTCTGTCATAGAAAAAACATATAGAGGGAGGTTTTAATATGCCATCAGCACTTGGTTGGAGGACCATCAAGACTTTTGCCAAGATATCATAGACAAACGTGAGGAAATAGAAAACTTGTTTTTTGCAGGTGTGGGACAAGAACTCTCTCTCAATATTGCAGCTGGACCTGCTGGAGCTTTTAATAAGGAATTTGACTGGCATTTGTCCATGAATAGTTTGCAGGACCGTGGGAAAGAGGAGGAGATTGGGATTGTTGTTTTAGGAGGTAGAATAACTTTGATGGGCTGAAAGGAGAGTGATACTTTCAATGAGTGAATGACACTTTAGTGGTGCATCTACCTATGTACAGTGAAGTTATTTTATTGTCGCAGACAATACACAAGGTACGCAAAGGATCGCCATGTTTCTGGTACGTTTCCTCTGTTCCAATTCAATGATACCAAAAAGAGTATTAAAATGAAAAGATTTGCAAAGGAAATGCCTGGGGCACTTCTGGAGTAGGGTGTGCCATGCCCGTGACCCGAATTTGCTTGTAATTGATGTATGAGTTTGCTCTTTCTCCTTGGGGCTGTTGAGACCCTAAAGTAAAATAAATAACAGCAGCGTGCAAGTTATCAGACAGAGTGCGCACGAGCTCACAGTAGGAAACGGCACACGATTTGGCACTGACCTGCAAATCGCACTCCGAGATGGTAGCCAGAGATCTAAGTGGAAGATTGAGTGCAGGAGGTGTGTGTGGGATGCAGAGAGTGGAAGAGAACTGGGCCCCTAATTTGCTTAAAGTATTGAAGCCCGATCACTCACTACAGTGACATTTCATTTAGTTTAGTTTAGAGATACAGGCCCTTCAGCCCACGCCGACCCACGATCCCCATATACTAGCACTATCCTACACACACTAGGGGCAAATGACAATCTTTACCAAAGCCAATTAACCTACAAACCTGTACGTCTTTGGAGTGTGGGAGGGAACCGGTGAACCCAGGGAAAACCCACAAGGTTAAAGGGAGAACGTACAAACTCCGTACAGAAAGCATAGGAGTTTAGTTTAAACTCCGTAAAGTCAGGGTTCAACCAGGGTCTCTGGCGCTGTAGGGCTGCAAAACTGTAACCCCCCCCCCACAAATTGCATGAACATAATTTTCAATAAATTTTAAAAAACCCCCATAGTGCAAAAACAATTACCTTGCTGCACCCAGTGGCTGGTAATAGTTTGAATCTCACTGTGTGAAACGATGATCACAGAACATAGATAGAACAGCACAGCCCAGGAACAGGCTCTTTGGCTCACAATGTTTGTGCCGATCATGACTCCAAGTTAAACTGATCTCCTCTGCCTCTACATGATCCATATCCCTCCATTCCTGGCATGTTCGTGCGCCCATCTAAAAACCTCTTGAACCCCACTGCCGTATCTGCCACAACTACCCGAGGTAGAACCTCACACCATGTTAAAGTGTCTGGATGTGTACTGACAGAGCAGTGATCAGTGGGGCAACCAAGCCACTTTGACAGGTGGGACATTCTAACCAGCATAGACGTGGTGAACAGAATAGACTCCGAGATCATGAATCCATCTTCCCTTCCACTCTCCATCTCTGCACCACCCCTTTCATTTTCCTTTTAAGCATTTGCAATCGACACCATAGCACAGTGGGGGCGGCACAGTGGTGGAGTTGCTGATATGCAGCACCAGACACCTGGGTTTGATCCTGGCCACAGGTGTTGTCTGTGCAGTTTGTACATTCTCCCTTTGACCGCATGGGTTTCCTCCAGGTACTCCGGTTTCCTCTCACATTCCAAGATGTGCAAGTTTGTAGGTTAATTGACTTCTGTAAAGCGTCCTGAGTGTGTAGGATGGAGCTAGTGCATGGTTGATCGCGGGTCGGCACGGACTCAGTGGGCTGAAGGGCCTGTTTTCACACTGCATTTCTACACAAAAACGTTGAAAAACGGAACTGGGGTCTCTGCACATCCCTCTGCATTGGATCCTCGACTTCCTCATCCACAGACCACAGTCTGTTCGAATTGGCAGAAATACTTAACCCTCATTAACAATCAGTACGGGAGCACCTCAAGGCCACCGTTGTGTGACGAATTACAAATGGTGATGAGAGACTATAGAAGTGAGATCGACCGATTGACCAATTGGTGCCAGCACAACAACCTGGCTCTCAATATCAGTAAAACCAAGGAACTGATTGTGGACTTTGGAAGAGGAAGGATGAGGATCCACAATCCTGTTTCTATCAATGGGACAATGGTGGAGAGAGTCAAAAACTTCAAATTCCTGGGCTTGCATATTTCCGAAGATCTTTCCTGGACCCAGCACACTGATGCATTTATAAAAAAGCACATCAGCACCTCTGCTTCCTGAGAAGATTACGGAGATTCGGTATGTCAAGGAGGATTCTCTTGAACTTCTGCAGGTGTATAGCAGAGAGCATATTAACTGGTTGCATCATTGCCGGGTTCGGCAACTTGAACGTCCAGGAGCAGAAAAAACTGCAAAACATTTTTAAGACATAGATTGACTAATTCTTGATTAGTTAGGGTTTTAATGGTTATGGGGAGAAGGCAGGAGAGTGAGGTTGAGAGGGTAAGATAGATGAGCCATGATTGAATGGTGGAGTAAACTCGATGGGCCAAATGGTCTAATTCTGCTCCTATAACTTATGAACACGAGTTGTTTTCATTGCACAATAATAATCGTAAAATTCTCTGTTCCCACATTTGTTCTTCGACAGATTGATCAGAAAATTCTGATATAGTCATTATTAATTCATACTCTACATTATTTGGTTAGGATTGCTCAGTTAAGAGGACGGTGAGAGTATACCATGATTATTGTAGGAAATACACAAAATTCTAGAGTAACCCAGTGGATCGAGCAGCATCCCTGAAAGCATAGATAAGAGATGTTTCGGGTTGGTTCCCTTCTTCAAATTACTGTGGTACTCTTTTTATGGGTGTCTCTTCTGATTTATACCACATACTCTTTGTGCCAACGGAAACTTCCCCACTCCCCCCCACCCCTTCCAATATTTTCTGTTCCTTCACACCACCCAAACGTGGGCATAAATTATGCTGATTCGGCTCAAGTGGTGAAATGTGGTTATTCACATTAACAGAGCAGTAAGGATGTAGAAGGATTCAATTTCCATGCCTAGTTACACTCATCACTAGAGGATTATTGCAGATGCAAAGGTAATCCGTTGCTCAAGAATTGTTGATTTTGAGTTGGTTGAAATACAAAGGAGAGAAAGCTACCTTGTGAGCGTTGATCAGGCCCTGTTGGGAGCCTTGAGCAATGTTAAGTGCACAATAAAGAGACAAAGTGTTGGAGTAACTCAACAAGTCAGGCAGCATCTTTGAAGATCATAGGTAGGCGATGTTTCTGGTGCAATTCCTCAAAAGTGTTCAGCAGAGTTTTTCTTACGCGGTATGTAGAGGCCCCCACACGTGACAGGGCAACACTGGATCTGGTATTGGGAAATTGGGAAGGACAAGTTAATGAAGTGTTTGTGGAGGAGCCTTTTGGGACCAGTGACCACAGTTTGATTAGGTTTAAGATAGGGATGGAAATTGAGGTGTTGGTCAAAAACAAGAAGGATGCATGGGACAGGTACAGGCAGCTGGGATCAAGTGCAGCCCTGGAGGAGTTTTGGGAACTAAGGAGTAAACTGAAAAAGGAGATCAGAAGGGCAAAAAGGGGCCAGGAGATAGCTCTGGCGGGTAGCATTAAGGACAATCCCAAAAGATTTTATAAATACATAAGGGGGAAAAAGGTAACTTGAGAAAGAGTGGAACCTCTCTGGAATCAAAGGGGTCATTTCTGTGTGGAGCCACAGCCGATGGGCAAGGTCCTCAATGAGTATTTCTTCTCTGTATTTACCGAGAAGAAAGACAGAGGATGGAGGAACTTGGGGCAGTCAATAGAAGAGTCATGAGAGCAGTCAGTGTTACCGTCGAAGAAGGACTGAAGGTACTATCATGTATAAAGGTAGACCAATCTCCCGGGCCTGATCAGATATATCTGAGGAAATTGCGGGAAACTAGAGAGGAAATTGCAGGAGCCCTGGTTGAAATTTACGAGTCGTCCTTAAATACAGGAAAGGTGCTGGAAGACTGGAGGGTGGCAAATGTTGTGCCTCTTGAAGGGAAAATGCTGGGAACTATAGGCCAGTGAGCTTAACATTTGTAGTTGAAAGTTGCTAGAGAGTATTCTGAGGGATTGGTTATACAGGCATTTGGATGGGCAAGGGCTGATTTGGGATAGTCAGCATGATTTTGTACGTGGGAGGTCGTGCCTCACAAATCTGATTGATTTTTTTGAAGACGTGACCCAAAAGGTTGATGAGGGCAGAGCTGTAGATGTTGTGTAACAAGGATTTCAGTAAGGCATTCAACAAGGTTCCTCATGGTAGGCTCTGGAAACATAGAAAATAGGTGCAGGAGAAGGCCATTTGGCCCTTTGAGCCAGCACCGCCATTCATTGTGATCATGGCTGATCATCCACAATCAGTAACCCGTGCCTGCCTTCTCCCCACACCCCTTGATTCCGCTAGCCCCAAGAGCTCTATCTAACTCTCTTTTAAATTCATCCAGTGAATTGGCCTCCACTGCCTTCTTTCCACAAACTCACAACTTTCTGGAAGGTTAGATCACATGGGATCCAAGGAGAGATAGCTGAATGGATAGCAACATAGCAACTGATGGCATCTGTGGTCAGGATCGAACCCGGGTCTCTGGCTCGTAAGGCAGCAAATCCACCATTGTGCCACTGTGCTGCCCTGCGTGTCTCGAGACCTGTATGTATCTCAAAAGATGTGGACTGTCGATTCACCCGAACAATGTCGGGAATTAAATGGTTAAATAGATTTGCTTTGCATTCCCTTGAATTTAAAAGGTTGGCGCTAATCTGATTGAATTGTTTAAAATGGTAAATTAGATAGAGAGAAGCTTTTTATCTTAGTTAGGAGGATGCAGAACAAGAGGTCCTTTCCTCAATACATTTCCTCTAAAGGCTTGGTCTGCTGGCCGATTGACATTTTCATGACTGAGATCGATCGATTTTCATTGGGTGATGGTATGAATTAACAGCAGTTAAGTGGCATTAATGTAAAGTTTCACTGTGATTGGCCCAAACCTTTTCCCTGCCGTATCATTCATGATTTTCAACTCTATTTTTTAATCAAATAATCCCTTCAATATCCGTCTTATGTTGAGCAAAGATATAAAAATAGAATTTATTGCATTCTTTAAAACCAGATAGCATATTATTAAATTGGCACTGCAACCAGAATTGTCATACTTTTCCTATGAAGTAGGACCCAATATTGTCCAACAGGTGGCTGGAAGTTGTTTATTGACCTTCCATTACAGTACAACTTTTATCTTCTGTATCTTTTGCTATAAAACCGAGCATTCCAATTAATGCTTTTATGGCCGTACGTATCAAAATATTAATTCACATCATCCAATTTTATGTTTTGCAGATTAAACGGAGACATACAACGTGGATACAGGCTCTTCAGGCATCTTGTCCATCCCAACCAAGATGCCTCATCTAATCCAGTCCCATTTATGGAGTCATACAGTGTGGCAACGGGCCCTTCGACCCAACTTGCCCACAATACTTCAAATGCAGCCTCACCAATGTCTTGTACAGCTGGGGTGACATAGTGGTGCAGCGGTAGAGTTGCTGCCTCACTGCGCTAAGGGTGCAGTCTGCTCATCCTGACGATGGGTGCTGTCTGTGTGGAGCTTTACGTTCGCCCTGTGTTCACGTGGGTTTTCTCCGGGTGCTCTGGTTTCTTCCCATGTCACAAAGATGTGGGATAACACTAATGTGAAGGAGTGATCTATGGTCGGCATAGACCTAGTGGACTGAAGGGCCTGTTTCAATGCTGCATCTCTAAGCTAAACTAAATTGAAACCCAAATTATAAAGAATTCAACATTTATTAGCCGTGTAATCAACTACTAGAATTACATTTGCTGATTGAATGGTTACTTCCAAAGTCAATCTCTTTATTTGGGCTGGCATACATTCATTATCAAACAGCACACACTAACACACACAATGATCGATGGTGAGCATGGACGCAGTGGGCTGAAGGGCCTTTTTTCATGCTGTATCTTTCACTCAATCAAAATAGGAACTGCAAAGTGGCTGAATGTTCATATGTAGTAATCTGATGTCCTTCAGTGACTGACCTCACCCTTGTATAGGAAGGAACTGCAGATGCTGGTTTAAAGTGAAGATGGACATAAAAAGCTGGATATAATCAGCGGGACAGTCAATATCTCTGGATAGAAAGAATGGGTGACGTTTTGGCTTGAGACCCTTCTACAGAACCTCACCCTTTCTGGCTAAAGTGTGACTAGACCCCCACAACGTGGTTGACTCTTAACTGTGCCTTTGTTCAGGAGCAATCAGATACAGGCAATAAATGCCAGCATAGCCAAGGCAATCGCTCCTGTGAACAAATAAGCAAAATAAAATGACTGAGTGCTTATTGTTCTTTACGCTGAGGAATTCCAAATATTTATAACCCCCCCAAAGCAATTCAATTTTCCTGAAAGGCTGTTTTCTTATTATGGGACTTTGCCACAAAATGCCTGTGTATCTAGCCCGAGGAACAGTTTCTCAGCATCTAACCCTGTCAATCATAGAATCTTACAGCGTGAATCTTATAGCGTGGAAACTGGCCTTCGGCCCAACTTGCCCACACCAGCCAACATGTCACATCTACTGCAGAGGAAGAAGGATGAACAAGAAGGGAAGAGACAAAGACAAGATTTTTGCCTTCCATCACAGTGAGGAGGTGTCTGTTGAACTCACTGTGGTGGATGTTAAATATGTGTTTATTGTGTGTTTTGTTATTTACTATATGTATGACTGCAGGCAACGAAATTGCGTTCAGACCGCAAGGTCTGAATGACAATAAAGTTTTCCATGATTCCATGATTTACACTAGGTCCATCTGTCGGAGTTTGGCCCATGTCCCTGTAAATCTGTCCTATCCATGTACCTGTCCAAATGTTTCTTAAGCGTTGCGATAGTGCCGGCCACAACTACTTCCTACGCCAACTCGTTCCATACACCCACCACCCTTCGTGTGAAAAAGTAACCCCTCAGGTTCCTATTAAATCTGTCCCCCCTCACCTTAAAAACACGTCATCTGTTTTTTAATTCCCCGTAATCTGGATAAGAGACTCTGCCTCTCATAATTATATACACCAGTATACGATAGTCCCTGGTCCTGTGCTGTACAAGGAATAGAGTCCTAGAATGCTCAACCTCTCCCTGCAGCTCACGCCCTTTCAGAATTTTAACCACTTTCAGCTCCACATCGCAACCTGGTTTTAAGTCCATTTGGGTGGCACGACTGGATGAAAGGTCCCTCTCAATATGTTGTGGGTCCACTTCCCCCCACAGATCCTGCCTGACCTGCTCTGTACCTCCAACACTGTGATTTGCTTTAAATCAACTTTCTGCCTGCTTGTTCTGTACCCGTTTAGCTTCCTCCAAAGGTGCTCTGTACTTTACCCTGCAAAAGGCATTAGGATCGTTCACATACAACGCTTTCGGAAATTGTTCGGTTTAGAGACACAACATGGACACAACCCCTTCGACCCGCAGAATCCACATCGACCACTGATCACCCATTCACATTAGTTCTATGTTATCTCACTTTCTCATCCACATCCTACACTCTAGGGGGCAAATGACAGATTCCAATTAACCTACAAATCCGTACAGCTTTGGGATGTGGGTGGAGATGGCTGTGGAGACAGTAAGTCCTTGAGGATCGATACAAAATGCTGGATTAACACAACGGGACAGGCAGCATCTCTGGAGAGAAGGAATGGGTGACTTTTCGGGTCTCGAAGAAGCATCTGAATGAATGAATAAATACTTTTCCGAATACTCAACCCGAAACGTCACCCATTTATTCTCTCCAGAGATGCTGCCAGTCCTGCAGACGTGCTGAGCTGCTCCAGCATTTTGTGTCTACCTTCAGTGTAAATCAGCATCTGCGGTTCCTTCCAACACAGTGTCATGGAATATTTTTAAAACAGAGATTGTCTGATTTTTGACGAGTAAGGGTGTCAAAGGTTATGAGAGGGAAAGATAGATCAGCCATGATTGAATGGGCACGTTGACACGTTGACATAATTCTGCTCCTATGACATGAACATAAAACTGGAAGAAACTCATATGGGTGGGGGCGGGGGGAGGGGAATGTGTAAACTCCAGATGGACAACACCAGAACTCAGGATCGAACCCAGGCCTCTGGTGCTGTGAGGCAGCAGCTCCACAAACTGTGCCTCTGTGATGCCTTAAAGAGAGGTAAATGTTTTATGGATTTCCCTTTGGAGAATGCAACCACTCTTTTTGTTATCTGTGTGGCTTCTGCATTAACCATCAGGGCTGTGTCACCTTTCCAGCCCCTGAATTATAATTGTCTGGTAAATGTGCTGTTAGCTTCTTCTGTACACATTTAACCTCACTGACTAGTTTTTAAGGGTCAGGGAATTTGCATTGGTTGGCTTTGTGAAATTAATGGCTGAACATATTTGATCTGAGAGCTTTTGCATTAGCCACAGATCAGAAAAGAAATCCAAATCCAGATAAATTACTGAGAGAGTCAGTTATGTGCTGGGAGATTGTGCAGAGTGAGTGTGAACCACTGCCAGCCCCACCAGAGTGGCACGATGGAAATAGGTCTCTCATTGGTAACATTTTGTGCTTCGTTCAACTTAATGAATTGGAACATTGTTTCCGCCCCTTCCATTCAGACAGTGCTAAGCCTCGGACAGGTCGATTATGCAAACCAAACACTGTACAAAGAGAGACGGCAATTAGTGCTGCTGCTGCTTAACAGTTTAGACTTTAGAGATACCGTGTGGAAACGGGCCCTTCGGCCCACGGAGCCTGCACCAACCAGCGATCACCCCACACTCTAGCACTATCCTACACACTATGGACAATTTACAATTTTACCGAAGCAAATTAACCTATAAACTTGTATGTCTTTGGGTGTGGGAGGAAACCAGAGCACCCGGAGAAAACCCACGTGGTCACAGGGAGAACGTACAAACTCCCTACAGACAGCACTCATAGTCAGGATCAAACCTGGGTTTCTGCTGCTCCAACTTTACCAATGCACCGCCTTTAGTCCTGTGCTGTAGTAAAATACACACAGGAGATAGAGTGCAAAACAAATTACACAGGGAACCTCTAGATTCCTGTGGAAATGTTGGCTCTCTGTTCAAAATTTGGCAGAGGCAAGGTTGAAGTCATTAAAAATGCATGCACAGTCAGAAAGATGCTGAACATTTAATCAATAAAAATGAAGTGACATTTTGTTTAATCTAGCAATCAGTTTGTAATTCCAAGCAATAGTCAGTAAAAGTGCCAATGCTGCGATTATTAAAATCCTACAAAATCCGCTGATTAGGAGAAGAGTCCATATCTTAGAATACCTTCAGAATAAAAGGACTTTATAAAAAAGACGAGGAGGAATTTTGTTAGCCAGAGGGTGTTGAATCTGGAATTCATTGTCCATGGGAGGCTGGGGAGGCCGTCAATATATAGGTTTAAGGCGGAAATTGACAGATTCTTGATTAGTAAGGGTGTCGGGGGTTTGGGGAGAAGGCAGGAGAAAAAAAGAGGGAAAGCAGGGGTTGAGAGGGAAGGCAGGGGTTGAGAGGGAAAGATAGATCAGCCATGATGGAGTAGCAGAGTGGCCTAATTTAGCACCAAGAACTTATGAAGAGCCTGATTCTGTTACCATAATCATGACCACAGTGTCTCAGTAAAGCCAATGTGTATGACCAATGTGATTACTTTATGGGGATATTTGCCTTTGGTCACCTGTGTTACGTCAGTTCAGGGATACTGGCACCTGCTGAGTTCCATTAACATTAAGTACAGCATGGTGGTGCAGCTGGTAGAACTGCTGCCTAACAACGCCAGGGGCCAGGGTTCAATTCTTTCCTTGGGCGCTGTCTGTGTGGAGTTTGACCTTTCTTCACGTGACCTAGTGGGTTTCCTCTGGGTGCGTCAATTTCCCCCACATCACCCAGTCGTGTGGGTCTGTTGGTTAATTGGCGTCTGCAGATTGCTCCTGGTGTATAGGGCATGGGATAACAGGACAGGTGTGAATGGGTGGTCAGCATGAACATTTGGTCGGCATGGTCGGCATGAACATTTAAAAAATCCTGTTGTAGTCTGTAAAGCTCCTTGGAATGTTCTGAAAGCAGGGTGAAATGTGCCGCAAAGATGCATTATTACTATTTTTTGCAATTATACTAAATTGGACTCTTGCAGGACGGAGTCAATGTTTATGGTTTTTTATCAGTATTGACACAGGATTTGGATGTTGGTGAATGTGGAGAGCACCATGTGAAGAAGGGCAGACCGCATAAAATGGATTATCCCATTAACTCTGAGTTCTCCATACAAATTTCCCATTCTTTTGCAAAGTCACCTGGTGGAAATGGGATTTTTTGAAAACATATTCAAAGACTTTAAGGCTGATATTAACTTTGACTCCTATGCACAAACTGCTAGGATCATGTGTAATGCCCATTTTTATACTTCGCCAGCATCAATTTCATCTAATAACGATCAATTTGGGTTGCTTGAAATGTCACAGCATTTAACCATTCAAAAGCACACTGGATAGCCACCAAGTGGTCACAGGAGTGGAACGCAACCTCATCTCCATTACACAGCTACATCTCTTCACCAGATAAAGTTGTCCAGGGTCTGACCTCCCCAGAGGAGCATGGGTGAAGCTCAACAGACTTCTTACTAGAGTTCGGCGTTTCAGTGCCAGCATGTGGAGATGGGGACTACACCAGAGCCCAGCCTGTGAATGCGGAGCAGAACAACAGACAGCCAACCATGTCATCTCTGGGTGCCCGCTCTACCACCCACCAAATGGAGCTCAGGGCCTGGCAGACATTGACACAGAGTCAACAACCTGGCTGCTCAACACCCGGCTTGAGATCTAACTATTCCTTTGGTTTATGTTTCACTCGCAAGAAGAAGACCATTGTAGGAAACATATTTCAGAACATGGAATGAAAGGACGTACCCTCAGAAAGGAGATTAGGAGGAACTAATTTAGGCAAAGGGTGGTGAATCTGTCGCATTCATTGCCACAGATAGCTGTGTCATTGGGTATTTTCAACAGAGAGGCTACATTTCCACAGGAATCTAGAGGTTCCCTGTGTTATTGTGTCAGTGCAAATCGACAAGTTCCTGATTAGTAAGGGTGTTAAAGGTTATGGGGAGAAGGCAGGAGAATGAAGTTGAGAGGGAAAGATCGATCAGCCACGATTGAATGACGGAGTAGACTCGATTGGCCAAATCCAGCTCCTACAAATTACAAACTTATGAACTAGGAAAGAACAGGAACAAACAATTCAGCCCGTATTGTCTGTGCCGAACATGATGGCACGATAAACTAATCTCATCTTGCTGCAAGTAATCCTTATCAGTATATTTCCTGCATATTCATGTGCCTATCCAAAAGCATCTTAGATGCCACTACTGTATCTGCCTCTGCCGCCACCCCTGGCAGCGGGTTCCGGGCACCCACTGCCGTCCGTTTAATAAACCAACTTTCCCAGCACATCTCCTTCAAACTTTGCACCTCTCACCTTAAGCCTATGCCCTCGAGTCTTTGATATTTCAACTCTGGGGGAAAACGTTTCTGACTGTCTACCCCATCTACGTCTCTCATAATTTTATATATTTCTATTCGGTCTCCCATCAATCTTTGATGTTCCAGAGAGAACAATCCAAGTTTGAATTGCAAGTCTAAATGTTCAATTGTGTTTAAACTGAGCTGTAGGGAGAGGTTGAGCAGGTTATGGCTAATTATTTGGAGCACAGGAGGATGAGGGGTGATCTTGTAGAGGTGTACAAAATCAAGAGAGAAATAGATCGGATAGACGCACAGAGTCTCTTGCCCAGAGTAGGGGAATGGGGAACCAGACGACATAGATTTAAGATGAGGGGAGAAAGATTTAATGGTAACCTGAGAAGTAACTTGTTTACATAAATGGCAGTTGAGTTATGTATTATCGCAATGTTAATAAACATTTAGACAGGTACATTGTTAGGATAGGTTTAGATGGATATAGGCCGAACATAGGCAGGTGAGATTAGTGTTGATGTTGGTCAGTGTGGGCAAGTTTAGCTAAAGGGCTGGTTTCCATGCAGTATGAATCTATGATTCTAAATCCGCACTTATTTACTGGATGTCAAAAATGAGATGAATGCAAAAAAGAGAGGTGGAACAAATTCAAATCTAGCCCATATTTTTAGGGGAAACACTCTTCTGTGCCACAGTTTCAAGTGACCTTTTGCAAATGAGCACAAGAGCTTTAAATGAGACCTCCTTGCATATGTCCATATCACAAATTACCTTCAAATTTACATTGGTTGACAGGATCTTGGCACGCTCTCTCAGAGCTGCTGTTTAGCATATACAGCTAGCTTGAACTCCTGCGATCTGCCACAGTTCACATGAGGTGAAAAATATAGAATAACCTCAACCATAATCGGAGAAGAACTGGGCGGGCACAGTGGAACAGCTTGCAGAGCCACTGCCTCGCAGTGCCAGAGCCTTGGGTTCAATCTGTGCTCTATTCATCTATAAGGTAATTGATTAAGGTTATATTTATTTTAGTTAGTTTATTATAAATAATGAATTATCTGTTCAATGTTTCATTGAGCCATACAATATGAAAACAGGTTCATCGGCCCAACTTGCCCATGCTGACCAGGATCAATGATAGTCCCACCAGCCTGTGTTTGGCCCATATCCCTCTAAACCTATCCTATCCATTTAGCTGTCCAAATGTCTTTTAATGAATCTTGTCATATGCTTGTAAATAATAGACAATAGGTGCAGGAGTAGGCCATTTGTCCCTTCGAGCCAGCACCGCCATTCAATGTGATCATGGCTGATCATCCCCAATCAGTACCCCGTTTTTGCCTTCTCCCCATATCCCCTGACTCTGCTATTTTTAAGAGTCCTATCTAGCTCTCTCTTGAAAGCCTCCAGAGAACCTGCCTCCACTGCCCACTGAGGCAGAGAATTCCACAGACTCACCACTCTCTGTGAGAAAAAGTGTTTCCTCATCTCCATTCTAAATGGCTTACTCCTTATTCTTAAATTGTGGCCGCTGGTTCTGGACTCCCCCAACATCGGTAACATTTTTCCTGCCTCTAGTGTGTCCAAGCCCTTAACAATCTTACATGTTTCAATGAGATTCCCTCTCATCCTTCTAAACTCCAGAATGTACAAGCCCAGCCGCTTCATTCTCTCAGCATATGACAGTCCCGCCATCTCAGGAATTAACCTTGTAAACCTACGCTGCACTCCATCAATAGCAAGAATGTCCTTCCTCAAATTAGGGGACCAAAACTGCACACAATACTCCAGGTGTGGTCTCACTAGGGCTCTGTACAACTACAGAAGTACCTCTTTGCTGCTATATTTGATTTATCTTGTTATAAAGGCCAACATAGAAACATAGAAATTAGGTGCAGGAGTAGGCCATTCGGCCCTTCGAGCCTGCACCGCCATTCAATATGATCATGGCTGATCATCCAACTCAGTATCCTGTACCTGCCTTCTCTCCATACCCCCTGATCCCTTTAGCCACAAGGGCCACATCTAACTCCCTCTTAAAAATAGCCAATGAACTGGCCTCAACTACCCTCTGTGGCAGAGAGTTCCAGAGACCCACCACTCTCTGTGTGAAAAAATTTCTTCTCATCTCGGTCCTAAAGGATTTCCCCCTTATCCTTAAGCTGTGACCCCTTGTCCTGGACCTCCCCAACATCGGGAACAATCTTCTTGCATATAGCCTGTACAACCCCTTAAGAATCTTGTAAGTTTCTATAAGATCCCCTCTCAATCTCCTAAATTCTAGAGAGTATAAACCGAGTCTATGCAGTCTTTGTTCATAAGACAGTCCTGACATCCCAGGAATCAGTCTGGTGAACATGCCATTCACTTTCTTCACTGCCTGCTGTACCTGCATGCTTACAAGTTTTTATATTTTATTATTTAAAGCTATTTCAATAATTTGAAATTTCTCAGATCATCAGGAGATTGAGAGGGGATCTTATAGAGACTTACAAGATTCTTAAGGGGTTGGACAGGCTAGATGTAGGAAGATTGTTCCCGATGTTGGGGAGGTCCAGGACAAGGGGTCACAGCTTAAGGATAAGGGGGAAATCCTTTAGGACCGAGATGAGAAGGAATTTTTTCACACAGAGAGTGGTGGGTCTCTGGAACTCTCTGCCACAGAAGGTAGTTGAGGCCAGTTCATTGGCTATATTTAAGAGGGAGTTAGATGTGGCCCTTGTGGCTAAGGGGATCAGAGGGTATGGAGAGAAGGCAGGTACGGGATACTGAGTTGGATGATCAGCCATGATCACATTGAATGGCGGTGCAGGCTCGAAGGGCTGAATAGAAACATAGAAACATAGAAATTAGGTGCAGGAATAGGCCATTCGGCCCTTCGAGCCTGCACCGCCATTCAATATGATCATGGCCTACTCCTGCACCTAATTTCTATGTTTCTATGTTTCTATCAGTAATATTAGGAAGCTTGGATGGCATTGGTGGTAAAGTTGCTGCCTTACAGCACCAGGGGGCCGGTTCGATCCTGATTATGGGTGTTATCTGTGTATGGAGTTTGTACGTTGTCCCTGTAACTGTGTGGGTTTCTTCCCACACTCCAAAGACGTACAGATTTGTAGATTAATTGGCTTATGTAAATTGTAAATTGTCCCTAGTGAGTAGGATAGTGCTAATGTATGAGGTGATTGCTGGTCAGTGTGGACTCGGTGGGCTGAAGGGCCCGTTTCCAGGCTGTATCTCTGAAGTCTAAAATAAAGTAAAGTCTAACTAAAAAGGCCTTTGACAGCTTGACCCTCTTCATTGAATTGTCCTTTATTGTACAGGCACTTTGGTGAGACCACCATCTGAACCGGGCCAGCAGGGCAGTGTAAAGATAGTGCACCTGCGAAGACTGAATGCGAGGAGGTTTGTTTGGGACACAGCGTGGTCAAGTATGAGAACATGGGACCCGACATCAATGCTTTACCTGATAGCACTACTCTGTGGTTCCTTAGAAGCATCTTTCTACATTGAAGATTCCTTAATAACAGAATGTTTTACTTTGTAATTTTATGTCCCTTTAGCTTGCCTGTAAATGCTTTGAATCTGTTGCAATTATGAACAGAAGAACAGTTGTTGGGAAACACCAGGAATTAACAATGAATCGTTTCACAATCACTTACTTCTCAATTAACCTACGCTTTCATAGTAATGTGTGGGAATTAACAGTACAGCCCTTTGTTTTCTAACAAACACAGCAGTGAAATTTTAGTGTGTTGCTGTGTTTCCACATGTTTTTTTCCTCTGTCCCAACAGTCCCTAGGCAGGTCCCGACCCATCAAGAGTGTTTTATTGTCATATGTCCCAGATGGAACAATGATATTCTTACTTGCTGCAGCACAACAGAATATGTAAACAATAGACAATAGGTGCAGGAGTAGACCATTTGGCCCTTCGAGCCAGCACCGCCAGTCAATGTGATCATGACTGATCATCCCCAATCAGTACCCCATTCCTGCCTTCTCCCCATAACCCTCTGACTCCGCTATCTTTAAGATCCCCTCTCGTCCTTCTAAACTCCAGAGTGTACATGCCCAGCCGCTCCATTCTCTCAACATTTGACGGTCCCGCCATCCCGGGAATTAACCTTGTAAACCTACGCTGCACTCCCTCAATAGCCAGAATGTCCTTCCTCAAATTGGGGGACCAAAACTGCACACAATACTCCAGGTGTGGTCTCACTAGGGCCCTGTAAAATTGCAGAAGGACCTCTTTGCTCCTACACTCAGCTCCTCTTGTTATAAAGACTAACATGCCATTCGCTTTATTCACTGCCTGCTGTACCTGCATGCTTACAAGTTTTTATAATTTATTATTTAAAGCTATTTTAATTATTTGAAATGTCTCAGATCATCAGTAATATTTGGAAACTTGGGTGGCATGGTGGTGCACTTGGTTGTAAAGTTGCTGCCTTACAGCACCTGCATGCTTACTTTCGTAGACTGATGAACAAGGACCCCCAGATCCTGTTGTACTTCCCTTTTCAAATAAAATTTTAAAAAACTGTGTAAAAACATAGTACATAATGGGAGAAAAAAATGTTCAGTGTGTATATATACACATGCACACATACTCGATAGATAAATAAACAAATATAGTGCAATAATAAGTCTGTTGTAGTTAAGAGCTTATTTGTGGTCATGTTTAATAGCCTGATGGCTATTGGTGACGAAGCTGTTCCTGATCCTGGATGTTATAGTTTTTTGACTCCTGTACCTTCTTCCCAATGGTAATGGTGAAATGAGTGTGTTGCCAGGATGGTGTGGGTCTTTAATGATGTTGCCTGCCTTTTTTGAGGCAGCGACTTCAATAGATCCCTTCGGTGGTGAGGAGGTCAGAGCCGGTGATGGACTTTTTCAGTCCTGGACCTTCAAGCTGCCGAACCAGGCCACGATGCAACCTGTACGCCTGTGGAGCGTGGGAGGAAACCGGAG
Organism: Raja brachyura; assembly: GCA_963514005.1. The sequence goes on along the minus strand of OY740795.1, from coordinate 23,704,754 downwards.
CACCCGGAGAAAACCCGCGCAGTCACAGGGAGAATGCACAGACTGCATACAGACACCACCCATAGTCAGGATTGCACCAGGGTGGCTGGCAATAGCAACTCTACCACTGTGCCACCCCCTCGATTCTCGGATACATGTGTACATTTTGAAATTTACTGTCATTTCTCCATCTGATTAATTAATATTGAGATTGGCCCAGTGGGGGTGGGAAATCTTTGGATTTGGCTTTAGGCAGAGTGTTTAATAGTTATTTGTGCAGTACAGAGCTTGCCTTGCTTTATTGCAGGGTCTATCTTTTAAATGAGACACCATGCTGCTATTCCGCTGCCTTGGACATAAACAATGTCACAACTCTGCTCAGAGGAGAGGGCGAGAGAGAGACATCCTCATGGTCTCCTGACCAACATTTATCTTCCAACTAACACAGTAAAAAAAAATGCTTGACTGGTCATTTCTGTCATTGCTATTTATGGTACCTTACTGCGCACAAATAGACTGTGGCTCATCCCGACAATACAGCAGTGAACATACGTATTTCAAATAAGTCATTTATTGGATGCAAATAAGTTTAGGATGTCCTGAAGTCATAAACAGTGCTGTATAAACACTGTTTTGATCTTATTTGAATTAAGCATGGAATTCTCATTTCTTTCTCTTCATTTGGTTTGTAACAAATAGTTTTTGACATTTGGTTGTATCTGCCACCCTAAACCAGCATTCCCTCTAGCACTGGTGCACTGGTCCAAAATGGACCTGTTAACCTACAAACCTGTACGTCTTTCCGTTAGTGTGGGAGCACCCGGAGAAAACCCAAGCAGGTCACAGGGAGAAGTAACAAACTCTGGACAGACAGCACCTGTAGTCAGGATCGAACCCGGGTCTCTGGTGCTGTTAGGCAGCAACTCCTTACAGTACATGTTGCCCAACATAGCTAAACAGAGCAAGGCCAGTAAAAATGCTAGGGTCACCTAATTTCTATCTATCCTAGGACATCCACTTACTTTATGCTAGTTGTCCACTGTGACTCTTAGGGCACCACAAGGGCCCCTGAAGTTGTGGGTTGAAGGCCCACTGCAGAGACTGACACACAACAATTTGGATAAAAGGTTTAATGAGAATGCTATTATGCTGATGGATGTGTCAGTCTTTATACGAACTGCGAACCAAACTTCATTTTGAAGTTTATCTTAAAGATCGTGGTGACATTTTGAAGAACAGAGTTTCCTGAACAATACTTATCCCTTAATAAACATCACAAAATCCTTCTTTGGCCATTATTATTTACAGTTTGTGTGAGCTTGCTGCGTATAGATTTGGTGCTGTGATTCTTCTCCAGTGACCAAGCTTCACAAATAATTAAATTCAGCACGTAATTCAAAAAGTTGTAAATTTTAAATATAAACATTTAAATTTGAGCACGTTATTTTAAAAATACAGCGCATAAATTAGCTGTCGCTATTAATCTAACAAGCACATTATAACAAAAACACATAAATCAAATGGCACAGTGGCGGAGCGGTAGAGTTGCTGCCTTACAGTTCCAGAGATCCAGGTTCGATTCTCACTATAGGTGCTGTCTATACGGAGTCTGTAAGGCCTCCTTTTGATTGTGTTTGCTTTTTCTCTGGTCGGTTTATTCCCATATTACAACGACATACAGGTTTGCAGGTTAATTGACTTTGGTTAAAAAAAAAAGTAATTTGACCTTAGTGCGTAGGATAGTGCAGGTGTACGGGGATCGCTGGTCGGCACGGATTCAGTGGGCTGAAGGGCCCGTTTCTGCCCTACATCTCTGAACTAAACTAAGCTGGGTCGATGTGTAGAGCTCAACTGTTGACTATACATTTCCAGACAGAATCGTATTTTTAATTAAGTTGTGTACTGAAACCTTGCACAAGTCTTTGATCTTATTTTGAAATGGTCCATCAGATAATAAAATGAATAATTAAGGGCCACCTTAAAGAATATTGGATTTGCAAGGACCCTAATAATTGAATACTGCATACTGCCAACCAGCGCTCTGCATAACAACATTTTCAACATGAACAAGCTTCACTTAAAAATGTTTGCCATCGTGTACATCGTTCACCCACACTCATACTGTTATTTATTCAATTCTTCAAAGTCGGCTTTTTCTCTTATGAATACATCCATTATTCTTCAGTTTCAAAGAATGGAAGAAATATCAGGGGATGCGGATATAGTGGCCAACACATCTAACAGATGTACAGCGTGCACCAAGCACTTTGATATTCAATAACAATTGTTAGGTAAATCAGACCAATGACTCTTTTGTGCAAAGCAATCAAGAGAGGATTGGTAAGTTAATCAAATTTTAGTTTAGTTTAGAGTTACAGCATGGAAACAGGCCCTTCAGCCCACTGAATCCACACTGATCACACGTTCACACTAGATCTATGTTATCCCACTTGAAGGAAACCCACGCGGTCACAGGAAAAATGTACAAACTCCACACAGACTGCACCAGAGTTCAGGATCGAACCCAGGTGTCAGGCGCTGTGAGGCAGCATCTCTTCCAGCTGTTCCACTAGGCCGCCCTGTCCCCTAGACATTTTTGTATAGAGCAATGATTGAAGAAAGAATGATGGTGCCCTTTTCCACAATAAACTTCTAAATACTGTAACCTAAACAGATACACAAACAAGTAAATAAAAACAGAAAATGCTGGAAACACTCCAGAACAATGGGAATATAAACAAGTTTAAAGCTACAACTTTCAGGTGATTCTTCAGAATTACATTTCTACTGTTTTATTTATTTTTCACGTTTTGGGTTTCCATCATTAACAATTATTTGATTTTCGAGTTTAAATAAAAGGGATTTATTTTAACAACCTCTCCAAAACCCCTGATATGTAGCATTCCCAGAGTACTGAATTATCAGTATATTTTGGGAAGGGTCTTGAACCAGTGGTTAACATGACATTAAAAAATCTTAATAGGCACAAAGTGCTGGAGTAACTCAGCGGGTCAGGCAGCATCTCTGGAGAAAAAGGATGGGTGATATTTCAGGTCAGGACCCTTGTTCAGACCCTAAGCGTCACCCATCCTTTTTCTCCAGAGATGTTGCCTGACCCATTAAGTTACTCCAGCACTTTGTGTACATCTTTGATACAAACCAGCATCTGCAGTTCCTTATTTTCTATGATAAAAATCATTGATGTAGTTTAACGAATAATAAAAACAGATCTCTAAAAAAAAATGTAAATTTTAACCAACCATGATTCAACAATTTTTCGTTATCAAGCCGTCAATACTGTAACATACATCCTCTTGTGTTACGATACAAAATTTAACATCTAGTTACAGATGACGACAGTCAGGCGATTGTTCAAAGAGGTAGGTTTAAGGAATGCTTTCGTTTTGAAGGAATAGAGTTTTAGTACAAAAAAGTTGGGACTGGAATACAAAATTTGAGACAATGTGATGTACTTGTACAAGTCATTGGCGAGACCCCACTTGGAGTACTGTGTGCGATTTTGGTTGCACAACTTGGAACCATGCCATTAAGTAGGAAAGGGTGCAGAACAGATTCACCAGAATGTCACCTGGACTTGATTTATAGGGAGAGGTTGGATGGGCTGGGGCTTTTTTCTTTGGAATGTAGGAGGCTGAGCGGTGACGTTATTGAGGTATGCAAAATGATGAGGGGAATGGATAATGTGAACACTCAGGCTTTTTCTTAGGATAGTAATTCTAAAGCAAAAGACCATAGATTAAGGTTCAAAGGGAGTTGTTGAAGAGGGATCTCGGGGGAAACCTTTTCCACTGCCAGATAGCTGCCAGAATAACAACAGCGGGGAATAAAATTACGACTTTTAAGAATCATTAGTAAGCGGTGTACCTCTAAAGTCTAAGGCTCTTTGACTATGGAATTTGCAGAGTTTAAGGGATTGGCAGATTAAGAGCCAGCACTGGTGGAGCAGTTTATTCAGGACCAGTCACAGGATGACGGGGGGGGGGGACCAGAATCAGAGCAAGAAAAACACTGCAGAGGAGATTACAAAGGCAATGAAAGAATCTGAAATCAAAGGTTAGAATTTTAACCTTAAATATTGAAGCATATTCTTTTATACTTCCTTACTGGAAGCATATTGTTGAGAAGAACTTCATTCCTAATGATTAATTCTGCTGATAGGTTCAAACATTGACACTGGAATTCCTGATGCAAGCAGGTTTTATTTTCCTGGGCAAGGAGTGATGTGTCTTAATGAAGATTAATTGTGTTTGGCATATAAAACCTAGTGGGCACCTCGTTCACATCTGCTGCAGTTTAAATGCACCGTTAATGACTGTCTCTGTGCCAACCCCTGTGTGGACTGCTGTTTTCCCTGTGAATGAGCCTGATCATACAGTAGACAGAACAGAATTTCCAGAACTTGAAGCTGTGCACTTGACAGAGGGGCCAGGGAGTTGAGATTAAAAGCAGTTCTCTCGGTGATGGAGGAGATGGTATTCAGCTTGTCGGGTGTGCATGTCAAAGATCAAGATAGAGAGAAAAATCAGAAACATGCCAATAAATGCTAAAATCGGTTTTGAAATGGCAGGTTGCTGCCAGTTCCATCGGTACAATCATCAGCCGCCAACTTTGCAATGATATTTCCAGTATTTAAGTTGGGGAGAGGCTGTGGGTAAGAATAAGGTAGAGAGAATAAAGGTGCAGACACTGTACAGAAAGTGCATCATTGTTTTGTGTGGCTTACTATCAGAGGTATTGAAGGGGAAGGTTTAATGGAGATGTGTGGGGCAAGTTCCTTTCTTCACAGTGAGTGGTGAAGGCCTGCAAAGCGACAGGTTGGTGGAGGCAGATATAGTAGAGTAGAGAGGTTTTTAGATAGGCACATGGAAATGCACGGAATGGAGGGATATGGATCATACGCAGGCACATGTTTAGTTTAGTTTATTGTCATGTGTACAGAGGTACAGTGAAAAGCTAACCAGTCAGCGGAAAGATTTTACATGATTACTATCAAACCATCCAGAGTGTACATGTTGCATAGTTAAAGTAAGAAAAGCTTCTGTTGGAGTAGAGGGTTAAAAGAGTGGGGCGATTGTAATGTGTGATTGCAGATCCACCTCTGGGACCAGCACCCAGAGAGTCAGCTTAACTTGGCATCATGTTCGGCATAAACATTGTGGGCCGAAGAACGGTCCAGTCCTGTGCTGGACTGTCCTACGTTCTATATACACATTCTTCTAGGTTTGGTTTTGATATGGCAAAATTACTTCAAAATTATTCAATTGCTAAACATCATTTCAAAATAAATTCTCAAAATATGTAGTGCAATATTTGTGACAGCATATAATTGTAACATCGTTTCTGCAGATACACGGATACACAGGTCCAGTAAGATATAGCCAGAAGGAGAGGTTAGACAAACTTGGATTGTTTTCTCTGGAGCGTCGGCGATTGATAGAAGTTTATACCATTAGGAAACATCGATAAGGTAGACAGTCAGAACCTTTTTCTCCCAGGGTGGAAATATTGAAGACATGGCCTTACAGTCAGAGTGGGAATGTTGAACGTTGTGCAGCATGAGTTTTTTTTTCTAAACACAGCGAGTGATGAGTGCCTGGAACAGGGGTGATGATGGAAGTGTATACAATAGTAGGGTTTAAGAGCCTGTTGGCAAGGTACATAGATACGGTGTGCTGGGAATGGAAGGATATTGGTCATGTGCAGCAGAGGATATCAGTTTACCTTGGCATCATGGTCAGTACCTGTTCATTTTCCATACTGTTCTAAGATCTATATACTTCTCCATTGGCCTTGCCCCTTCAACTCCTCCAAAATCTTTTAAGTTAATTAGTTCAAAAGTTCTAGGAGCAGATTAAGGCCTTTCGGCCAATCAAGTCCACTCCGCCATTCAATCATGGCTGATCTATCTTTCCCTCTCAACCCCATTCTGCTGCCTTCTCCCCATAACCCGCCACCCGTACTAATCAAGAATCTGTTAATCTCCGATTGAAAATATCCATTGACTTGGCCTCCATCGCCGCCTGTGGCAATGAATTCCACAGATTCACCACCCTCTGACTAATGAAATTCCTCCTCACCTCTTTTCTAAAGGTTAGTCCTTTTATTCCAAGGCTGTGGCCTGACCCGTTGAGGTACTTCCGCATTTTGTGCCTATGTTTGGCATAAACCAGCATCTGTAATTCCTTGGTATTAGATTATATGATAATTTCACCTTGTCCGCTTTGTTTAAAAAAGCTAAAAGAAGCAGTACATTGCTTGATGCATTCTAAAGATGTCGAACTCTACTCCGATCTAGTCAGGAAATCCCGCCAAGCAAGAAGGAACTGCAGATGCTGGTTTAAATCGAAGATAGACACAAAAAGCTGAAGTAACTCAGTGGGAATGGCAACATGTCTCCACCACGAAAATTATGCTTCTTAGATTGCAGTTTGATTACATTTCTTATTTTTAAAAAAAGGTTCTGAATTAGCACAAAGGTAACTTGCGTGGCATCAGAAAGGCACGGTGTTCTGTTCAGCACCATTTTATTGTCAGCCAGGGTTCCAGACAAGATTGCAGCAATCCTGCTGCTCATTGCCAAGCAGTTTATCAATCTTGCTTCTTCAATAATGCAGAGGGCTTTTAAGTGAGCACTCCATCGAAGTGACCTGTTCGACGATCACCGTGGCCTGCAGCCAGTGTAAGTGCGAGAGACTGAAGGCAAGTAATTACAGCGACTTGTCCACTTCCCACTGGACTTGGAGGCGGGTTCCAGACTGCAGCCTTGATTCAGTCACGGCCCCAACTCGTCTGCATGATCGGGGCATAATTTCCATTCTAAACCCCATTAAATATTCAGAAATAGTCAGCAATATCCCACGTGTGGGAAGATACTATCATGGATAAAAGGTTGGCTGGATGGCAAAAGGCAAAGACTGGGAATAATGGGGTCTTTTTCTGTTTGGGTGGCAGTGACAAGTGGTGTTCTGCAGGGGGCCGGTGTTGGGTCCGCCACTCATTAAGTTGTGTTAATGATTTGGATGGTGGAAATGACGGCTTTGTGGCCAAGCTTGTGGATGATACGAAGGTAGGTGGGGGGGAATACAGTGTGCAATCATGTACTTTAGCAGTAGGAATAAAGACAGACTACTTTCTAACTTGTGAGATAATTCAGAAAACGGAGGTGCAAAGATGTTGCGAGTGCTGATGTTGGATTCCCAAAAGGTTAATCTGCAGGATGAATTGGTAGTGAGGTAGGCAAAGGCAACGTTAAGGGCCTGTTCCACTGTACGAGGTAATTCAAGAGTTCTCCCGAGTTTCCCCCGATTCGAACTCAAGAGAATTACGGTAATAGCCACTCGTTGGTCCTTGGGGCTCTCGTGGACATTTTTCAACATGTTGAAAAAACGTCTCGAGCTTACCGCGTTTCCCGAGTACCTGCCGTTAGCGTTAAGAGCCGCTAAGAGACGTCCGGAGCTCCGACGTACCCGCTACGTACATTCTACGTACTTACCACGAGTTTGATTTTTTTTTTTAACTCAGGAGAGCTCTTGGGTAAACTCATATAGTGGGACAGGTCCTTTAGCATTCATTTCGTGATGACTCGAATATAAAAGCAGGGATGTAATGCTGAGGTTTTATAGGGCAATGGCCTGACAGCATTTGGAGTATTGTGAGCAGTTTTCAGCCCCGTATCTGAGGAAGGATGTGCTAACGTTGGACGGGGTCAAGACCAGGTTTACAAATTATTCCAGGGTTGATTGGGCTAACGTTTGAGGAGCATTTGAAGGTTCTGGGTCTGTACTTGTGGGAGTTTAGAAGGATGAAGGGCGATCTCAATGAAGCCTACCCAATAATGAATGGTATGGATAGAGCAGACGTTGCCAATAGTGGGATAGTCAAGGACCAGAGGGCCCAGTCTCATAACAGGACATACCTTTAGAATAGAGATGAAGAGGAATTTCTTTAGCTAGAAGGTGGTAAATCTGTAGAATTCATTGCCACAGACGGCTGTGGAGGCCAAGTTATTAAAGCGGGAGAGGCAAGAGAATGGGTTTGAGAGGGAAATGTTTGAGAGGGTTGTGGTCAAGCAGACTCAGTGGGCCAAATGGCCTAATTCTGCTCCAATGTCTTATGGATCTGAGGGCCTGAGCTACAGGGAGAGATTGGGTAGGCTTAGACTTTATTTATTTGAGCACCGGAGGATGAGGGATGATCACTTAGAGGCCGACAAAAATCACAAGAGGAATAAATAGGGTGAAAGCACAGTCTTTTATCCAGGGTAGGGAAATCAAAAACATACAGGTATGCACGTGTAGAGGGGAAAGATTTAATACAAGAGTGGGGAGGAGAAACATTTAACATGAACCTGACGGGCAGCTTTTTCACTCAGCAGATTGTAGATGCATGGAATGAACCACCAGTACGCAGTTGAGGCAGATTCTAGAATATAATTTAAACAACACTTAAACCGGTTTAGGGGGATATGGGCCAAGTGCAGGTCAATGAGACTAGCTTAGATTGGTTGGCATGGACAAGTTGGGCCAAAGGGTTGGTTTCCGTGCTGTATGACTATGAGTCTAAATGTTTGTTGTGTGAATGGCTGTCAAAATAACCCTCGAATATTTATTCCCATTGTTTTCACACAAAGTGCAAAGTCCACAAGTTTATTAAAATAATTTCACTATTCTTTGCTCTGCAGAAATCTGTTATTGCTTCATCAGCAACATCTCCAACATTAAATGCCATCGAAAGATTATTTATATATATTTAATTCTATAAAATGCACTGGTTTGCAAGTTGCACTTGTGTACAAGCTCGGTGTGCAGATGTTGGCTCTTTGAAAGAATTATCCAATACATTCCCTCTCACCACACATCTTCTTGTATAGCCTTTACCTTAGACTTTAGATATACTGCACGGAAACAGGCTCTTCGGTCCACTGAGTCTGCACCGACCAGCGATCACCCCGTACACTAACACAATTCAAAACACTTTACAATTTTACCAAGGTCAATTAACCAACAACCTTGCACAACTTCGGAGTGTGGGAGGAAACCGGAGCACCCGGAGAAAACCCACGCGGTCACAGTAGCAATGTTACAAAATTTTGAGATTTAAAAAATCAAGTCTGCAATTTATCCCATCAGATAAAGCATAAAAAGAAGTTTAATTTGACACCTAATTTACTTTCATATCTTCAGTATTGAGAAAGTTATGGCCATTTTCATACTCGGAAATTAGCATATTGCTCCCCATTGCCTTTCAATTGACTTAACTCAAAAGCTGTGATCTGGAAAAGTTAAAAGCCCATAACTTTCTTAAAAATTAAGAGAACTCAATGAAATTTTCAGTTATTATAGATTGAAGCATTCTGAAACAAATATTAAACAATCTTACTTGGATTACCTGAAATTAAAGCATATAATTAGTTAGTTATCTAATTGTAGCTAATTACAAAATTCAATGAGTAGATCTAAACATCTATCCATTTCTTAAGAAAAGATAGTGAACTTTTTTAAAATTGCCTAAGTGTCCAAATAACATTCACACAATAATTCACAATATAACATAATTTTTAAATCTCATTTTCATGAATTTCTGGGCCAAATGGAAGGAATTTAGTGTTTGATTCCTGTCAATTAATGGCCATTTAAATCAACTAGCGAGTGGGTTTTAGTGGAATGCGGTGGATTGGAACGTTGCGGTTAGCGGTGAAGTGGGCAGGAAAAATACTGTTTGTTCATACATTTTTTTGGGACCCCATTTCGCAACATAAAAATATTATTAAAGCCTCCCGAAAAACCAACTTTTAATATAAAAACAAACTATTTACCTTTTTTTCTCCCCTACGGAAAATCCTTCCCGTTGTCTGCGCTCACGGCTTTTGAAGGTGATTTTTAAATTACTCTAGTTAACAAATAATTTAGAGTAATTTAAAAATACCTTCATTGATGAAATGTCGGAGCGATTTTTCTTCCGCAACAAAATCGCCCGACATTCATCGATTATCTCAGTCTGTCGAAAAACGGCACTTTAAGCCCGCCCCCCTCTGAAAGGCGCCAAAGTCGCGCACACGGGGAGCGGCAGAACTGCAGTGCCGCTAAAGGTAAGTTTTGCAACATACCTAGTCACAGGGTGAACACACAAACACTGTACAGACAGAACCGGTAGTGAGGATCAAACCCAGGTGTCTGACGCTGTAAGGCAGCATCTCTACCTCTGCGCCATTTCCCCCCCCCCCCCCCCCACCCAACAAAAATATGAGCATTTTGATTTAAGGAACCTTTTGTGTCGGAACATATGCAGGATGACTTCCCAAATGCGCCAGAACTACCACCAGGAATGTGAAGCCAGAATTAACCGACAGGTCAACATGGAGCTCTATGCCTCCTATGTCCACCCATCCATGTCTGCCTGCTTCGATCGGGATGATGTAGCATTGAAGAACTTCAGCAAGTTTCTCCAGGATCAGTCCGACGAGGGGCGACACAGTGACGCAGCGATAGAGCTGCTGCCTTAAGGGGCTGTCCCACTGTACGAGGTAATCCAAGAGCTCTCCCGAGTTAAAAATAAATAAATCAGACTCATGGTAAGCACGTAGAATGTACGTAGCCGGTACGTCGGAGCTTGGGACGTCTCTCAGTGGCCCGTAATGCTAACGACAGGTACTCGGGAAATGCGGTAAGCTCGTGAAGATTTTTCAACATGTTGAAAAATGTCCACAAGAGCCCAGAATTCCTACGAGCGACTATTATCGTAATTCTCAGAGTTTGAATCAGGGGAAACTCGGGAGAACTCTCGTACAGTGGAACAGTCCCTTTACAGTAGAGACCTGGGTTGGAAATTGCGACATGTTGGCTGGTGTGGGCATGTTGGGCTGAAGGACCTGTTTCCACACTGTATATGACTCTATAACTCTGTTTGCAGAGAACAAATCTCCTCACAAGGAGCACATCTGAAGGAAGCACTCCTGTGCTGGATGCTCATTGAATTACAGACAAAAATGTTCCATTTGTGCAATTGTAGATCCTCGCCGCCTACAAATTGACTTAATTCTAAACCTGATTACTTGAAGTACTCAGCCAATTGGACTCCGTCAAAATGCATCAGCCCTCACATCAGGACCTATTGTCGGAATGAAGATTACAAGCCATGAATTCACATTAAGAGTAACATTTACTGTGATGCCTTTTTCCCAAATTATAAAGAATTAGATGGACACAAAATGCTGGAGTAACTCGTCGGGACAGGCAGCATCCCTGGAGAGAAGGAATGGGTGACGTTTTGGGTTGATACCTTTATAAAGAATAAGACCTTTGTTTTCCATGGAATCAACTGCTGGAGTAACGTTTGCTGAATGAATGGCTACCACCACCGTCAATGTCTTTGTTGGAACTGGTATACCGCAATTGTCAAATCGCACACACCCACAAGCACACTATAGGTGAGGGGGAAAAGATTTAATAGGAACCAGAAGGAGCAATATTTTCTTTACACATATGTATGGAACAAGTTGCAGGAGGTGGTAGTTGAGGCAGGTACTATCACAACATTTTTAAAACTTTTGGACAGATAAGATTTAAAACAGGTAAGACAGGTAAGGGGCGTCACGGTGGCGCAGCAGAGTTGCTGCTTACAGCGCCAGAGGCCTCCTCATGCGTGACCATCAGTGTAGCCTATACAGAGTTTGTACCTTCTCCCTGTGACTGCAAGGTTATCTCCGGGTGCTCCAGTTTCCTCCCACATTCCAAAGACATGCAGGTTAATAGGTTAATTTAGCTTCGGTAAAAATTATAAATTAGAAACATTATAGATTGTCTTTAGTGTGTAGGATAGTGCAGGAATTGGTGGCCTCAAGGACCTGTTCCACGCTGTATCTTCAAACTAAAGCTAAGCATCAACTCCTGTTCCCCTCTGTAAAATTGTAAATCGTCTCTGGTGTGTAGGATAGTGAGCGGGCTGGTCAGCACGGACTGTGTGGTCTGAGTCACCTGTTTGCACGCTGTGCCTCTAAAGTCTACAGATACATGGATAGGGTAGGTTCAGAGGGATATGGGCCAAGCTTGGGCAGGTGGGACAAGAGTAGATGGTGCATGTTAGTCAGGGTGGGCAAGTTGGGCCAAAGGGCTTGTTTCCACGCTGTATGACTCAATAGCAGTCAACTGTTCATGGCACCATGTCACCACAAAGTCAAACACTGCGCACATGCAAGGTGCAGGCATACATACCATCTAATGGCCACATGGGGAAATGTATGCGGCAAATAACATGTCAAAGAAAGGTACTGAGATAGTGGCAAATACATCTGCTGGACTTGAGATGATGTGGCTTGTACGCTTGACAACTTGTCCACAACACATAGGCAGTGGACAGAAGAGGTTCAGCAATGGACTGATAGATGTGGATGATTTCACAACAAAAGAGAAAGCAAGGATTTTACAGAAATTAAAAATGTTCAAGGAAACAAAATCTCAGCCTGCAAACTACTTCAATTCAATTCAATTCAAGTTTAATGTCATTGCACAAATACAAGTATAGGTACAACGAAATGCAGTTTAGCGTCATTCTTAGTGATAGCGATATGAAAAAATAAATACAGAGTGCAGTGGTAGCAGTACGGAAATAAATAAATACAGGGTACAGACAAATCTATCAGCTGGGCTCCGAGTTCAGCAGTCTGATGGTGTAGTTGAAGAAGCTGTTCTTCGTCCTACTGGTGCGGGACCTGAGGCTCCTGTACCGCCTCCCTGATGGGAGGAGGGCAAACAGTCCATGGTTAGGGTGTGAGGGGTCCTTGATGATCTTCCCGGCCCGCTTCAGGCACCGTTTTCGGTGGAGGGCATCCAAGGCAGGGAGCGGGGCACCGATGATGTACTGGGCGGTTTTCACCACCCGTTGTAGTGCCTTCCTGTCTGCCACGGTGCAACTGCTGTACCATACCGTAAAACAGGTGGTCAGGATGCTTTCAATGGTGCAGCGGTAGAAGTTCGTCAGGATCCAGGGGGACAGGTGGGCTTTTTTGGGCCTCCTCAGAAAGTAAAGGCGCTGCTGTGCCTTTTTGATCAGCTTTGAGGTGTTGAGGGACCAGGACAGATCCTCCGAGATGTGTACCCCGAGGAATTTGTAGTTGGAGACCCTCTCCACCTCAGTCCCGTTTATATGGATGGGGGTGTGTCTGCCCCCTCTGTTCTTCCGAAAGTCAACAATTATTTCCTTCGTCTTCTGGGAGTTGAGGACGAGGTTATTGTTGGCACACCAGGTGGCCAGGAGCTGGACCTCCTCCCTACTTAATCCTCGTACATGTATTCCTGCTTCGCCACGCTCCCAGCTTTCTTCCCCCACCCCCCAAACCAGTCTGAAGAAGGGTCCTGACCCAAAACATCACCCATCCATGTTCTCTAGAGATGCTGTCTGACCCATTGAGTTACTATCCATGATAGACACAAAATGCTGGAAGAACTGCTGGGGGCAGTGGGTGACTTGGATAGGCTGGGTGAGTGGGCAAATGTTTGGCAGATGCAGTATAATGTGGATAAATGTGAGGTTATCCACTTTGGTGGCAAAAATAGGAAAACCCACTACTATCTAAATGGTGGCCGATTAGGAAAAGGGGAGATGCAGCGCGACCTGGGTGTCATGGTACACCAGTCATTGAAAGTAGGCATGCAGGTGCAGCAGGCAGTGAAGAAAGCCAATGGTATGTTAGCTTTCATAGCAAAAGGATTTGAGTATAGGAGCAGGGAGGTTCTACTTCAGTTGTATAGGGTCTTGGTGAGGCCACACCTGGAGTATTGCGTACAGTTCTGGTCTCCAAATCTGAGGAAGGACATTATTGCCATAGAGGGAGTGCAGCAAAGGTTCACCAGACTGATTCCTGGGATGTCAGGACTGTCTTATGAACAAAGGCTGCATAGACTCGGTTTATACTCTCTAGAATTTAGGAGATTGAGAGGGGATCTTATAGAAACTTACAAGATTCTTAAGGGGTTGGACAGGCTAGATGTAGGAAGATTGTTCCCGATGTTGGGGAGGTCCAGGACAAGGGGTCACAGCTTAAGGATAAGGGGGAAATCCTTTAGGACCGAGATGAGAAGGAATTTTTTCACACAGAGAGTGGTGGGTCTCTGGAACTCTCTGCCACAGAGGGTAGTTGAGGCCAGTTCATTGGCTATATTTAAGAGGGAGTTAGATGTGGCCCTTGTGGCTAAGGGGATCAGAGGGTATGGAGAGAAGGCAGGTACGGGATACTGAGTTGGATGATCAGCCATGATCATATTGAATGGCGGTGCAGGCTCGAAGGGCCGAATGGCCTACTCCTGCACCTAATTTCTATGTTTCTAACTCAGCGAGACAGGTAGCATCTCTGGAGAGAAGTTTCGGGTCGAGACCCTTCTTCAGACTGAGAGTCAGGATAGAGGGAGACTAGAGATATGGAAGGGTATGGTGTGAAAATGACAGATCAAAGCAGGCAATGGTCAAAGAAATGTATAAGGGTTCGTTGTTAGCTGAGAGGAAGGTGACAACGAGGCATACAATCATTCAAATTAATCAGGAGAACAGTGAAACTAGTCAGAGAACCAGGATGGGGGAGGGGCAGAGAAAGAGGGAAGGCAAGGTTTACTTGAAGTTGGAGAAATTAATATTCATACCGCTGGGTTGTAAGCTGCCCAAGTGACTATCCATGTTCTCCAGGGATACTGCTTGACCAATTGAGTTATTCCAGCACTTTGTGTCCTATAGTTTTGGAAGTGACATCCTTTTGTCATTGACAAGTTGCACAGCACAGTTCTGCTGATGATTAGAAATAATTTCCCCGTGTAAACTACTCTTCACACTGCATCTGGATCATTCTATACCCCCAGGAGCCACAGACTTTGACCTATTTGTGTAGACCCACATACATTTATTTTCCTTCTTACTTTAAGTCATAGACTTGACTATTCCCTTCAAGAAAAATATGAATGTGGGCCGTGTCCTGTGGCATTGGATCAACATGCAAATTGTGTAATCAGGAGCATGGAAAGAATACTTCTATGGGGCCTTTTAATATTGAATCAAATAGGAGAACCGGGCTTGATCATCATATTCCTTCCACTCGATGCTTGCTGTTCAAGTGTGAGCATCATCGGGGAATGGTTAGAGTTGGCAGCTGCTGTTAGTCAATAAATCTGTTGAAAAGTAGGGCAGTGAAGTTTCTCCTTCAAAGTTCGTCAGGAAAATCGACTATCACCATGTTAGCTCCTGCTCTAAACCAGGGGTTTCCAACCTTTTTCACCCTGTTTACCCCTGGTAACTTTAATAGTACATAAATGTTATTTCACTTATTTATGAACTACTAATGATGAACAGTCAGTCAATGAGAAAAAATATGTACAAATCCAGAATCAACAAATTTACCCCTTGGGTAGGTAAATTTACCCCAGGTTGGGAACCCTTGCTCTAAACAATCGGTTGCCTGAAAAACTATTTGCTTTACCCACCACAGATGCCGTCTGACCAGTTGAGGATTTCCAGCATTTCCTATTGTGCCTCCATCTTGGTCAGCACAGTGGTGCAGCTGGTAGTGCTGCTGCCTCACAGCGCCAGAGTCCCAGGTTCGATCTTGACCTCGGGTTCTTGACCTCGGGTTTGCACGTTCTCCCTGGGACTGTGTGGGTTTCCTCTGGGTGATCGTGTTTCCTCCCTCATTCCAAAAAAGGTGCATGTAGGTAGACCTCTGTAAATTGCCCCAAGTGTGTGGGGGTGTGGATGGGAAAGTGGGATAACATAGAACGAGAGTGAAGGGGTGATCAATGGTCAGCGTGGACTGAAAGGCCTGTTTCCTCGCTGAATCTTTCAATTAATTAATCTTTCTCGACAAAAATCAACACTCTATGTGTGACTGCGACTGCAATGGCATCATGTAAGCATTTAAATGGAATCCTTTATTCCAGTCTATTATTAGAAATGTCCCACAAGATCATTTCTATCCTTCTGGAGATGTCATCCAGTTTGTTTTACACAAGTGGATAAGTGTGAAATCCAGATGAGGCTAATCACATTTCTAATTAAATTGCATAATAACTACCACATTAATCCATGTAATCTGAATGCAGATATTTGCTGAGCGAGCACGCAAACTCCAACCTGCATTCAGCATTGTTTTGGATGACTAGCTGAGATATCGGGCAGAGAGTCCGACACGCTTTCTCCTGACTCGCTGGGATTTCTTGACGCCTTTGGTTACAGACTGCTGGTGGATGCTTCTAAAAATCAACATACTTGCGTTATCACGATGAACAGATTTGCAAACGGTACAATCTGGCCTCCAAAGATTACTGCACATAATGTATAAACAAGTGGCTCATCATCAAGACGCAGGGTAAATAAAACAAATGCAGGTTGCAACTCGAGCCGTTCTTTTCTGTACTCTGCAAGTGTTGCTGCAATGACACCATCCCTCTCTCTTTTTACCAGCATCTCCATGCAAATTCACCAGGAACTCTGCCCCAAACAGGCCCGCAAGATGGTGCGGAAGCCAGATGTTTTGTGCGCTGGTCCCAGGAGTGGATCTTTAGACTTCAGAGATACAGCATGGAAACAGGCCTTTCGGCCCACCATCCCTTTTATTTACAGCTCAGTTTAGTTTAGAGATGTACAATTTATCTTTTTGTGTGTTATCTGAATCCATGTGCCTGTGATGCTGCCGCAAAAACAAGATTTTCATTGTACCTGTACCCCACCATCCTCGTGCAGATGAAAATAAACTCAATGTGATTTAAAAGGTCTCCAGTAGTTGCAAGATGACTGTTTTGGGGCCGACTGTTCCGTTTAGCTCTCCTTTTCTCATTACATAAGGTCAAATGCACAAATGCAAGAATAGAAATACTCTGGTAGCGCAGGTAGAATTGCTGTCTTACAGTGCCAGGGACCCAGGTTTGATCCCGACTTGGGATGCTGTCTGTACATTAATTTACATTAATACCCCATTAATACCCCTCATCTCCTTTCAAAAAATACATGCTTTTATTCTGGGGCTATGTCCTCTGGTTCTAGACTCTCCCACTACTGGAAACATCCTCTCCATATCCACTCTATCCAAGTCTTTCACCATTCGGTAAGTTTCAATGAGGTTCCCCCCCCCTCATCCTACTGAACTCCAGCGAGTACATGCCCAGTGCCGTCAGTGCATAAATCACATGAGGAGGTTGTGCACTGAAGAAGTGAAAGGAGCGCCTCGCTGTTATGTTGGCGTAGACATGGTATGTCACAGGACCAGGGTCCGTGCTGTGTGACTTTATTATGGTATTCAATATTGTACATCCGAGGCAAGACGATTACAGCGAACAACAACCCCTGAACTATTGTTCAAACAACTTAAGGATTTATAAGCAAGGAAGAACTAGAATTGAAGGGCATGGATTAATGCCGCATAGCTCTCACTTATTTCATACTGTACAAAAAGGAAGATTACCATCCTAATCTCCTATCCTGAACAGCTTCCAGAATAAAATTGTCCATCAAAGCACAAATCACCCAATAAATTCTTACATTAAACATTAAATATGCTACCATTTCCACAGATAGTTTAGTTTATTGTGGCGTGTACAGAGGTACAGTGAAAAGCTTTTTGTAACAACCAAGCCATCCACAGTGTATAGATACAAGTTATCACGCTCAGTGCAGGGTAAAGGCCTGTAAAATCCGATTAAAGGTAGTCCGAGGCGTCTACAATGAGATAGATGCTAGACCAGGACCACACTCTAATTGGTGATAGGTTTGTTTAGTTGCCCGATAACAGCTGGGAAGAAACTGTCCCTGAATCTGGAGGTGTGTGTTTTTACACCTCTGTTCCTCTTGCCTGCTGGGAGAGGAGAGAAGAGGGAATGCCCAGAGTGAGATTGGTCCTTGATTATGCTGGCGGTCTTGCTGAGGCCCAAACTGCTGGTTGTTTATGACATTCCCTTTTTTTTCCCATGCTCTAAAGTAGGTAAATAAGTTGCAACTGTCAGAGTTTGCTCCTGAAAATTCAACGTGGGACAAAAGATCACACCTTACTTCAACAGATGAAAATCCCCTCAAATCACCCCAGTCTCACCATCTACAACCCTTCCTCAGAATCCAATCAACTAGGTTTCAAGAGCAGTAGGATTAGAACGGCTACTAAATTTTCCAGTTTAGTATATTTAGTTTAGTATTTTTCTTCATAGTACTTGTGCTGCAACAGAACCAGATTGCACATTAGCAACATTGAGGGTGGCATGGTGGAGTACCGGTGGAATTGCTACCTTCCAGCGCCAGAGACCTGGGTTTGAGCCTGACTACGGTGTTTGTATGTTCTCCCTGTGACTGTGAGTTTCCTCCCACACTCCAAAGACATACAGGTTTGTAGGTTAATTGATAAAAAGTTATAAATTTCCCTAATGTGTAGAATAGGTCGAGAGAGCAGAGTTATATTTGGTTGGCGCGGACATGGTGGGCCGAAGGGCCTGCTTCCCCATTGTATCTCTGAAGTCTAAAAGTAAATATTTTAATTAGCATTATAATTAAAGAACAATAGAGCCATGAACAGCAACTCCTTTATGGAAGGCTGCAAGACACAACTAAATGGTGGGTACAATGTTCTGAACTGTCGAGCTAGGTGATATAAACCTCTTCTTAAAGATGTGCCACATGTAAACATTTACGGTAAACTGAAAGCTTTGCATGCGAGTTGTGTAGTGTCCTTGTGCTTGGCATTCCTTCCATGCAGGTGACAGAGGTCAGAGGTCTGGGAGCTGCTGTCAAAGGGGACTTAAAGTTGCCATGGTGCATTTTTTCGATGGTGCTGCTTAAAATAAAAAATAACACAGAAAGCTGACCAGTGTGAAGGACAGATCTCTGCTATTGTTTCTCTCTCAGTAACATTGCAAGGTTTTTAACATTCACCCGAGCCCCTGGATCAAGTTGACAGACCCCCTGCCCAAAGGACTGAAGCTTCAGACAATGCAGTGCACTCAGTACTGCCCAGCTGTCTCTGCCCTCATACAATATTCGGACATCATGATTGTGGTGACAGCCTTCAGGGCGAGAGAATTAAATGCTACCGGCCTTGGCTCTGGAGGAGGGAAGCAGCTAGTAATGCAGAGAGAACTGTCTGGTGCTTCCAAAGGATGGTATTCAATGAGACTTTATCATCACATGTACCTGTGTACTGTGAAATTCATTGTCTTTGCGTACATTGCATAAAGTGTTGCCACGTCTCTGGCACCGATAAAGTTGCAGAAGTACTCGTTAGGGATCATGTGTGGTTCCCCTTTGTTGTCCATGCCAACGCCCCCCCCCCCCCAAGCTCCCCTTTGTTCTCGGCGGCCCCCCCTCCCACCGGGTCCCTCTTTGTTCTTGGTGACCCCCCCCCCCACCAGCCCTGCCGGGTGGGTCCTTCACAGTTCTCAGCAACACGGCACGACTGCCTCTCAACCGCTATCATCCGCAGGTTCCAGGCATCTGGAATCACAGTAAAGACAGCAGGTGCAGAAGAATCCACCTGTGGTTTGAGCAAGCAGCAGCCATCTCTGAAGGATCCTATTGAATAGAGTTGTTCCCATCTTGAACAATACCTGTGACAAGATCCTTGGCTCATGGCCTGGTGACGAGTCAGCCATTGCAACAAGGTGGCTGGTGATTACATATTTGTGATCCACTATGTGCTTTTATTGTGGTGCCGGATATTTTCTCTTTCCAGTTCACTGCAGGGTGCACATTTATAGTAACACATTGCAGGGTATACCACATGCTGATTGCTAAATTGCACTAGAGAACTGTGACTTTATATACAATTCTTCTGGTTTATCATATTTTAGTCAAATGCTATAGCACAGTGGCCAGCGGTAGAGTTACCGACTTACAGAGCTCGATCCTGATTACGAGTGTTTTCTGTATGGAGTTTGTCCATTTTCCCCAATATCACGTGGATTATTCACGAGTGCTCCGGATTCCTCCCTCGCTCCAAAGACGTACAGGTTTGTAGGTTAGTTTGGTTTTGGTAAAAATTGTTATAAATTATAGAAATGTAATTGTCTTTAGTGTGTAGAATAGTACAGGAACCAGTGGGCCGAATGGCCTGTTTCTCGAAACCAAGCTTGGCTAAGATTGGACATGTTTTAATGTGGCTGTTTAATTTTCACCTCTTCCAAAATATGGAACGGTTTTTTGTGCCAGTTTGATTCCAGATACTGAAAATTGTCCATTATGTTCAGGTTTCTTATTGTCATATTTACAGAGGTTTAGTGAAAAGCTGTTTTGCAAGCAATCTGATCAAATCTGATAATACTGTACATAAATACAATCAAACAAGAACGAGAGGTAGAGCAAAGGGAATGATAAACAGAGCAGAATATTGTTCACTGTATTATAGCTCAACTGATCCAGAGACCAAGTCCAATGTCCACAATGAGATTGAGGAGAATCTGACTGTAGCTTATGGAATAATTTACTACTGCTCTAAGACTTTTTCACATACAAGGCAAGGCTTTTAATGGCTACAACACATCAGCAACAGATATCAGCCTTGCCAACATCATTCAAATAAAGAGAGACTTGCACTCATGGTATCTTTTCCAATTCCCGCTCTCAAATTCCTTCATGACCTTTAATGTACCACTTACTATTACAACGCAGGAGACCATTCAGCCCTTTGGCGCCTGCTAGCTCATGGTACAGGAATCACATTAGTCCTGTTTCCCCTCTCACTTCTCTGTAACCCTGACATTTATTCTCTCTCCATTCCTATTACCTACCCATCGGGGTGGGAGATTGCAACCTTCACGTGGTCTACCCTGTTTCAACTAATGCAATCAACTCGACGTGCACACACAGAAGATCAAATAGAACAAGTTGTCCTACAACTTTATGCTGTGCACGCCACACGAAAGAAGAAGAAGAACTACTGATCAATCCTTTTGTCACTTAATTACATTTAAAGTTAATTCACAGAAGTCAATGAACCTGCCACTTTGCCATAGAGTTGTACAGCACAACTCCTCTGTGCCAACCATGATGACTATTGCTGCTAATCCCCTTTCTGCAATAGATTTGTATGCTGCTACACCTTTCCTATTATACAATTAAATGTATCTGCTTCAACAACCTCCTCTGCCAGCTCGTTTCATATAACCATCACCCTCTGTGTGAAAAAATTGCTCCTCAGATCTCAGCCCAATGGTGCAGCGGTAGAGTTGCTGCTTTACAGCTCCGTGTTCGACCCTGACTACGGGTGCTGTTTATACGGATTTTGTATGTTATGACCACACGTGTTTTCTCCAGGTGCTCCGGTTTCCTCCCACACTCCAAAGATGTGCAGATTTGTAGGTTCATTGACCTCTGTTAATTGTCCCCGATGTGCAGAATAGAACTAGTGTCAGAGGTGATCGTTGGTCAGCATGGACTTGGTGGGCTAAAGGGGCCTGTTTCTGCGATGTATCTCTAAACCACCACGTCAAAATCTCCTACTTGCCGCTCAGAGAATCATGAGATGTGGGAGAAAAGCGAAACTCCTGGGAAGAATATGTAGACTTCTCTCAGACGGCACCCAAGATCAGGATCAAACCTGGGACCCTGGAGCTGGGAGATAGTGGTGCTAATTGTACAGCATTAAGCAGGATTGTCACTGTGCCAAGCAATTGAGAAAGTGCAGGAGAAACTCAATGGACCAGGCAGCACCTGCAGAGGGAAATGGACAGATGACGATTCCGGTTAGGATCCATCTTCAGATTGAACGGTACCAATCTGAATGAACGGTCACTGTGCTAATGTTGGAAACACAACAACCAATTTGTCCCTTAAAAGCAGTGCACTACTGAACAGGGAGCCTGTTGATAATGACTGCTTCATCCCATGAAACAAGTTTCCTTCATTTTTTTTTAAATTAGTGGAAGCGCAAGATAAAGATCACAGGTTTTATATTTTATTTTGGAATATTTGCCATTTGCACTGTTTTATTTCAAATGTGATGATTCATCCTGGTCAGGTTTCCATAGCAACCATATGCTTTTATTCAAGTGGCCTTCAAATATATACGATGGCAAACTATTTGCCAAGAAAAGGCATCAGTTCGGAACTCGATCTTTCACCTTTATCCTCTCTTATTTCTGAAGGGTTTGTGCATTGTTAGTAGCTAACTTTATTTGATTTCTTTCCTGGGACCGTACTGTGCAGAAATGCCCAAAGGCACTTTCTATTGCTGTGAAGGGTATACGTATTTCAAAGTCTTTCTGGGTGGCATAGTAGCAGTAGAATGCCAGAGACCCGGGTTTGATCCTGACTACGGGTGCTGTCCGTTTGGGAACTTGCACGTTCACCCCGTGACCACGTGGTTTTTCTCCGGGAGTTCCAGTTTCCGCCCACACTCCAAAGACACAGGTTTGTCCCTAGTGTGTAGGATAGTGCCAGTGTACAGAGTCGGCTGGTCAGCTTGGACTCGGTGAGCTAAAGGGCTCGTTTCACACTGTATCTCTAAACTAAAACTAAACTTTGTTGAGGGAGGTCGATGGGAGAAATATTAAATATTTAGCACCTAATCTCTGCAAACTGTATTTACTCGTTGTAGTACAGTTCTCATTCTTAAATAAATATTCCGCACTGTGATAAACCATGAATGCAACTTGGACCTGGTGCTAATTGGGAAGCCTGACCAAAAAGATCAGTCCATCCCGAAATGGAAGCGTTACCAGCTCAGTACTGTCAGGATCCGAGATTCACTCATCATCAGTATGGTAAGTCACATTGGAGTCAAGAGGACCACTGATAATAATGAGGGACAGTAGATGGATGTGCATTGAACAGCAGTTGGTTGGGTTATGCATAGTAAATCAGGTAAGCTATGAATAGATGGATTAGCCAGATGACAGTCAGAGTAGATATGAAAATGAAGGTTCTACACATGGTGGAGAATCAAGATAAGATGTGGTTCCTCAGTCTTAGACCTATGTGCAGAACAATGGTCAAATGTAGTCTTGCCACTCACACCATTGGTGGTTAGATCAGTTTCACACTTTACATTGGCGGTTAATGCAATGCAATCTAACTCTTGTCACTCTTTCCTGCATGCTCTCAGCATTTCAGGCTTGCTACATCTACATCCCTGGTCTTCATGTCTCATCTTAAGCCAGAATAGAATAATCCATCATCGACCAGTGAAAGGTTTGGATAGAGTGGATGCGGAGAGCATGTTTCCAGTAGTGGGAGAATGTAGGACTAGAGGTCGTAGCCTCAGATTTAAAGGATGTTCTTTTAGGAAGGTGATGAAGAGGAATTTCTTTAGTCAAAGAGTGGTGAATTTGTGGAATTCTTTGCCACAGAAGGCTATGGAGGCAAAGTTAGTGGATATATTTAAGGCACAGATAGATAGATTCTAGATTGTGGGGAGAAGGCAGGGGAATGGGATTAGGAGGGAGAGATAGATCAGCCATGATTTAATGGCAGATTAGTCTTGATGGGCCAAATGGCCTAATTCTACTCCTATTGTTTTTGATCTTATAAGAATTGCGATATGAATCTAATCTAAAGATATGTCCTTTTATTCGAAGGCTGTGCTCTCTGGTTCTGGACACTCTCACCACTGGAAACATCCTCTCCACATCCATTTTATCTAGGCCTATATGATCATTAGCTCACACCAGGAGGAAACAAGATTCCCAACAGCAAGTCCACCCCAGTGGCTTATTATTGCTTTGTCACAATGCTATGGTGATCATGATGTTTGGGAACAGGTTTAATGGATCAGCTTACTGCCTTGAAGCTTTTTAGTATACAAGCAGCTTGTTAAAAACCTCCGCAGTTAACCTTCAGTCACTGGGGACTGAAAATTTTCTATTCATTTGAAGAGGCAAGACTGTTTCTGGGCACCATCTTGGAGGTCAGAAGGTTGCTCATTTAACTGGCAGCCTGGTGGGCAGCACTGCACGACAGAGGTCGAGCTCTAGCCTCCTTTCCTTCTCTTTTGATCGAATAGGTCACACTGGCTGCAAGGCAAAGGCACAGGAATGAAATGTGCTGTTGATCCAGAGCACAGGCAACTGCAACGTTGGGAGGGAGCCATTAGCGAACACAATTTTCAAATCAGTTCATGCACACACAG
Source organism: Raja brachyura (assembly GCA_963514005.1). The sequence goes on along the minus strand of OY740795.1, from coordinate 23,680,678 downwards.
TTTAGAAAATAAAACAGACCCTTCACATTCCATCCCGTTCCCAAGTCTGAAGAAGGGTCCCGACCCAAAACATGGCCTATCCATGTCCTCCAGAGATTAAAGTTGCCTATTATCAGACTACGGAGCCATCCTAACCCCAACTAGAATGCAGAATATCGTGCCCCACTGGCTGTACACCCATTGCTCCAGCAAAGGTTAGTGCACCATAACTTGAGGAACAGTGATTTACTGTCAGTACATTTCTGGGCTTATCACCTTCAGAGTTTGTTACATTTCTCCATTTCAATGGTGACCACCAACAGCCTCAACGATGGAATAATTATTTTTGTCATGGTCATTAGAAGCATGAATTTTAGGGACCATCAGTGATGAGTCACTCATCATTAGTGAGAAGCGGTGTGCCTCAGGGATCAGTGCTGGGTCCATTGCCGATAGTGGTTTATATCAACAATATGCATGAAAATGTACAAGGCATGATTATTAAGTTTGCAGATGGCACTAACGTCAGTGGTGTCGTGAACAGTGAAGATGGTTATAGCTCATAGATTAGTTGGAGTTGCATTGTGTTCAAGAGACTTCAGAGATACAGTATGGAATCTAGCCCTTCGGCCCACTGAGTCCACACCGGCCAACAATCGCCCTGTACACTCGCACGATCCTACACACCGGGGACAATTTGCAGAATTCAATTAACCAACAAACCTGCATGTTTTTGTGTGCAGGAGGAAACCGGAGCACCCAAAGCAAACCCATTTGATTACAGGGAGAATGTACAAACTCCTTATAGACAGCACCCGTAGTCAGGATTGGATCCGGGTCTCTAGCGCTGTAAAGCGACGATTCTACCGCTGTGCTGCCCTGAGCCTTTTGGCTGTTGAGACGAGGCTATTCTTGATGTCACTACCACCTAATCTACATTAACCACGGGCCACAACACGGCAGCGGTAGAGTTGTTGCCTTACAGCGCCAGAGACTTGGGTTTGATCCTGACTACGGGTGCATGTGTGTACCCCCGTGTTCTCCCCGTGACTTGCGTGGGTTTTCTCCAGGGTCACAGTTCCTCCTACACTCCAAAGATGTACAAGTTAATTGGCTTGGTATAATTGTAAATTGTCCCGAGCGTGTGTAGATATTGTTAATATGTGGAGATCACCGATTGGCCGAAGGGCCTGTTTCCGCACTGCATCTCTAAACAAAACCACATCCCTTCTAACCTTTAATCCTCAATGTCTTAAAATCTATCAAATCCCAGTCTTGAATATATTTACCCAACAATTATGGGCCAAATGCAGGCAGGCGGGACTAGTGCTGAGACATGGTGGGTATGGCCAAGTTGGGCCTATTAACTTGAAGCAACTATATTTACATCCATGGATGAAGATGCACATAAAGGTGCCCCAAAACTTCCCCCATGTTGTTACTTAAAGAAAAAGTGTTGCTATTGAATGGTGTTGACTGCATCAGGATAGGTAATTAAACCACTACCACTCGGTCTAGTCCTACATTTGGTCTTCTAAGAAACAGCAAGCAGATGGCAATTTTAATAAAATGGCTGTGCCATGTACAAGAAGATTGATCGCTCATTTTTCACTGCCAACTGGTACAACTTGCTATGCAACCAGATGCTCGTCCTGCGGTAAGTAATCTTGTCCTGCAGATTTTACCTGTGGAGTGAAGGATGTGTTCTTTAATAGATCACTGCATGTCTGGCAGGTATGGTGCCCATCCTCTACAAGATGAGAGTGCTGTGCTCACGCCACAGGGAATCAGCAAGCTTCCTTTTTAATTATATCTATTTTGGCAAGTGAATAAACTACAAATGTTACCCCAAATCCAGAGAAGAAAAAAAAATATCTTCAATGGGTTTCATAGAAATCCAATCAAACTAAAATGGATACCAAGCTGGGAGTGTTATGAGGGACTGTGATTATCTTTCAGGTCAGCCTTCACTGTATCTTTTGTGTACCCGTTTCTACTTGGGAACTCTTCCTATGATCTTTTTGGGATGGCACAGTGGCACTACCGGGTTCAATCCTGGCTACAGGTGCTGTCTGTACAGAGTTTGTACATTCTCCCCATGATTGCATAGGTTTTCTCCGGCTGCTCAGATTTCCTCCCACGCTCCAAGGACGTGCATGTTTGCAGGTTAATTGGCTTCTGCAAATTGTGAACTGTACCCAGTGTGTAGGATAGTGCGAGTGTTGGTCGGTGTGGAATCGTTTGGCCAAAGGTGCTTGTTTCCAGGCAGTACCTCCAAACTCTAAAGACTCCAAGATCTCATTCCAGACTCCAGTTGGCCAATGTGCAACCCAGAAGTCAGGACTTGCTTGCCCTCTGGATCTTATACAGGGATGGTTGAGTTGCGGCTGGGGAAAACCGGAGTTCCAGCCCGACCTTCTTGCTAAAGGAGACGTCGGGCGCTAGGAGAGGGCCGGCAGGAGGGTGAACTGGGGTAATACCTCCAGCACTTTCAGGGTCAGCTACAGGAGGGACCTCTGGGATATTAAGATGCTGGGAGAGGAGAGACGTTGGATCGCAGGAACGGCTCAAATACATTGAGCATGTGGGTCGACCAGACATTGGACAATGGTGTGAACAATGGCGGTGTCTGCATGAATAATATGCATAAAGAATTTCAGAGTGCAGTTGCATATGTAATAAATAAAGCACCATTGAAAGTTGTTACAATTGAAAGTTGAAAGTTGTAGTAATTTTCAATCCACAGAGCAAAGGTGGATAATGTGCAGTGAGTGACCCAACTCTCGAGGTAGCACTACTATCTGCAAGGCGATGTCAGGAGTAGGATAGATTTCTCTTCAGATTTAGTTTAGAGATACAGCATGGAAGCAGGTCCTTCAACCCACCGAGTCCACGCTGACCATTGATCACCCGTGCACACCAGTTCTATGTTATCACACTTTTTTATATCCCCCCCCCTCCCCCCCCCCCCCCCCCCCCCCACTTTGTATTGGGGGCAATTTTACAGCGGCCAATTAACCTACAAACCCACATGTCTTTGGGAAACTGGAGCAAGGTAACTAACAATATGTTTTCCTGCTGTTCAAAACACTGGCGAGACCACGCGGGGCTTTGGGTGCCATCTGGTCACCATACTATAGGAAGAACGAGAGGTGCGAGAAGAATGAGCGGTTTGGGTGCTATTGAGGGTACGGTAAATTCAACTCAAGGGCTCTGCTCGGACTGAAGTCTGAAGAAAGGCCTCGACCCAAAACATTACCTATTCCTTTCGTCCAGAGATGCTGCATGACCAGCTGAGTTACTCCAGCATTTTGTGGCTATCTTCATTGCTAGGACTGGTAGCGTTAAGTTGTAAGAAGAGACAAGATTGGAGGTGCTAGGACTGTTGTCCCTGGAGCTCAGGGGTGACATTAAGGAGGTCTGTAAAATCATAGAGCCATACAGCATGAAAACAGGCCCTTCGGCCATCTTGTCCATGCCAAACAACGTGCCCCATCTACACTCATCCTATCACTGTACCTATCTAAATGTTTGTTAAACATTGTGATATGAGAAAAAGTCATAGGTAGACACAAAATACTGGACAAACTAAGCAGGACAGGCAGCATCTCTGGAGAGAAGGAATGTTTGACTTTTCGGGTCGAGACCCTTCTTCAGACTGACGTCAGGAGAGTGGGAGGGACGGAGGTAGAATGTAGTCGGAGACAGTGAGACTGGTGGGAGAATTGGTAAGGGGATAGAGGGAGAAAGCAAGGGCTATTTGAGGTTAGAGAAGTCAATGTTCATACCACTGGGGTGTAAGCTACCCAAGCGAAATATGAGGTGCTGTTCCTCCAATTTGCGCTGGGCCTCACTCTGACAATGGAGGAGGCCCTGGACAGAAAGGTCAGATTGGGAATGGGAGGGAGAGATGAAGTGCTGAGCCTCCGGGAGATCAGGTAGGTTAAGACGGACTGAGCGGAGATGTTCAACGAAACGATTGCTGAGCTTGCACCCCAGCGGTATGAACATTGACTTCTCTAATATCAGGTATTCCCTGCTTTCTTCTCCCCTTCTCAGCTCTCCCTCCGCCCATTGTCTCTGCCTCTTCCTTTCTTCTTCCCACCCTCATATCAGTCTGAAGAAGGGTCTCGACCCGAAACGTTGCCTATTTCCGTCACTCCATAGATGCTGCCTCACCCGCTGAGTTTCTCCAGCATTTGTCTACCTTCGATTTTCCAGCATCTACAGTTCCTTCTTATACAGTGGTCATAGTCTTTTTCCCCCCATGGGCATGTTTTGTACTTTATGACTAACTGTGCTTCTGCCAGACACTCAATACACAGCTTGATAAAAAAGACAGAAGTGCCAATAACTACAGACATGCAATTCAAATGCCGACTAGGGTTCAATTTCAATCTGTCCTCATTAATGAGAATCCCTAATCCCTCTCAAACAAAGACATTCAGAAAACAAATGGATTAGGTTGACTGGGGTGAAAGGCTGGTGATATCTCCTGTTGCCAGGTCTCTGAACACGAAAATAATGGGTTCTTTATTTCTTATCTTAAGGTGGAAACAATGCACATATCTGCATGTGGGAGAAACCATAACAGAGTATTCTCAAAACCCACACATGAACACAATAGACCTGTGGTATTTGTTAAAGAAGGAACTGCAGATGCTGGAGAATCGAGGGTTACACAAAAAGCCGGAGAAACTCAGCGGGTGCAGCAGCATCTAAGGAGCGAAGGAGATAGGCGACGTTTCGGGTCGAGACCCTTCTTCAGACCCTGTGGTATTTATTGGACATTGCAAGATTGCAACATGAACAAAAGGCATGACACTGATAAGCAAAAGTTATTTGTAGTTTATTTCAGATAGAGATACAAGAGATTGCAGATGCTGGAATAATCATCTAAACTCAGGACTCCAGCATCAGCAGACTCTTGTGTCTCAATTTGACTGCTCTGTTGCAAAATCTCCTCAAGGATTTCTACTTTGAAGTAGTTCTCCACCTCAACAGGAGAGAATCTTTGTCAGAATCTCTCTCTCTCTGCTCCCCCTCTGTGATTCCAATGGTTATCCTGCTCTTAGACCACGTTTTTACCCAGATCACGGACATCTCGTCCCTTTATACTTCTCTACCCCACCAGGATGGCCTTGGGGTCCTACATTTCCTCCTAGAGCAACAACCGACCAGATCGCCACAACTAACACTCATATCCATCTGGGGGAGGGTGAAACTTTCTGGGTTAGTTTATTATTGTCACCTGTAGCGAGGTACAATGAAATATTTTTTGTTGCTTTCCAGTCAGCTCACGTTATAGGAGTAGGCCTAAGAGAATTAGGCAATTCAGCCCATCGAGTCTACTCTGCCATTCAATTGTGGCTGATCTCTGCCTTCTCCCGACAAGCCTTGTGGACGGCTCGATTGCAATCATGTATAGTTATTCCACTGACTGGATAGCACGCAACAAAATCTTTTTACTGTACCTCAGTACACATGACAATAATCTAAACTAGTTATGAAAGAGAATTGGCTGCATACAATGGAAGTGCATTTTGTGATCCAGGGGCTCTGGTTACCTCCCACACTCAAAGGTTTGTACGTTTATTGGCCGGTAAAATTGTCCCTAGTGTGTGCACGCAGGATGAGTGTGAGTGTGAGGAAAATCGCTGGTCAGCGCAGACTCGGTGGGCCAAAGGGCCCGTTTCCACACTGTATTAACTAAACTATATAAAATCTAGTTTTGTGCTGGTAAGATGCTGGAAACACTCAGCAGGTCAAATGGCATTTGTGGAGAGAGAGAGAGAGAGGAAGTGTTACATTTCAAGACAAAAATTGTCAGGACAGAGAAGGAATGTAGAACTTTCACACGGTGAGTTACCATGGTCTGATAACGCCTGTGTGTAAAGATGCTGCCAGGGATTTTGCAACAGCAACAGGAAACATGATGGAAAAGGAATAATTTGCAGGGCCAACGTGAGGAAAAAGCATAGAAATTAAATTAATTGGATAACTCTTTCAGAGAGTCGGGAACAGTTTGACGAACCCACTTCCCCTCCATCATCCTCCCATCCCCTTCCCTCCCTTCGTGATGCGATCTAATGATTCTAGTTTAGTTTAGACATACAGCATGGAAACCGGGTCTTTGACCCACTAAGTCCGCGCCGGCCAATGATCCTCATACACGAACACACAAGGGATACAGAAGCCAGTTAACGTACAAACTCTGTACAGGCAGAACCCATCAGTCAGGATCGAACCGCTGGTCTCTGGCGCTGCAAGGCAGCAACTCTACCGTTGAGCCACCATGCCGTTTCACTAATGAAATATTTCTCCTGTGCCTGAAAGAACAGTGGGAAATCATAGGCATCTTTTCTCAGCAGCACTTTTCGATTGTTTGAACTGGATATTGAAGTAGATAAATACATGAAACAGGCACATCTGAGCCAGAGGAGTGCAGGCAAATGTTTAAAAGGAAATCATAATGGTATTCCTACATACAATAAGATCTCTCTGGTTTCCCAGTGATTTAAAGCAAGTCTCTATAGTGGGGTTAGATCATACAGTGTTTATGTCTCAGTACGAAAGATCAATACCCAACTCCTTCATGGCTTTTACAGTTTTGATATACGACTCATAGTTATCAAGTCTCTGCTAAAGACTGCATACATTTTCTTCCCTCTATCGCAAATCTCTCAGTCAGTGGGGAAAAAAAGGAATGTCATTCAATGCATGGCACGAAATATAAATTAGTTTTCTCGAGGAACCTTTAATGAAACCTTGAGATGACGTTACTTGGGTTGGTGCCAAGTTGTGCCAACAAAACCCTGGCAGAAGTCAGCTTCAGACACCTGTCCTCTGTGACTTTTATAGAATGATTCCAACTTCATGCACAATAACGTGTGCTATAAGTTCAAGTCAATTTGCATCTGAACTCTGATTTAAATGGTAATTTGGACTGCAGCCTGATATTTCACGAGGAAGCCCAACATAAGGTTCTAGTTTAGTTTATTATTGTCCTGTGTACCAGGGTACACTAAAAATATTTTTTGCTGTGTGCTATCCAGTCGGCTAAAAGACTATACATATAGATACAATTATACATACATAAAGGGCAGTATGGCAGTGTGGAGGTAAAGTTTCTGCCGTACAGCGACAGAGACCTGGATATGATCCTAACAATGGGTGCTGTTTGCACATTCCCCCAGTGACCACGTGCGTTTTCTCCAAGTGCTTCAGTTCCCTCACACCTTCCAAAGACGTATAGGTTTGTAGGTTAATTGGCTTCTGTAAAGTTTGTAAATTGTCCCGAGAGGGCAGGATGGTGCTAGTGTACGGGGAAAATTGCTGGTCAGCATTGACTCAGTGAGCTGAAGGGCTCATTTCCGTGCGTCATCTCTAAACTAAAGATTACAATCAAGCCATCCATTGTGTGCAGTAACGTGATAAAGGGTATAACTTTTATTGCACAATAAACTTCAATAAAGTCTGATTAAAGATCCATATTCTATCCACTTTAAACAAGTCGGAAGTTTAGTTTAGTTTAGAGATACAGCGCGGAAACAAAACCTTCGGTCCGCGCCGACCAGCAATACCCGCACATTAACACTATCCTACACCCACTAGGGACAATTTTTACATTTACCAATTAACCTACAAACCCATACGTCTTTGGAATGTGGGAGGAAACCGCAGGTCTCGGATGACAACCCACGCAGATCACTTGGAAAATGTACAAACTTTGTACAGACAGCACCCATAGTGAGGATCGAACCCGGGTCTCCGGCGCTGCATTCAGTGTAAGGCAGCGACTCTACCGCTGTGCCACCGTGACCGCAGCTTAAGGTTATGGCTTAAGTCTCACTCCAAGTACATAGAGTCATAGAGTGATACAGTGTGAAAACAGGCCCTTCGGCCCAACTTGCCCACACCTGCCAACATGTCCCAGCTACACTAGTCCCACCTGCTTGCATTTGGTCCATATCCCTCCAAACTTGTCTTGGCTATGTACCTGTATAACTGTTTCTTAAATGTTGGGATAGTCCCATGGACTCAGATTTTGGTTAACACTAAGGGGGACTACAGGAGTGCTGCATGGATAATGCACTGTCACTCAGAAGCACAAATCCAAGGTCCTGTTGGTCAACCCGGCTGAATTGAAAGATTCTGCTGAATATTCTCAAGTAAAGCAGGGGCAGCAGTGCCACATGGCCTGGGCAATATTTCTCTCAACTAAAATCATCAAAACCGATTGCCACCCATTGCTCTTTAGTTTATTACTGTCAAATGTACCAAGGTACAATGGAAAGTTTTTTTGTTGCATGCTATCCAGTCAATGAAAAGACCACAAATGATTACAATCCAGACAAAATATTTTTCCTTTACATTAAAATTTAAGCATGGTTAATATAGTTTCAAAAATGAATCCCCATGACTCATCCTGGATGTTGCTCACTTCCATTTATTTACTGATTTTCTGTGTTATTATTTTTAAATGAGAACAAAGATGATGAATCTGATTATGGGAAATATTCCTTCAGGCACAAGACACTAACTGGTCTGTCATTTGCTTTGCTTCCATTCAGAGCCAATACAGTGAACTCCAGTTTGAACTAACATTTTAATAAAAATCATTTGTTTGGCTCTAGTCTTAGGGGGCCTGGAAGGATGGGATGTGATAATAAGCATCACTTGATAAACACAAGAAATAGGAGCATTGGTAGGACATTTGACCCACTTCAGCTTGCTCACTCCACCCAAAAAGCAGCCAGCTGATCCTCAATCTGAGCTCCATATTCCTGCCACATTGATTTGTCTAGGAAGGAACTGCAGTTGCTGGTTTACAACAAAGATAGACACAAAATGATGGAGTAACTCAGCGGGTCATGCAGCATCTCTGGAGAAAAGGAACAGATGACATTTTGGGTCGAGACCCTTCTTTAGACTCCAGTCGGCATGGTGACAGGCACAGTTGTGCAGCAGTAGTGTTGCTGCCTCACAGCGTCAGAGACCGAGGTCCAAACCTGACCACGGGTGCTGTCTGTTTGGAGTTTGTATGTTCTCCCTGTGACCCACATGAGTTTTCTCCAGGAGCTCTGGTTTCCTCCCACACATCAATGACATAGGTTTGTAGGTTGGCTTCAGTAAATAAAATTGTAAATTGTCCCTAGTGAGCAGGATAGTGCTCGTGTACGGGGACAATCGCCAATCAGCACGGAATCTGCGGGCTAAAGAGCCCGTTTCCATGCTGTGTCTCTAACCTACACAGGATCAAACCCGAAAATTACCTATTCCTTCTCTCCAGAGATGCTGCCTAACCCACCGAGTTACTCAAGCATTTTGTGTCTATCTACACAAAATTTTATTCTTTTCTTATCCAAGAACCTATGGCTCTCAACACAAGGAATTGACTTTGGTGAAAAAATTGTAAATTTGTCCAAGTGTGTTGGATAGTGCTAGTGTATAGATTCGGTCAATGTGGATTCAGTGGGCTGAAGAGCCTGTTTCAGCATTGTATCGCTCTCTAAAGAGTCTACTCCACCATTCAATCATGGCTGATCTATCTTTCCCTCTCAACATTTTCCTGACTTCTCCCTGTAACATTCAATACCCTTACTAATCCAGAAGCCATCAATCTCTGCATTAAAAACACCAAGACAGACGTGAAGCTCACCGTTTGACCTGTTTTTACAAAATGTTAAATGGTCAGCTAGACGTAGATCACAAGACCTACTCCAAGCCCAAACCAATTAGGAGCAGACAAGGGCATTCGATCCAATATGTGGTCCCAGCCACAATGACAGATGTGTACAGCAATTCGTTCTTTCCACACACTATTAAAGCATGGAATAATCTCCACCAAGCCACGGTTGCCCAGCCAGATGCAACTAAATTTAAAGTGGCACTTTCTTCCCAATAACCCTCTCTGCCTAAACCACTCCCTTCACCACTTCCAGTTTAAATTCCAGTTGTAATACTTTGGAGGACCAAGTAACCAAGAACCAAGAACCAAAAGACTCTGCCACAGGCAGCTGTGGAGGCCATGACTGCCACAGTTTTACCAGCCTCATTGAACCACCATTGAATTCCGGCTAAAGAAATTCTTCCTCAACTCCATTCTAAAAGGTGCATCCTTTTATTCTGAGCAAGTTGTCATTCTGGGCTGCTCCCATTTGCCCATACGTGGCCCAGATTCCTCCAAACCCTTCCTATCCATTCATCTGTCCAAATGTCTATTGATAGAGTCAGAGTCTGCAGTATTTATGGCTCAGCTCAGCATTTATAATTCAACCCACAAGGAACAAGGCAGAACATCTGCAGGGTATTTCACAGCAGCTACTTAAACAGCTGAAAATTCACATCAATTGGCTTTATTTGCATTGGAGAACAGCTGCTCATTCATTTGTTCTGTATCTCTGTATATCACCGTCTATATCTCTCGTTTCCCTCTCCCCTGACTCTCAGTCTGAAGACCCAAAAATCACCTATCCCTTTCCTCCAGAGATGCTGCCTGACCCACTGAGTTACTCCAGCAGGGTACACGAAATGCTGGAGAAACTCAGCGGGTGCAGCAGCATCTATGGAGCGAAGGAGATAGGCAACGTTTCGGGCCGAAACCCTTCTTCAGAGTTACTCCAGCATTTTGTGTCCATCTCCAGTTTAAACCAGCATCTGCACTTCCTTCCTGCACATGAAAGTGAATCATTGTCAGTGCCTTTGGGAATTCATGGTTACATAAGGTAGCAAAGTTGCTGTCAGTTTCATAGATAATGGCACCATTTGATGGCAGCCTCGCCAACGGTCTGTCACGTCCTTTTCTTTTATTGCTTTTAGTTTCATGTTAAATCTATGTTTTACGTCGGAGTCACACGAGTGATTCCGTGAAGAAGCCCGCCAGCCCGCATGTGTGTCATTACGTCTAACACATGGCGCAACGACTGGCTGGCAAGCGCGTTGCTCCTCCAGCGGTAAGTTTAAAAACCCTCAGGTAAGCGTTTAAAACTTAGTCTGAGGTAGTTTTCTTGGGTCAATAATTCTTGTTACAGGACAAGTGCGAGCCGATGGAGAAAATATCCAAGGTGAAGTCCAGGCAGGCTGCCGGGAGAGCAGCTACGGAAGACCGCGGGAGTGCGGGTGGCCATCTATCTCACCTTCCGAGTCGCTGGTGGAGGCCAGAGGCTTCAGACTTGGTGCCGCTTGAGAGCACCCTGGCTACTTCGTTGGGACGGAAAGCCCCTAACAAGTCTGTACGGCACGTTGACTCAGACGAGTCGGGCCAGGATGGTTCCCCTCTTACAATGGATAGCGTCTTCGGATGTTTGTCCAGGATGGAGCTCCTGATGGAGAGGATACTCCATCATGATATGCTCCAACAAGAGGAGTCATATCAGGGCGGGTCTCCTCGTGGGCCCATGGCAGCGGCACCTGTTTCACGGCCGCATATACACCGAGCCGGATATTGGTTTTTTCACAACAAGAGTGTTTGGATGTACAAGCTGAAATTGAAACGTTATACAAAAAAGGGGTAATTGAGAAGTTGTTTCATCAATCTCACCAATTTGTGTCTAATACATTTCCTAGGCAAAACAAGGATGGTGGATGCTGAATTATCCTTGATTTGACTCAACTTAACTCCTTTGTGCAGTATAAACATTTCAAAATGGAAACTTTTGCTACTGCCAAGCAACTGGTTTCCAAAGGATGTTATATGGCATGCATAGATCTTAAAGATGCATCCTATTCAGTACCCATTCATAGCGATCACCGGAGATATTTGAAGTTTAGCTGGATAAGGCAACTATGGCAGTTTAAAGCATTGCCTAATGGGTTAACTTTGGACCCTAGATTATTTACAAAATTGTTAATTGTTGGGGCTACTCCGGGCTCAGCATCATATTGCAAAGGCTTATTTAACTGATATCTTAATCATATGCAAAACGCTGAAATTAGCTGAATTATCTGTTTCAGCTACTAAACTGACGTTTGAGAGATTGGGGTTTCTCATCCATCCAGTTAAATCCAAATTGATCCCATCTAGAGTTATTGATGATTTGGGATTCACCATTAACTCAACTCACATGTCTGTAACTCTGCCTAGGGGCAAGAGATTAGAATTAATAGAAGCCAGTAACAATCTCATTGTTGAGGAGCAACCTTCTATTCAACATGTAGCGAGTATAATTGCCAAATTAGTGGCTGCTTTTCCAGCTGCACAGTTTGGGCCTTTACAACATCAAACTTTACAATGTGCGAAGGAGCAGGCACTCAAAATACATGCAGGTCACTTCATTAGACCCACGCGGTTACCAGTTGAAGCCATTGCTGAGTTATAGTGGTGGATAGCGAATATTTGGCAATGCTCCAATAAAATTCTGATTGATAAACCTTCAGTTATTTTACAAACTGATGTTAGTGCTCTGGGATGGGGAGCTACTGATAACATCTCTAGCTGCGGTGGCAGATGGAATATGCATGAGGCATTAATTCTTCAATCACATTGTATTAACTATTTAGAGTTGTTGGGAGTACTCTATGGCCTAAAGGCTTATTGTACTAGTATGCATCACTTGCATGTTCAGCTTCAGATTGACAACACTACAGCGGTGGCATACATTAATCACATGGGTGGAATCAAGTTGGTATCCTGTGATAAATTGGCTAACCTTATTTGGCACTGGTGTATTACAAGAAACATCTGAGTTTCAGCTATCTACTTACCAGGTGGATTCAACATGGGGGGCAAACACCAGGTCATGAAAATTCAATGACAACACAGAATGGATGTTGAATCATGAAGTATTTAATGATATTGTTGCTTGGTATGGCGTACCAGATATCGATTTGCTTGCATCCAGACTCAATCACCAGTTACCAAAGTATGTTTCATGGGAACCAGACCCAGGGGAAGTGGCGGTGGATGCATACTCGTTACACTGGCGTGGAATGTTTTTATAAGCATTTCCCCGATTTTGCCTCATCAGTCGGTGCTTGCTCAAGATCAAGCAGGACTCCGCCTCAGCGTTTTGATGGTACCCGACTGGCCTACACAGCCATGGTTCCCACTCGTTCTGGGAATAATAACATAGCCTCTTATGGCTGTCTCCAAACACAGTAACCTTCTCGTTCACCCTGTGACTGGGGAGAACCATCCACTACATGACCAAATTAATCTATTAATTTGCAGATTCTTAGAAGACCGTTCCTGGGGCTCGGACTTTCAGATCGTATGGTGGATATGATCACTGTGGCCTGGAGGGGTAGTACAATAATACAGTAAATCTCTCCTATCAAGAAATGGGAGGTGTTCTGCTTACAGTTGAACATATCATATCACACAACACGCATATCGGATGTGTTGGAATTCCTCTCAACACTATATTTTGATGAGCAACTGAGCTATAGTGCCATCAACAGTGCCAGGAGTGCCTTGTCACCATACTTATGGCTGGGATCAGGACAACACACTGTTGGGTCTCACCCGTTAATATCCAGGTTCATGAAAGGTATTTTTAACTCTAATCCCCCCAGGCCCTCGGAGATTTGGAATGCGAGCATGGTACTCATGCTGCTTCGCCAGTGGACTCCAGCTACATCCCTGTCTTTGCCCAAACTCACTCTCAAAGTGATCATGCTCATGGCGCTGGCTTCAGCGCAACGGGTCCAGGCGTTGCATAAGCTGCGACTGGACAGGATAGTTTTATCTGTAAATAACATAATGTTTTATGTTTATGATTGAATTAAACAGAGCAGACCAGGGGCATCAGGGTTCAAACTTATTTTTATGGCATACCCCATAGACCTTCGGTTGTGTGTAGTTACGCACTTACAGCAGTATATCAAGGTCACCAAGAGCCTCAGAGGCTCCGAATTAATGATGTTCATCAGTCACAAAAAGCCTCATAAGGTGTCGGTACAGACCATTTCAAGGTGGCTGAAACAGGTTCTGGCTTGTGCGCGAGTGGAGACTGACATTTTTAAATCTCTCCACCAGAGCTGCAGCAACGTCAGCAGTGAGGGAACTGGACATCCCTCTCGACCATATCTTTGCGGCGGCAGGATGGTCAAATGAACCGACTTTTCAAAGGTTTTATAATAGAACTGTTGCCAGACCGGGGGTATTTGCCCACTCCATTTTAGATTCTGTTTTATAGCTTCCCCCGGGAGAGAAGGGTTGCTATGGTTTTCATTTGCTAATTAAAGCATCAACATGTTTAAATCTATGTCATGTTTGAATGCATTATTTATTGCTCTCCCATCCGTGGTCAATTGATGCAGTGTGTGATGCATGGACTCGTATCCATGGCATAAAATCAGAGCTTTGAAATCTTCACGGAATCACTTACATGACTCAGAAGTAAAATAGTAAGATTAAAGAGAACTTGCCAGTTTAAAGTTTGACCTTTATTTTATGAGGAGTTATGATGAGCGATTACGTGCCCTCCGCTCCCAACCCTCTTATCATAAAGATCACCTGGTAGCTCTAGTTCTCTCCAATCTTACTATGTCACTTCACCGACTGTTATCAGTGATTTCACACCGCTGCTTTGAAGATTGACGCGCATGTGGGCTGGCGGGCTTCTTCACGTAATCACTCATCGTAACTCCTCATAAAATAAAGATCAAACTTCAAACTGGTAAGTTCTCATTTAATCTTACTATTTTAGTGTATCTTTAGTTTTTTTTTTAAATGTGGAGGGTGGGGTGGGGAAAACTTTTTTTCTCTTTCCTTGACAGAGATGCGGCTTTTTCCGTATCGTATCTCCATCTGCACTGTGGTCTAAAATCCGGGAGCTGGCTGTCCCTTTACTGGGGATCAACTTCGGGAGCTCTAACCACAGGAGCCTGCGGACTTAACATTGTGGAGCTCGCAGTCCCTTGATTAGGGACCGACTTAGGGATTTCAAACCCGCAGGAGCTACCACCGCCCCAACAGCTGGAGCTTCAATCGCTGCAGGAGCTTCGATCTCCCCGGCTGCAGGTGGTTCGACTGCCCCGACCACGGGGGAAAAAGGAGGGAAGACGATAATACGCTATTGCCGTCCATCACAGAGCGCTGAGGTGGGTGTTTATGTTAATTTTTATGTAATTGTGTGTCTTGTTGCTTTTTTGGTATGACTGTATGGCAAATCAAATTTCTTGTATATGTTTACATACTTGGCTAATAAATTAATTACAATACAATAGAGTGATGACAGCGAGTGTTGATGGTCTCGATGAAACCTGGCTGAATTCTACTCCAGCATTTGCGGAATATGGGCTCCTCGCAGTTTTGCCATGTCAAACGTATAGTTGAGAAATTCATCATACACAGATAAATTCATGTGCCAGGAGCATAATTTGGCCATTCTGCCCATCAATTCTACTCTGCCATTCAATGATGGCTTATCTCTTTCCCTCTCAATCCCATTCTCCTGCCTTCTCCCCATAACCCCCAATACCCTTACAAATCAGATCAGGGTACAGCCTGTCCAGAGCAAATGTTCCCCATGACCATGTGGGGTTTCCTTTCAGTGCTCTGCTTTCCTCCTAATACATACAGGTTTGTAGGGCATCTGAAGCAGGGTCTCGACTCAAAACATCACCCATTCCTACTCTCCAGAGATGCTGCCTGTCCCGCTGAGTTACGCCAACTTTGTGTCTATCTTAGGTTTGTAGGTCAATTGACTTCTGTAAATTGCCCCTAGTGTGTAGAATGCAAAAGTGGGATAACATAGAACTAGTGTTCGGGTGAGCGATGGTCGGCGTGCACCCACTGGGCCGAAGCATCCGTTTCCACGCTGCTATGTTTGCAAGTTCTATGTAGCAAAGAATCATTTCTGCAATCCATTAAAAAAAAGTCTGTGGAATTCTCTGCCTCAGAGGGTTCTCTGGATGCTTTCAAGAGAGAGCTGGATATGGCTCTTAAAAATAGTGGGGTCAGGGGATATGGGGAGAAGGCAGGAAAGGGATACTGATTGGGGATGATCAGCCATGATCACATTGAATGGCGGTGCTGGCTCAAAGGGCCGAATGGCCTACTGTACCTATTGTCTATAGCACATCAAATGGACAAAGCATGGACTCACAAATGTCAAATTGTAGCATTATAACTACAGCATCCAAAATAAGAACTGGGGCTAATTCTCCATTATTTCCAAGCACACCGGCTGACTACATTTAAAGCAGGTTGCTTGTTCCAGCTTCGCCCTAGGGCACAGTCAGGTATTCTGTTCTCAGCATAGGGGAGTGTGGCATTGTAACTGTCCCTACAGACAGCTTGCTGCACTCACACAATGGCTTTAACAGCCGGTGAGGCTGAGCAACCCTTAAAAACAAGGTGACTGACTGCACATTGGTGTCTTTAACATTCCTTCAGTAACACTCAAGGTCTGTTAAAAGTAATAGAACTGTTTTAAAAAATATATTTAAACTGCACTATTCCGTTTTTACACTTTAGACTTTAGAGATACAGCGCGGAAACAGGCCCTTTGGCCCACCATTCACCCCGTACACTAACACTATCTTACACACTAGGGGCAATTTACAACTTACAGAAGCCAATTAACATACAAACTTGCACATTATTGGAGGATGGGAGAATACCGGACCCCCTGGTGATGGAGCGGATGAGAAACTGAACACTTTGTTATCTCCTCTTCCACACCCAACAATGGACCACGGTGGCTCCACCTTTTCTGGGGTATCAGTGCTGGCTCCGATTTGTTCTGAGACATTTTGTTCTGTTTTGTTCAGGCGTGTTCTGAAACCTCTAGTTTCCTCTCAGTCTGAAGAAGGGTTTGGACCTGAAACGCCACCTATTCCTTTTACACATAGGAAGAAGCTTATTCTCATCCAGTTTTTGCAGTCAGGTTATCCTCCTACCAGCCATTCAATCAGAATATGCTTGGAAATGACACCATTGGCTTCACTTAGCCGCAGATGCCTGCTGCACATCACCCTTGGCCTGTGCAATGACTTGATATCAGTACGTCTGTGGGCAGCTTAAGGCTCGTGCCAACTGCTCTATCTGCTGTTCACGTCGCTGGCTGCAAACAGCCTTCGCTTTTTCATCGGAGCGTGAGGGGCACTTGAAACACAGACTCCCAGTACGATGGAATTGCCAGCGTGTAGAGCGAGTCGCAAAGAAACCTGCAGTGCAGAGGAGAAGCCCTGGGATTTGTTTGAGGATCATTCCACCATGACAAATTGCTTCTCATGTGCACTCAGATTTTACACTCAGGCAGTACAAGGAGCTATTTCATGATTGGAGGCTGGAAATATATATCTTGTCTTGTCTCCGTTTCCAATCCACTATCTCATGGACAAGACGTTTTCCCCAGCAGTGCACAGCTGGTATGAGACAGCGTGACCAACGAGTTACTGAAAATTACTGAGCATTGAAATCTGGTAGTGAAGAACACTTCTTTTCAGGAATAAGGATGGTGACTATTGAAGCACAGAAGCTGACAATTCGGCCCTTCAAAACCATACTAGCTCTCAGACGAGTCATTTACCTGGTCACAAATCCTTTATCCAACAGCTTGATACTTAGCTTTTCCAAACATTAATCCAGTTCCACATTTTTTATTCACATGAGCTACCAATGAGGAAAGGTTTAGAAAGACCTGGGCCAAACGCAGGCAAATGGGACGAGCTTACATGGGGCATTTTGGACGGCATGGATGGAGGGCCTGTTCCCGTGCTGTATGACTCTGACTATCAATATGAATGAGAGGGTCCAATTCCACAAGCCACCTCTATAAGACAAACTCTCTGAACATCTCCCTTCATTAAGGACTTGCAGACACCACCTAGCTATCCAATTAAGCCACCGGGTGGCGCCAGCAGTAGCTGCTTCGCCAACAGTCTGTCTGTTGCTTCCTTCTTTGTTGTTTTAATAGTTTGTGTTAAATGTATGTTTTTAGAGTTCTTTAGCTTGTTTTATGTGGGGAATGGGGATAGCTGGGAGAAACTTTAAAAATCTCTTACCTCGAAAGAGATGTGATTTTTTTCCGTATCGAATCACCGTCTGCACTGCGACCCAACATCAAGAAGTTAGTGCCCTCTGCTGGAGACCAACCGGGAGCTCCAACCACGGGAGCCCGCAGTTTCTGGTTAGAGACCGACTTCGGGAGCTCCAACCGGCAGGAGCTTTGACCACCCCAATGCGGGAGCTTTAATTGCCCCAACGGATGGTTTGACTGCCCCGAACATGGGAGAATAAAAAGGAAGATTGGACTTTATTGCCTTCCATCGGAGTGAAGAATGTGGGGAATCCACTGTGGTGGATGTTTATGGTAACTTATGTAGTTGTGTGTCTTGTTGCTTTTTTTCAGTATGGCTGTATGGTCATCTGCATATCACTGTATCATAATTGTGACAACAAAAAAAACTTTGAATTTGTCCAAATGGAGTCTGGGATCATTTGCTGTGAACTTGTAGCATCCTTGCCGGCTCTGATGTAGGTATGTTACAAAACTTACCTTTACCGGCGCTGCAGTTCTGCCGCTCCCCGTGTGCGCGACTTTCGCGCCTTGCAGAGGGGGGCGGGCTTAAAGTGCCGTTTTTCCACAGGCCTGGATAATCGATGAATGTCGGGCGATTTGGTTGCTGAAGAAAAATCGCTCCGACATTTCATCAATGGTGGTATTTTTAAATTACTCTAGATTATTTATTAACTAGAGTAATTTAAAAATCACCTTCAAAAGCCGTGACCGCAGACAACCGGAAGCATTTTGCGTAGGGAAGAAAAAAAGGTAAATAGTTTATTTTTATATTAAAAGTTGGTTTTTCGGGAGGCATTAATAATATTTTTATGTTGCGAAATGGGGTCCCCAAAAAATGTATGAACCCCCAGTATTTTTCCCCCCGACTTCACTGCTAACCGCAACGTTCCAATCCACCGCATTCCGCTAAAACCCACTCGCTAGTTGATTTAAATGGCCATTAATTTACAGGCATAAAACACTAAAATCCTTCCATTTGGCCCAGAAATTCATGAAAATTAGATTTAAAAATTATGTTATATTGTGGATTATTGTGTGAATGTTATTTGGACACTTAGGCAATTTTTAAAAAGTTTATCTTTTCTTAAGAAATTGATAGATGTTTAGATCTACTCATTGAATTTTGTAATTAGCTACAATTAGATAACTAACTAATTATATGCTTTAATTTCAGGTCATCCAAGTAAGATTGTTTAATATTTGTTTCAGAATGCTTCAATCTATAATAACTGAAAATTTCATTGAGTTCTCTTAATTTTTAAGAATGTTATGGACATTTAACTTTTCCAGATCACAGCTTTTGAGTTAAGTCAATTGAAAGGCAATGGGAAGCAAGATGCTAATTTCCGAGTATGAAAATGGCCATAACTTCCTTAATACTGAAGATATGAAAGTAAATTAGGTGTCAAATTAAACTTCTTTTTATGCTTTCATCTGATGGGATAAATTGCAGACTTGATTTTTAAAATCTCAAAATTTTGTAACATTGCTATCTGATGAATGTTCATGGAACGGTGCAGCACTGGAGCAGGCCCTTTGACCTAAAATGGCCGTACTGTACATGAAGCCAAGATAAACTAAATCTCTTCTGCCTGCACATGATCCATATCCCTCCATCCCCTGCATATCTATGTGCCTACATGGGACACCAGTTTAGTTTATTGTCACGTGAACCGAGGTACAGTGAAATGCTTTTCGTTGCAATCTATACAGTCAGTGAAATGACTAAATATGATTAATATCTGCCTCCACCACTGCCCCAGGCAGCGGTTTCCAAACACCCTCTGTGCAAAACATTTCTGCCTTCCCCACATCTCCTTTAAACATCCCCTAGTTTTTGGCATTCTTACTCTGTAGAGAGGTTTTGATCGCCAACCCCATCTATGCGTTTCATAAGTTATGTTACAGGAGCAGAATTAGGCCCATCGAGACTGCTCTGCCATTCAATCATGGCTGATCTGTCTTTCCCCTCAACCGCATTCTCCTGCCTTCACCCCATAATCCCCAACACCCTTACTGATCAAGAATCTGTCAATCTCCGCCTTAAAAATACCCATTGGCCTCTAAATCCGTCTGTGGCAATGAATTCCACAGATTCAACAGTCTCTGAAAAAAAAAAAAAAAAATTCCTCCTCATCTCTTTTCTAACAGGTACATCTATAATTCTCTCATCATTTTGTGTACGTCTAACAGGACTTAACATAGTCTCAGCTCCAAGATGGCTGGTGTTATTTTAGCAGCATCTTGCCTGCAGCAATAACGTCCTTTCTGAAAGTGGATTCCCAGGGATACACACAGTATTCCAAGCTGGAATGTAACCAGAAACAAGTTAACATGATGCAAGCCTTCACGAGAGAGGGAGGGAGAAAAGGACACATGCCCTACTAAACAAATGCAGAGTCCAAGCCCTGTCCAGGCAAGAGTCCAGAGTCTAGAGTCCAGACCCTGTCCAAACAGCATTCGTGTTTCTCATGTTTGCTTCGAGGATGGCAACGGCACCGTCAATATGCTTTTAAATTACAGATATAAACCAAAAAGCACAGATGAAAAAAGGTTAATATCAGATGAAGTTCAAACTATACTACAAATATTGAAATGAATTTCAGGCAGGTTAAGATAGTGTTTGTTGCACAAAATAAATAACTTTAGTACGAAGGAATGTTTAAACAGCACTCTCTTCCTTAATGCCGATAGGTTAAAAGGAACTTTTTTTTTTATACCCCTGGCTGTTGATATTTCACAGCTTATGGATTTTACGGAAAAAAGCTTTTGGAAATCAAACATTTAGAATATTGTGTTATATCCAAGTTATAAATTATAGTTATCACTCTCCTTCATGGGCACCCAGGGAGATGGCTTTACAAGTAAATCAGTTCATATCGTACTGGGAACAAATGAAACTAATGTGCCTCCTTTACCCTCAGTTAACAATGCAGTATGGTAACTAGTTCTAAACCTCTTCACCTCCCATCTAAATGACAGTATGGTTCGAAGCAGGCAACGCAGTTGAAGCACAAATTAATCGCTCCTCTGAGAAAACACCTGCAGTGACAGGAAGGCTAGTGGAACACCACAAGGATGTATGAATTAAGAGACGGCCACTTAACCACTTGTGCCTACTCCGATGTTTAAGAAGATCATGGCTGACCTAACCCCATCTCTACATTTCCGCAAGCCCCTTGGTAACCGTGTTTACCAAGAATCCAGACCAGCGACTTGCATGTGACGCTGCCTCAGCAAGGCCACCAGTTTAATCAAGGACCAGTCTCACCCGGTCACTCTCTTCTCTCCCATCAGCCAAGAGGGACACAACTTTGAAAATGCATACTTCCAGATCCAGGGACAATTTCTTCCCTGTTAGTACCTGACAACTGAACCATCCTTTTAAGTGCCACATTATAAGAATAAGGGGCAAGCCATTTAGAACGGAGACGAGGAAACACTTTTTCTCACAGTGGTGAGTGTGGAATTCTCTGCCTCAGAGGGCGGTGGAGGCAGGTTTGTTGGATGCCTTCAAGAGAGCTACATGGGGCTCTTAAATATAGCGGAGTCAGGGGATATGGGGAGAAGGCAGGAATGGGGTACTGATTGAGGATGATCAGCCATGATCACGTTGAATAGCTGTGCAAGCTTGAAGGGCCGAATGACCTACTCCTTCACCTATTGTCTGTTGTCTATCCTCAAACTGCAGCATGGTCCAGACCTCCCATCTACCTCTTTTGAATCCTTCAGACAATCTTTAATCTGACTATCTTGCACTAAACATTATTCACTTCATCCTGTATCTGCACACTGCGGATGGCTTATTGCAACCATGTATAGCCATTCCACTTACTGCATGGCACATAAAAAATATTTTCACTGTACCTTGGTACATGTGACAATAAACTAATTAATCTGCTGCCTGTGCACATTGCAAACAGTCAAACTCATCACTGAGGTGTAGGGAAAATCTGTAGATGCTGGTTTAGGTTTGGGTTGAGACATTTTTTCCAGACAGAAGGCAGATCAACCCAAAACATCACTTATTCCTTTCCTCCAGAGATGCTGCCTGACCCACTGAGTTACTCCAGCATTTTGTGTCTATCAATGACAGATGTCTCCTTTCTTCTCAATGTGGATGATTTTAAAAAGTGGCAACTTCCTGGCAGAAAAGGAAAAAATAACCAAGTGGCAGCTTGTCAACTATAGAATACATTTTCTATTATCTTCTCTCAATTAAACTTTTGGCAATTTTTGTACATGCAGGGAATGGATCTTTTGCAGGCAGATGAGGTTAGCTTATCTTAGCATTATGCTTGGCACAGTCATCGTGCGTTGCAGGGCCTGTTCCTGTATTGTACCTTGAAGCATTCGATGTTTTTACTGATGTCCTTTGCCACATGTGGCACAGCTGGTGGAGCTGCTGCTTCACAGCGCCAAAGATCCAGGCTTGATCCTGACCTTAGGTGCAGTCTGTGCAGAGTTCTCAGTTTCTCCTTGTGACTGAGTGAGTTTTGTCCAGGTGCTCCGGTTTCCTCCTACTTCCCAAAGACATGCATGTTTGTAGGTTAGTTGGCCTCTGCAAATTGGCCTTTAGCACATAGGACACAGATGTGAAAATGGGATAGCAAAGTCAGCATTGATTCCTTGGGCCGAAGGGCCCTTTTCCATGCTGTACCTCCAAAACTAAAACTCCTCAACAATGCCCGATGCTCAGCTGCTTTTCCTTTCAGCCGACTGCCTTGCGGTGACCAGAGATGGGAAATCAATGCAAAAACAAGATCTTAAACCCTGATGAAAAGCCATTGACCTGAAACATCAACAGTGTTTCTCTCTCCACAGATGCCACCTGACCTGCTGAGTACCTCCAATATTAACTGATTTAATTTTAAAGTATCTGATTTTTAAAGTCGCTCCTATTGTTTCATGGCACAAAACACAAGTTTTCTGCAGGTGCAGGTAATGCCCTGACGTGCAAGATGACCGAGCAAAACTGGGAGACCTCGGCCAAAGCAAGAACTTTACTCAATGTCAATTAAAGCCTGGTCTTGGATAACCCGTTACATTTATGGAAACTTCAATTTATCTTAAAACTTAAAGAACCCACAGGTTTGAAACAGTATTTTTACAATACAGTGCCAAATCTTACTTGCACCCGAGGAC
This sequence comes from Raja brachyura, assembly GCA_963514005.1. The sequence continues at coordinate 23,657,582 of OY740795.1, read as the reverse complement.
AGGATCAAACGCAGATCTCTGGCATTGTGAGGTTGCAGCTCCACCTGCTGCGTCACTGGTCATAAGTTCGAGGAGCAGAATTAGGCCATTCGGCCCATCAGATCTACTCCGCCATTCAATCATGGCTGATCGATCTTTCCCCTTCAACGCCATTCTCCTACCATAACCCAGACATCCTTACACTGTGCCGCCCAATTTTTGATACTGGGATCTTTCACTGCATAAATTGGCCCTCGAAGTTTCTCGCCCCAAGCATTGGTATTTCAAGAATAATTAATTGACTGCAAAGGACTTTTTGATGACCTTCTGAGGTAGGGAGGCACTATATAAATGCAAATTTGTTCTTTCTCCTGTACTGAAATTACTCATTCAGATCTTAAATTTGTTGAGATTATTTTCTGCTCATCTAAATACCAAAACAGACACTATGATGTTAAATTATCTTTAAAGTTCAATGGCAAGTACCATATCTGCATATATTACCATAAAAACCACGGCTAGGCAGATTCGATCTTACTGAGAACTGTAAGAAGAAAATAAATCATATTATTTTCTTATCCCAAAAAATAGAGAAAGGTTCAAAAATGATTAGATTTTTTTTCAGTTAATTCAAATCGTTTGGAAATTATTTGGGGGAGATTTTATTCATTGCTTTGAAAATTGATAAAGTTTGTGGCAGCCAAGTACTGCAAAATAAAAATGATAGTACACCAGAAATTTAATTCCTATTGCATAAGTACACCTGTATGTCATGTTAATCATGTGCTTTATCAATGGCAGATACAGGATGAGAGACTATTGTTTTTTATTTCAAGTTTATGATACAATGAATATTGAAATGAATTAGAAGTCTTTGCCCAGGGGCTCTTCATAATGCTTGTCATTAGTTTTTCACAGTCTAATTCAATCTATTGACGCTATTTAGTTATGACAAGCTCCCAAACCCCTGTCCCACGGTACGACTTCATTCCAAGAGCTCTCCCGAGTTTGCCCCGAATCGAACTCGGAGATTTACGGTAATGGCCACTCGTCGGTACTCGGAGCTCTCGTGGACATTTTTCAACATGTTGAAGAATCTTCACGAGTCTTCCCGTGCTTACCTGCCCTTAGCGAGTCTCCCTGAGTACCTGCCGTTAGCGTTACGAGCTGCTAAGAGGCGTCCCCAAGCTCCGACGTACCCGCTACGTTCATTTCATTTCGGAGTCACGTGAAGAGCCCGCCGGCGCGCATGCTCGACATATCGTCGTAACGCGTTCCTGCGATGGCTGACGGAGGAGCGTGCTCCTCGCCAGCCCTTCATAAGGGAACCACGCAGGTAAGTATGCTACCTTAAGTTGGTGGTTCTTGTTGTGTTTGCTTCACAGCAAGAACATGGATGGGAGTTTGAGAGGCCGGAGATCGGGAAGAAGTCGCCGGCCAGCAGTTCCGGAGCGAGAGTTGTCGGGGGTACCTGCAACGCAGACCGGAACGAGGGCGGAGATGTCGGTGAGCTCTGTCTTTTCAGGTCCGGACCCGCCCGCACACCACAGCTCAGAGGAGTTTGACGAGGAGGAGTGTGGTGTGCCGCCAGACCAGGACGACCCTGCCATGGCAGTCCGGTCGTCAGCAGGCTTGCTGACGGCCTCGAGCAGACGGGTCCGTGCGGCTGCACGGCCCGCTTCACGAAGCCCCCTGCGCAGGGGAAGGGCAGGAGCCCAGACGCCTAACCCTGTCGGGGCTAAGGCTCTGCCTGCCGCTAAGGAGCGGTCAGATTCCAGGACGGGACCCGGGGCAGCTGTGAGGTCCAGCCGTCGCCCCCCAACTTCCGACGCCGGGACGAGTCAGTTGGGGGTCCCGTCACGGTCGCCGAGCCCCCCATGGATGGGTGGGCGAGACCATGCGTCGGCAAGGTCCACGATGTGGGCAGCTGGCAAGCCTGCACGGGCCCAAGGTATCCAGGCTTCGGCTGGTGCCGACATTATGCCGCATCTGTCCTTAGAGGCAACGGCTTCCGCTCCCGCCACACGGAGGCGGTTGAACACGCCCGCGCAGGAATCGCGCAGTTTCGCCTCGGCGGCTGTCGACGACAACTACCGGCACCGGCAGGGCCTCGACGAGGTGCGGGCCGATGACAGGAGCCCCGACCAATTTTCAGAGCTGGAGGACTCCGACCACCTGAGTGTTCAGGGTGAAGGGCGTATTGACCGTATAGAGCGGCTGCTGGAACGTCTCATCCAACATCAACAGGCATCCAGCAGCGATAGGCACAGGGCTTCATCACCAGCTTCATACACCAGCCTGGAGCAGCAGGACGAGGAGGCCGTGGGCGACCCCATCCCACCCCCGCCTGAATTACCGGCGGAGGACCTCCTCGATGTGGCCACCAAGTTTGCAGCCCCTCATTCCTTGGGGCTTCCTATCAATACAAAGCTGGCAGCCACTGTGGACTTCCTAAATAATCACCAGCTTCAGGAGGAAGTTCTATTACAAGCCATGAGCCGTCACAAGGCTCCATCAAACTGCAACTCCCTCAACGTGCCTGTGGTCAATACGCCGATATGGGGCAACATCAGTGCGGCTATCCGTCAGCAGGAGCTGAAGATTCAGCGGATCCTGAAACTCCTCAAGGCCGGGATTACTGCCTTTGTGCGGTCGGTCGATGGAGAGGAGCTTAATTTGGACCAGGAGGATGCTCTGGCGCTTCTATGCGCTACTCAAAACGAAATTAACGGCTTTCGGAAAAATAGCATCCGCCCAGCGCTCAACCCCAAATTTGCAGGGTTGTGCAAACCACCGCCGCCGCCCCGTCAGCTCTTTGGCGAAGACCTTTCCAAAAGGGTCAGAGAGCTTGATGAACAAGCCAAGACCGTGGGGCTCATGCGCTCTCAGAGTGCCCCCACGCCATCGAGCTCCAAAGCTTCGCTTGGCCGCTCACGAGGGTCTGCCAGCATGTCTACCAGGAATTACCCTCCAGGTCCAAACCGATATCAGCCACCCCAACCACAGGGGTCTTTTTTAGGACAGGCTCGGCAGAAGCCGAGATGGAAAATGAGGACGCCACGACCTCAAACCAACCCAGCACCTCTACGTCCACCCACTCGTGTCAGGGACCGCCGGTAACCACAGAGGTGAGGCGGTCTGGTTCTCTTTTTTCTCTTTGTTTAACTTCACATGTTGGTGGGCGTTTGCGGTTGTTTGCGGGTGCATGGGGTAATATTACCAGTGATGAGTATGTGTTACGGAATATTCAGGGCCATAGCATTGAGTTTATTAATGGGGACATCCCTCCGTCTCAGCATAGACCGGGTCGTATGTTTAAACTAACGGCTGCGGAACAGTCCGTAGGCTATAAGGAAATTTTAAGGTTGGAACAGAAAGGGGTCATAGAGAAAACGGTTCATCAGCCCGTTGAATTTGTTTCCAATATTTTTACCCGACCTAAGAAAGATGGAGGCAGTAGAGTCATTATTGATCTGACCACTCTGAATAACTTTGTAACATATACTCATTTTAAAATGGACACGTTTGAAACGGCCAAATCATTGATCTCACAAGGGTGCTTTATGGCATGTATTGATTTACAGGATGCGTACTATACCGTACCCATGCAAAAATATTACAGAAGGTTCTTAAAATTTATCTGGATGGACCAGCTGTGGCAATATAGGGCGTTGCCTAATGGGCTCACCACAGCCCCTCGATTATTTACTAAATTGGTGAAGCCAATTATGGCTTATTTAAGACAACGACATCATGTCGTGATGGCCTATTTAGATGATATTTTAATTATCGGACACACCTTGGAATCAGCTCAACAAGGGGTTGCAGCTGCGGTCAATTTGTTCCAACAGCTTGGGTTCATTGTTCATCCAGGAAAATCTAAGTTCTGCCCCACCCAGGTAATTAATTATCTGGGGTTCCAGGTGAATTCCATTAGCATGAGAGTCACCATACCAATTAACAAAGTTGAGGAGGTAACACAGGTGTGTACAGATTTACTCAATACTCGTATACCATCGATTCGTCACACAGCTACTGTCATTGGCAAGATTGTGGCTTTTTTTCCGGCAGCCCGGTATGGACCTCTGCATTATCAAAACTTGCAGAGAGCCAAGATTGCTGCGCTGCGGCGGCACGCTGGTCATTATGATCGATCAATACAGCTGCCGCCTGCAGCATTGGATGAGTTACGATGGTAGGTTTGCCACATTAGTAACTCGTTTAAAACTATTATTGAGGCGAAACCGATGATATACTTACAAACTGATGCGAGCTCTGATGGCTGGGGAGCTACGAATCAGCATCCTAGTTGTGGGGGCCGATGGGATACCCTTGAGAATACAATGTTGGTATCACAAGGGATCAACTATTTGGAGCTGCTTGCAGCGTTTCACGGACTTCGTGCATATTGTTCCAAGATCTTTGGAGCACATGTCCGGCTCCAAATAGACAACACCACAGCGGTGGCGTATTTAAATCACATAGGCGGTACCAGGTCAGTTTCATGTGATAAATTGGCTAATTCAATTTGGCTCTGGTGTGTCAAGAGAGACATTTGGATTTCAGCCACCTATTTGCCAGGTGAGCTTAATTTTGTGGCGGACGCCAGGTCACGCAAGTTCAATGATAATATTGAATGGATGTTACATCCTGAAATTTTTGCAAAAATCACAGCCAAATTTGGGAAACCGGATATTGACCTTTTTGCGTCCCGGTTGAACCATCAGGTACCAATCTACGTCTCGTGGGAACCAGATCCTGGGGCTATAGCGTTAGAAGCATTCTCGCTAGACCGGGGGAATTGCTTTTTCTATGCATTCCCTCCGTTTTGCCTCATCAGTCGGGTATTACGAAAAATTCAGATGGATGGTGCCAAGGGCATCCTTATCATACCCGACTGGCCTACACAGCCGTGGTATCCGATGGTCTTTGACACGCTCAGTGAACCTTGGGTCCGTTTGCAGGGTAGCCCAGAATTAGTTACTCACCCTGTATCAGGGGAGCCACATCCCTGCCATGGCTATTTAAATTTGTTGGCTTGCAGATTCTGAATCGGCCTTTAGTTGGATACGGCCTTTCTACCCGGACCATGGATACCATTGCAGCGTCGTGCCGAGAGTCTACAAGGCGAAGATACCGCTCTCACATCAGGAAGTGGGAAGCCTTCTGCAGCCGCTCTCGCATCACGTACGATGCCGTGACTATAACCGACGTCCTGGAATTCCTCGCGGGGTTGCACCATGATGAACACTTAAGCTACAGTGCCATCAACAGCGCCAGGAGCGCTCTATCATTCTACCTCAATATTGAGGTGGGATCCAACAAGCTAGTGTCCAGGCTCATGCGGGGTATTTTCAATACGAATCCGCCTACACCACGCTACAATATCACCTGGGATGTCAGGGTAGTTTTAGCTCTGCTCAGGACGTGGTCCCCCATGGAAGGGCTCCAGCTGGACAAACTCACCATGAAGCTGGTGATGTTACTAGCGCTGACTTCAGCACAGAGGGTACAGACACTCCATAAACTACGTGTCGACAGAATGATGTCTACCCCCACAGAAGTAGTTTTCTTTGTTGACGAGCTACTAAAGCAGCATAGACCTGGGTGCACAGGGCTGCAGCTGAAGTTCCCGGCATACCCCGCAGATGCTAGGCTATGTTTAGCCTCCCACATCCGTTACTACGTCAAGGTGACGGCAAGCATCAGAGGAAAAGAGAGATACCTGCTTGTCACTCATAAGAGACCTCACCATCGAGTGACAACACAGACGATATCCAGGTGGCTTCGAGTCGTCTTGGGTAAGTCAGGTATCAACACTAATGTGTTCAAATCTCATTCCACCAGGGCTGCATCGACGTCGGCGGCGAGGGTCATGGAGGTGCCCATGGACCATATTCTCGCCACAGCAGGATGGGCTAATGAAGCGGTGTTTCAGCGTTTCTACAACCGGCCCGTCGCTGCGCCTCTACAGTTCGCAGAAGCCGTATTAGATGCGGGGCAAGAACGTGGAGATGTCCCCGAATAAGGGGTTTTTGATTTGTTGTTAATAAATATGATTTGTTTTGCAGTATGGACTAGTCAGCACGTTATTCCTCCCATCCATCCCTGGTAGTGGTGTGACAGCATGGACGTGGTCCAGGGCGTGTCATCACAGAAGCTTTGAAGTCTTCACGAAGTCACTCACGTGACTCCGAAATGAAATAGTAAGATTGAACGAGAACTTACCAGTTCGAAGGTTGATCTTTATTTCATGAGGAGTCGAAGTGAGGGATTTCGTGCCCTCCTCGCCCAACCCTCAATCACCTTCATCTGGTAATCTTAGTCGTTTTCATTCTTACTATGTGAAGTAATTTCTTTTCATTGGTTTCTGTGATTCCACGCCGCTACTTTGAAGTATGTCGAGCATGCGCGCCGGCGGGCTCTTCACGAAATCCCTCACTTCGACTCCTCATGAAATAAAGATCAACCTTCGAACTGGTAAGTTCTCGTTCAATCTTACTATTCTCCGTGCTTACCCCCAGTTTGATTTTTTTTTAACTCGGTAGAGCTCTTGGAATGAACTTGTACCGTGGGACAGGGCTTACTATACGTGAAGCTTGGCATTTAATACAGGCAATGTCAGACTTTCCATTGGTATTCACTCAGAGTGAGATTTATCATGAGTAGCCCATCTAATTGGAAGGAATAGGTGGCGCAGTGGCAGAGTTGCTGCCTTACAACACCAGAGACCCGGTTTCTATCCCCACTATGGGTGCTGTCTGTACGGAGTTTGTATGTTCTCCCTATGACTGCGTGGGGTTTCCCCGGGTGCTCCGATTTTCTCTCACACTCCAAAGACATACAGGTTTGTAGGTTAATTTGGCTCCATAAAAAATTGTAAATCGTCTCTAGTCATCTGCAGTGGTAGAGTTGCTGCCTTACAGCGCCAGAGATATGGGTTCGATCCCGACTACGGGTGCCATCTGTATGGAGTTTGTACATTCTCCCCGTGACCACGTGGATTTTCTCCGAAATCTTCAGTTTCCTCCCATACTCCAAAGATGTACAGGTTTGTTCGTTAATTGTCTTGGTTTAAGTGTAAATTGGGGGGGGGGTGTGTGTGTGTGTGTGTGTGTGTGTGTGTGTGTGTGTGTGTGTGTGTGTGTGTGGATTGCTGATCGGTGTGGGCCGAAGGGCCTGTTTCCACGTTGCATCTCCAAATTAAACCTTTTCACCCTGTAATCCCTACAACTAATAGAAGTTGGGACGTTATGTACAGTTGCACAAGACATTGGTGAGGCCACATTTGGAGTGCTGTGTTTTAAGGTGGAAGGAGTGTAGTGAATATTTGCAAGGATGTTGCCAGAATTTGAGGGGCTGGGCTACTGGGAGTTGTTGACCAGTCTGGGACTTTATTCCTTGGAGCGCAGGAGATTCAGGGATGTAGAGGTGTAGAAAATCATGGAGAACAGATAGGTGAATGCACAGTCTATTATCAAGATGACATATTTGAAGGCGAGTTTGACAAGAGTTAATACAAACCTGAGGGGCAAGTTCTTCTGATGGGAGAGTAATGGGTAGATGGGACAAGCTGCCAGAGCAGGGCATTGAGGCCGATACTGTAACAGTAATTAAAAGACACAAGAATAAAAATTAAGAGGTATATGGCCAAATGTGGGGAAATCATGCCTTCTATATTCTGTTGTGCTGATGCAAAGCAAGAATTTCATTGTCCTACCCGGGACACATGACAATAAACTCTCTTGCATCTCTTGATCAGACTAGTTGATATGGATCATTTTGGTCAGCATGGATGAGCTGGGCTGAAGTGCTGTTTCTATGCTATATGACTAATAAATCCTCCCCAGTTTACAGCAGAAACTCTGTTCCTGAGAACTGTTCTCGACTCAGAACATTGCCGCCAACAAGTAAGAGAATTTCCATTTGTCCATTGTCAGCATGTATAAAAAGTAAACGCTTGATTCTTGCACCTCCTCTAAACGTCTCTACTTTGTAATTATTCTTAACTCACCATTACCACAGAGGAGGAGATAATCTCCAAATCACTAGCAAATACAGAACAGCATGTGGGTGGCGGTAGAATTACTGCCTTACAGTGCAAGAGATCCAGGTTTGATTCTGACCACGGGTGCTGTCAGTGTGGTGTTTGCACGTTCTCCCTGTGAATGCGTGGGTTTTCTCTGGGTGCTCCGGTTTCGTGCCACTCCAAAGACGTAGAGGATTGTAGGTTATTTGGCTTCGGTAAGTTATAAAATTGTGTCTAGTGTGTACAGGGTGATTGCTGGCTGGCGTGGACTTGGAGGGCTGAAGTACCCGTGTCTTCTAAAAGTCTAAAAGTCATAGATACAGGCTCCTCAGCCCTCAATGTTCATGATGTCAACTTAAACCAGTCCCATCTGCCTAAATAGTCAATAGCACTTCATTCCCGGTCTGTCCATGTGCCTGTCTAAATGCCTCAAACATTGCTATTGTATTTTCCTCTACCACGCCCCCAGGCAGCCCATACCGAAACACATTCAAAGTCATAAAGGGGGATCTCATCGAAACTTACAAAATATGTGAAAGGCCTGGATAGAGTGGATGCAGAGAGGATATTTCCTACTAGTGGGAGAATCTAGGACCAGAGACCATAGCCTCAGAATTAAAGGATGCACCTTTAGGAAGGAGGTGAGGAGGAATTGCTTTAGTCAGAGGACAGTGAAACTGTGGAATTCATTGCCACAGAATGCTGCTACAGCCAAGTCAATGGACATTTTTAAGGCAGAGATTGGTAGGTTCTTAATTAGAAGGGGTGTCAGGGTTTATGGGGAATAGGCGAGAAAATGGGGTTGCGAGGTAACGATAGATAGATCAGCCATGATTGAATGGTGGGGTAGACATGATGGACCGTATGGTCTAATTATGTTCCAATAGCTTACGAACTTTTGAAACAAATTTCTGTAAATTTTAAGATTTTCCCCGCTTCAATTTTCTGAAATGAACAAATGTGTCATTCTGTCACAAAAACTGTTGATTTAATTTTGCACCTTCTCTTCCAATGTACTTTATTTAGAATTCAATATGTTAAAGAATCAGCATACAAAATCTGCCAGGGAAATGTTTATTTGTTAAACATGTAATAAAACCTTTTTTTCTCTTGAGAAAGGATAAAGACTGAACTAAGGTGAGTGGCACAAGTGGGGCACAGCTGGCAGAGCTGCGGCCTCAATGTCACACACCCGGGTTCGATACTGACCTCGGGGGCTGTCCGGGTGGGATTTCCACGTAGTCCCTGGGACCGCGTGGGTTTCCTTCGTCCCCAAGGTCAGAATTGATGCTGTGCACCTTCTTAAAATTTTCAGCCATTTGTTTTGTAAGTTCATAAACTGTAGCAGCAGAATCTTCCTACCACATCCCAGAGAAATATGGGGTTGTAGGTTAATGGGCCGGTGTAAAATTGTCCCTAGTGTTGTAGGCTGTCAATGAGAAAGTTGGCTAACAATGACCATAAACAAAAAAATCTTTTATCAACACCTAGAATCATCTCAAAATATTTGACAGTGTAACTTTCCTCTCATAGAAACATTAATAGGCAATGCCAGGTATTTTTGCTGGACGTTTATCTTCCCACATGCTGTAATAGTAGCTGGGCATGGGGAGTTGCTGGGTGGTGATCGAAGATTGATACTAGTTCCTTACTTCCTCATAAGAGACCATTCGTCCCATCCAATCAAGCTGGCCCGAGAGCATATGCATCAGTCCGATATGCCCACTTATCAACTAACTCCCCTACCACAATTGTCCTGTTATCCGGTTTCAGAAGGGCTAATTTACAGTGGCCAACTAATGTATCAAGCAGCAGGTGCACAAGGATCATTCATGCAGTCTTCTATTTAATCATCTCACTAGCAACAGGAGGAATACAGACCTTTGTTTCTAGCATTGCCCGGCACAAACGTAGAGTTGTTGCCTTATGGCATCGGAAGCCTGGTTTGATCCTGACTACATGTGCTGTCTGTACAGAGTTTGTACGTTCTCCCTGTGACCGCTTGGTGCTCCGGTTTCCTCCCACACCCCAAAGACATACAGGTTTGTGGTTTAATTAGCTTCTGCAATTGCAAATTGTTCCAAGTGTATGGAGTGATCGCTGGTCGGCGCAGACTCGGTGGGCTGAAGGGCCCGTTTCCACACTGGATTCTCTAATATCTAAATTAATATCTTGCTGAACAACAACCATATATTGTTTGCCATGATAAAAATGCACATAACTTTGAAATATCTCATGAGAAAATGTGGCTGTTATAAAATTGCTGGACATAATATTCGTACAGAAGATTAGTATGATCCTCGGACACTAAATCCAGGCTTTATTCGCCTTGGAGCGCTGGGGCCAATTAGATCCTCCACTACTACTCAATGTAAGCACCGACAACTGCTGGATGTACATGCAAACAAAAACAGTCAACAGCATCACATATCGATTTCCATTGGCAATAAATTTGGAAATTGTACTAATATAATAGTCTGGGGGAAATGATAGCAAAACTCAAAGTAATTACTTGTGAAGCACTTACCCTGGTTTGAATCTCATTGTAGTGGGGTATCAATTTAGAATTGCAATCATCACATGTTGCGGGCACAGGCAAACTAACTGTGTTCAAAGCTTCCCCAATATAATTGAACCAAATGTGGAAATTATGTCCAACCGAACAATCGAGTCATTTATCCACTTCACAAGTAAGAGACATAATCCCATATGCTTCCCGTTTCATTCTCATTTGATCCTTTTCTTTCAACTACAGAACTCACCTATTTTTAAACCATGGCATGGTCAGTGCACCAATTAGGAAATCCAATAGTATATCCCATCAAGTTCCAAAGCTCTGTATTAAAAAGTTTCCTCTGCTCGGCCCAAAAAGCATCATTTCTATAAAGAGCTTCTCCAAGTCGTGGAGCTTTTCTTCCATCACCTCTGCCTCTGTGTTTTTTTCCTCGGGGAAGAAGTCCTCACCACCCAGTGATGGCCCATCGGTCGCCCTTCTCTGGACTCCCTTGGATGAATGGCCTTCTATCCTCTCTAGTCCTTTTCATAGGCTTTCAGTCTGAAGAAGGAGCCTGGCCCGAAACGTCACCCATCCTTTTTCTCCAGAGATTCTGCCTAACCTGCCGAGTTACTGCAGCACTTGGTGACTTTTTTCTTTTTTTCCAGCTACTTTGCCCATCCTCCTCCCCCTACCCCTGCGTTCTTCCATCTATATCCCTCCCACTGCCTTTTCACTCCTCCTTATCCGACACAATTTTTTATACTTTTCATCTCCAGCCTACGTTACTTACTCCACCCCCATCAATCCAACCCCCCCTCATGTATCAGGTGTCAGGTGTCCTGCCCCAACCTCTCCTCCACTTATACCTCCCCCTCTCTTACTAATATCAACCTGAAGAAAGACAAACCAAAATGTCCCTCCAGATTGTTGAGAATGATAGGTGGCACAGTGGTGCAGCTGGTGGAGCCGTTGCCTCACAGCATCAGTGACTCGGGTTCGATCCTGACCTCGGATGCTGTTCATGTGGCATTGACACGTTTTCCTGATGATCGCATGGGTTTCCACCATGTGCCTCGGTTTCCTGCCACATCCCAAAGACTTGCCGATTTCTAGGTTAATTGGCTTTGGTAAAATTGTCCCTAGTATGTAGCGAGTGGATGTGAAAGTGGGATAACAAAACAAGTGCGAATGGTTGATCAATGGTCAGCATAAACGTGGTGAGCCAAAGGACCTGGCTCCATGCCGTATCTCTAAAGTAAAATGCTAACTGACCCACAAAGTTACTTCAGCACTTTGCTCAAGATTCCCACATCTGCAGTTTCCTGTGTCTCAACCTTATATTTAATCCTGCATTTATGATTCATTACTGCAGTCCCCTCAAACATTGGAAGTAGTCGATTCCTACTCATCATTTTAAGCACTTCTGACAAATTAACCTATAAGTCCTCGTGCAAACATGACTTCAAATGTTTAGATCTTGCTTCACATTTTTATTACTTCAAACAAGGCAATTGAAACTGGGCATCCCCACCATGCATTGGGAAGGAGACTCAAGTTCAATAATTCCTGGCCCCGGTGCAACTGCTGGATATTGGGCGAGAATAAAATGATGGTCTTATGGAGGTGTACAAAATCATGAAGAATAGGTCTTTTGCCCAGTGTGGAGGAAATCGAGAACCAGAGGAAATAAGTTTAAGGCGAGGCGGGGGCGGGGGGGGGTAGAAAGATTTAATAGGCATCAGAGGGGTAGCTTTTTCACAGAGGGTGGTGGACGTATGCAACGAGCTGACAAAGGTGGTAGTTCAGCCAGGTACCATTGCAACATTTAAGAAACATTTGGATAGATACATGGATAGGACTTTTTAGAGGGATATGGGCCAAACGCAGGCAGGTGGGGCCAGTGTGGATGGGACATGTTGGTCAGTGTGGGCAAGTTGGGCCGAAGGGCCCGTTTCCCCACGGTATGACTATCACCCAAAAACACGCATTAAAACAGTGACAACTGAAGCACAACTAACAGAACAAGCTACTGGAGGGATACCATCTGTGCAAACGCAAGTTACCATCTTCAAAAAGGAGGGAAGGATTTGAATAAACCAATCAAGAAAAAAAAAATGCACAGCAGTCTCTGTGTAAACACAATTGAATGTATTTATTGTTATACCAATGGTCCTTAATTACTTTACTGATCCAATTAAATGGTCATTGGATTATTTAGCAATAGACTGTTAGCTACAGGAGGTTTGCCACACATGCGTAACTGATTGTAACCAGGAGACTACACAAAAGCAGCTAGTGACGTTTTACCGCTCTGTTCTTACGAAGGAAAGACATGCATTGAATTCTTTAAATTATGTCCCAGGAACAACAAAAACTAAACGTCTTAAATAACAAGAAAGTATTGCACTTTACAGCAAAATCATCTCCACGGTTTGTTTTTAATAACTAACTAAGAGGTGGCACAGCAGCAGATTCGCTGTCTTACAACGGCAGAGACCCGGGTTCGATCCCGACTACGGGTTCTGTTTGTATGGAGTTGTACATTCCCCCCATGACCCATGTGGGTTTTCTCCAGGTGCTCCAGTATCTTCCCACACTCCAAAGACGTACAGGTTGGTAGGTTAATCGGCACAGTAAAATTGTAAATCTTCCCTACTATGTATAGGATAGTGTCAGTGTGCGGGGATCGTTGGTCGGCACTTTAATAAGCCCTTTGGCCCACCTTGTTCATTCTAATCTTTAAAATACACTGATCCCATTTTAGGTCGTGTTCTCCTTTGCCTTGCCTGTTCAAGGACCTGACTAAATGTCTTTTAAAAGTAGTGATTGTAGCCGATTCCACCACCACCTCCTCAGGCAGCATGCTCCAGATATCAACCACTCTAAGTTTAAAAACTATACCCTCAGATCACCTTTAACACATCTTAAAACCATGGCTGGACACAAAGTGCTGGAGTAACTCAGTGGGTCAGGCAGCATCTCTGGTGAAAAAGGGTGGGTGAGGTTTCAGGTCGACACCTTTCTTCAGACCCTTTTTCTCCAGAGATGATGCCTGACCCGCTGAGTTACTCCAGCACAACTTTGGCTATCTTCAGTATAAACCAGCATCTGCAGTTCCTTCCTGCACACCTAAACCCATGGCTTCTTGCTTACTGGGAAACAAATTCTGAATGTCTACTCTCTGATTGCCTCCAACATTAAAATCCATGCACATCCACCCAACATCCACAACATAAAATTAGCAACCACTACAAGCAAAGGTTTCAGCATCTGCAAATGCCAACTCCATTAAATAAATATACCACAGAGATGCCAAAGCTGCAATCTAATTTTAAGCCCTCAAATAATAATTCAGGAAGGTGCAAGATTTTGCCTTTTGTTTCATCATAAGTAGGTCCTTGGGGTCTGGTATCCACAAGAATATCAAATTCAGTTTAAAGTCATGGACCTCTTATAATTAATGATAATAAGTGTTTGAACATCGACCTCAGCACAACACCTGCTGGGTAGCAGCAGCAAAACCTCTCCTCATGTATATGCCTTATTCGTGGACTACTTGCATCAAAGTGCTGGAAAGTTAGTGAAATACTCCCATGTGCTCTACCCAGGGGAACCAACAACTCCCTGGCCAACATCCATACTGTTGAGCCCCAAATTAACCCCAGTTAGTGCCACTGCTCAGGCCATAAGCCACATTTTCAAGGATTGTGTTCAGTTTTGGTCATCATGTTATAGGAAAGATGTTGTCAAGCTGGAAAGGGAGCTGAGGATATTTATAAGGAGGGGGGGGCGTGGGATGAAGAGATTGAGTAGTATTTTTTTTATCCCCCCCCCCCCCCCCCCCCCCCTCAACCTCAAACTCATGTCCTCTGGTTCTTGATTCTCTTACTCTGGGCAAGAGACTACCCGATCAATTCCTCTCAATATTTTGTACACCACCATAAGATCACCCCTCATCCTCCAAGGAATAGTGTCTTAGCCTGCTCAACCTCTCCCGATAGCTCAGGCCCTAGAGTTCTGGCAACATCCTCGTAAATCTTCTGTGCACCCTTTCCACCTTGACAAGATCTTTCCCACAATATGTAGCAATGTTACAAAATTTTGAGATTTAAAAAATCAAGTCTGCAATTTATCCCATCAGATAAAGCATAAAAAGAAGTTTAATTTGACACCTAATTCACTTTCATATCTTCAGTATTAAGAAAGTTATCGCCATTTTCATACTCGGAAATTAGCATCTTGTTCCCCATTGCCTTTCAATTGACTTAACTCAAAAGCTGTGATCTGGAACAGTTAAAAGCCCATAACTTTCTTAAACATTAAGAGAACTCAATGAAATTTTCAGTTATTATAGATTGAAGCATTCTGAAACAAATATGAAACAATCTTACTTGGATGACCTGAAATTAAAGCATATAATTAGTTAGTTATATAATTGTAGCCAATTACAAAATTCAATGATTAGACCTAAACATCTATCCATTTCTTAAGAAAAGATAAACTTTTTTTTAATTGTCTAAGTGTCCAAATAACATTCACAAAATAATCCACAATATAACATAATTTTTAAATCTAATTTTCATGAATTTCTGGGCGAAATGGAAGGAATCTAGTTTGATTCCTGTAAATTAATGTCATTTAAATCAACTAGCGAGTGGGTTTTATTCTGAAAATCAACCTTCCACCATGACTCTGTGCTTTACGGGACAGGCAGCATCTCTGGAGAGAAGGAATGGGTGACGTTTCGGGTCGCGACCCTTCTTCAGACTGATGTCAGGGCAGTGGGCTGTACAGAGATAAAATGTAGTCCAAGACAGTAAGACTGTTAGGAGAACTTGAAAGGGGAATGGGATGGAGACAGAGGGAAAGCAAGGGTTACTTGAAGTTAGAGAAGTCAATGTTCATACCGCTGGGGTGCAAGCTGCCCAAGTGAAAAATTAGGTCCTGTTCCTCCAATTTGTGCTGGGCTTCACTCTGACAATGGAGGAGGCCTAGGATAGAATGGTCAGATTGGGAATGGGAGGGGGAATGAAAGTGCTGAGCAACCGGGAGATCAGTTAGATTTAGGCAGACTGAGCGAAGGTGTTCAGGGAAATGATCGCCGAGCCTGCGCTTGGTCTCGCCGATATAGAGGAGTCCACACCTGGAACAGTGGATACAGTAGATGAGGTTGGAGGAGGTGCAAGTGAATCTCTGCCCTGCCTGAAAAGACAGTCGGGGTCCTTGGACGGAGTCGAGGGGGGAGGTAAAGGGGCAAGTGCTGCATCTCCTGCAGTTGCAGGGGAAATTACCTGGGGAGGGGGCGGTTTGGGTGGGAAGGGACGAGTTGACCATGGACTGATGAAGGGAACGGCCTCTGTGCAAAACAGAAAGAGGTAGAGATGGAAAGATGTGGCCAGTGGTGGGATCCCGTTGGAGGTGGCGAAAATGTTGGAGGATTATATGCTGTATGCGACGGCCGATGGGGTGGAAGGCGAGGACAAGGGGGATTCTGTCCTTGTTATGAATGAGAGCAAGAGCGGAACTGTGGGATATCGAGGAGACCCTAGTGAGAGCTTCATCTATAATGGAAGAGGGGAACCCCCATTCCCATAAGAAAGAGGACATCTCCGATGACCTGGCATGGAAAACCTCATCCTGGGCGCAGATGTGGCGTAGACGGAGGAATTGGGAGTAGGGGATAGAGTCTTTACAGGAAGCTGGGTGGGAATAAGAGTAGTCTAGATAGCTATGGCAGTCAGTTTGTAATAGATGTCAGTCAATATCTGTCTCCTGTGATGGAGCCGGTGAGATCTAAAACGGTAGAGTGATGTCAGAGATGGTCCAAGTGAATTTGAGTGCAGGATGGAAATTAGTGGTGAAGTTGATGAAGTCATTGAGTTCTGCATGGGTGCAGGAGGTAGCACCAATGCAGTCATCAATGTAACAGAGATAGAGTTCGGGGATAGGGCCAGTATACGCCTGGAACAGTGATTGTTCGACATACCCCACAAAAAGGCAAGCATAGCTGGGGCCTATGAAAGTGCCCATAGCTACGCCTTGGACTTGGAGGAAGTGGGAGGTCCCAGTTCTCCCACCAGTCTTACTGTCTCCAACTACATTTTATCTCAGTAACGCCCACTTCCCTGACATCAGTCTGAAGAAGGGTCTCGACCTGAAACATCACCCATTCCTTCACTCCAGAGATGCTGCCTGTCCTGCTGAGTTACTCTAGCATTTTGTGTCTTCCTTCGATTTAAACCAGCATCTGCAGTTCCTTCACTTTGCCCTGTGCTTCCTTTCATGAAACCAATTTGCTGTCCATTCAGCTATCTTTCCTTGAATCCCATGGGATCAAGCCTTCCAGGGCAGCCTACATGCAGAACCTTGTTGATTGCCTTACTGAAAACCGTGCATACAACGTCTACAGCTCTTACTTCATCAACCTTTTAGATCACATCCTCAAAAAACTCAATCAGGTTTGTGTGACTACTGTGATCGAGGGAGTGAGAATCTGAGGGAGTGAATATGAGAATGAGCACATGAAATCAGGGGATTTCAGGGGAGAGGAGAGAAAATAGCAGCAAGAAAGTGCAGGGAAAGAGCGGGAAAGATTAGGAGAGAGAATTAATGTGTATCAGAGCAAGCGACAGGTGGAGATAGAAAAGCAAGATGCTGAAAATTGAATTTTTGGGGAGGGTTAACAAATTTTTCCCAAACATTCTTTCCAGTCTTGGAACTGCAGCTGAAATGGTGTCCCCAGCTGAAAGAGAGATGAATTTAACCACTCAACCATTGACAACTGTCAGAAAACAAATGTTCCTTAATAAATTCAACTTGATCTGGATTGGTAACAGCACCCAAAAAATCTCTCTGGAAATTAAAATCTCAGTGAAGCTTGCACCATTCACATTGAGACTGATGAGAGAGAGACAGGAGCCATTCCAATGGATTTAAGGGTCAGGACTGATCATCCGAACCAACTGTAACCGAGCATAAAGAAATAAACTTCTGAATTAACAAGTAGCCACCTTGAACAAGTGTTTTAAATTCCTCTCTCTGCTCTGTACAACCAATCTTAAGGCACTTACATTATGTCATACCCTAAACATATTACGAGTGTAGAAGAGATGTACACAAACCCTCGCAATAACAGACCATGTGGGGTGTGGATGGTGTCTGTTATTGCCAATTGCCTGCTATAACAGGGTAAGGGGGATAAATATTAATGTTTAACCCAAGGCCAAGAGGGAAGAAATGTGGCGTCGGGGGAGGCGGCTTTAAACGAGGGGGAGTCACAGGCCGGGGAGCCGCAGAGGCCCCAGCCCACAAGCAGTGCACCACAGAGGCCCCGGCTCCATATGCAATTCGCCAGGGACTAGTCTGGCATTCCCGCTCCCTTCCTGCTGCTTGCTCGCTCTCTGCTCCCGCCACCAGAAGCACGCCATGTGGCGCCAGCTCCTTGGGTAACTGGTGGAAGTGGCGCAGTGCAACAGGACTCTCACACCGTTACCAGACAACCAAAGCACACGTTGCCAGGGTGATGCAGGTGCAATGGAGGCCAATGCATCTACATCCAACACTGGGGGACCTCGCTTTGCGGCAGCCGCTGCAAACCTGTGCTCAATGCAACCCTCTTCAATCGTCTTTTATAAGTTCGAGGAGCCAAATTAGGCCTTTCGGCCCATCAATTCAACTCCGTCATTCAATTATGACTGATCTCTTTCCCTCTCAACCCCATTCTCCTCATAACACCACACTAATCAAGAACCTGTCAATCCCTACCTTAAAAATCTCCAATGACTAGGTCTCCACAGCCATCTGCAGCAATGAATTCCACAGATTCACCACCAATTGACTAAAGAAATACCTCCTCATCTTCTTTCTAAAGGTACGTCCTTTTATTATGAGGCTGTGGCCTCCGGTCCTGGACTCTCCCAACAGTGGAAACATCCTCTCCACATAGACTCTATCCAGGCCTTTCACTGTTTTACTGCTCTCTCTCTCTCCCTGCCAGTGACTTTCAGCTGCGCTGCCTGCAGCCCGCTAACCTCCACCACGAATGGGCAGTTCGCTCCGCTATAACCAACCTCCATTTCATAAAGGTGTGTAATTGTGAGGGTTTATTGTATGGCAAAATATGGATGCATTTCAATTTAAAATTTAAACTTTCCTCCTCTCACACTTTATTGAAAACATCTTCCACACAGAGGTGGAAATACAGGAGGTGGCCAACCACCCATTCATTCTTCAGTGAGCTTGGAATCTCAGTATATACCATGCACAGGGCAGTGGGCCTGTAATGCTGGGATTCAAGGGTGGAGGGTTGAGCAATGGGACCCATTGGAATTGTACATTCAACTATTGCAGATGACATAAATATTGGAATAGAACATTGAATATTGGAATATTAAATACTACATAAAATATTACATAAAATATGAATATTACATTCAATATCACATATTATTTTATATTAATTTAAGAATTAATATTATTGGATTCATGATCTTCAATTAATATTATTTCAATTAATTCCATATTAATCAGAACATTGGAATATAGAACATTCAAATATTGCAGATGCCGTAAATTTTAAACAAAATTTAAAAAAACGCTGGAAGCACTCAACATGTGCGGAAGCAGAAGCAGAAACATTTCAGGTCTGGGTGGGTTCAGAATCTTAAAGGTCCAGGACCTGAAACGTCAACTATTACACCTTCCACAGATGCTGCCCGACCTACTGAGTTTTTGGAACATTTTCTGTTTCAGCTATTAGAATCGACAAGTTTGTTGTCCAGAATGGCTTGGATGTGTTTAATATTGGTCATGTAACATCGATAAAGCCACAAAAAATAGGAAGAGGAGTAGGCCACACAGCCCCTCCAACCACTTCTGTCATTCAGTAATATCTATCTCTATCCAGATCAGAAGACATTGGTAGTGAGACAAGCTGATGAGGCATAGACCTCTAAAATATCAGAGCCCAATCCTACCCCAGAATGCCAGAATCCCCATGCTGGTTTCATAATTTGGGGCAGCACGGTGGTGCAGCAGTAGAGTGGCTGCCTTGCAGCACCTGAGACCCGGGTTCCATCCCTGACAACAGGTGCTCTCTGTACGGAGTTGTACATTCTCCCTGGGTGGGTTTTTTGCTCCGGGTGCTCGGGGTTTTTTCCCCGCACTCCAAAGGCACACAGGTTTGTACGTTAATTGGCTTCACTATATATATTTTTTAATTATTATTATTTTTTAAATTTAAATTGTCCCTAGTGTGTAGGATAGTGCTGGTGTACAGGGTGATTGCTGGTCAGCAAGGTACAGGCACAGTGAAAATATTGCTTTCGGAAGATTCACAGGCACAAAGGCTCAGACAAACACAAATTAAACATAAATTCTTCGGGACAGTGACAAGAAAAACGAAGACTGCGCAAAGACTTTTGGAGATTCTATGAGCAAATAGAAAGATGCTATATAAATCTCAGTGTGTAGAAAAGAGCTGCAGTTGTCAGTTGATATTGAAGGTAGACAAAGTACTGGAGTAACTCAGTCAGCAGTATCGCTGGAGAAAAAGGATGGGTCATGCATCGGGTCATCTGAAGAAGGGTTCCAACCCAAAACATCACCCATCCTTTTTCTCCAGAGGCGCTGCTTGACCCGCTGAGTTACTCCAGCACTTTGTGGCTACCTTCTATATAAATCTCCGACTTTTCTTGTCAATTGAATCATTCAACTCTCTATTATGGGAACTGAAGTAAATCAATTAGCTACTGAGCCTGTTCCACGATTCAATTAATTTGTGGCTGATCTGTATATTAACTCCATCTGCCTTATTGGCTAATAGCTTGGCCTTGCAAATATCTATCCAAGTTTTAACACATTCACCTCCACCATCTCTGCCCCAACTTTCTCTAGACTTCTTGCAGAAGACAGTTCCAGATGTCTCCGAAGTTGGGCAAAATGCCTTGTATGAATTTTAGAACGATGTGTCCCAGTGTTACAGAAATGCACACCAAAATGTCTCATTCAGTTTCCCACACCACAAATGCTGCCTGATCTTCTGTCCAGCTGACAAAGCACATGTTTTGTTTAGTTTAGAGACACAATGTGGAATCAGCCAGTTCAGCTCACTGAATTCACATCGACCAACAACCACCTATACACTAGTTTAGAGATACATCGTGGAAACAGGCCCTTCGGCCCTCTGCCTCCGTGCTGACCGGTGATTCCTGTAAACTAGCACTAGGGATAATTTTACAATGTTTACCAAAGCAAATTAACCTACCAATTTGCACGTCTTTGGCTTGTGGGAGGAAACTGGAGCACCCGGTGAAAACTCATGCAGTCACAGGGAGAAAGTACAAACACTGTACAGACAGCACACATAGTTAAGATTGAATCTAGGTCTCTGGCGCTGCAAGGCAGCAACTCTACTGCTGTGCTGCCCTTAAATGGATGATAGGCAATACAGAAAAAAGTGGAGTTTATAGCAAGCTTGAGTTTCAAATTGTGCAGCAATTTTGAACAATAGCTATTGACAGCACAGCATTTCAGCTTATATGATATAGTTGTACAATAATTCAGCAGTCACATAATTATGGTGAAGAGTGACAGGCACAATAACATTCATTTCATATCAAAGACTACTTTTTCTTCCCTTCCACAAGAAGACTCTGGAGAGGAAGCTAGAACAACGAGGAGTAATGTCACAAACCTCAGAATAATTATCATTTGCCATTTTACATGGAGCAAAACATTAAACTCAACGTTCAATTTTCCAATAAAACAGCAAAGTGATGGCATCTCCACGAACATTGTCAGTTGAGCAATAGGTTTAAGTGTTCAATCAGATAGAATTCCGTAGTCTATTGAAGCATCAAAAAAGAACAAACCGATAGAACAACTTCCCTTACTTAAGTGTATAATCTCCATTGGGAGATCAATTTCGCCAACATTGAGGCACAACCACTGCCTTTAGTTTGGCAATAGTTCAAACTTCTCAATTCCAAACCTTTTTCTTTACAACGTCAAGTTTCTTACTTCAACCAACTAACTAAATTATGCATATGTTGAGCTGTTCCTCTGAACATCTTGATGAACCACAGTTTGAGTGGAGCATGTTTTTCCTCTTCAAATTTGCTCCATCATTTTGTAGATGCAACATGCAAGCTTTTTTCTCGAGGCAATAGATTTTGTGGTACCGTGCAGGCAAGCAATCTAAATAAAGCACTCACTCCAGTAACTAAAGGGGAATGAGTTGTTCCAAATTTTGGTTGGACCTCAAATCCAAATTTGAACCTCAAGTCCAAATCTTATTTTAATCCTTTGTACCATCTTTAAATACAACTTCAAAATAGTCTAAAGGTTGATTGGTTTTCTTTTAGTGATTTTCACTGTACAGGGCTGGGTTGAGAGCACACTTGCACCACTGTCTGCTGATTTGGTCACCTCATTTAAGAAAGGTTATAATAACTTGAGAAATTACAGTAATTTCAGTGGATTCCTGTTGATGAAGGGAATGTCTTATGAGGAAAAGATTTTCTTATGGTTGAACAAGTGGAGTTTATTAGTTTAGTTTGGTGATACCGCATGAAAACAAGCCATCAGCCCATTGAGTCCACGCCAACTAAAGGGGCTGTCCACTTTAGTGACCTAATTGGCGAGTTTAGAAGAGTTTGCCCTCGACTCATACTTGCAGCATGGTCGACACAAGGTCCTAGGAGGTCTTTGTAACTCTCCTTCATGCCAGAGAGTGGTCCCCACGTACCAGAAGCCTCAGCTAGGTCACGGCATAATTTTCAACATGCTGAAAAATGCCCGCGAGTAAAAAAAGGTCGCCATGGATTGTTTTTTTTATATTCATAAGTTTAGTCGAAGTAGGTCATAATGTTAATATTGGCTAAATTAAAGACACCATAAAATGGAGGAGCCCTGCACTTGTCAGAATTGCTTAACCCTTGTCAGCTGAACTTTACAGGCTTTGATTGGCGCCAGCCAGCCTAGGCCCAGACTGATATGCAGGATGGTAAGGGGTCCAGGTGTTCTCCCTGTTTCTCTTAAATTGTGGAATTCTCTGCCTCAGAGGGCAGTGGAGGCAGGTTCTCTGGATGCTTTCAAGAGAGAGCTAGATAGGGATCTTAAAAATAGCAGAGTCAGGGGATATGGGGAGAAGGCAGGAATGGGGTACTGATTGGGGATGATCAGCCATGATCACATTGAATGGCGGTGCTGGCTCAAAGGGTCAAATGGCCTACTCCTGCACCTATTGCCTATAACATGTATAGCGGTTTTGCAAACTAACCTTAAATGCATAATTTCTATTGGATCGCTGCAAAAGCATTGTAAACAGTATAAATAATATTGCAAGATGGTCATCCTGTTAATTGATAATTGGTCAAACTGTTGAGCCTTGGAGAAAGTGTTTGAATCTCAGGGGGTGGGATGGGGGTGGAGTGACCAAGGAAAACCCACCCAGTCACAGGGAGAACGTGTAAACTCCACACAGACAGCACCCGAGATCAGGATGGAACCCGGGTTCCTGGCAATGCGAATCAGCAGCGTCACTTTGCCACCTACTTATTATCCAGAGAGTGGTGAGATGATTAAAATTCCAGGATGGTGTGGGAATAACTGAGACCATGGATTTAGTGACACCCACTATGAATGATGGATAGGGTCTGCTGTGAAAACATTAGATAAGTGTGCGATTCAGTTAGTGGGCCGGCAGTCAGAGTTTTGAATCACTTATCCAGAGATACGAATTTCTCAATATGTCATGAAGGTAATTTAAATTCATGCAACAAATAATATAGTATAATCAGTGGTGTTAATCATGAAACTCCTGTGATGTAGCAAAAACCCTCTGGTTCTAGGATTCCATCAGGGGAAGAAACTCTGCCACCTTTACTTAGTCTGACTACACACCCATGCCATGTGGTTGGCATTTAACTAGACTTTAGAGTGGAAACAGGCCCTTTGGCCCATCAAGTCCACCCTGACCAGCGATCACCCCATATACTAGCACTATCCTACACACTAGAGACAATTAACCTACAAACCTGCACATCTGTGGAATGTGGGAGGAAGCCGGAGCACCCGGAGATACCCACATGGTCACAGGGAAAATGTACATACAGACAGCACCCACAGTCAGCATCGAAGCCGGGTCTCTTGCTCTGTAATGCAGCAACTCTACCACTGTGCCATCCTAAACTCAATCGTGAGTTAGGAAAAGTTAGATGCAGGCAATAGATGATAGAATTGCCAGTCACGACAACATCCTGGAAATGAATAAAATGCAGAGTTTAGAGATACAGCGTGAAAACAGGCCATTCGGTCCACAGCGACCATCAATCACCTATAAACTAGGGACAATTTACAGAAGTCAATTAACCTACAAAATCTGCACATCTTTGGAGCGCCAGAGGAAACCGGAGCACCTGGAGAAACCTCCCGCAGTCACAGGGAGAACATACAAACTCCGTGCAGACCTGCTGAGTTATTCCAGCACTTAGCATTTGTTCCCAAAACATTTTTTTCAATATAGTGCAATTATGTGACCGTTCACATTAGTACATGCTCCCCCACATACAAACCTGTTGACAGAATTATATCAATTGTATAGCACAGAAACAGATTTAAACTGGAGATAGACACAAACTTCCAAAGGAACTCAGCAGGTCATGCAGCATCTTTTGTGAAAAAGGATGCTGTTTCAAGTTGGGACCTTTCTTCTTCAGACTGACAGTAGGGGGAATGAACTGAAGAAAAAAGCCCAAAACTGGTCTTTGCCAGTGCTTCAATTTGACACTAGCTTCGTCCCAGCAATTTATTGAACCTTAGCGTTACACACTACTAGTTCTTGGCTCAAGCTATTACAGTGTACCCCGTATTACCGCCAAATAAAGCGGTGTCAACTTCATGTGGAAACAATAAAAACTAATAAAGCTAAACTAGTTGGATTTAATGGGACAAATAAAGGGTTTGCATTGTGGAAAATCCTGATACAGATAGATGGGATGTATTCCCTGAAATCTAACACAGAAATACAGGATCTTTCTCCAAAATTTCTTATTGGAGTTACTATTGATTGCTTTATATTTAGGATCCAAATCAAGGACTCCCAAGCAAGTGGGAATGTTTTCTCTGCCTCCATGTTACACAGCCTTAATATTATAAAGATAGTTATTGGGTTACATCTTAAATTTCACCTTTCAGAAAGTTACAATTTGTGTCTTTCCTCAATTCTGGTCATTTTCCTGTGAATTCTTTTCAGATCTTCCCAATGTCCTCAACTCTTTTATAAGATGGATGCCTTTGGTCTTCATTCCATCTTTTTCAACCCTTTTATACAAACTTCCTGTACTGTGATCACTTTTCCCCAGATGTTCACTTACAAATCTGACCTATTTACAATTACAAGGTCCAGCCATCATTCTTCAGGGAGAGTAGGCATGGACAAGTTAAAAAATATTATTCCCTTTCACCACCTCTTTATTTGGGAGGAAACATCTTTATTCCAGTTTGCTGTCTAGGTGTTATAGCTTCACAGTGTCAGGAAACAGGCCATTTGGCCCAACTTGCCAATGCCAACCAACATGCCCCATCTACACTAGTCCCACCTGCCTGCATTTGGCCCATAAAACTCTAAACCTGCCCTATCCATGTACCTGTCCAAATGTTTTTTAAACATTACGATAGTACCCACCTCCTCAGGTAGCCCATTCCATACACCTACCACCTTTTGTGTAAAGAAGTCACCCTTCATGTTCCTATTAAATCTTTCTTCCCTCATATAGAAACATAGAAAAATAGGTGCAGGAGTAGGCCATTCAGCCCTTCGAGCCTGCACCACCATTTAATGTGATCATGGCTGATCATCCAACTCAGTATCCCGTACCTGCCTTCTCTCCATACCCCCTGATCCCTTTAGCCACAAGTGCCACATCTAACGCCCTCTTAAATATAGCCAATGAACTGGCCTCAACTACCTTCTGTGGCAGAGAATTCCAGAGACTCAACACTCTCTGTGTAAAGAATGTTTTCCTCATCTCGGTCCTAAAGGAATTCCCCCTTATCCTTAGACTGTGACTCACCTTAAACCTATGCCTACTCTGGGTGAAAGACACTGTGTATTTAACCTTTCTATTCCTCTCCTGATCTTATACACCTCTATAAAATCTCATCCTCTTACGCTCAAAGCAAAGCTAATCCATTGCCAATCTGCTGTTAATCCCATAATTTCTACATCATAATGGGATAAAGAAACATCACTACATTTTTTAAACAAATCACAGTAGAGTTCTGCCAGTACACAGGAGCTTTACTGATATCAGTGTGCATGTGGCTGTTCTTTGAAGGAGCCAATTAATTTGCCCGACTCCTCTGCTCTTCCCCACAGCTCTGCAACTTGAAAGTTTTATCCAATTCCTTCGTTAGAAGTTATCCTTGTATCAACCTTTGGACTTGAACATGAGCTTGTCAGACAGCGCAATCCAACTTAATGCAATTTCCCTGCACTCATTTTGGTGTTTCTTTTAACAAATTTGCAAAACTTTCCTTTTAAAAATATAACAATCATTTCAGCTATTTCACCACCTTCAAAGAAAAGTTGCTTTTTGGATTTGCAGGAGCGGTCAACTTTAAAAAGTTTACATGGAAATATCTATGGCATCAGAGCAAGTGAAGATGTACTACAATTCTAATCACGCTGCTTTGCAGTCAGCACAACATAACAACAAATAAACCTCAGGAGAACCTAGAGATTCATCTGAATTCCTGACACTTATTTCACATCAATACAATTCAGATTGCCAACTCTGGTAGAACATGCAAAGTAATATCCACAAGCTTGATGACTGAAGAGCACTTACTCCATTAAATGTACAAATTAAATTAAACAACCAACGTAGGTGCAGTAATTAAAATGGACTTACTAAAATGGTATTAAATAAGTAACTAGATGCAAACGTACTTACTCCTGAAAGGCATACAAAGCAGAGAGAAAGTCATATCTTCCTGGTGCCATTATGGGTTTGCTGTATTCAAGCTTTATTCAAGTTCACTTCTTATTTAAATAGTCGTGTGTGTGTTTGTTTGTTTGTTTGTTTGTTTGTTTGTTTGTTTGTTTGTTTGTTTGTTTGTTTGTTTGTTTGTTTGTTTGTTTGTTTGTTTGTTTGTTTGTAGAGGGTTGTTTTCCATTACCCCTTATCCATTTGCTCAGTATCTCCAATTGCTGACATCATTGGAATGCATTCTTGGAGGAATTGTCACCTGACTTCACTTACAAGCGCTCCTCACCCACTATCCATCTTGTCATTGGTCTCTCAAACCATCCATCGCCAGAGCACCCCATCCTCCAGAGCCAATTAGGATGTGAACCAACCCTTAAGTCATTTGAATGCTTGATTCCTGACTGCAAACACCTGTCTTGATTCTCCCTTCCATTTCCAGAGCAAAGGAAATGGATGCAAAAGCAAGTTGGACTGGACATCCTTGTATATGTGAGAATGTGCATTTAAAGGGCACTGCACAGGGTGCCAGTGCCTTGTGCGAGCAGATGATGTACATGCTCAACCCACAAGGCATCATGTGTATAAGTATTGTAACACCACAAAAATCCAGAACCTGGATTTCCAGAGGATGTGGGTTTAAGGTGAAGCTGGAAAGATTTCATAGGAATCTGAGGGGTAACTTTTTGACACAAAGGGTGGTGGGTGTATGGAACGAGCTGTCAGAGGTGGTAATTGAAACAGGGACTATTGCAACATTTAGGAAACATTAAGACAGGTACTTGGATAGAACAGGTTTAGAGGGATATGGGCCAAACGTAGGCAGGTGGGACTAGTGTAAATGGGACATGTTGATCTGGTGTGGATGGGACATGTTGGACATGTTAAGCCGAACGGCTTGTTTCCACGCCATATGACAAAGATCTATGAGATTTTGGCAGTCCTGGATTAGCAGATTTTCAAGACTATTTGATGTTTCTCTTACGAATACCCAATCACAGTGAATTATTTCACTTTTTGTCTACTTGTTATACATTGGTATAATTAGTTTTCCAGTGAACCTGCTGAGTTTAAAGGGAGCAGGAAACAAACAAGACTCTGGGGCAAGCTCTGACTACGACGTATGCGAAGAGCAAGGCTGGTATGAGTGTGAACCGGGGTCTTGCTTTTCCGCAGCCTCGAGGTCGGCTGAGGGAGGCTCCCCCAGGGCACAAAGGTGGACAGGCAAGGAGAGGGACATCAGTTGGATGGGTGATCAGCCGAAGGAGACGACTGGAGGGATGCAGCAACCTAGGGCTCGTCTGGATCGGGCTCTGCTCCATAAGACCTAGAGCGTGGATGGGAACTTTGGAATGGACCCAAAGCATGGCGCCTCTTCCATGTGGTCTTCGTGGATTATTTCTGTTCACTTTGCTAATCAGTTTAGTTTATTGTCACGTGTACTGAGATACAGTGGAAAGCTTTTTGTTGCATGCTATCCAGTCAGCGGAAAGGCAATAGATGACTACAATTGAGCCATCCACAGTGTACAGATACAGAATAAAAGGAATAATGTTTAGTGCAATATATCGGGGATTGTGCTTGGGCATGGCAATACTTTACTGAACTGTACGCAAAAAAACAAAATAATTTCCTGTGCGTCTGTACGTGTGACAATAAAGCATGATCGGCCATTGATTGCAAACCCACCGCGTTCCTGACCCCTTGGTGTTCTGAATCCCAATCTCTGGTACCTCCTGCAGGGGTGGAAGATTGCAACCTTCACGTGGTCCACCCTGTTTCAACAAATGCAATCAACCTGGCATGCACAAACAGAAGATCAAACAGAACAAGTTGTCTTACAACTAGGCTGTGCACGCCAAGAAGAAGTACCTGCTGCACACTTGGCCCATAGTCGGACCCTTGTCCAGCTGCATTCCAGAACCCAGCTCTTGCCATGCTCCTTGCTTGCACATTGAGGATCCCCAGCTCGTATTCCAGACAAACTATTGACCCACACGCTGGACTATCATCATTACCAAACAAGCAGATGATAGATTATGGAGTTCCGATCTATTGCGATTCCTGACCACCTCTGCAATTGTGTAGGAAGGAACTGCAGATGCTGGTTAAAACCGAAGATAGACACAAAATCCTCGAGTCATTCAGCGGGACAGGCAGCATCTCTGGAGAAAAGGAATTGGTGACGTTTCCGGTCGAAACCCTTCTTCATAAGGTCATAAGGAATAACAGTAGAATTAGGCAATTTGGCCCATCAAGTCTACTCCACCATTCAATCATGGCTGATCTATCTCTTCCTCCCAACTCCATTCTCCTGCCTTCTCCCCATAACCTCTGACACCTGTACTAATCAAAGTCTGAAGAGGGGTCAATGTTCATGGATAGGACAGATTTAAAGGGATATGGACCAAGTGCAGGCAGGTGGAACTAATGTTGGCCGATGTGGGCAAGTTGAGCCGAAGGGCCTGTTTCCACACTGTATCACTCTATGACTCCCTAAGGGTCTTGACCCAAAATGTCACCCATTCCTACTCTTCAGAGATGCTGCCTTTCCAGCTGAGTTACTCCAGCATTTTGTGTCTACCTCTGCAATTGCATGATTCCTTTCCTCTCTCAATAGACAATAGACAATAGGTGCAGGAGTAGGCCATTTGGCCCTTGGAGCCAGCACCACCATTCACTGTGATCATGGCTGATCATCCACAAGCAGTACCCCGTTCCTGCCTTCTCCCCATATCCCTTGACTCCGCTATCTTTAAGAGCTCTATCTAACTCTCTCTTGAAAGCATCCAGATAATTGGCCTCCACTGCCTTCTAAGGCAGGGAATTCCACAGATTCACAACTCTCTGGCTGAATTTTTTTTTCCTCATCTCTGTTCTAAATTGCCTACCCCTTATTCTTAAACTGTGGCCCCTGGTTCTGGAGTCCCCCAACATTAGGAACATGTTTCCTGCCTCTAACGTGTCCAATCCCTTAATCATATATGTTTCAATAAGATTCCCTCTCATCCTTCTAAATTCCAGTGTATACAAGCCCAGACACTCCATTCGATCAACATATGACAGTCTCGCCATCCTGGGAATTAACCTCGTGAACCTCCGCTACACACCCTCAATAGCAAGAATGTTAATTCTCAAATTTGGAGATCATAACTGCACACAATACTCCATTTCTGGTCTCAGTAGGGCCATGTACAACTGCAGAAGGACCTCTTTGTTCCTGTACTCAACTCCTCTTCTTATGAAGGCTAACATTCCATTAGATTTCTTCACTGCCTGCTGTACCTGCATGCTTACTTTCAGTGACTGATGACCAAGGACCCCCAGCAACCTTCACGGGTCCGCCCTGTTTTTTACCACCAAAGTGGATAACCTCACATTTATCCACATTAAACAGCATCTGCCATACATCTGCCCACTTACCCAACCTGTCCAAGTCACCCAGCATCCTCCTAGCATCCTGCTCACAGTTCGCACTGTCCTCCCAGCTTTGTGTCATCTGCAAATTTGCTCATGTTGCAATAGACAATAGACAATAGGTGCAGGAGTAGGCCATTTGGCCCTTCGAGCCAGCACCGCCATTCAATGTGATCATGGCTGATCATCCCCAATCACTACCCCTTTCTTTGCTTCTCCCCATATCCCCTGACTCCGCTATTTTTAAGTCCTATCTAGCTCTCTCTTGAAAGCATCTTTTAATCCCTTCATCTAAATCATTAATGTATATTGTAAATTGCTGCGATCCCTGCACCGAGCCTTGTGGTACCCCACTAGTCACTGACTGTCATTCTGAAAGGGACCTGTTAATCCCTACTGGTTGTTTCCTGTCTGCCAACAGATTTTCTATCCACGTCAGCACTCTACCCCCAATACCATGTGCTCTTGCCCACTAATCTCCTACGTGGAACCTTATCAAAGGCTTTCTGAAAGTCCAGGTACACTACATCCACTGGCTCTCCCTTGTCCATTTTCCTGTTTACATCCTCAAAAAAATCCAGAAGATTAGTCAAGCATGATTTCCCCTTCGTAAATCCATGCTGACTCAGACCCATCCTGTTACTGCTATCCAAATGTGCCGCTGTTTCATCTTTTATAATTGACTACTGCATCTCTCCCACCACTGATATCGGGCTAACTGGTCTATCATTCCGTTTTCTTTCTCCAGCCTTTCTTAAAAAGTGGGATATGGTGTATGGAACGAGCTGAGGCAGGAACTATCACCAAAACTCCCATGTGTTTTGGAAACAATGAGAAGTTATCACAGGGGTATAAGGGGCATCAGCAGAGATCAGTTATACACAGGCAAAGTCTAAACGTTATCAGATGTATACAGGCAAAGTCTAAACAGGCAAGGCACTTAAACACGCAATTCTTGCAAGAGAATGGATAAGTGGTCTTGGTGACACCATACAATAAATCAGTTCATCAAAAGAGTTCTGTGTTCCTCCAGCCATTTAATGATAAATGCTCAGTTAACCAATCACTCAATTATCAGATGTCATTTTTCACTTCACGAGTTCAGGTAATGCAAGAAGTGCCACCGTCTTGTCAATCCAGGGAAGTCATGCAGAAGCAGAAATCTATTATTGCAGTCAACCTCAAAGACTAAAGACGCTGATGTCACTTTGCAGCAATCCGCTTTGAATATGGTTAGCAAAACAACTGCTACTGACTTAACAGTTATTCCATGCTACACACAACAGGGAGATTAATGATTTTTTTGTGTGTTTGTTTGCAGAGCTCGCTTCTCATCCTCCTTCTTCAAACTCTGCCAATGACAAGGACAAGATGAGCAGGTGCATGAGGACAACGCTGCCTCGGAGTTGTCCTTCAAGTCACACACCGTCCCAACATGGAAATATGTCACCGTTCCTGCATCAGAACTGGGTCAAAGCTTTGAAACTCCCTCCTCAACTCCACTTTGGGACTGCAGTGAGTCAAGGAGGCAGTGAGTCAAGGGTAACTAAGGTCGCTTCACGTGCATCTGCCTCCCCAACAGCATGCACCATCTTGCGATTTGAATAAAGGGAACTCTTATTTCATTCAGGACTGCAGAAGAGACAATGTAACCACACAGAGTCAAATTATCGACTGACAACCTACTCAACATAGGATTCATGAGAAATGCCTGAGCCGTGGCATAAAGGTTCACAATAATTAATGTCTTTGAATTATTGGAGCTCCAGATTAAAGGGGCCGTAGTAGATAGACTAAAGGGATCAGCACGAATGAAAACAAAAAGAACCAGAGGGCAAAGGTCAAAACCAGAGGACAAAGGTGAGAACCAGAGGGCATTGGTTTAAGGTGAAGGGGGAAGGATTTTATAGGCATCTGAGGGGTAACATTTTCACACAAAACGTTATGGTGTATGGAGCAAGCTGCTGGAGGAAGTAGTTGAGGAAAGACCTATCGCAACGTTTAAGATACATGGATAGGACAGGTTTGGTGTAGTCTGGGCCAAATGCAGGCAGGTGGGACTAGTGTAGATGGGACATGTGGGTCGGTGTGGGCATGTTGGGCTGAAGTGCTAGTTTCCACATTTCATGCCTCTATGACCCTATTT
Source organism: Raja brachyura (assembly GCA_963514005.1). The sequence goes on along the minus strand of OY740795.1, from coordinate 23,625,525 downwards.
ACATTCACATTGTGTCTTTCCTGGCCTCAAAATGCTGACTGCACGTTACCGCTAATTAATACTCATTTGTAATTTAGGGAACGTTTCTGCTAATTCTACATACAGAAATATTGCACGAAGAGCAATGTGTTGCTGGTGGTTGTACTGATGGTTGATGGTGGAACACAGAGCAGAGGCTCATTACTATCTTTGAAATGGTGTCGCAAAATCTCATATCAACAGGTAAGATGAGACTTCAGGTTAGGATCTAATCAAAATGAAGGCACCTTGCTCAGAGCTGCCAATGTCATGTATTTGAGCATCCAGTGGGGATTGAACTGCTTGCCTTTAGAAAGAGGTGTGTAGGGATGAAGCTGTTCCTGAACCTGGTGGGCCCACACCATCAGGCTGAGGAACAGCTACTTTCCTACAACTATCGCTCTCTTGAACCGACAAGCACAATCATAACCCAACCTCACCAACGGCACACAGTGCACCACCTCCTCTGTACTATGGACTCGTTTTCTCATTATGTATTTTCACAATAGGGCGGCACAGTGACGTAGTGGTAGAGTTGCTGTCTTACAGAGCCAGAGACCTGGGTTCGATCCGAACTATGGGTGCTGTACCTTCTCCCTGTGACCACGTGGGTTTTCTCCAGGTGCTCCAGTTTACTCCCACACTCCAAAGATGTGCAGGTTTGTAGGTTAATTGGCTTCGGTAAAATTGTAAATTGTCCCTAGTGTGTAGGATAGTGCGAGTGTACGGGGTGATCACTGGTCTGCACGGTCTCGGTGTGCCGAAGGGCCTGTTTCCGCTCCGCATCTCTGAAGTTTAAAGTCTAATTATGTCTTGGTTATGCACAGTCTTTTTCTTTTCACTGCCTTGTAGAAGTGTAGGTGTTATTTAGGTTGAATTAAGGCTTTTTAAAATCTGAGTTGATGTGATTGTGCTGCTGCTGCAAGCAGGATTTTCATTGTACCTGTACCTCACCATACTTGTGCACACAGCAATAAACCTGACATGACTTGGCGTCAAGTGTGGAGCCACAACGCTCGACAGACCCAAATATCTCTGCTTCCCAGTTGACAGTGATGGATTATCCCAAAGAGACTTTGCGAATCTATGCCTGGAATGACGCCCATTCAAGTAACATTGTAAACTCTGATTCACAACCATGGACAGCGCTATGGTCTGCAGCTATTTATAATTAAGGCGGCACTTCACCACCCGTCCTGTGTGACAGAAACTGGCAGGTGGTATAGACCACTTAAGGACTTGGCTCGATGGTGTGCGAATCACTCCACTGCAGAACGTACTCCAGATATGTTGACTCCATGCTGTTCGGGAATGGGCTCACTCAAAAATCAAAAGCAAAGAGTCAAAGATAGCTGAAGGGGAGAAGCAGCGAGTCCTTCACGGTTGTAGGGCACAGCACATCAAACGTCCCATCCCTGCCACTTAGGAGTCAGGCAAAGTTTGCTTGATTGCTTTATACTGGATTTTCAATGTTGAAAACAGATGTCACAAAGGGTGAACCTAACCTTGAGAATTCTACTTGGTTCATACGCTTTACTTTTAAACCCTCCGGAGGATTCCCACTCTCCCCTGTTCAATCGAGAGTCGCACAGGCATTACTGATGGTGATAATGCTCACAGGTCAGGGATCTCCTCCATGCAATCCTTGTTATGTAGCAGGCTGTTTGTTTAAAGCAAGGCATTGTAACCTTGGATGGGCCCAGAGTGCTGGAGATATTCAGAGGGTCAGGCAGCATCTGTGGAGAAAATGGATAGGTGTTGTTTTGGGTTTGGACCCTTCTTCAGAACCTCAGCCCCAACCCGAAACTTAACCTATCCATATTCTCCCGAGATGCTGCCTGACCCAGTGGGTTACTCCAGCACTCTGTGTAGTTTATTGGTATTTAAGATTCAGATTCAGATTCAGATTCAATTTTAATTGTCATTGTCAGTGTACAGTACAGAGACAACGAAATGCATTTAGCATCTCCCTGGAAGAGCGACACAGCAAATGATTTGAATAAATAATAATAAGTGTCCGGGGGGGGTGATTGGCAGTCACCGAGGTACGTTGTTGAGTAGCGTGACAGCCGACGGAAAGAAGCTGTTCCTGGACCTGCTGATTCGGCAACGGAGAGACCTGTAGCGCCTCCCGGATGGTAGGAGGGTAAACAGTTCATGGTTGGGGTGAGAGAGGTCCTTGGCGATGTTGAGCGCCCTCCGCAGACAACGCTTGCTTTGGACAGACAATATTGGTGTATAATTAATATTGGTGTATTGAGATACAGACACTCCTGGGCTTGCATAAGTCAGATGTTACGTGAGTCAGAATATGATGTGGGAACAGCGAACTGGCTGCTGCAATGGAAGTAGCACACTACTCGTGAGATGTGCAACTTGGAAATAAAGCAGTGGGATTAAAGAATTGTTTACGTAAATTCAAGTTTATGTAAGCCTGTACAATGCAAAACGTTATTTGTGTGCTATCCAGTCAAATCATACTATGCTATCAGTACAAACAAGCTCTGCACAAGTACAGCAGGCAGAACAAAGAAAAAACCACAGCAATACAGTATATACCTGCCACCTTACAGCGCCAGAGACCCGGGTTCGATCCTGACTACGGGTGCTGTCTGTACGGAGTTTGTACATTCTCCCTGTGACCAGGTGGGGTTTCTCCGTGTGCTCTGGGTTCCTCCCACACCCCAAAGCTGCACAGGTCTGCAGGTTAATTGACTTCTGTAAATTGCAAATTGGCCCTAGTGTGTAGGACAGTGCTAGTGTATTGCTGGTCAGCATGGACTTAGTGGGCCGAAGGGCCTGTTTCCGCGCTGTATCTCAAAACTAAACTAAATACAAAATCACTTATCTTTTCAAAACTATCATCCAATCAAATCAGCATGACAATAACCTGTTTCCGACTTCAAAACCCTTCCAGAATTAATTAAAGTGGAAATTTATTTGCTGTTTCTTTTTAAAAATTCAGTGTATTCAGGCACAGCTTTGTCTGACTGTGTTTATAGGTGGTTAAGATTCCAATGTGGTAGACATTGATGCATCTTCTCCAGTGGATTTAAATAATAAACAATTCATTAGTCTGCTTTAGCAGTAGGAAAAAAAATATATCCATATGCCATAAAGATTTTAATCTTCTCTTGGTTGCAAGCCAGAGGAGGTTTACCAGACATTGAAACCGGTTGGCAGAGAGCGTCATGCAGGCAGTCGTTATTGAAGGGGAAAATAAAAAATGTGCGGTCAGGGTACAAGATCAGGAACAGTTAAGAGTTGGCATTCAATCACAAGCCAAATGAGATAGAATGATAGAGAAATGCAGCACAGAAACAGACCTAGTCGGTGCTGACCATCAAGTACTTCTTTGCATCGTAATCCCATTTTATTCTCTCCACATTCAAAAGAGTGATTGAGTCGTACATTACGGAGACAGGCCCTTTGTCCAAACCAGCCCACACCGACCAACATGTCCCATTTACACTAGCCTCACCAGCCTATGCTCGGCCCATATCATTCCAAACCTGTCCTATCCATGTACCTGTCCAGATGCTTCTGAGACATTGTGATAGTACCTGCCTGAACTACCATCTCCAGCAGCTCGTTCTATACATCCACCACTCTTTGTGTGAAAAAGTTATCCCTCAGGTTCCTGTTAAATCTTTTCCCCTTCACCTGAAACCTAGGTCTATTGTCTATTGTCTATGTCCTCTGGTCCTCGATTCCCCTTCTCTGGGTGCATGTACCCAATCTATTCCTCACATAATGTTGTACACCTCTATAAGATCATCCCTCATCCTCCTGTGGTCCAAGGAATAAATTCCATGCCTCCTATCCTAATCTCTCCCTAGAGATCAGGCCCTCGAGTCCTGGCTACATCCTCGTAAATCTTCTCTGCACCCTTTCTAGCTTGAGAACATCTTTTCTACAACATGGTGCCCAAAACTGAACAGACTGTCCACATTCTACTACTCACCAACACACAAGGGTCATTTGCAGAGGCCAATTAACCGACCAACTCACGCGATTGTGGAACAAAACCAAAGCACCTGTTGGAAGTCTGTCTGGTCACAAGGAAAAGTGCAAACTCCACATAGACAGCACTAGAGGTCAGGCTTAAACCTGGAGTCGTGATGCACCAGCTCTACTAACTGCGCCACTGAGCCACCTTTTCTGGTGGGATACCATGGTGTCTTCTTCATTTTGTATCATTGCAAAATAAGACAGATAATACTATTATGAAGACTCCGACACTGTAATCCCGGAGGGAAAAAAGTACTTGCGGAACTCAGGACTGTATCTCTAAAGTCTAAAGACTCCATCAGTAACAATAATGTTTTATTTAAAAATAGATGTGAACACTAATGAGTATGGATGGGTGTATATGTATATTGAATGCATGGATTATTAAATGTATAGACACTGACAAGGTACAGATTTTTTCTATTCTAAATAAAGTTTATTTTTGGAATGAAAATGCTACATACAGCAAATGGGTTTTACAACTGAAGTAGCAGGTGCTTCCTCCTTATTCTGCCAGGCTGTGAAGGTGAAAGTGATTCATGTACCTTTAACGATTTGAACAAGAATTTCGAAGAAGACAAAAGCAGGCCATCTTTATTAATGGCCCATGATATTTATAGATGCACTGCACCCTAGTCAGCTCTCGGTGTGGGGTGCGGTGGGAATGGGGGGGGGGGGGAGGTGGGGGGGGGGGGGGGGGGGAGCTACGAGCAGCTTATTGCTCACTGTTGCACAACTTTCTGCTTCAGGTAAATAGAGCCATTGCGAATCGAGGCACTTTGACCTTCTGAGAAATGGTTTCAATAACCTTTGCTCTTCCATTTCTGCATGGATGGCACAGTGGCGCAGCCGGTAGACCTGCTGCCTCGCAGCGCCAGAGTACCGGGTTCGATCCTGACATTGGGTGCTTTCTGCGTGGTGTTTGCACGTTTTCTCTATGGGTTCCCTCCGGTTTCTTCCCACATCCCAGACATTGTAGGTTAATATGGCCTCTGCATATTGCTCCTTAGTATGCAGGGAGTGGATGCGGAAGTGGGATATCATCGAACTAGTGTGAACGGGTGATCGCTGGTCAGCGTGGACTGAAGGGCCCGTTTCCATGTTGTTTCACTAAACTCTAAAATCATAACTTACCAAAACAAAATATTATAATAAAAAGGAACTGCAGATGTTGGTTAATACCAAAGGTAGTTACAAAATGCTGGAGTAACTCAGCAACATCTTTGGAGAAAATGTGTCGGGGACATTTCGGGTCAGGACCTTTCTTTAGACTGATTAAAACAAAATATTCCCGTTTAAAAAAAACCTAATGCAGCAAAGTTCAATTTGTCACATTAGAGGATTAAAAGATAGAGGATGCTGTTCGTGTTATACCCTGTTATACAATCTTAATCTAGGGTGCAGATGCAATAGTAAGAAAAATGAATGTCACTTTTAAATTGCCTTTACAAGCCTTCCCCTGCATGGCACTAAATAACAGGAGCCTTCTCTCTCTTTTGCATTGTTCTGCTATATTTGGTATCTTTGTATATTTTCCAGTCTATGCAGTCATGCGGCCAAAGGCAGGAGTTGTACGGACGCTGGCTCTACATCTGTGGTACAGACTCTGGTGCCAGAAAGAGAACCGTCTCGAGCTGCGACTTTAATCCTGCCAGATGTGAGTGTTCGGTTGAAGAAACATCAACTGGGAGGCATGCTGTAACAGTGTGAGCGCTGCAGGATCCATGCGGTGGCAGCAGGTGCAGCACTGTCTGACCTTGGAGGGCTGAAGTGGGTTTTGATGTTTGCTGCAGCTCCATGGCAACTGTCTTGACTACCCAGTCATGGAGCTGCGAGATTAGACGAGTTTGCCCTTGACTCAAACTCGCAGCGCAGTCGACACGTAGTCCTCTGAGGTCCTATGAGGTCGCTGAAACTTCTTCATGCTCGAGGGAAGCTCCCGAATACTCGTGGCCTCAGCTAGGTCAAGGAAAGATTTTTAGCATGTTGTAAAATTTTCCGCGAGTAAAATTTGGTCTGCATGGTTCTTTTTAACTTGTAGTGCAGTGGAGTGGGGTCGCTATTTAGTTGCAGGCAGTCGAGGGCAACCGTTGGCAATCTCTTTCGCTGACTGGGCATTTTGATTGGCTCATTGGAGTTTTCAGGACCAAGGAAAACGGACCGGAAATTTAAATGCCCGTTAAACTTTATTAAGCGTTGTCTGGCTTCTTAAAAGTGACTTTCCCCCTTCTCCGTGCTTTTGTGTGTGTGTGTGTGTGTGTGTGTGTGTGTGTGTGTGTGTGTGTGTGTGTGTGTGTGTGTGTGTGTGTGTGTGTGTGTGTGTGTGTGTGTGTGTGTGTGTGATGAGAGCATAAATGATCAAGTTATTCATTTGAATTTAAAGATACAACGCGGAAACAGGCCCTTCGGCCCACCGGGTCTGCGCCGACCAGCGATCTCCCCATAAACTAACACTATCCTACACACTAGGTACAATTTTACCGAAGCATATTAACATACTAACCTGTGCACCTTTGGAATGTGGGAGGAAACTGGAGCACACGGAAAAACCCATGCGGTCGCTGGGAAAATTTACAAACTCCATGCAGACAGCACCCATAGTCAGGTTCGAACCCAGGTCCCTTGTGCTGTGAGGCAGCAACCGTACCGCTATGCAACTGTGCCGCCCCAATTAAGTATATTTTTCATAATTTGCTGATTAAATATAGAGTATTGCTGGTTGAGAAAATATAGACAAGGATAGATTATATTACATTTACATATATTACTATATTTTTATACAAACATTACCATTACTTTTATTGATTTTTCTTAGTGACGTTTGGTTCACCATTATTTTCCACCTACAATCTGCACAATACGTAATATTTATTTTCAATTTCTGAAGCTGCAAGTAAGGCCAAACCTCTGTTGTGCTGTGGGTGAGTGGATCTGCGAGTGGTGCTGAGGTGAAAAAGCAGATTACTTTATCCAGTACATTGCGATTCAGCTTTGTGGAGTGAGACACCAGTCAATGCGTTTGGGGCTGCAGGCAATTTTTATAAAGGTATAATCAAACAGCAGACTTGTAGAATTATGGATCGGTGGAAGTGAAAAAGAAAACTGCAATTTCACGGGAGGCTTCGACAGGCCATGTGCCTGCAATACTAACTCTCTGTTTTTCTCTCTCTGCAGCTGTTATCTGACCCATGTTTAGTTTAGTTTACAGATACAGCATGGAAACAGCTGCCCACCAAGTCCACCCCGTCCATCTGTCACCTGTTCATACTATCTCCATGTATGACTGGCTTTCTCATCCACTGTCTACACACTAGGTGGGGAATTTACACAGGCCAGTTTTAGCAAAGGTCTAATCAAACAACAGGCACGGTGGCACAGCATTAGAGTTGCTGCCTTACAATGCCAGCGACCCAGGCTGTATCCTGACTACGGGTGCTGTCTATATGGAGTTTGCATGTGCTCCGGTTTCCTCCCACACTCCAAACACGTGCAGGTTTGTAATTACCAATTGGCTTCTGTAAATTGTCTCGTGTGTGACAGGGCTAGTGTATGGGTGATCGATGGTCAGTGGAGATCCGGTAGGCCGAAGGGCCTGTATCCAGGCTGTATTTCTAAACTAAAGACGTTGCTTAACCTGCTGAATTTCTGCAGCAGTTTGTTTTTTGCTCCTATTCGCAGCCTGCGAGAAATTTAAATGCTGTTCACAGCTCCTGGTTGGAATCTGACATTCAGAATTCCAACTATATACATATGGATGCAAACTAAACCTAAATCAAATGGTAGTACTAAACGTTTAGACTTTAGCGATACCGCATGGAAACAGGCCCTTTGGCCCACCGAGTCTGCGAACCAGCGATCACCCTATAGGCGAGCTCTGTACTACACATTTGGGACAATTTGCAGTTTACAGAAGCCAATTAATCTACAAACCTGCACGTCTTTGGAATGTGGGAGGAAACCGGAGCACCCAGAGAAAACCCACATGGTCACAGGGAGAACAGCAAACTCCATACAGACAGCAGCCATAGTCAGGATCGAACCTGGGTTTCTGACGCAGTAAAGCAGCAGCTCTACCGCTGCACAAAAGTGCCGCCCCAGTGTGCAGCAGTTTGGTTTTTGTTCCTATTCACAGCCTGCAAGAAAATAAATGCTGTTTACGCTCTGGCAGCCAGAATGTCAAGTATATACGTGGATGCAAACTACGCAAAAATCAAATAGTAGTACTAAGGTACATTATTATAAAAGAAAACATTGCACCAAGCTGTTAGCAGTACTCCTAATCACCCAGAAAGAGAGAAATAAAATCAGACCATCTCAGATTGGGAAATAAGCCAAAAACAGCCTAATAAAAAGGTTGGGAAAACCACACAGAGACCTCATCTCAGCCGAACACCAGGGACCACATAACAGTATAAATATCATCAACTCTTGCGGAGCCAACATTACCATCTTGCGACTGGCCATATTAGGGAACCCTTCATGCTGTTTCCTGCAAGGAACTTGCATTTATACGACCATGTCCTCAGGAAAAACAAAACAAATAAAGCAATAAACCATAGGTTGAAGGTGAGGGGGAAATGATTTAATAGCAACCCATAGGGTAACTTTTTCACACAAAGGACGGTGAGTATATGGAACCAACTGACAGATGAGGGAGTTGTGGCAGGTACTGTCACAATGTTTACGAAACAGACAGGTACATGGATTGAACAGGTTTGAAGGGATATGAGCCAAACACAGGCAGGTGGGACTAGTGAAGATGAGATATGCTGGCCGGTGTGGGCAAGATGGTCGAAGGGCCTGTTCCCCCACTGTACGATTCTGTGACTCTAATAAAGGACTTTATGCATTCATTCTGAAATGTAACCTTTCCATTATTTTTTTTTTCTTCTTGCCAGTGGAGCACGGATCAAATAACTGACAATTCGAACAGGTTTCAATAGCACAGATGGTGGTTCTCCCTTATGTATTCCCACAATCTGCTTGGAGGTTACGAGTTCAAATCAAACGTAGGTCCACAAACAGTGGAGGAATTGACAAGCCCACATGAGAGAACTGCAGGAGGTCTGGGGGAAAATTACCAATTGACCACTTGCCATTGTAAATATATTCTCCTTTTTTGTCCTTCACTCTATTGTGAACAACTGAAGGTAGCTTGTGCAGGCTAAACTAAACTGAGTATCAACTTTGAATTCTGCCCTCTGCACCCCCCTTCTTCCCCCCCCCTTTATTTCTATCCCTCACCCGCCCTCCTTCTTTCTCTCCCTCCCCCCCCCCCCCCCCCTCGCTCGACTCTCCTCCCTTGAACCCTGGCTAACCTTGCACAGGATTCTCCCCCCTACTTTCTCAATGGTTTCTTTATTGTGATTGGTACGAGGTACATTGAAATAATTTTTATTTTGCATACAGATCAGCAAACTGACCCGTTAAGTAACTCAGTGGGTCAGATAGCATCTCGGAAGCAAAGGAATAGGTGACCTTTCAGGTCGAGACCTTTCTTCGGACTGGGAGTCAGGGAAGAGGGAAACTAGGGGTGTGAGAAGGTACCAAGAACAAATGAAAGGTACGAAAAGAACAAATCAAAGGCAGAAACAATGATCAAGGAAAGTTGGAGCCCACAATGGTCCATGGTTGGCTGTGGAAAAGGTGTATACAACATACCTTTCTATCCCCAGGGTAGAAATGTCAAAGATTAGATGACATAACTTGAAGGGCATGACTCCCACAGCTATCTAGTTTATATCTGCCAACACTCTCCTCGACCTAGCAGAGCTGGTCCTTACCCTTAACTTCTCCTTTGACTCCTCCCACTACCTCCAAAGCCAAAGTGTAGCAATGGGCACTTGATTGGCCCCAGCTACGCCTGCCTCTTTGTAGGGTACTTCGAACAATCACTGTTCCAGGCGTACACTGGCCCTATCCCCGAACTCTACCTCTGCTACATTGATGACTGTATCGGTGCTACCTCCTGAACTCACTGACTTCATTAACTTTACTACTAATTTCCATCCTGCACTCGGACCTTTCACTTGGACCATCTCCGACATCTTCCTCCCGTTTCCTGATCTCACCGTCTCCATCACAGGGAACAAACTATCAACTGTCATCTATTATAAACCCACTGACTCCCATAGCTATCTTGACTACACTTCTTCCCACCGTGCTTCCTGCAAAGACTCTATCCCCTATTCCCAATTCCTCCGTCTACGCTGCATCTGCGCTCAAGATTAGGTGTTCCATACCAGGTCATCGGAGATGTCCTCATTCTCTAGGGAATGGGAGTTCCCCTCTTCCATTATAGACAAGGCCTTCACTGGGGTCTCCTCGATATCCTGCAGCTCCACTCTTGCTTCCCCTCCCCCATTCGTAATAGGGACATAGTCCTCCTTGCCCTCACCTTCCACCCCATTAGCCATCGCATACAGCAAATAATCCTCCAACATTTTCGTCACCTCCGATGGGATCCCACCACTAACCACATTTTCCCATCTCCACCCCTTTCAGCTTTCCGCAGAGACCGTTCCCGCCGCAAATCCCTGGTCAACTCGTCCCTTCCCACTCAAGCCACCCCCTCCCCAGGTACTTTCCCCTGCAACCGCAGGAGATGCAGCACCTGTGCCTATACCTCCCCCCTCGACTCCATCCTAGAACCCCGACAATCTTTTCAGGTGAGGCAGAGGTTCACTTGCACCTCCTCCAACCTCATCTACTGTATCCACGGTTCCAGGGGGTGTGGACTCCCGTATATCGACAAGATCAAGTACAGGCTCGGCAAACGTTTCACTGTACACCTCCGCTTAGTCTGGCTGAACCTACCTGATCTCTGGGTTGCTGGACACTTTAACTCCCCCCTCCCACACTGACCTTTCTGTCCTGTGTCTCCTCCATTGTCAGAGTGAGTTGGAGGAACAGCACCTCAAATTTCTCTTGGGCAGCTTACGCCCCAGCGGTATGAACATTGACTTCCCCCTTCCCAGTTCTCCGACCAGTCCTACTGTTTCCCACTATATTTTACCTCTGTTTGCTTTGTTGTTACCTTCTCCCAGCTCCCAGCTCAAAATTCCACATTTTCCTTGATCTCCATTCCCTTTGCCCTGTTTTCACACCTTCACTCTTCCTTATCTATCTATCTCCCTCCTCGCTGACGTCAGACTGAAGAACATCTCGACCAAAATGTCACCCATCTCTTCTCTCCAGAGATGCTGTCTGTCCCACCTAGTTACTCCAGCATTTTGTGTCTCTCTTTGGCATAACTTTAAGTTGAGCGGGGTAAAGTATAAAAGAAGTGCACGGGGCAAGTTTATTTTACTACCTTATTAGGCAGGTATCTCGCCTCGTTTTACGAAGGGGTGTACGAAGCAGATATAATTGTGGTATTCAAGAAGCTTTTAGATAACTAGATAGAATGTGTTAGGGATGGATGGACATGGATCACATGTAGGCAGATGAGATTAGTTTAACTTGGCTTTATGTTCTGCATAGACATTGCAGGCTGAAGGGCCTGTTTCTGTGCTGTACTGTTCCATGTTTGCTTTAAAATTTGAAAACCTTCCAGTTTAGTCAGGGGATGAGGCATCCATCCCCAGCCTGGCTTCAATCAAAAGCACTCAGAGTGTTCCAGGCACGCAGGCTGAGATTGGTGATTAGTGCGGTTGTCAGGGGTCATGGGGAGAAGGCAGGAGAATGGGGTTGAGAGGGAAAGATAGTTCAGCCATGATTGAATGGCGGAGGAGACTTGATGGACTGAAAGGCCCAATTCTGCTCCTATAACTTATAAACATAAACTTATGAGATGAGAACATAGAATCGTAGAGCACAGAAGCAGGCCCTTAAGCCCAACTCATACATGCCAACCAGACGTGAACCATTTGCCCTATGTTTGGCCCATATCCCTCCAAACCTTTCCCTCCATAATGGTCACCACTGAGGAGTCACCATTCGGCATTTTGAGTTGGAACTGTTCTTCAGGCTCCATAGAACGCTAAGTCCAGATCCCCGCATCTGCATCTGCGTCTACTTTTCACATCCCTGAATGCAAGAGGTTGCTTCACAGTTTCACGGCAAAGGAAGTCTCAAAAAGATTTACCAGCCAATTCCACGAACACATCAACCTGGGATCATTTATTCATCTAGAAAATCGGTCTTGAAGTCAAGTCCTTGTTGCTCGAAAGCAAGAATTCCATAACTTATGTTAATACTCATGCCAGACATGTAATTTTGTTTTTGCTTGTATACCACCAGTGACTGGAAGCCAGTTTAGCGAGTATATAGTTTTACAGTGATGTCTACTGTGATAAATATATCAATGATGTTCCCTATACCCCAATAGATCACTTCAGTGATTTAGAGCACAGGAAGCGCTCAGACCATAAGTTGCAGATATAGATTGGACTATGGAAAGCTTGGGGACTTGAACCCACAGTGAGGTAATTTCAAAACCCGTGTTGCAGTCATTCAGCTAGCAATTGGAAAAGTTATATTCATTCCCATCAAAGCGGCACGTCCAGAGTATGTTCCCCTATTTTAATCGATGACTTTCTCCTTATTGAATTCCAACCGATGCCCGAGGCATTAGCCTCAGCGCACATCAATTTCTCTCATTTATTTTTCGAGTCTCTGAAACTATCCATCAAAGTGATTTTATATATTTTTAAAGTGAGTATTTTCTGATGTAATTAAATCCAATATAACTAGAGGTCCACTACCAATTTTCCGGCAACTCTGTGGTCTTGCTCCTCGCTGTAATCCGGGAAATCACCCTGAAAAAGTTGAGGCACGTCATATCGCAATGTGTAAGAATCAATTGGACAGGTACATGGATGGGATTCGTTTGGAGGTATATGGGCCAAACGTGGGCAGATGGGACTAGTGTAAATGGGGCACATTTGTTGATGTGGGCAATTTGGGCCATGTCCCACTCTGGCGCACTCTCCCTAAACAGCAACGCCCCAGCTGTGGACCAGGCAGACAGATTTACTGGCACCTCCATTCCACATCATCCAGGAGTTCCACCTCTTGCCATGGACATCAAGCGCTGATGGAAGATCATCAGCTTGGTGAAAGACGGTCTTTGGTCAACCCAAAACCGTTTGGCCTCCCAGCACAGCGAGATGTCCTTAAATGCCAGCTCCTTAAACACCACTATCATATCTGCCTCCATCACAAACTCTTGGCAGTTCATTCCAGGCCCCCACAACTCCACACATCCCGATTAAACCTTCCCCCTCTCACCTTATATGCATGCCCAGTAGTGTTGGACATTTTCTACCCTGGGATAAACGTTCAGGCTGTCTACCCTATCTACGTCTCTCAAAATGTTATATATTTCTATCAAGTCTCCCCTCAACATTCCAGAGAAAACAATCCATGTCTGTCCAACCTCTCTCTCACTGAAACTCTCTAACCCCGGCAGCATTCTGGTAAACCTTCTCTGCACCCTCTCTAATTCCTCCACATCTTTCCTATAATGAAGAGGCTGAATGTTGGAGAGTAACATTCGGGAGAAGGGCGAAGGCTCTCGACCCAAAATGTCACCTATTCATGTTCTCCAGAGATGCTGCCTGGCCCATTGAGTTACTCTACCACTTTGTATCTTTTTTTTTTGCCCTATTCTGCGTCAATTATGGGGCCTCAAGGTGTCAAATTGTAATATTTGCCACTATCTTGTCACACTGAATCCATGACAATCGTAGAACATGTCAACCAAAGAAAATTAGTTTAAACAACCGTACTAAAGAGTGTAACAATGTGTTAGAACAAGGTTATTTACCCTGCGGTTAAACATCGAGAATGCAATCATTCTGTGGAATAGCCACAAACCATTAATGACTTTGATATACCTTAGGCTCAGCCACACTTATAACGTGGTTTTATTGACTTATAGCCGTATAAGCTCATGTTCCTATCAAATAATTTTACTGGTATTTGGAAAGCCATTAACCTATTTTTCTTTTACACAGGCATGTACTAATTAGCAAATTAACTGAAGTGCAACCTCTGAGCTATTGCCTTTTCTAACTGTTGGTAGATATTTTAATCTTCGTGACAACATTAATTCAGATGCAAATAAGAAATGAGTCTACACCATGCATCTTTAACGCATGTTCTTGCTTCAAGCCATTCCGTCTCCAAGCAGCCCCATGTGCAACGGTAGAGTTGCTGCCTTACAGCGCCAGAGACCAGGGTTCGATCCTGACTACGGGTGCTGTCTGTACGGAGTTTGTATGCTCTCCCCATGACCTGCATGGGTTTTCTCCAGGACCTCTGGTTTCCTCCCACACTCCAAAGACGTGCAGGCATGAAGGTTAATTGGCTTGGTAAGATTGTAAATTGTCCCTAGTGTGTGTTGCATAGTGTTAATGTGCGGGGATCACAGGTCAGTGTGGATTCGGTCGACCGAAGGGCATGTTACCATGCTGTGCCTCTAAACTAAATTAAATTAAACTATTGCCTTTTCAGACTGTTGGCAGATATTTTAATCCCAGTGGTAACATTAATGCAATTAAGAAATTAGGCTGAACCATGCAACTTTAACCCGTGTTCTCACTTAAAGCCATTCCGTCTGCAAGCAGCCAAACCAATTGAGTTCAGAGTTTGGAGATACAACTCAGAAATAAGCCCTTCAGTCCATCGAGGCAGCGCCGACCAGTGATCAGCTCATATATACTAACACGATCCTACACACTAGGGACAATTTACAATTTTTACTGAAGCCAATTAACCTACATTCCCATACATCTTTGGAATCTGAGAGTATACCGGAGCTCCTGGAAAAAAAACACAAGGTCACAGGGAGAACGTACATACTTCATACAGACAGTACCCATAGTCAGGATCGAACCCGGGTCACTGGCACTGTAAGGGAGAAACTCTACCGCTGTGTCACTGTGTCGCCCATTGTTTATAGACGTAAACAATGTCCACGTATCACGCTAAATACCATATTGAGCTACAGATGCAAGAGCAGGCATCCAACACCATGTGCCTTCTCCACATCTCTGGAACTGTTACGCTATAATGCTGAAAAACTGCACTCTGCTGTTTCTCTCTTCCCTCTACTTGTTGTACTGGTGTGTGAAAATAGAAACTTTCTGCTGCATTTCAGTAAACATAACAACAATAAACCAATACCAGAGGACTCTTGCCTAGATTATTGTAATTGAGAA
This sequence comes from Raja brachyura, assembly GCA_963514005.1. The sequence continues at coordinate 23,610,331 of OY740795.1, read as the reverse complement.
CCAGAGGACATAGGGTTGAGGTGAGGGGGGGAAAGGTTTAATAGGAACCTGAGGAAAACCTTTTCACACAAAGGATGGTGGGTGTATGGAACGAGCTGCCAAATAAGATAGTTGAGGCAGGTACTATTGCAACGTTTAAGAAACATTTAGACAGGAAAATGGATAGGACAGGTTTAGAGGTATACGGGCCAAACACAGGCAGGTGGGACTAGTGTAGATGGGACATGATGACTGGTGTGGGCAAGTTGGGATGATGGGCCTGTTTCTACACTGTAAGACTCTATGACTCTAATACCAGCTCAACATGAACATAGAGCATAAAACAGTACAGCACAGGAGTGGGCCCTTCCGACAACAACATTTGTATCGAATCTGATGGATTCATTTTGTTTAGCTATGTTTATTGCTCTAATGTCCGAGGTACAGTGAAAAGCCTTTGTTGCGAGCTAACCAGTCAACGGAAAGACTATACATGATTACATTATACATGAGCCATCCACAGTGTACAGATACATGATAAAGGGAATAATGTTTAGTGCAAGATAAAGTGTAGTCAAGCCCGATTACATGATCCATATGCCACTATTCCTTGCACTTCCATGTGTCTATCTAAAAGCCTCTTAAATGTCACTATCATATCTGCCTCCACCACCCCGCCCCTGACAATGCGTCCCAGGCCCCCACCACACTCTGTGTAATATACTTGCCCCACACATCTCCATTAAACTTTTCCCCCCTCACCTTATAGCTATGCTCACTTATATTGGACGTTTCCACCTTGGGAAAAAGGTTCAGACTGTCTACCCTATCTATGGCTTTTATAATTGTATATACTTCTTAGTTTATTATTGTCACGTTTATTATTTATTTTAGTTTACATTATTGTCATGTGGTGAAAAGTGCTATCCAGTCAAAGAAAAGACTATCATAAATACAATCAAGCTGTCCACAATACACATATAAAGGCTGAAGGGTAACACATTTAGGGCAAAGATATAACACTGAAGTGCAATAAAGTCTGATTAAGATAATTCAAAGGTGTCCAATGATGTAGATGGATGGACAGGACAGGACAGCACTCCAGCTGATGAGAGGACGGTTCAGTTGCCTGATAACAGCTGGGAAGAAACTGTCCCTGAACCTGGAGGTGTGCGTTTTCAAACTTCTGTACCTCCTGCCTAATGAGAGAAGGGAGAAGAGGGAGTGACCGTGGCGAGACTGGTCCTTGATTATGCTGGTGGCCATGCCGAGGTAGCGTGAAATGTAGATGGAGTCATTGGAAGGGAGGCTGGTTTACGTGAAGGTCTGGGCTACGTCCACAACTCTTGCGGTATTGGGTGGAGCTGTTGCCGATCCTGACCATGACAGTTAGAGGAATGATAACAGCAGCAAAGTCAGAAAGTCAAGTGTCTTGAAGGAGGTGTATTCCCACAACATATCTCACATAGGTGGAATAGCCAGAATTAAAATTCTCACCAGCTACTGATGGAATATTTTTCAAAACAAAAATTTTGACCACTAGTGCATTATTTTGATCACTTAACTTGTCTATTCTATAGGACTAAAATGAAGCAGTTCACCTCCCTGAAGTAATACGTTGCATGAGATGCTTTTGATATGTCACATTAAGGCTTATTATTAATTCACTTTGCCACACATTAGTCACAACTGAAATGTCGCAACTACAAAAATTTCTAATGTCTGTTTATCAGCAACTGACTAACTCACCAAATGATAATGTGACATAATTAATATATTTTCAGTTATAAACTAGAGATGGCTCAGTATTAATAATAAAACCTATTTGTTCTATGAAATGAAGTCAATTATTTTCCTCTGGAAGTGATTGTGAACCACAAATGAATTAATATATAGAACCAAAGTCTAACACAAGCTCAAGGAAGAACACTTCATCTTATGACTAAGCCATCTCTGATTTAGAACGGAAAATATATTAATTATGGTAAATTATCATTTGATCAGTTGATGAGTTGCAGATAATCAGAATGTTTTACTATTGTAACATTGCTTCCTTCCACACTCATTACCAGATTGAAAAGTTTCGAACAATCAGCAATTCAACCTTTATATCCCTAATTGCAGATGCTGGTTTAAAAAAAAAACAAAGTGCTGGAGTAATTCAGCAGATCAGTCAGCATCTCTGGAAGACGTGGAAGGCGACGTTTCAGGTCGAGTGGGAAAAAAGGTCCCGACCTGAAATGTTGTCTATCCAAGTCTTTCAGAGATGCTGCCTGACCCACTGAGTTACACCAGATTTTGTTTTTATTCATTTTATTGTTCACTATTGACTTTCTTTCAGATTTGATTTATCTTTTCTGATGTATACCTCCTGTTATCTACCGGCCTTCACCATACGCCTTAAGATGCCTCCCACCACCAGAGACCTGGGTTCGATCTGACCTCAGGGTGCTGTCTATGCAGAGTTTGTACGTTGTGACCACGTGGGCTTCCTCCCACATCCCAAAGATGTACAATTTTGTGGATTTAGTTTCGTTTAGATGTACAGCGTGGAAACAGGCTCTTCGGCTCACCAAATCCACACTGCCCAGCAATCCCCGTACACTCCCACTATCCTACACACAAGGGATAATTTACAATCTTTACTGAAGCCAATTAAACTACGAACCTGTGGAATCTTTGGAATGTGTGAGGAAACCGGAGCACCCAGGGAAAACCCATGTGTCAGGGGAAGAACGTACAAACTCCGTACACACAGCAACCGTAGTTAGGATCGAACCCAGGTCCCCGGAGTGTAAGGCTGCAACTCTATTGCTGCGCCACTATGACGATGAATTGGCCTCTGTAAATTGCCCTGAGTGTGTAGTGAGATTACCAGTGTGATCAATGGTCGGCGTGGACTCATTGGGCTGAATGGCCTGTTTCCATGCTGCAACTCTAAACTCTAATCATGTGTTCCATTATGGGATGGAATACTTTATTGTCACGTGACAAGTCACAGTGAAATTCTTTGCTTGTATACCCAATTTATACAAATAGTCCCCACCGATGCACCGACAGTTATAAAGCACGCCCGCTCCTCTATTTGTTCTCCCCCCCCCACCTCCACAGCGGTTCCACCATTATCTTCCCTTCACCCGATCACAAGCCCCAATCACCTGCTGAGAATCCCACAGTTTTGTTTCCCTACATCTCGAGCATCTGTAAACAGTGCCAAATGGAACTAGCATTTGAATTCCATTCTTATACTTGATATCTTAAAATGGGAAAAAAGCATGAAAGGTCACATTGTGGACCAAAATGAATAAAAGAATGATTGAACCCTCTGGGCTCACACATTCCTTGATTCCAAAATGAGCTGATTGCATTTGCTTAGTTCAGTTTAGTTTACAGCTACAGCGCGTAAAACATTCCCGTCAGCCCACCAAGTCCATGCCAACCACTGATTCCCACACATCAATGCTATCCTGACAACATGAGGGACAATTTGCAATTACACAAAAGCCAATTAACCCACAATCCGGTCTTTGGGTTGTGGGAGGAAATTGGAGAACGTACAAACTCCGTACAGACAGCACCCGTGGTCAGGATCGAACCCGAGTCTCTGGTCCTGTTAGGCAGCAACTCTACCGCTGCGCAACTGGATTGCTAGGTCAAGCTGGTGGAAGTACTTCCAAACAAGAGAATAGAGGTATGTGATAAGTCTATGGGGAAAGAACAGGGGTTTAGGATTAATCTTATGAAAGATTAAATTGATAGGGTCAATGCACAGAGTATTTTACCCAGAATATGGGAATCGAAAACCAGAGGACACGGGTTAAAGGTGAGGGAGGAAAGATTTAGTAGGAACCTGAAGGGCAACTTTTTTTTTTACACAAAGTGTGGAAAGTGTACAGAACGAGAGTGGTGGTAATTTCACACCTCCCATTGAGCACTGATCAATAGCCGATCAGAATGGCTCATAAAATTTGAGATTTGAGATTACTATGAAATACCATGCATCAAATTAATAAATCTATGTCTTCTGGATATTAAGTAATTTATCTATACGCCTCAAGATCACCACTCACCCATCTGCACTCCAAGAAATTCGGTGAAAGTCAAAAAGAAAAAAAAGAATTTTAAAGCAAGATAAATATTGAATTTCATTTAGGAGTCACGTGAGTGACTTCGTGAAGACACCGCCGGCACGCATGCACGACATATCGTCACACGCAGTTGCAGTCGACGCCTGGGGGGGGTGTGCGCTCCTCCACCACCCCTTCAAATAGGACCGCTCAGGTAAATGGAACTAACCTTGAGTTGGTTAGTCCTGTGGATAGAGTTTTGTGTTCACAGGGACGATGGATAAAAGGAGTAAGGCGAAACATGCCTCCAGCCGCGGGACTTCCGACAGGAGTCAGCGGCTGCATTCCCCGGAGCTGCCCGCTACAACGGCAGCACCCGCTCGTCGGGCCGGGAAAAGAACGTGGAAGTCGGTGAGCCCAACGCAACCAGGACCCAACTCTCCACCATGTGGAAACCACGTTGAGAAGTTCCTCTTGAGCCACATAGTGGTAGGAGCACCGCGCGGGAGCAGGGTAGGCAAGACCCTGACTCCCTACCACTGTCACCTAAACACAGGGACAGTGGTATGAAGGTACGTAAGCGTGTTCCCCGCTCTGCGGCACGTTCTGTCTCCCCTCTAATGCAGGTCACCAGAGGGCAGACCAGGGGAAGAACCACACCAAGGTTGAGGAGCCCCGCTTCAGCAGCCGCCGTCGACTTGCCACCGGAGCAGTCCGCCAGATCGCGGATCGGTGAGGGATCGAGATCTGAGTCCAGGAGCTCGCAGGTGCAGCTGGCGCAGACTCACCTCCGGGGGAGCCTGCCAGATCGCGGGCCGGTGGCAACACATCTTGGTCACCGCACCCCGCGTTAACGGTTGGCCGTAACCATGTGTCGCCTTTGTCCCGGGGGAGGACAGGCGGCAAGTCCGCGCGGATATCGGTGAACCCCGCTTCGGTAGCTGGAACCGACTCCTCACCGCTTATGTCTTTCCAGACAGGCGGGCCATTTCTGTCCGGAAGGCCGCGGACTAGCGGCATGTCCGTGCGGGAGTCGCAGAGCCCCGCAGGAGCGGCAGGCAGCGACATCCTGCCTAGGCACCCTAGACATCACCCCGACGAGGTGCCGGCCTACGGTAGAAGCCTCAGTCGTTCAGGGGAACCTGAGGAAGTCGACTTGCTGTCCGCAGATAGCGGCGGCGGTTGCATGGCCCGTATGGAGTGCATGATAGAGCGACTCACCTCCGGGGGAGCCTGCCAGATCGCGAGCGACTCCTTGAGCGAGATCTCCCGCAGCAGGATCGGATGTCCGCAACTTCCAGGAGACATGCATCTGGGCCACCCAGCATATCCCCTTCATCGGTGGGGAATGCCAGGAGTCAGCAGCTGGCTGACTTGGAAGAGGGGTTGGCGCAGGAACCTGCAGCACCTGAAATACCTCAAGAGGAACTTCTCAACGTGGTTTCCACATTTGCCCAGCAAAAGCACTCAGGACAGCCATTGCAGCCAAAACTAGCGGCAAGCATTGACTTCCTCACAACACACCAGCTGCAGGATCAGGTATTGGCCAAGGCAATGCATAAATACAAGGCCCCAAACAACTGTGTTTCGCTGAACGTACCGACAGTTAACATGCCCATCTGGGGCAACATCAGTCCAGGGATTAGGGCTCAGGAGCTTAAACTTCAAACTCCTGAAACTGTTGACGTTGGGAATCACTGCCTTTGCCAGGTCGGTTGACGGCACTGAGATGATGGAGGAGCAGGAAGATGCTCTTGCGCTACTTTGTAATACACAGTACGAGATAAACTCCTTCCGGAAAATCTCCATCAAACCAACTCTCAACCCCAAGTTTGCGGGATTGTGCAAGGCATCTGCGACGCCGCCACTGAGACAGCTGTTCGGTGAGGACCTGTCCAAACAGGTCAAGAACCTGGATGAGGAGGCGAAGCCATTCGGTTTGATGAAACCCCCTTCTTGCAGCAGGCCGGCATCTCGCAGACAAAATCCATATGTAAGACCTCGGGGGCGACCTAATAGAACATCAAGAACCTACACGCCGGCCGCACTCGAACAACAAAAGCCTTTTTTAGGGCAGGGCCAACAGCGACCGGCGTGGAAGATGCGCCAACCCCACACCCCAGCAACACAATGGAGCGCCAAAACCCAGAACATCAGGCCCCGCCGGTAACCATGGAGGTAAGGGGGTCTGGTTCTCATGCGAGTGCTGCATGTTTAACCTCACAAGTTGGTGGGAGATTACGTTTATTCTGGGATGCATGGAGCTCTATAACTTTAGACTCATTTATATTACAAAGTATTCAGGGGTATGAAATTGAATTCATAGATGAACAACTTCCCCCGCCTAAACATGTACCAAACCGAAAATTTGCACTTTCCCATATGGAGAAAGCAGGAGGACATGAGGAAATGTTGAGGCTACATGCCAAGGGGGTGATAGAGAAAATGATACACGAACCTCTTGAGTTTGTATCCAACATCTTTACCAAAACCAAAAAAGATGGTGGATGTCGGATTATTATTGACTTAACCCATTTGAATACATTTGTAAAATATACCCATTTTAAAATGGACACATTTGAAACAGCTAAATCACTGATTTCCAAGGGGTGCTTCATGGCATGCATCGATTTAAAAGATGCATACTATTCAGTATCCATACGGAAACATCACCGAAAGTTCTTGAAGTTTGTCTGGATGGATCAACTATGGCAATATAGAGCCCTACCCAATGGGCTTACAACAGCCCCTAGGTTATTTACTAAAATTTTGAAACCAGTATTGGCATCCCTGAGAAAACAAAACCATATTGTCATGGCATATTTAGATGACATCTTGATTGTGGGAAAGACTATGGAATCGACAAATTTAGCAGTGACAGCTACTAAAACATTGTTTCAAAAATTAGGGTTTGTCATCCATCCAGACAAATCTAAGACCAATCAGACCAATCAGATCATTGTTACCATCCCAGATAACAAGGCAATGGATATTATTGAAGCATGTAACAACCTTGCTTGCACCAGGAAACCAACAATCAGACATGCTGCTAAGGTAATTGGGAAACTAGTAGCTACATTTCCAGCTGCGCGATTTGGCCCAAAACACTATCAAAATTTGCAAAGAACAAAAATTTCAGCATTAAAATCAAATGCTGGACATTTTTGTAGGCCTATGCAGCTGCCAATCAAGGCAATAGTTTAGTTACAATGGTGGATTAATAATATTCGTGACTCATTCAATCCCATTATTGTACCGAATCCGTCAGTCGTGGTACAAACCGACGCAAGCGCCCAAGGCTGGGGAGCTACCAACACCACTTCCAGTAGTGGCGGTAGATGGGATTTACACAAATCTACCCTTCTATTATCACAAGGGATAAACTAGTTGGAAATGATAGGAGCATTTCACGGGCTGCGAGCTTATTGCATGAATTTACATCATACGCATGTCCGTCTTCAAATAGATAACACCACTGTGGTGGCATATTTAAATCATATGGGTGGTATCAAGTCAATATCTTGTGATGAATTGGCAAACTCAATCTGGCTCTGGTGTATTGAAAGAAATATTTGGATATCAGCTACCTACCTTCCTGGTAAGCTCAATACAGTGGCGGACACCAGGTCACGCGTATTCAATGATAACATCGAGTGGATGTTAAATCCCCAAATATTTGCAAAAATTATAGCCAAATTTGGAACACCAGATATCGACCTTTTTGCGTCCAGATTGAACCATCAGATACCAACATATGTATCTTGGGAACCAGATCCTGGGGCAGTAGTGATGGACGCTTTCTCGCTGCACTGGGGGAAATGGTTTTTCTATGCATTTCCTCCATTCTGCCTCATCAGTCGGGTATTGCAGAAAATAAAATCAGATTCTGCAACAGGCATCTTAATAATACCCGACTGGCCTACACAACCATGGTATCCAGTGGTCCTTGAGATGATTAAAGAACCATGGGCACATATTAATAAATGCCCGGATTTGGTAACTAACCCCACAACTGGGGAAAATCATCCATGCCATGGTCATCTGAACCTGTTGGCTTGCAGGTTCTGAAGAGGCCACTCCTGCAATATGGATGAATACCTAGGACCATGGACACCATTGCAGCATCATGCAGAGCATCCACAAGACAACAGTACCTCACCCAAATCAGGAAATGGGAGGCCTACTGCAGCCGAATCAACATCACATATGACTCTGCCATGATTCCCCATGTGCTGGAATTCCTTGCGGGGCTACATCATGATGAAGGCCTCAGCTACAGCGCCATTAACAGTGCCAGAAGCGCACTGTCATCCTACCTTTGTATAGGAGTAGGGTCTCACCAGCTCATGTCCAAATTGATGAGGGGTATCTTCAATTCGAACCCTCCCCGACCACAATACAACATCACCTGGGATATAGGGGTAGTATTGACCCTACTCAGGAGCTGGTCGCCAATGATTGGACTACCGCTGGATAAACTCACCCTGAAGATGGTGATGTTAATGGCACTAACCTCGGCACAACGGGTTCAGACCTTGCAAAAAATCAAATTGGATAACATGGTTACCCTGAGAGAGTAACTTTCTTCATTGACGAGTTACTCAAGCAGCACAGACCTGGGACTACAGGGCTGCAATTAATATTTCCGGCATACCCCTGCATAGCCACCTACATACGTCACTATATCAAAGTGACGCATACCATCAGGAAAATGGAGAAAAGCCTACTGATCAGCCATAAGAAACCTCATCACAGGGTGATGGTGCAGACTATCTCCAGGTGGCTCAGGGTGGTACTGGATGCAGCAGGTATTAATACTAATATCTTTAAATCTCATTCTACCAGGGCTGCATCCACATCAGCGGCAAGGACCATGGAGGTTCCCATGGACAATATCCTCGCAACAGTGGGCTGGGCCAGCGAAGCAACGTTCCAGTGGTTTTATAATAAACCTGTGGCCGCTCCCGCAACATTTGCAGAGACAGTTTTAAGTACTGGTCCCAAAGAAACGTTTATCCCCGAGTGAGGGGATTTTGATTTGTATTAATAAATACTATATTATTTTTCAGCAAGTTCAAGTCTGAAATACGTTAACATACTCCTTCCATCAGAATTGCGGCAGTCTGTGAGCATGGACGTGATCCAGGGCATGAAATCACAGAGCTTTGAAATCTTCACGAAGTCACTAGCGTGACTCCGAAATGAAATAGTAAGATTAAACGAGAACTTACCAGTTCAAAGTGTGATCTTTATTTTATGAGGAGTTGCGATGAGGGATTTTGTGCCCTCCACTCCCAACCCTCTACTATAAGGTCAACTGGTAAATAGAGTCTCTTCAATCTTACTATATTTAGTCATTGTTGTTTAATCTGTGATTCCACACCGCTGCTTTGAAGATTGTCGCGCATGCGTGCTGGCGGGGTCTTCACGAAATCCCTCATCGCAACTCCTCATAAAATAAAGATCAAACTTCAAACTGGTAAGTTCTCGTTTAATCTTACTATTATAGTAGATATCATGCTCTTAATTTGCCGTATAATTTAACTTTAAAATTATTATTGTGAAACTAGCACTGGGTGCACGGTTGATGAAATAATAGCAACTGTATGATTACCTCTAATGACACGTTCCTGTTGCTGGAACAGCTGTTTCTTTGCCTGCTGCACTTCCTTTCCTGTCCTCTGTATTCCTTGGAGTTTAGTGGAATGACGGGTGACCTCATCCGAACATATAACAGGCCCGGCCGACTTGACAGGGTAGTTTTGCAATGTTCTCGCAGATGGAAGAGTTACAAGCAAGCTACCTAATAAAGTGGCCTTTGATTTTAAATCGAGGTGTGTAGAGATTTCTTCTTTCACAGAATTGCACTCAACACAAGGAACTGCAGATGCCCATTTGAAAACAAAGACACAGAGTGCTGGAGTAACTCAGCAGGTCAGGCAGCATCTCTGGAGAACGTGGGTAGATGGTTTTTGGGTCAGGACCCTTCTTCGGATGTTCCATTGCCGGTACATACGACAATTAAACAGCCTTGACTCGTGAATCACTGGAATTCACAGCCCCTTAGTGGTGGTGGAGGATAGATATCAGGATATATTTAAAAAGGGGAGATAAATAGCTGGATGAACGTTCTAGGAACTGAGGATTATGAGGACCAGGCACAGAAGAGTTGAGGCAAGGGTGGCACAGTGACGCAGCAGTAGAGTTGCTGCCTCACAGAGCCAGAGGTCCGGGTTCAGTCCTGACTACGGGCGCTATCTGTACAGTGTTTGCACGTTCTCCTCGTGACCGCGTGGGTTTTCCACCGGGTGCTCCGGTTTCCTACCACAAAGACATGCAGGATTTGTAGATTGATTGGGTTCGGTAAAGATTGTAAATTGTCCCTAGTGTGTAGAATAGTGTTACTGTATGAGGATCGCAGGGCAGCATGGACTCGGTGGGCCAAATGGCCCGTTTCCTTGCTATATCTCTAAACTAAAAACTAAAGTAAGGCCACGCGCAAACTGGAGGAACAGCACCTTATGGGCAGTTTACAGCTTAACAGTACGAACATTGGAGAATTCAATTTCAGGTAACTAACAATACATTTCCTGCCCCCACCACTTCCTCCACCCCCTCTCTTCCCGAGCTTGTTTCCCATCTGCTTCTATAAAGTCTAACGTAAAGAGTTCCGACCCAAAACGTCATCTCCCCATGTTCTCCAGAGTTGCTACCTGATCCGTTGCGTTACTCCAGCACTTTGTGCCTTTTCTTGTAAAAAAACATCTGTACTTCATTGTGTCTCCATTGAGGCCCATTGATTCTTCCACTGGCTCTAAGCTCATGAGATCAAAGCGAGTTGCAATAAATCCAAAGCTAAAATTATTGCAAGAGCCAAGCAGCAAGAGTCAATAACAGATTGTGAAATTATTAGCATTACATTAATTTCATCAAATTAACTTTAAATATTGCAGTCTATACACATATGCCTAGTTAGAATTCCAGATTTAAACAAACCGTGCCAAACTTGGTGGCACAGCGGCGCAGCAGTAGAGTTGCTGCCTCACAGCGTCAGAGACCCAGGTTCAATCCTGACTGGGGGTGCTGTCTGTACGGAGTTTGTATGTTCTCCCTGTGACCGCGTGGATATTCTCTGAGTGCTCCGGTTTCCTCCCACTTTCCAATTACGTGCAGGTTTGCAGGTTAATTAGCGTCTGTAAATTGCCTCTAAGCGCGTAGGATAGAATGGGTGATCGCTGGTCAGCATGGACTCGATGGGCCGAAGGGCCTGTTTCCACGCTGTGCCTCTTTAAACTAAACTATAATTACAATGAAGCAGTTCATATCGGCGTGCGTCAAAAGAGAGAGAGAGAGAGAGAGAAAGAGAGAGCAAAGGTTTTCTTGAAATTAGAGAAACCAATATTCATACCACTGGGTTGTAAGTTGCCCAAGCAAAATATGAGGTGCTGTTCCTCCAATTAGTGTGTGGCCTCACTCTGACAGTGGAGTAGGCCCAGGACAGAAAGGTCAGTTTGGGAATAGGTAGGGGAGTTAAAATGTTTAGCAACCAGGAGATTTTTCGTACTGTTGGATTGTAAGTTAACAAAGTCACCCTCCCCATCCTCCTTTTTCCATCTTTTTCCATCTGCCACAGTTATCCAGGTGGGTTTTTTCTCCTTGGCCTACCCTTATTTCCCTCCCCACCTAGTTCCATCTGCCCATTATTCCTCCTGTATGTGGTCTCTCATTACCTTCCAGCCTTTGTCTCTATTTTCCCCTTTCCCCTCCTCCTCCTCCCTCCCCCCCCCCCCCCCCCCCCCCCCCGTGGCCAGGTTCCGTCTGCCGAGCTCACTTGCTTTCAATTTTTTACTTATCTCTTTTCACCAATCACCCACCAGCCACCACCTAGCTTTTAAGACTTTTAGACTTTAGGGAACTAGCACAGAAACAGGCCCATCAGCCCACCGTGTCCATGCCAACTAGTGATCACCCTGTACACAAGCACTATCCTACACACTAGGGGCAACTTACATTTTTTTACCATAGCCAAATAACTCTGCAAATACACTCTGTTTGGAGTGTGGAAGGAAACCAGAGCACCCAGAGTAAACCCACGTGGTTACAGGGAGAACGTACAAATTCCGTACAGGCAGCACCCGTAGTCAGGATCGAACCTGGGTCTCTGGCGGTGTAAGGCAGCAACTCTACCGCTGCGCCACTGTGCTGCCTCTCCTTCTGTCTATGATAGGTGGAACCAGGTGAGGTGGGGCTAACAGCTTACACCCCTCTGATGCACCCATTCTTCTCACCTCGTTAAACCCACCATCCCCACTCTACACTTTCAGTCCTGATGCCTGGTCTTGACATGAAACCTTAACCATCCCTTTGCCTCAACAGATGCTGCCTGACCCGTTGAATTCATCCAGCAGTTGCAGATAACCTAAGGCTCTCTCCGTGATTATTTTGAAGGAGGAAATGTTCCTTTGTCCTGTCAATATTCAAGCCTCAATCAATAGCACCAAAACAAAAATGATCTGGTTATTACACATTCACGACAGCACGCACTACAAAGTACTAATCACATTTCCCACGTTCCAACATTTAAAACAGTCCTTGCATTAACCGTAAAGTGCTTTAGGTTCTTCCTAAGATAACTTAACAACTGTGATGTGAATTTATACCTTTCAGTAATTAGATTAATTGAATGTCTTTTTGCGATGGTGGTTGAGGGGAGGTAGTATCTGGCCTGGACATTGGGCAAACTCCCGGCCGTTCTTGAAATATTGCCACGGGATTAACAATGTCCATTCCTTCGGCAAGTTGCCATGACAGCAGATCATCAACGGCTCAAACTGTGCACCATTCACAGCTCTGTGTGCCTTAGTGTCACATTCGATTACGTAGGCACAGGATGGGATGAGATGATTTAAGCATTTTATTCCTCTCCAACAAGGCTGCTCATGCGAGATATACCATCCATCTGTAACCAGGGTCAGCCAATACCAGCATACAAAACTGAGTGATACATTTCACTAAGTTCAATGTTTAGTTTAAAGAGCTGGAGTAACTCAGCAGGACAGGCAGCATCTGTGGAGAAAAGGAATAGGTGATGTTTTGGGTCAAGAGCCTTCTTCACCTATTCCTTTTCTCCAGAGATACTGCCTGACCCACTGAGTTACTTCAGCTTTTATGTCTATCTTTGGTTTAAACCAGCACCTGCAATTCTTTCCTACACAATGTTTAGTTTAGCTTAGAGATACAATGTGGAAACAGGCCACTTCTGCCCACTGAATCCACGCCGACCAGTGATCACCCCGTACATCAGCACTATTCAGCACATCAAGGACAATTTAGGGAAGCCAATTAACCTACAAATCCACATGACTTGAGGGTGGGAGTAAACTAGAGCACACAGAGAAAACCCATGCGGGTTACAGGGAGAACGTACAAACTTCGTACAGACGGCACCCCTAGTCAGGATCGAACCCTGGTCTCTGGCGCCGTTATGCAGCAACTTTACCGCTGCACCACAGTGCGGCCCTAATGCTTCATCTTGATTGCCTGGTGTTTGGAAAGAGGTACATGTTCATGGACTGACTGTCATCTTCCAGACTATCAAAGATTCTGGAATGGATCCCGAGGTTGGTGTGAGACAAATGCAAATAGAAAGAATGGAGAGAGAAAAAAAAACTGGGAACTATAGACCAGTTGTCTGGGAGATTCCAGATAATTGGAGTTTTACAGCAATTAATTTCTTTGCTTATTTTACTTATTTTAAGTCTTTAATAATTTCTCAGTGATTTAATTAATTTATTTAATTATTTTTCATCAATATTAATAACTCTTTAGTGGTGTGTATAATTTGTGAGGAACTTTAAAGCTGTTTAGAAGTTCCTATGTCATTGGAGCAGAATTAGGCCATTCGGTCCATCAAGTCTGCTCTAACATTGAGTGATGCCCCTCTCCAGTTCTCCATGTATTGTCCAAGATTCCAGCATCTGCAGACTCTCGTGTCTTTTTCAGAGATCGCTTGTTATTCGTCGAGGCCATGGAAGCGACGACGGTACCTTATTGGATTCACAAGAGGAAGGAAACTTTGTTTTACTTTGGGTGGCTAACCTCTAGAATTCTTCACTGCAGAGAGTTGTGGAGGCTGGATCATTAGATGTAGGTAAGGTCCATGTAGATAATCCGAGAATTGAAGCTTATGTTATACAGTATGGAAACAGGCCCTTCAGCCCAACTTGCCCTTGCCGACCAACATGCCCCATCTGCAACAGTGGCATCTGCCTGCATTTGGTCCATTGCCCTTTACACCTATCCTATCCATTTATCTGTCCAAATGTCTCTTAAATGTTACAATATTACCTGCTTCTGCTACCTCCTCTGGCAGCTCGTTCCATACACACACCACCCTTGCTGTAAAATAAATTACCCTTCAGGTTCTGATTAAATCTTTCCCCCCTCACCTTAAAGCTATGGTTCTCAATTCTCCTACGCTGGGTAGGAGACCATACATTTACCTGATCTATTTCCTCATGATTTGGTACAACTCTACAAGATAACCCTCATCCTCCTGCACTCCAAGGAATAAAGTCCTAGCCTGCTCAACCTCTCCCTATAGCTCACTGTAGCCTCAAGGAGGCCTGGACTGTTGATTCAAAGAAACAAGTCCAAATCCCATGCTCCATATCATGAACGTCCTTCACATAAGGTGATCTGCCATCCCCGCCCAGTTTGACATGCCAGACCCACCAAACTCAACTTGGATCAGGGGCAAGTTCAGATGGTCAAAATATAAGCTGGCATTGCTGTTGATATTCAACTTGTGTTGGAAAAAAATAATGAAAGAGGAAAATACCTCGAGGGAAATCAGAAGCACATCACTCGAAAGTGATTAATTGGCCCCGTTTTCCATTGGCTCTGTAGAAGCAGTCACATTGGCCATCAAAGCAGCGACTATGCATTAAAAAGTAATTCAGTGGCTGTGGAGAGCTTCTGGATGTCCTGCAGAGATTAAGGATGCCATCTCAAAACTATTGCACAAATCCAGATAGCAGAGTCTCAGGAGAGCAGGGAAGCAGAATCAATTAAAATCAGGTAATTGCTGGTGAAGTGAAGGGATGAAGGGAAATGGAGATGGCCAGGGAATTGGGACTTGACAAGGAATTCACGAGCAACCTATTGCCAACTAAATGCCACAGCAGTAAATATGTTGCTGTTCCACCTTTGTGCCACGAGAGAAACAACAACTTTGCATCTATTCCCCACCAATGTCTACACACTCCAGATATTCACCACACTCTCGCCGCACTCCCTTATCTCATCATCCCCATTCTCCTCTATCCCACTCCTCATGTCAATTCTAGCCTCTTTCCTGATTCTTCATTTCACTCCATTCCTCTCTCCCACTTGCCTAATCCACAACTCTCCCACCCCACCTAATTCATCCCATTCCCCACTCCCCTCGCCCCATCCCACAGGGTCCTCACTCCCCCCCCCCCCCCGCTCCTTCACTTCTCTTCCTACCCCATTCCTAATTTGTTACACCCCCACCCTTCACTTTGCCCCCTCCCTATATCTCCTCCTTGCCTCATCCCCCCCCCCCCCACACACATACTAGCTCATCCCATCCACCAAACCACTATCTTGCCCATTCCCCACTCCCTCTCTTCACTTTGCCCCTTACCCACATCTCTTGGTAAAAGAGAGAAGAGGGAGTGACCGGGGTCAGTCATCCTTTATTGTACTGGTGGCCTTGCCAAGGCAGCATGAATTGTAGATGGTCAATGGAAGGGAGGTTGGTATGCGTTATGGTCTGGGCAGCATCCACAATTCTCTGCAATTTCTTGCAGTCTTGGATTGAGCTGTTCCCAAGCAATGCCATGAAAATGCTTTCTATGGTGCATCTGTAGAAGCTGGTGAGAGTAGCTGGGGACGTGCCAATCTTCCTATGCCTTCTAAGGAAGTAGAGGCATTGGTGTGCTTTCTTGGCCATTTAATATGACTGGTCCAGGACAAGATGCTAGTGCTATTTACTCCGAGGAACATAAAACTTTCCCAGGAACTTGAAGCTTTCTTGTAGCATGAGTGCTGGCATCATTTGACCTTATGTGTAGGAAAGAACTGCAGATGCTGGTTTAGATCAAAGATAGACACAAAATGTTGGAGTAACTCAGCGAGACAGGCAGTATCTCAGGAGAGAAGGAATGGGTGACGTTTCAAGTCGAGACCCTTCTTCAGACTGATGTCGGGAGAGTGGGCGGTTCAGCGATAAAATGTAGTCTGTGACAGGAAGACAGGTTGGAGAACTGGGAAGGGGGAGGGGATGAAGAGAGAGGAAAGCAAGGGCTACTTGAAGTTAGAGGAGTCAATGTTCATACCGCTGGGGCATAAGCTGCCCAAGCGAAATATGAGGCGCTGCTCCTCTAATTTGCGCTGGACTTCACTCTGACCGTATCCTTTTGACTTCAGAGATACAGAGCGGAAACAGGCCCATCAGCCCACCAAGTCCACACCAACCAACGATCCCCCCCATACACTAGCACAATCCTTTAGAAATATTTTACAAATTTACTGAAGCCAACTAACCCACAAACTTGTACGTCTTTGGAGCATGGGAAGAAATTGGACCACCCGGAGAAAACCCACAGGGTCACAGGGAGAACGTATAAACTCCACACAAACAGCACCCGTAGTCAGGCCTGAACCCGGGTCTCTGGTGCTGTAAGGCAGCAACTCTACCACTGCACCCCTCTGCAGCCCCATCCTAACTGACACACACTGGCGCCAGAAGGGTAAAAAGAGCCATTATTTCACTAAAATGAGCCATCAATGTCCTTTCCAGTGATCTTTTCAAACTATACCCATAATAGGGGCATTAGCTGTAGAGAGAGTTTCTGTATGAACAAGCTGACATCATGAGGTGAGGATTAGAGCAGGCTGCAATAATCAGTGTTGTGTTTGCAACACAGGATAAAAGCTTTTACTTTGCAGCCTGTGGTGACTTCTGCGAAGGTGAGTAATCTACAGATGATACCTTGGCACCTTAATTATACCGAGCTCATTGGCTGAAACTGTCAGGGAATCTATGAAATTGTGGAATCTCTAAATACCTTTCGACTTTAGTCTGCGCCGACCCGCGATATCCTGTACACCAGCACTATCCTACACACACTAGAGGCAATTTACAATTTTACCACAGGCATTTCACCTACAAACCTGTAAGTCTTCTGAAATGTGTGAGGAGACCAGAGCACCCGGGGATAACCCACGAGGTCACAGGGAGAATGTACAAACTCTGTACAGACAGCACCATTCTCAGGATCGGACCCGGGTCTCTGGAGTGTAAGGCAGAGTCGAACATCGTGCCACCCCCGTGTCCATTAATTGTTGCTTTACCATTACTTCTTTAGGGATTGGGTCACGTAACTATCTCTGTATTGTAACAATGTTCACGGAAAGTTCCAGGAAAGCTCATGAATAAATAGGACATGTTTTGAGCTCCTTCGCTATCATGCATTTTCAGTACATGATCTTTGTAGATGTTAGGAATCCACCGGGAACAAATGTCCCCACACTAACGATGGAGAAACTCTCTGTGAACCATGAGCTGCCCATTAAAAAGCTCCATTGATTCAGTATGACTTTTATCTTTGATCCCGGTGGTGTATTTCTTGATGATGAAGGGGAACACAGCTATAGTTGAATTACTGGATACCACAGATATGCTAACGTCTGAAGGGAACATAGAAACGTAGAAAATAGGTGCAGGAGTAGACCATTCGGCCCTTCGAGCCAGCACCACCATTCAATATGATCATGGCTGACCATCCAAAATCAGTACCCTGTTCCCTTTAGCCCCAATATCCCTTTAGCCCTAAGAGCTAAATCTAACTCTCTCTTGAATGTGATCACAAGGCTTTGTTAGAACCAGCACCTGCATTATTTATTCAGCATGCCTAAATCACCACACGATTACCTGCTGCAGCCTCTCAGCATACCTCGGTACACATTGGTTAACTCTCAGACTAGGCAGCACGGTGGCGCAGTGGTAGAGTTGCTGCCTTACAGCGAGTGCAGCGTCAGAGACCTGGGTTCGTTCCCGACTACGGGAGTTCTCTGTACGGAGTTTTACGTTCTCCCCATGACCTGCGTGGGTTTTCTCCGAGATCTTCCGTTTCCTCCCACACTCCAAAGATGTACAGGTATGTAGATTAATTGGTTTGTAAATGTTAAAATTGTCCCTAGTGTGTGTAGGATAGCGCTAATGTGCGGGGATCATTGGTCGGCACAGACCCTGGTGGGCCGAAGGGCCTGTTTCCGCGTTGTATCTCTAAGCTAAACTAAAAAAAATTAACTGGTTGATCATAAATCATGATTTTTTTTTAAATCAAGGCAAGGGTATTGATTCTATTATCATGTATCCTTAGTTTGGGGGAAATCTCCGATTCATTTGCAGAAATATTTGCCAGATTGGTGCAGCAGCTAAGCTGGAGGAATTGGTTCTTGTTGGGAAGGACGTCAAAGATTATGGTCTTAATATACCTCCTTGAGAGGTCTTTGTACAAACCTGATGGCAGAGATTCCCTGGGTTAGATTCCTCGTTTAAAGAAGTGGCTTCATGGGGTAAATGGTGCACTTTATGAGTGGCACGGTGGCACAGCGGAAGAGTTGCTGCCTTACAGTGCTGGAGACCTAGGTTCAATCCTGACTACGGATACTGTCTGAGCGGACTTTGTATGTTCTCCTTGTGGCTGCGTGGGTTTTCTCCGGGTGCTCCGGTTTCCTCCCACACTCCAAAGACCTACAGGTTTGTAGGTTGATTGACTTTGTATTAAAATTGTAAATTGTCCCTAGTGTGTAGGATAGTGCTAGTGTACAGGGCAGCCGTTGTTCGGCATGGGCTCAGTGGCTCGAAGGTGCTATTTCTGCGCTGTATCTCTGAAAGTCTAAAAAAACAAACCCTGACTATCCTAATGACTGAGACGCTCCAATCCAAGCCAGATCCTGGTGAATCTCCTCTGCATCTTCTCAAGTCCAATCGCATCCTTCCCACAGTGTGGCAAACAGAACTGTCCACTGTACTCCAGCTGTGACCTAACCAATAAAATAAAAACAATAAACTGCAACGAGCCTGCAACTTCTGCTCCTTTACAAAAAAAAACACAAAGTGCTGGAGTAACTCAGCGGGTCAGGTAGCATCCCTGGACAGCATGGATAGGTGACGTATCGCGTCAAGACTTTTCATAAAGTTGTATCATAACGTCACTGCTCTCATATTCAATGCCCTGGCTAACGAAAGCTAATAGCCCAGAAGCCTTCTTCACCACATTATCCAGTAGTGCTGCCCCCTTCTGGGATCTTTGAAATTGTAGACCAAGATCCCTCAGTTCCACAATATTCTTAGTTTAGTTTCGAGAAACAACATGGAAACCGACCCTTCGGCCCACCGTGTCTGCGCCAACCAGCGATCCCCGCACACTAACACAATCCCACAATCACCGGGGACATTTTACAATTTTACCAAGCCAATTATCTTACAAACCTGTAAGTTTTTAGAGTGTTGGGGTAACTGGAACTCACGCAGGTCACGGGGAGAACGTACAAACTCCACACAGGCGGCACCCGTAGTCAGGGTCGAACTCGGGTCTCTGGCGCTGTATGGCAGCAACTCTACCGCTGCACCACCGTGCCGATCTCTTGTGGGCTACCATTCATTGTGGGAACCATCGAAAATGTAGTCACGTAAAGAGCTTGAATGGGCAGAAGACTATAGTGGATAAATGATTCACTAGGCAGATATCACCAGAGTTGATACAGTTAACTGATAGATGAATCCTTCTTCCCAAACCTAAAACCACATAACACATCTCCAGGAGACTGCCCGACAGTCTGTATACAGAAAGCCCAAGCAGAGAGAAATTGGGGCTGTACTTCAAGTTTAAACTCATTAGGCTCAAAATTACAGCAATTTCTCTGTGAAGTTAAATGTTATACAGCCTGCTGGCCTTCATTTCTGTTATTACTTCCTTTGATCACACCACTCTTCTGAGTCATCACATTGTCCCGGTAATCACGGACCATTCTTTCCATTAGCTCCATGTCTTTCTTCCACCTCTGTTCCTATCCACAAATAGTCCACCTGCAACATTTACACAGTTCTGCTCAAAAGATACTCACATCAAATGGTACCATCTGCCCGTTCCCTGCCATTCTCTGACTTTAATCCATCAATACACATTTCAAAAGAAGTATCTATTACAGCGCAATAGGGTCCCCAAATCCTCGGCATCTTGCTCCATTGAAAAGGACAGAATAACAGTGATGGCTATCATGGTTTCCCAAGACAATGGTGAGCCTGTTTCCCAAGATCTTTACAGACCATCTCTGCATTGGCTCTTGATGATGTGGATGGGATTATTATGGCTCAGGCTACTGAATCCAAGGTGCCAGAGTAGATGGGTATTATCTGTTTCTCATGGTGGGGGGGGGGGGGGGGGGGGGGAATTGTTCCCAACTTCAGCGAGAACTCGGCTCCCTTGCGGCAGCTTACTCACAATGACACTGCCTGGACCTGGCACAAACAGCAGCAACATGCTTTTGACACTCTAAAGCATCAGATGTCATGCCCACCTACCTACCATGGCTTATTACGATGTCAATAAACCTGTTACATTGACCTGTGACACATCCCAGTACGGCCTCGGTGCAGCACGTCTGCAGGATGATTCCAGTACGGCCTTGGTGCAGGATGAGCAGCCTGTAGCTTATGCCTCCAGGAAGATGACGGACACGGAGACGAGGTATACTCAGATGGAGAAGGAATTGCTGGCAGTGGTCTTTGCATGTGTTAAATTAAATGATTAAATTTTTTGCAAGGCTGTTACCGTAGAGACCGACCACCAACCTTTGGTTACCATTTTAAACAAGCCTATACATGCTGCTCGGCGCTGGTGCAAAGAATGATGCTGCGGCTCCAGAAGTATGATATCTCTCACTTGCAGGCAGGGTAAGCACATATGTCTGGCTGCCACATTATCCCATGCACCCCGGTGGTCGAGCGCTCAGCACAAATCAGAAATAGGCACGTTTGACGTCATGGAATTGATTTCACTCATCCTTCACATCTGGATACTTTGGTGGTTCGTACGGCAGAAGATGCCACCATGCAGATGCTCGCTTCAGTCATCAATCACGGATGGCCTGGCAATCAGCGTTCGTTTCCGCTAGCTGTTCGGCCTTACTTTTCTGTCCGAGACGAACTGGCCATTGAAGGCAGGGTTATCAAAAAGGGCCACAAGGCAGTGATCCCGGCTTCACTCCAACTGAAGTACTTTGACACCTTACACGGAGGTCATCCTGGTTCTGAAGCAACGGTGCAACGAGCAAAGAGCATGTTTTTCTTGCCTGCCATGTCAGATTATATACGCCAGAGGGTGCAGTCCTGCGCTGTGTGCAACAGCATGGCTCCACATCAACAGTAAGAGCCCCTTTTGCAGCACCCGGTTCCTGACTTGCCGTGGTCTATGGTGGCTACTGACATTTTCGACTGGCGTGGCAACCAATACTTGGTCCTGGTTGACTCTTACTCCGGGCGGTTTGAGATCGATCTGCTCCTCACAGCTTCCGCTGCGGCGGTCGTCAGGAAACGTGCGAGGCATTTATCGGTCCATGGGGTATCTCAAACCCTCATGTCTGACAATGGTGGCCAATTCATGTCAGCGTTGCAAGGACTTTGCACATTGGGAACCATCATCTCCAACAACCTTAAATGGGGGCCACCATCGACTCCACAGTCAAAAAGACACATCACCAGCAGTCCAGAGTACCCCCAGTCTAACAGGCTGGCAGAGCGAGCTGTCCGAAGTGCAAAGGAGCTCATGGAGAAGTCCAGCAGCCGGGTTTTTGGATCTTCTCAATCTCCACAACATTCCATGTGATCCCACTTCTGACACCATGTGCAAAGTACTTATGATACAGAGTCATTATGTATCATAACAAGTACTTTAATTTGAATGCATACAGAGACCATCAAAATGAGTGCTGTAGGCTCCAAATCGTAAGTTAAACTAAAAAACATCATGGAAAACCTGACATGGATTATGGATCAGGTCACCAGCAGCAAAACCAGACACAGATCAAATCAACAATACTGTTTGATCTGCAGGGTGGCGGGGGGGGGGTCTAAACTAGAGGGCTTAGGTTTAGGGAGGGAGGGAGGGAGGAGGTTTAAAAAAGTGACTTGATGGGTAAAATTTCACATCGTGAATATAGGTATCCGGCAAGAGTTGACTGAGAAAGTGATGGAGGCCAGAATGATAACATGGAGTCATAAATGGTAACATTTAAGAGGCATTTCTTCAAAAAATTATGAAGGGATATGGAATTCATGCAGGCAAATGGGGATTGGGTGGATAGACATGATGGTTAACCCTAGATGTGATGGGCCAAAGGGTCCATTTCCATACTGTACATTTCTATGACTACGCTTTCCACAAAGGCACTTGATGCCAACTTATTTTGGTTGCTGGCATGTGGTGCCAGGTCCAAGACTCTCAACCTTGTGTAGTCCCACAATGAAGCAACAAAGGCACAACTGATCTTTGATTTCAAAAGCACAACTAGAGAGGAAACAGGAGCACCCAGAGAAAGCCAACATGGTCACAGGGAGAATGTACAAACTCCGTACAGACAGCACTTGTAGTCAGGATCGAACCAGGGTCCCTGGCGCTGTGTGACACCAACTCTACCGCTGTGCCATTGTGCCGCCCATGGAGATCAGCGTTTGCCCCAAAAAGCTACTTCTTTATATGAGGAATCTAACCCAGGGAATCTCTGCCATCAGATTTGTACAAAGACCTCCCAAGGAGGTATATTAAGACTATAACCTTTGATGCCATTTCAACTTATTTTGGTTCAATGTTGCGTTATTGTCGCCTGTTCACTGCACAGTGAAGTTAATTTTTGGTGCCATGTACAGAAAAGTCCAAAGTTCAGTCCATGTGCTCGATGTACTGAAACAACTCCCGATCCGGGTAAGCCCCAGGCTGCTGCAGGGCCTCCGTCGCCCTCGACCAGCTCAGCCCGCCAACCGATGTCGCTCTCCTCGCCCGATCACATCTGTGTCCCAGGGGCGCCTCCTGCAGCAGACTCTGAAGGTGCTGGAGGCAATATCCAGGTCCCTATCCTACCGGCCTTCCCACTCCTCGCGTTCATCATCGCTAGCGGCTCCATTCTCGGCACTTTGGACTTCCAGGCCGAGCTCGGCGACCTCCGAGCATCCCATCTCACCCCCTCCCCTCCACCGTGTCTTTTTTAGTCTCCTCCAAGTATCCTGGACTCTGGCTAAAAAATTCCTCCTCATCTCCATTCTAAAAGTGACATCCTTTTAGTCTAAGGCTGCGGCCACTGGTTCCAGGTTCACCCATTACTGGAAACATCCCTTCCACGTACACTCCATGTAGGCCTTGCATTATCTGGTAGGTTTGTCTGTTCACTCATAGTCCCCGCCACTCCTGCACAGAATTCATTCTAGAAAGCGTTGCAAAGTCCAAGAGGCTGATGTACACTTGCTCGTTATGGTGACAAGATTCTAATTCTGTGCTTTTATTGATAGAACTGACAGGCGACGGTCTGCTCAGTGGGTCAGGTGTTAATACATCAGGTTCGACTGTGCAACACATGAAGCAACAATGGGAAATGGAGTATTCTCTTCAGCTATCTTTGTTGGAGCTGGAATAAAACATGACGCACACAACTTGATTTCTATCGGCTTCCAAAGGCCTCGGTGATCATTCTCGCTCTCTCTGGGTCAATACACCCAGCAAGGCTGCCACACAAGCACCCCCAGCCCTGTGATCCTGACAGGAGAGAATTCTCTGAAGATCAAAAGTGAATAGCGCCCCTCAGTCCTCGTTTACATTCTTCCCACACCAGTGCGATTCTGAATCATCGCCCCACCCCCCAGCCTTCATAAGTTCAAGTGATAGGAGCAGAATTAGGTCATTCGGCCCATCTAGTCTACTCCGCCATTCAATCATGGCTGATCTCTCTTTCCCTCCTAACCCCATTCTCCTGCCTTCTCCCCATAACCTCTGACACCTGTACTAATCATCTGCCTTCCTTACTACTGATTCAATTTGCGAATTAATATTTTGGGAATCCTGCACCAGCACTCCCAGGTCCCTTTGTGTTTCAAATAAAATAGAAAAGTTGATCATGTTGCTAAATCTCCACAAGGACCTCAGGAGACTACTCAATCTGAGAGAGCGCAGTCCGCTGTGAAGTCTGTCAAGGCAACACTATTGAAACGCCTCCCTCCGCATGATGTTACCCGGGTTAAATTATTACGAGGTCAAAGACCACCGATGAACATTTTCAATTAACTTGGTAGCGAAAATGCACGGGAACAGAGTGAGTGGATGAGACGAGCAATCAATCAGAAGGCATCTTTAATTATTAGGCTTGTCCCACAAATGTATTTTTAATTTTTTTTAAGCTGAGTAAGAACATCTATGCAAGGAGATGTCATTTCATCATTTATGACTCCAATGTCACTGGGTCAGGATCAAACAAAAGCACCATAGCTTCAGAACCAGGATGACCTCCGTGTAAGGTTTGAACACGGGATTAACTTCCACAAGGCAGCCCCTCGGCAGAAGTACCGACAGGGTGAAATATCAACCTTGCTCCAGAGTGACCGCCCATGTCTCTCATTTGTCCGAAACTGGAGAAGAGGGATGTTCAAGGAAAGAAAAGCAAGACATCCCAATTTTGTTGGGCAGCTTACAATCCAGCCATATGAATTTTGATTTCTCTAACATCAACCTTGGCTTTCCCTCTCTCTCCGACTCTCCCCCATCCGAGTTCTCTGCCTACATTCACTGTCCTCTTGATTACATTTTACTGATTGTAAGCCTTGTTGTCACCTTCTCCTCAGCTAACAATGATCCATGCTATATTTTCCTTGCTCTGTGTTTTCACACCTTACTCTTCATGTCTCCCTCTCACCTGACTCTCAGTCTGAAGGAGGATTTCGACCGGAAACGTCGCCCATTCCTTTTTTCCAGAGATGCTGCCTGTCCCATTGAGTTACTCCAGCATTTTGTGTCTATCTTCACTGCAAACCAGCATCTGAAGTTCCTACCTACACACATCCAACACAATGCGGGTTTCCACCTGTATAACTCAGTGGAGCCAAGCATCATAGAGTGACACGGCATGGAAACAGGCCCTTTGGCAAGGCCAGCAGCATAATTAAGGATCAGTCCTATCCCCGGTCAATCCCTCTTCTCCACTCTCCCATCAGGCTACAGGTACAGAAGTTTGAAAATGCACAACTCCAGATTTAGGGACAGTTTCTTCCCAGCTGTTATCAGGCAACGGAACAGTCCTCTCACCAGCTGGAGTGTTGTCCTGACCTCCCATCTACCTCAGTGGAGATCTTTGAGTTATCTTTAAACAGACTATATGTTGCACAAAATGTACCCTTATCCTGTATCTGTACACCGTTGATAGTTTGATTGTAATCATGCATAGTTTCTTCTTTGACTGGATAGCATGCCAACAAGAGCTTCTCACTTTTCCTCTGTACATGTGACAATAATAAACAAAATAAAACAATCCACAAGTTAAACACAGATAATCTTTTCCTACTGAAAGGAGATGGGGTGGGCAGAGGGAGAAATTGTAAAATGAACCTGGCACAATTCAGCGAATGAAACATTTTCATCAAACCGTCAATTATGAAAACAATGAGTCTCACATATTTGCCATTTCAATGTGAAATTTATTTCCACGACAGGAACCAGTGAATATTTTAATAACATATCTACAATCCATTTGTTACCTGTCAAAACTTTGAAAGGAATTGCATTAACAATTTAATTTGTAGATTTATTTTTAATGAAGCCGGTTAAACCAATCATAGCCTTCCTTTCATTAAGAGTCCAGGCCATTGAACTACCAATGGGTGAGTCAAATGCATTATAAACTAAGAATGTAGTAACAATGACCTGAGGTGCTGGTTAATACACAAATGGAATGGACACTAAATGCTGGAATAATTCAGCAGGTCAGGCAGAGAGCTGTAGATGTAGACTAGACCATCATGCAAACCAACCTCCCTTCCATTGACTCAGGCAAGGCCACCAGCACAATCAAGGACCAGTCTCACCCCAGCCACTCCCTCGTCTCCCCTCTCCCATCAGGCAAGAGGTACAGAAGCTTAAAAACGCTTACCTCCAGATTCAGTGATAGTTTAGGGCCTGTCCCACTGTACAAGGTAATTCAAGAGTTTTCCCGAGTTTCCCCTGATTCGAACTCGGAGAATTGTGGTAATAGCCGCTCGTAGGTCCTCGGGGCTCTCGTGGACATTTTTCAACGTTGAAAAATCTTCACGAGCATATCGCGTTTCCCGAGTGCATGCTGTTAGCATTACGAGCCGCTAAGAGGCATCCCGAGCTCCGACGTACCCGCTACGTACATTCTACATACTTACCACGAGTCTGATTTTGATTTAAACTCGGGAGAGCTCTTGAATTACCTCGTACAGTGGGGCAGCCCCTTTACTTCCCAGCTGTTATCAGTCAACTGCATGGTCCTTTCATCAGCTAGTGTGAAGTCCTGATCACCTATCTACCTCATTGGAGACCTGTGAACCATCTTTAATTGGACTTTATTTTGCATCCAATGTTGTTCGTTTATCTGTACACTGTGGACAGTATAATTGTATTAATGTATAGTCTTTTCTTTGACTAAATGGCACACAAACAAAAGCTTTTTGCTGTAGACAAAATTCTGGAGTAATTCAGCGGGACAGGCAGCATCTCTGGAGAGAAGGAATGGTGACGTTTCGGGCTTCATACTCTGAAAAAGGGTCTCGACCCAAAACATCACCCAATCCTTCTCTCCAGAGATGCTGCCTGTCCCACTGAGTTTATTCCTGCATTTGTGTCTAATTTAAACCAGCATCTGCAGTTCTTTCCTACACAGCTCTTCACTGTACCTCGGTATGTGTGAAAATGATAAACTAATCTAAACAGACAGATCTCTGGAGAACATGGATAGGTGATGTTTCAGGCCAGACGTCTTGGGTCCAAAGAAGGGTCCCGACCCGAAACGTCACCTATTTGTGTTCTCCAGAGATGGCGCCTGACCCGCTGCGTTATTCTAGTATTTTTAAGCTAAATTATCATTCTTCCAGAAATTAATATGGAAGATTTAGCCAACTTGAATGATCCACCCTGCACTTTCGTTCCTCGAGCTGAAACATCAACCATCTCTTTGCCTCCACAGATGCTGCTCAACCAACTCGAGTTCCTCCAACAGTTTTCCTTTTGCTTATGATAGAGAGAATTGGGTCTTGAGGTTGATGCAGAGAAGAAATTAGGCCAGTTATATGCACTAATGTTTGGCTTCCAAAATTACCTTGGCCACCAAGGTAAGCTAACAAGTCATTTACAGCTAATATTCAGAGATATAGCACCAGTGAGCCTCCTGCTGACTTTAATAGAATTCAAGAGCCAAAAGGCATTGGCATTCTTAAAACTGACCCATTTCCTTCAAGAAACAGCCTTTTATTGCGTTTCTTTCCCAAATCAATTATTACTTCCCTTCGAGCATGAAACAAATATGTTGAATCCCACTAAAGATTGTCCATCACTGCAAGATAACACAATCAATTGTCAATTATTGGCAAGATCGCCTTTGGTTGTCAGCCGGTAAACTTTCCTTCAAGATAGACACAAAATGATGGAGCAACGCAGCGGGTCAGGCTACATCCCTGGAGAAAAGGAATAGGTGATGTTTCGGATCAAGAGCCTTCTTCAGATTGAGAGTCAGGGGAGAGAGAAACCAGAGGTGGGAAAAGGTACAGAATAAATCAGAGCCGGCACCGTTGCCTCAGGAAAGGTGGAGTCTTTGTTGGCTGTGGAAGAGGTAACAGTGAAACAGTGAAAGCAGCAGGAAGACAAGGGTGGGGGAGGGATGGAGAGAGAGGGAATGTGTGTGGCATCACTCTGACTCACTGAGCCTCCTCCATGGTCAGAGTGCGGCCACACGCAAATTGGAGGACCAGCACCTCATATTTCGCTTGGGCAGTTTACAACCCAGCGTTATGAATATTGATTTCTTTAAATCCAGGTAATCCTTGCATTGACTTCTCTCTCTCCATTTCCCTTTCCCTGGACTATTAGTCTGAAGAAGGGTCTTGACCCTAAATGTTACCCATTCCTTTCCCCCAGAGAACCTGCCTGACAGCAGCATGGTACCGTGGGTGGCACGGTGATGCAGCAGGACAGTTGCTGCCTTACAGCCCTGGCAGCACTGGAGGCCCAGGTTTGATCCCGACTACAGGTGCTGCCTGTACGGAGTTTGTACGTTCTCCTTGCGACCACATGGGTTTTCTCCAATATCTTCGGTTTCCTCCCACTCTCCAAAGACGTGCAGGTATGTAGGTAAACTGGCTTGGTACAAGTGTAAATTGTCCCTAGTGTGTGTAGGATAGTGGGGGAAATCGCTGGTCGGCGATGTATCTCTGAACTAAACTAAACTCGCTCTTACTCCAGCATTTTGTGTCTATCTTCAGCGTAAATCATCATCTGCACTTCCCTCCGACACAAAACTTCTCCCACCCCACTTTACAGATCAAACGGCATCAAGGATTCTCACCAGATAATGAATCTGACAGAACTGGAACCGGTTTTCCCTCACACCTATACATGTATCCCTTCACAGAGGTAATTCGGAGATTTGAGTACAAGAATTATATGCAAATGATTGCTGTAAAAATGTATACAGCTCTTGTGAATACTGCTCCACATTTAGGAATATTGCTACACATTAAAGTATGATATCTACATTTTACCACAACATCTTTGGACAGTACCATATTAGTTTAGTTTATTTTAGCTTAGCTTAGAGATGCCACAAGGAAACAGGCCCTTCAGCCCACCAGCCCACACACTAAAACTACCCTACACACTTGAGTCAATTTGCAATTTTTACCAATCAGCCCACAAACCTGTATATCTTTCAAATGAGAGGAAAACGAAGCACTCGGAGAAAACCCACGCACGTCACAGGGAGAACGTGCAAACTCCACACAGAAAGCACCTGTAGTTGGGATCAAACCCAGGTCTGTGGGGCTGCAAGTCAGCAACTCTACTGCTGCGCCTCTGTGCTGCATATGTAACTTGTTGATAAAGTTTTCCACTAATTGATTTCTCACAATCCCCAACTGCCACATTCAGAAATCTTATTGATGATCAATTAGTTCATATTAATTGAAGCAGAATTAAACAGACAACTGCCGAAGCAATCAGCTAAAAGCAATGACTTTACACAATGACGACCATTAGACGTAATTTGGGTAAACATTTGATTAATAAGCTAATGGAAAAATAATTAGAATATAATGGTATCATTATGGGTTAGTGCCAGTATGTTCAGTGTGGGGACAGAAGACTTGCAGGTGAATACACCAACTGAAGCTGATGTTCTTTCTGAAAGGATAGGCTCAGATCAAACTCTACACATACATGTGCAAAACAGTCAATAGGTATTGAAGAGGCATCAATTAGATTTGAATAATTAAGTGGGAGGATGCAGAATGGCACCACAAGTGTACAAAGTCATAAGATTACCAGTGATTGATGGAAGTAAAAGAGCAGAAATGGTCTTGAAAGAATAACGTTCTGGAGTGGCAGCCTGAAGGAAGTAATGGTCTAGAAAACAATCAGAACCACGCCAACGAGAGACACCAAAAGCCGCAAATGAAACTGGAGGAAGCAATGACATAGGTACATGAATGAGAGAGTGTGTTGAAGATTGAGGTACATCAAGATGCATCTGTAACTGATGATAATGAAAGTTAATAGCTGTATCCCCGAGGCCCCTATTTCCTTTTTATTTCCTCCCCCCCCCCCCACCAATCCTCTTCCACCCATATCCCTCTCTCCAGCTTTATATTTCACTCCTCACCCCCTCTCCTTATCTGACACCTTTTTGTCTCCTTTTTATCTCTAGCCATGGTCGGGCATTCTGCCCATGAAAACAGGCACTTCAGCCCACCGAATCCCTTCCGACCATCGATAAATGCTTCACATTAGTTCTCTGTTATCACTAGGTATGTTACAATACCTACCTTTAGCAGCGCTGCAGTTCTGCCGCTCCCCGTGTGCGCAACTTTGGCGCCTTTCAGAGGGGGGCAGGTTTAAAATGCCGATTTTTTCTAGGCAGTCCGAGTCGATCCATGTCGGGCGATTTTGTCGCAAAAGAGAAATCGCTCCGACTTCATTCATAAAGGTATTTTTAAACTACGCTAGATTATTAATTAACTAGCGGAACGGACCTAAGGTAGGCGATAAAAGAATCTACACAGTTTATTTTTACATAAAAACTTAGTTTTTAGGAAGGCTTTAATCACATTTTCATGTTGCGAAAAGGGGACAAAAAAAATGTATGAACCGGCTGTATTTTACATACCAACTTCACCGCAAACCGCAACGTTCCAATCCACCGCATTCCACTAAAACCCACTCGCTAGTTGATTTAAACGGCCATTAATTTACAGGCATTAAACACTAAATTCCTTCCATTTGGCCTATAAATTCATGAAAATTAGATTTTAAAATTATGTTATATTGTGGATTATTGTGTGAATGTTATTTGGACACTTAGGCAATTAAAAAAAAGTTTATCTTTTCTTAAGAAATGGATAGATGTTTAGATCTACTCATTGAATTTTGTAATTAGCTACAATTAGATAACTAACTAATTATATGCTTTAATTTCAGGTCATCCAAGTGAGATTGTTTCATATTTGTTTCAGAATGCTTCAATCTATAATAACTGAAAATTTCATTGAGTTCTCTTAATTTTTAAGAAAGTTATGGGCTTTTGACTGTTCTAGATAACAGCTTTTGAGTTAAGTGAATTGAAAGGCAATGGGGAACAAGATGCTAATTTCCGAGTATGAAAATGGTCATAACTTTCTTAATACTGAAGATATGAAAGTGAATTAGGTGTCAAATTAAACTTCCGTTTATGCTTTACCTGATGGGATAAATTGCAGACTTGATTTTTTAAATCTCAAAATTTTGTAACATTGGTATTATCACACTTTCACGTCCATTCCCTATACACCAGAGGCAACTTTACGGAGGCCAGTTAACCTACAAACACATCCCTTTGGGGAGTGAGAGGAATCACTTTTCTCTAACCTGTACCCACCCATCACTTGCCAGAATTTGCCCCGTCCCCACTTATCTTTTCCAACTTTCTCCCCGTCAGTCTGAAAAAACGGCCCAAAGAGAATAGTCTACTGGGTGGCAATGATTGTTGCCCTCCTATGTACTTCTGAGTCCTAGACCCGGGTCTCTGGCACTGTAAGGCAGCAACTCTACTGCTGCACCACCGTGCTGCCCCTATGGGCATGCCGCATTTAAATAGAGAAGTTGACTAAATATCTAATTGAGAAATACATTTGGACTAATTGTATACAAATCATCATCTGTAATTACACACTAACAACAGTATTGGCTGCAACATTTAATTCCAACCTCTGGAAGCTCGTTGCAAAATATTACTTCATGCAATATAGAATATAATTAGATCCCCAAGATAGTTACTCTTTTGTTTTTTGCTCCTGTACAAAATTCAACTTACAGATTTTGTGTGAAATGGGGAAACTGTCTCTAGTTATAAACCTCTCTCCCCGGGCACTCCAAATACGCAGAGCCTGGTCACTGGTGAACGGTAAGGGCAGCACGATGGCGCAGCGGTAGAGTTGCTGCCTAACAGTACCAGAGACCTGGGTTCAATCCTGACTACAGGTGCTATCTGTACGAAGTTTGTATGTTCTCCCGGTGACCTGCGTGGGTTTTCTCAGGATGCTCCGGTTTTCTCCCACACTCCAAATACATACAGGTTTGTAGGTTAATTGACTTAGTATAAGTGTAAAATGTCCCTAGTGTAGTGTTAATGTGCAGGGATCGCTGTTCGGCGCAGACTCGGTGGGCCGAAGGGCTTGTTTCCGTGCTGAATCTCTAAGCTAAGCTAAAATTAAATAGAACACATTCCACAAAATCACACACCCAATTGTAATCACTTTTGATGAATACTTACTAATTTTGGAAAGTGCAACACAGCAGCATTATGCAGCTATATGATTAGCTGCAATCTCAAACTAATGCAGGCATTTGTGATTCTAATCTGCAGAAAGCTGTCCCAACACCATTCCCACAATGGACTCCAAACAGAAAGTCATTTAAACAAATCAGTGGATGTGTAGATATCGAAGGTTTATTGCCACACCGCCCTCTGAGAAGCATTTGCAAAACAATTACAGCTGCTAATGCATGAACTGAAAAATCCAAAATAAACCAGAAGATACTGGAAACTCTCAGCAGGTCAGGTCTACAGCAGGGAATGAACCACCGTTAGAGTTTCAGGCTGATAACCCTTCCCTGCAGTTAAAGCTTTGTCACTTTTTTTAAATGGCTTTGTGGTAGATTGGATTTAAGTTTATGCAAGAACTCAATTTTAGTTTAGTTCATTATTGTCACATATATCAAGGTGTAGTGAAAAGCTTATGTGTGCGTGCTATCCAGTCAAAGAGAAGGACTTACACAAAATGCTGGAGTAACTCAGCGTGTCAGACAGCATCTCTGGAGAAAAGGAATAGGTGACGTTTCAGGTCGAGACCCTTCTTCGCGGCCTGACCCGAAATGTCACCTATTCCTCTTCTCCAGAGATGCTGCCTGACCTGCAGAGTTATTCCAGCATTTTGTGTCTATCTTCAGTGTAAACCAGAATCTGAGGTTCCTTCCAACAGAAAGGAAAGATTTTGTTTTTGTGTAGTGCGTGGAAGCAGCCCCTTCGGCGTATCAAGTCCACTCTGTCCATCGATCACCCATTCACACTAGATCCATGTTATCCCACTTTTCCATCCACTCCCTACACACCGGGACCAATTTTTACAAAGCCCAATTAACCTATAAAGCCACACAACACTGGGATGTGGGAGGAAACCGCAGCGCCCAGAGGAAACCCCACGCTACACGCTAAACCCCACAGGGAGAATGTGCAAACTCTTCACAGACAGCACCCACGGTCAGGATCGAACCCGAGTCTCCACCACGGTGAGGCAGTGGCTCTACCAGCTGCGCCACTGTGCTGCCCTTTGGTAGGACTTGGCTATAACTGAGTCGCTCCTGACTATATTACACTGACACCTCTAAAGAAGCATTCCTGTGAATGAGCGTCCCAAAACGACCTCACACAAGTTTCCATCCATTTGAATAGAGATACAATCGGATGGGGAATTAGCTTAGGGAATCCAACACGATGCGCTGGAATAATAAAGTGTGTTGCTTGTCATTATGCAAGCTTCATCCTCGTAGCAACATAATAAAATCAATATCAAATAAGCTCATTATAACATTAAACCTGTTCAACCTACAGCAGCTGCTCTCCAGAACCAAGGTCATGTTAACCTTATTAAATAAGGCTGAAGTCTATGCCAAGCTCCAAGACATCAATATCTTGTTTATTGAACAAGAAGATGGGCCTTACACTCAATGTTCACCAGACAGAGAACCAGAGAACATAGGTTGAAGGTGAGGGGGTAAATATTTAATAGGAATCTGTCAATCTCAGCCTTAAAACTTAAGACAGCTCATGTTCATAAGTTCTCGGAGCAGAATTAGGCCATTCGGCCCATCAATGGGCCATTCAGCCCACTCTGCCATTCAGCCCACTCCGTCATTCAATCATGGTTAATAATCTTTCCCTCGCAAACCCATTCTCCTGTCTTCACCCCATAACCCCTGTATTCACCCCTATTAATCAAATATTTGTCAATCTCTGCATTCAAAATATATGTTGACTTGGCCTCCACAGTCTTCTGTGGCCTTCTGAATACCACCAATTCCCCACCATCTGACTAAAGAAATTCCTCCTCATATCTAAAGGTATGTCCTTTAATTCGGAGGTAATGGCCTCTGGTCCTAGACTCTCCCACTGGTGGAAACATCCTCTCCGCATCCACTCTATCCAGGCCTTTCACTATTCAGCTAGTTTCAATGAGGGGTCCCCTCATCCTTCTAACCTGCAGAGAGAAGGATGCTCATCACATGTTTTTTGTATAGTTTTTGCTGTTAGATATTTTGTTGCTGCAGTTTTCTTTAAATTTCCCTATTAATTTAACTACAAATGTGCTTCTTCAAACTTGGGGCCACGTGTCAACCAACATTAAATATTTTTACCTCCATCATAAATTCATAATAATCACTTCAATATACAAGAATCAAAGAAAATGGCTGTACGCTTGATGTTTGATCATTACAGAGTTTATTGACCAGTGTAGAAAATTATCACTGCAAATGTATCGAACACGGTGGAAAGGATCTATGATCAGAATTACGAACCAGGAAAAATACTGTGAAAAATCAGTAACAGGAGTTCTCGCCCTGGGTGTTGTGTCAGTCGAGAAGCATGCTGAAGTTTATCAAAGGCTTCAGCTAAAGACTTGCTTACAAATGCCATAAACCTACAGTAGCTACTTTGCAATCCCTGGCCAATATGCCAAAGCCTGCTGATGTGCCACACAACAGCTTCCTCCCCGACCAGTCCTTCCATCAGCAGGGGGTACCGTGTAAGGCAGCAAGGTGGCGCAGCGATAGAGTTGCAGCCATACCGCACTTTCAGTGCCGGAGACATGGGTTCAATCCCAACTACTGGTGCTCTCTGTTTGTACGTTCTACCTGTGATCGTGTGGGTTTTCTCCTCGATCTTCGGTTGCCTCCCACGCTCCAAAGATCTACAGGTTTATAGGTATTTGGTATTTACTTGGTATTAATGTACAAATTGTCCCGAGTGAGTGTAGGATAGTGTTAATTCACAGGGACTGCTGGTCAGCGCAGACTCGGAGGGCCGAAGGGCCTGTTTCTGTGCTGTATCTCTAAACTAAACTACAGTCTGGCTCACTTAATTGTGGACATTGGACAATCAGCGTGCTACAATGCAGAGAACTATATTCTACACTCTGTATCTTCTCCTTCATTCAGTCTGAAGAAGGGTCTCGACCCAAAACGTCCCTTACTTATTTTCTCCAGAGATGCTGCCTGACCCGCTGAGTTACTCCAGCATTTTGTGCCTATCTTCGGTGTAAACCAGCATCTGCAGTTCCTTCCTGCACCCTTTGTTCTACCGATTGTACTCGAGTTTGATTTGATTGCGTTCATGTGCAATATTATCTAATTTGATTGGAGAGCAGGCAAAACTAAGCTTTTCACTGTACCTCACAACACATGACAATACCTACACCTAGAATACGGAAACAAGGAACTGTAGATACTGGTTTACAAGAAAAGGACACAAAGTGCTGGAGTACTGTACAAGAAGGGACAGAGCCGGCTGTACTTGTTGAGAAGGCTCCGCTCCTTCAACGCCTGCAGTAAGATGCTGCAGATGCTCCACCAATCGGTGGTAGTCAGTGCCATCTTCCTCGCTGCCCTATGCTGGAGCAGCAGGACAAGGGCCGCAGATTCCAATAGGATCAACAAACTCATCAGGAAGGCTGGCTCAGTCCTGGGGGCGGAGTTGGATTCATGGGAGGTGGTCTTGGAGGGGAGGATGCTCCTCAAACTGCGGAGCATCCTGGACAATACAGCTCACCCACTCCATGACACACTGGTCAACCTGAGGAGCACCTTCAGCAACAGACTGGTTCCACCAAGATGCAGGACAGAACGCCACAGGAGATCCTTCTTCCCAGTGGCTATCAAACTGTGCACTCCTCCCCCTTCTGTCATGGGGTAGACAGAGACTGACTCCCCTCCCCCCTCCCCAATCTTTGCACATCACCCATCTTTTCCACTGGTCACTTTAATTTCATTTATTTGGTGTTTTTATGACTGTTGGCAGATCAATTTGTCTCTTGGGATAAATAAAGTTCTATCGTATTGTATCTCATCGAGTAACTCAGCATTCCTGGCGAACATGAACAGGTGACATTTCGAGTCAGTCCCTTCTTCAGACTGAAACATCCCACCAGTTTTGGAGTAAATGCCCACTTTGAGCTACATCAATCCATTCAATATCACTTCACAGGATTCCTGCAAGCACTAGGCAAAAGAGGCTTGGTTCTCGTCGATTTGAGGCAGTTTTAAACATTCTTGCAATCCAAAATGAAAATACAGCGTATGTGACAGGATGGTCAGAGTGAATTATATTCTACTGTGTGATAGTGATGTGAATATAAACCACACCAACACCACCCTAATCATTCTCTTTGACTAACCCTGTGATGTAGTGATTTCCAATGAGCTGTTCATCACATAGAACGTTGAACAGTACAGCACAAGAACAGGCCCTTCGGCCCACAAATGTCTATGCTGAACACAAAGCCAAGACCACTTACCCACCTGCACGTAACGCATATCCCTCCATTCCTTGCTATTCCAAGCGTCTTTTAAATGCCATTTGTTAGCACAATTACACCAAATTGTTTCTGATTTGTTTAACAGGACAGGGACATCTGTCTTTTTGATACAAACTGGCTGGCCCAATGACCCAGATGCCATAAAAATATCACCCTGCAGCTGACAAGGACAGCAATTGGGCCAAATCCTAACTGCTGACAAGGTATGGATAATGCTGCCGACTTGTACCATTGCATTCCACATCGTGAAGGCACCGCTACAGTATTTTGGCATCACTACCTAGTGCTGATGAAGGGACAGCAATACCTCCATGATGACACAGCAGGCATCATGGATCAGGTAGTTCAGTTTATTGTCATACGATACGATATAACTTTATTTATGCCAACAGTCATAAACATACAAATTACATGAAACATGAAATTTAAGTGACGAGTGGAAAGGATTGGGGGTGTGCAATGATTGGGGAGGGAAGGGGAGGGGGATTCAGTCTCAGTCTCCCCCACAACAGAATTACTGTACAGGAGTTGTACAGTTTGATAGCCACAGGGAAGAAGGATCTCCTGTGGCGTTCTGTACTGCATCTTGGTGGAACCAGTCTGTTGCTGAAGATGCTCCTCAGGTTGAACAGTGTGTCATGGAGGGGGTGAGCTGCAACGTCCAAGATGCTCCCCAGTTTGAGGGGCATCCTCCCCTCCAAGACCACCTCCCATGAATCAAACACCGCCCCCAAGACGGAGCCAGCCTTCCTGATGAGTTTGTTAATTGTATTGGCTTCCGCGACCTTCGCCCTGCTGCCCCAGCACATGTATCGAGGTAGAGTGAAAAGCTTTTGTTGCGTGCTAACCAGTCAGCAGAAAGACAATGCATGATTACAATCGATCCATTTACGGTGCACAGATACATGATAAAGGGAACAACGTGAATAACATTCAGTCAAGATGAAGTCCAGTATAGTCCGAACAAAGATAGTCCGAGGGTCTCCAGTGAGGTAGATAGTAGCTCAGGACCACTCTCACACTCTGCAGTTATTGATAGGATGGCTCAGTTGCCCAATGACAGCTGGGTAGAAACTGCCCCTGAATAAATAATGTAATAAGTGATAGGAGTAGAATTAAGCCATTCGGCCCATCAAGTCCACTCTGTTTTGCAATCATGGCTGATCTATCTCTCCCTTTGAACCCCATTCTCCTGCCTTCTCCCCATAACCCATGACACCCGTACTAATCAAGGAATCTGGAGGTGTGCTTGATTATGCTGGTGGTCTTGCCGAGGCAGCGTGAAGTGTAGATGTAGTCAATGGAAGGGAGGTTGGTTTGTGCGATGATCTGGACTGTGCCCACAATTCTCTGCAATTTCTTGCGGTCTTGAATGGAGCTGTTCCCAAACCAAGCTGTGATGCATCCCGTTAATTGCAGACAATGGGGTTACCATGCATCTGAGACGTACTGTTGTAAATTAATTGCCCCTGTGCAGGCGATTAAAATTTTAATGTAGAATGCAAGCCCATTGATCCGCCTTCTAATCAACTCTTATTTTCATTTCCACATTTAGGAATTGAAAATGTTCCTATCAAATCAAATGGTTAAATTAAAACATTGTTCAATCTTTATTGCTGTCTAAGGCAATATCGCTACATCTCTTGCTGATGTTTATTTGCTCTGTTTGCCAGTTCATCATCTGCCTTCACACCATATTCATGGAGATTTTAGGAAAATGTGTAGGAAGGAACTGCCAGCACAGATTTCCAAGGCATCAGGTGCCTCTGAGACCATTCAACCTACAACCTTGGACTGCAACAACAATAGCAACACTTCAGAACCATCTTTTCGACAACTAGAGAGTAGTCCTGAACCACTATCTCATTGGAGACACTTGAACAATCTTTAATCCGACTTTACCTTGCACTAAACATTATTCCCTTTATCATGTGTCTCTACACTGTGCATGGCTCGATTGTAATCATATATATAGTCTTTCCGTTAACGGGTTAGTATGCAACAAAAGCTTTTCACTGCACCTCGGTACATTTACAATAAACTAAACTAATCTGCAATTTGAATTTTGAAGGTAAAATGAACTAGAATCTCTCTTAGTTTTTGCTCACTCCAGCCCGAGAAACTGTTGTAAATGTTCTTTATAAATAACCATATAACCATATAACAATTACAGCACGGAAATAGGCCTTCTCGGCCCTTCCAGTCCGTGCCGACCATTTATTTTCCCCTAGTCCCATCTACCTGCACTCAGACCATACCCCTCCATTCCCTTCCCATCCATATACCTATCCACTTTACCTTTAAATGTTAAAATCGATCCTGCCTCCATCACTTCTGCTGGAAGATCAATCCACACAGCCACCACTCTCTGAGTAAAGAAGTTCCCCCTCATGTTACCCCTAAACTTCTGTCCCTTAATTTCATTTCGGAGTCACGTGAGTGACTTCGTGAAGAGCCCGCCGGCACGCATGCTCGACATATCGTCGTAACGCGTTGCTGCGACGGCTGGCGGTGGAGCGCGCTCCTCGCCAGCCCTTCATAAGGGGCCACGGAGGTGAGTATTCCACCTTTAGTTGGTGGTCCTTGTTGTCTGATTATGTCTTGCAGCAAGGACATGGATGGGAGTTCGAAGGGCCGGAGGACGTCAGGACGAGTTCGCCGGTCAACAGTTCCGGGGCCTTTACCATCGGCAGTACCTGCAGCGCAGGCCGGGACTCAGGCGGAGATGTGGGTAAGCCCTGTGTTCACAGGTCCAGATCCGCCAGCACACCACAGCTTGGAGGAGTTCGACGAGGAGGAGTGTGGTGTGCCGCCAGAGCAGGGGGACCCTGCCATGGCAGTCAGGTTGTCAGCGGGCTCGCTGGCGACCTCGAGCAGGGCGCGTGCCGTTGCACGGTCTGTTCCACTCAGCCCTCCGAGAAGGGGGAGGGGAGGAGCCCAGAAGCCTAACCCTGTTAGGGCTAAGGCATTGCCTGTCGCGGAGGAGCGGTCAGGTTCCAGGGCGAGACCCGGGGCGGCTGTGAGGTCCAGCCGGCACACCCCGACTCTCGACGCCGGGACGGGTCGGTTGAGTCGGGTCTCGTCGCGGTCGCCGAGCCCCCCATGGATGGGTGGGCGGCACCATGCGTCGGCAACGTCCACGATGTGGGCAGCCGGCAAGACTGCGCGGGCCCCAGGCAGCCATGCTTCGGCTGGGGCCGACACTTCGCCGCATGTGCCCTTAGTGGCAGCGGCTTCAGCTCTCGCTAAACGGAGGCGATTGAACACGCCCGCGCAGGAATCGCGCAGTTTCGCCTCGGCGGCTGTTAGCGACAACTACCGGCACCGGCAGGGCCTCGACGAGGTGCGGGCCGATGACAGGAGCCCGGTTTTCTTTTCAGAGCCGGAGGACTCCGACCACCTGAGTGTTCAGGGTGAAGGGCGTATTGACCGTATGGAGCGGCTGCTGGAGCTTCTGCTTCTATGACGAGCTACTAAAGCGTCAACAACAGCGGGGCAGCAACAGGCACAGGGCGTCTTCACCAACATCTACTATCAGCCTGGAGCAGCACGAGGAGGAGGTTCTG
Source organism: Raja brachyura (assembly GCA_963514005.1). The sequence continues at coordinate 23,570,294 of OY740795.1, read as the reverse complement.
GTGGATCCCGTACCACCTCCGGTGGAGGTGCCAGCGGAGGAACGTTTGGATGTGGCGACCAAATTCGCGGCCCCACATACGGCTGGTCTTCCTCTCAATTCAAAGCTGGCAGCCACAGTGGACTTTCTTAATAATCAGGTGCTGCAGGAAGAAGTCCTCATCCAGGCTATGAGCCGTCACAAGGCTCCATCAAACTGCAACTCCCTCAACGTGCCTGTGGTCAATACGCCAATATGGGGCAACATCAGTGCGGCTATCCGTCAACAAGAGCTACAATTGCAGCGGATCCTGAAACTCCTCACGGCCGGTATTACCGCCTTTGCGCGGTCGGTGGACGAGGACGAGCTGAATTTGGACCAGGAAGATGCTCTGGCCTTATTGTGCGCGACCCAGCACGAAATCAACGGGTTTCGCAAAAACAGCATCCGCCCAGCACTCAACCCGAAGTTTGCAGGATTGTGCAAACCACCGCCGCCGCCGCCGCCCCGTCAGCTCTTTGGTGAGGACCTCTCGAAGAGAGTCAAAGAGCTTGACGAACAAGCCAAAACGGTGGGGATCATGCGCTCTAAGAGTGCCCCCACACCGTCCGGCTCAAAAGCTCCATACATTCGCTCACGAGGGTCGGCCAGTGCCTCGACGAGGACTCACCCTCTAGCTCCACAACGACAACAACACCAGAACCAGCACCAAGGGTCTTTTTTAGGACAGGGTCGGCAGAGACCTTTTTGGAAATCGAAGACGCCGCGCCCTCAAGCCAACCCAGCACCTCCACGGCCACCCACACGTGTCAAGGACCGCCGGTAACCACGGAGGTGAGGGGGTCTGGTTCTCTCTTTTCTCTCTGTTTAACTTCCCATGTTGGTGGTCGTTTACGGTTGTTTTTGGATGCATGGGGTAATTTTACTGGTGATGAGTATGTGTTGCGGAATATTCAGGGGCATAAAATTGAGTTTATTAATGGCGACATTCCTCCATCCCAGCACATGCCTGGTCGTACGTTCAAATTGTCTGCTGCAGAACAGGCAGCAGGTTACAAGGAAATTTTAAGTTTGGAACAGAAGGGTGTGATTGAGAAAACAGTGCATGAGCCGATTGAATTTGTTTCGAACATATTTACTAGACCTAAGAAGGATGGAGGCTGTCGTGTCATTATTGATCTAACCCGTTTGAATACGTTTGTAACATATACTCATTTTAAAATGGATACGTTTGAAACAGCCAAATCATTGATTTCTCATGGCTGCTTTATGGCATGCATTGATTTGAGGGATGCATATTATTCAGTATCCATCCAGAAAGATGATAGAAGGTTTTTGAAATTTATCTGGATGGGGCAACTTTGGCAGTATAAGGCTTTGCCTAATGGGCTTACTACAGCCCCTAGATTGTTCACTAAATTGGTGAAGCCAATCATGGCTTATTTGAGACAACGACATCATATAGTTATGGCCTATTTAGATGATGTCTTTATTGTGGGCCACACCCTGCAATTGGCTGAACAGGGTGTTGCAGCTGCTGTCAATATATTTCAACAATTAGGATTCATTGTCCATCCAGAGAAATCACAGTTCTGCCCTGCCCAGGTAATTAATTACCTAGGGTTCACGGTGAACTCAATGAGCATGAGGATAACTATACCAATTAACAAAATTGAGGAAGTCACTAAGGTGTGCAGAGATTTAATTGGCACCAATATACCATCGATTCGGCATACAGCCACAGTAATTGGCAAGTTAGTGGCTTTGTTTCCGGCAGCACGATATGGACCTTTGCATTATCAGAATTTGCAAAGAGCTAAAATTACTGCGTTAAAATGGAACGCTGGTCATTACGATCGATCTATGCAGCTGCCGTCCGAAGCGATAACTGAGTTGCAATGGTGGGTGTGTCACATTAGCAACTCATTTAAGCCTGTCAGGGAGGCTAATCCGGTGGTATATTTACAGACTGATGCAAGCTCCAATGGCTGGGGAGCTACTGATAATTGCTCTAGTTGTGGGGGTAGATGGGACACCCTTGAGGCATCGATGTTGTTGACTCAAGGGATTAACTATTTGGAGTTGCTGGCAGCATTCCACGGACTTCGTGCATATTGTTCCAAGCTTGTTGGAGCACACGTCCGTCTCCAAATAGACAACACCACAGCTGTGGCATATTTAAACCATATGGGTGGTACCAGGTCAGTTTCGTGTGACAAATTGGCTAACTCAATTTGGCTCTGGTGTATTCAAAGAGACATTTGGATTTCAGCTACCTATTTGCCAGGTGAGCTTAATACTGTGGCGGACACCAGGTCACGCAAATTTAATGACAACATTGAATGGATGTTGCATCCTGAGATTTTTGCTAAAGTCACAGCCAAATTTGGTAAACCGGACATTGACCTTTTTGCGTCACGGTTGAACCATCAGGTACCAGCCTACGTTTCATGGGAACCAGATCCTGGGGCAATAGCGCTAGATGCATTCTCGCTGGACTGGGGGAATTGGGTTTTCTATGCCTTCCCTCCGTTTTGCCTCATCAGTCGGGTATTGCGAAAGATTCAGGCAGATGCTGCCAAGGGCATCCTTATTATACCCGACTGGCCCACACAGCCTTGGTATCCGGTGGTCTTTGACATGCTCAACGAACCTTGGGTCCTTTTGAAGGGTTGCCCACAATTGGTTACTCACCCTGTGTCAGGGGAGCCACATCCCTGCCATGGCTATTTAAATTTGTTGGCTTGCAGGTTCTGAACAGGCCGTTAGTCCAATACGGCCTCTCGGCTCGGACCATGGATACCATCGGGGCGTCGTGTCGAGAGTCCACAAGGCGAAGATACCGCTCGCATATTAAGAAGTGGGAAGCCTACTGCAGCCGCTCTAGCATCACGTACGATGACGTGACAATAACCGACGTCCTGGAATTCCTCGCGGGGTTGCACCATGATGAACACTTAAGTTACAGTGCCATCAACAGCGCCAGAAGTGCGCTATCATTCTACCTCAAGATTGGGGTAGGATCCAACAGGCTAGTGTCCAGACTCATGCGGGGTATATTCAATATGAATCCGCCTACACCACGCTATAATATCACCTGGGATGTCAGGGACGTATTAACCCTGCTCAGGACGTGGTCTCCCATGGAAGGGCTCCAACTGGACCAACTCACCATGAAGCTGGTGATGTTACTAGCGCTGACTTCAGCTCAGAGGGTACAGACACTACACAAACTGCGTGTCGACAGAATGACATCTACCCCTACAGAAGTAGTCTTTTTCGTTGACGAGCTACTAAAGCAGCATAGACCTGGGTGCACAGGGCTGCAGCTGAAGTTCCCGGCATACCCCGCAGATGCTAGGCTATGTTTAGCCTCACATATCCGCCACTATGTCAAGGTGACGGCACGCATCAGAGGAATGGAGAGATACCTGCTTGTCACTCATAAGAGACCTCATCATCGAGTGACAGTCCAGACGATATCCAGGTGGCTTCGAGTCGTCTTGGGTAAGTCAGGTATCGACACTAATGTGTTCAAGTCTCATTCCACCAGGGCTGCATCGACGTCAGCGGCGAGGGTCATGGAGGTGCCCATGGACCAAATTCTCGCCACAGCAGGATGGGCGAATGAAGCTGTGTTCCAGCGTTTTTATAACAAGCCTGTTGCTGCTCCTCTACAGTTCGCAGAAGCCGTGCTGAATGCAGGTCAAGAACGTGGAGATGTCCCCGCATGAGGGGTTTTTGATTTGTTATTAATAAATATGCTTTTGTTTTGCAGTATGAGCTATTGAGCCAGTTTGTTCCTCCCATCCATCCCTGGTAGTGGTGTGTCAGCATGGACGTGGTCCAGGGCGTGTAATCACAGAAGCTTTGAAGTCTTCACGAAGTCACTCACGTGACTCCGAAATGAAATAGTAAGATTGAACGAGAACTTACCAGTTCGAAGGTTGATCTTTATTTCATGAGGAGTCGAAGTGAGGGATTTCGTGCCCTCCTCGCCCAACCCTCAATCACCTTCATCTGGTAATCTTAGTCAATTCAATCATACTATGCGAAGTCATTTCTATTGTTGGTTCTGTGATTCCACGCCGCTACTTTGAAGTATGTCGAGCATGCGCGCCGGCGGGCTCTTCACGAAATCCCTCACTTCGACTCCTCATGAAATAAAGATCAACCTTCGAACTGGTAAGTTCTCGTTCAATCTTACTATTCTCATGTCATGCCCTCTTGTTTGAATCTTCCCTACCCTCAATGGGAAAAGCTTATCCACGTCAACTCTGTCTATCCCTTTCATCATTTTAAAGACTTCAATCAAGTCCCCCCTTAATCTTCTGCGCTCCAAAGAATAAAGACCTAACTTGTTCAACCTTTCTCTGTGATTTAGTTGCTGGAACCCAGGCAACATTCTAGTAAATCTCCTCTGTACTCTCTCTATTTTGTTGACATCCTTCCTATAATTAAGCGACCAAAATTGTACACCATACTCCAGAATTGGTCTCACCAATGCCTTGTACAATTTTAACATTACTTCCCTACTCCTATATTCAATGCTCTGATTTATAAAGGCCAGCACACCAAAAGCTTTCTTTACCACCCTATCTACATGCGATTCCACCTTCAGGGAACTATGCACAGTTATTCCTAGATCCCTCTGTTCCACAGCATTCCTCAATTCCCTACCATTTACCATGTACGTCCTATTTTGATTTGTCCTGCCAAGATGTAGCACCTCACACTTATCAGCATTAAACTCCATCTGCCATCTTTCAGCCCACTCTTTCAAATGGCCCAAATCTCTCTGTAGACTTTGAAAATCTACTTCATTATCCACAGCACCACCTATCTTAGTATCATCTGCATACTTACTTATCCAATTTTCCACCCCATCATCTAGATCATTGATGTACATGACAAACAACACTGGACCCAACACAGATCCCTGAGGCACCCCACTGGTCACCGGGTTCCCAACCTGACAAACAGCCATCCACCATTACCCTCTGGCATCTCCCATTCAGCCACTGTTGAATCCATCTTGCTACTCCGCCATTAACACCCAAAGATTGAACCTTCTTAACCAACCTTCCATGGGGAACCTTGTCAAAGGCCTTACTGAAATCCATATAGACAACATCCACTGCTTTACCCTCATCAATTTCCCTAGTAACCTCTTCAAAAAATTCAAGAAGGTTTGTCAAACATGACCATCCAGGCACAAATCCATGCTGACTGTTCTTGATCAGACCCTGTTTATCCAAATGCTTATATATATTATCTCTAAGTATCCTTTCCATTAATTTGCCCACCACTGACGTCAAACTAACAGGTCTATAATTGCTAGGTTTATTCTTTGAACCCTTTTTAAACAATGGAACAACATGCGCAGTACGCCAATCCTCCGGCACTATTCCCGTTTCTAATGACATTTGAAAATATATAAATGTGTAAATGAACGTAATGGAAGGAATATTAAAAATAGTCAAGTATAGTTCAGGGATTAGGACACAAAGTGCTTGAGTAACTAACCTCCCCACTGCTTTGGTTCCCCACAGCACCACCACCCCACTTTTCCCACCCCCTTCCCTCCCCTGGGCCCCACCTGGACTCCCACCCATTTTCCTCCTCCCGGCATCACAAGGCGCAATTCCTCAAACCTGTGTCACACCTATTGATCTTATCTCTGGCCTTTGTTGCAACCATCCACTTGTCGAAAACTCTCCCTCACCCGTGCCTCCCTATCACCTGCCATGCTTTATCCTGCCTCTCCATCTTGCTTCTCACTGCACCAGACACCAGGGCTCAATACCAACCTCCGGTGCTGTCTGTGAGGAGTTTGCATGTCGTTTCAGTTATCACTTTGGTTCTGGTTTCCACCCACATCTCAAGAGCTTGTGGGTCAATGGGTTAATTAATCACTCCTAGAATGTAGGCGAGTGGTAGATTGGAATGCAAGAGAATAAAGTGTGATTAGTGTAGCATTGGTGTAAATGGATGCTTGATCAGCATGAACTGATGCCCTTTCCATGCCTTTGACTCTATGACTCTCAAAACAATGGGCCTGTTTCTATCACTCTTAAATCAATGGGCCTCTTCCTCTGCCAGCAAAGTGCTATGTTGATAATTATGACCAATAGCAGCCATATCGACATCCACAGGGCAGGACAGGGGCGCAGCGGTAGAGTTGCTGCATTACAGCGCCAGAGACCCAGGTACAATCCTGACTTAGGGTGTTGTCTGCATGTAGATCGTACATTTCATTTCGGAGTCACGTGAGTGACTTCGTGAAGAACCCGCCAGCACGCATGCGCGACATATCGTCGCTCGCATTGCAGTCGACGGCTGGAGAGGAGCGCGGCTCATCACCAGCCCTTCATAAGGGCCACTCAGGTAAGTACTAACAACCTTGAGTTGGTTGTTCTGTGTAAGTAATTGTGTTTTCTTCCACAGAGACATGGACAGCAAGAAAAATAAAGGCCGTAAAACTTCTACAAGGAGTTGTCGGCAACCCAACCCGGAGCCCCCCTCCATGGCAGGAGGACGGGCCGGGAAAAAGGCGCGCAAGCCGGGGAGCCCTGTATTCACAGGATCCGGTTTACCGACGCAGCTATGCCCTAGCGGGGTACCTGCAGAACAATCAGTCGGTACAGCGCCGGAGCAGGTGCATCCTGACTCCATCTCTCTCTCACCCACTGGGTCGTTTGCAGAGACTAGCAAAAAGGATTCGCGTGCTGATGCACGGCCCTTCTCCCTGAGCCCTCTTGAAGGAGGCAGGGATACAATTCCACTACCTAGCCCTTCGCGGGTTGAGGTCTCACCAGGAGCCACTAGGAAGTGGTCTGGTGAATCAGGCAGGCCCGAGTCCACTGGCAGACCAAGAAGGGCCAGTGTCGACTCACCACCCAGAGGGACCAGGAGGAGTCATAAGGGTGGAGCCTCGCCTAGGTCACCGCTTCCCCCGCTGGGGGCAGGTCGGGACCGTACGCCGTCTGGGTCCAGATTTAGGACAGTCGGCAAGCCTGTGCGGACGTCGGGTCATCACGCTGCGGCGTCAGGTGCCGACCTCTCCCCACCCATGCCCTTTGAGGCAGCCGGGTCCAGCTCAGCGAAGAGGAGGCGCTCGAGCAGGTCCGCGCGGGAATCGCTCAGCTTCGCCGAGGCGGCTGGTAGCGACACATCATCACAGTACCGATATTACCTCGACGAGGTACGGACTGATGATCAAAGCCTCAGGAGTTCCTTCGGGCACGAGGCCTCTTACCTCCCACACCCGCCCGATGAAGGGCGCTTGGATCGTATGGAGAGGATATTGGAGCAAGTTCTACTCAATCAGAAACAGGACACACACAGCTCCAGGGGACTCATGGATATATCCCCGTCCCCATCTATGGACAACATAAGACCAGATGAGGAGGATATCCTGGTACATGCCCCAGCAGCACCTGAGGTCCCTCAGGAAGATCTGCTGGATGTGGCAGCCAAATTCGGGTTACCCGTATCATCAGGACAACCCCTCAACATCAAACTGGCCGCAACCATAGATTATCTTACCAACCATCAATTGCAGGAGGAGGTCCTTGCGAAGGCCATGGAGAGACACAAGGCTCCAGGGAACTGCAATTCACTCCACGTGCCGATTGTGAACATGCCAATCTGGGGTAATATCAGCCCGGGCATCAGAGCGCAGGAAGTGAAACTGCAGAGGATTTTAAAACTACTTACGTCTGGGATCACTGCTTTTGCAAAGTCGGTAGATGGGGTTGATCTAAGCACCGAACAGGAGGATGCTCTAGCTCTGCTCTGCAATACGCAGTACGAGATCAACGCTTTCCGGAAGAGCATTATCAAACCTTCCTTGAATCCCAAATTTGCGGGACTATGCAGAGCACCTCCTACCCCCCCACCTAGACAGCTGTTCGGGGAAGACCTCCCAAAGCAGGTCAAAGAGCTCGAAGACCATGCGAAAACCATAGGTCTGATGAGACCACATTTTGTGGCCAGACCTTCGGCCAAGAAGACACCTTACTTCAGGCCACGAGGTCAGACCGACAGGCCAACAAGGACCTACGTTCCGGCACCTCCTCAATATCAACAGCCTCATCAGCCCAGGCCTTTTTTAGGACTAGGCCCTCAGCGGCCAGCATGGAAGATGCGGATTCCGCACCAACCACGAAACCCAGCACCTCCACGTCCCACCAAAAATCCCAGGGACCGCCGATAACCATGAAGGTAAGGGGGTCTGGGTTCCATGCACTTGCATGTCTAACCTCACGAATTGGGGGCAGATTACGGGGATTGAAGGAGGCTTGGGAAACCATCACTTCAGATGAGTTTATCTTGCAAAGTATTCAGGGTTATGAAATTGAGTTTATTCATGGCCAATTGCCTCCACCCCAGCATATGCCGAATCGCAAATTTGCACTTTCCAAAAAAGAATTGGCAGAAGGCTATGCTGAAATCTTGAGTTTACAAGACAAAGGTGTGATAGAACGAACCACACATGAACCAGTTGAATTTGTGTCTAATATATTTACTAAAACTAAAAAAGACGGTGGATGCCGGGTCATTATAGATTTAACTCACTTGAATACCTTTGTAAAATACACCCATTTCAAAATGGACACATTTGAAACAGCCAAATCTTTGATTTCGGAGGGCTGCTTCATGACATGCATTGATTTAAAAGATGCATACTATTCAGTATCCATTCGGAAACATCATAGGAAGTTCTTGAAGTTTACCTGGATGGATCAGCTTTGGCAATACAAAGCATTGCCCAATGGGCTTACTACAGCCCCCAGACTGTTCACCAAACTACTCAAGCCAGTGTTATCTACACTGCGGAGACAAAATCATACGGTGGCGGTTTCAGCCACAGTGGAAATTTTTCAACAAATGGGGTTTATAATCCATCCAGACAAATCAAAGTTCCTCCCCGCACAGATCATGGACTACTTGGGGTTCACAATAGACTCCAATCGCATGATCACCACCATCCCAACTAACAAAGTTGGTGATGTGTTTCAAGCATGCAAGAACCTGGTCTGCGCCAGTATACCGTCTATCAGATTAACTGCCAGGGTAATTGGCAAAATTGTAGCAGTATTTCCAGCTGCTCAATATGGACCTTTACACTATCAGAATTTACAAAGGTCAAAAATAACAGCATTAAAACTAAATGCTGGACATTATGATAGACCCATGCAGTTGCCGGTTGAGGCAAAACTTGAGTTACTATGGTGGATTGGCAATATCCATAACTCATTTAAACCCATCATTGTGCCTCGTCCAATGGTATACTTGCAAACAGATGCAAGCTCCCATGGCTGGGGAGCTACGGACAACAATAACAGTTGTGGAGGTAGATGGGATTCACTTGAAGCTACTTTGTTGTTAGCACAAGGGATAAACTATTTGGAGATGCTAGGAGCATTCCACGGACTAAGAGCCTATTGTTCAAACATGACTAACACTCATGTCCGTCTCCAAATAGACAATACCACTGCGGTGGCTTATCTGAATCATATGGGCGGTACCAGGTCAATTTCATGCAATGAATTGGCAAACACAATTTGGCTCTGGTATATTCAACGGAATATTTGGATCTCAGCTACCTACTTGCCAGGTGAGCTCAATACAGTGGCGGACACCAGGTCACGGAAGTTCAATGACAACATCGAGTGGATGTTGAACCCCCAAATATTCACCAAAATTACAGCCAAATTTGGTAAACCGGATATTGACCTTTTTGCGTCACGGTTGAACCATCAGGTACCAACATACGTATCATGGGAGCCAGATCCTGGGGCAATGGCGATGGACGCATTCTCGCTAGACTGGGGGAAATGGTTCTTCTATGCCTTTCCTCCATTCTGCCTCATCAGTCGGGTATTGCGGAAAATCCAGCTCGATGCTGCCAAGGGCATCCTCATTATACCCGACTGGCCTACGCAATCATGGTATCCGGTGGTCCTTGGAATGATAAGTCAACCATGGGTCCTCTTGGAGGGTTGCCCACAATTGGTGACGAACCCTGCCACAGGGGAACCACACCCCTGCCATAGTCATTTGAATCTATTGGCTTGCAGGATCTGAATAGGCCACTACTTCAGCATGGTCTATCTTCAAGGACAATGGATACCATGGGAGCATCATGCAGGGAGTCCTCAAGACGGCAGTACTTATCGTACATCAGGAAATGGGAATCCTATTGTGGCCGCATGGACGTTGCATATGACTCCGTCTCCATCACAGATGTGCTGGAATTTCTTGCGGGGCTACACCATGATCAACATCTCAGCTATAGTGCCATCAATAGCGCCAGGAGTGCGCTCTCGTCCTACCTCAATATTGAGGTAGGATCCAATAAATTGGTCTCCAAACTTATGCGGGGGATATTTAATTCCAACCCGCCGAGGCCCCGTTACAACGTCACATGGGATATTGGCAAAGTGCTGACCCTGCTGAGAACATGGTCACCCATGACGGGGCTCGAATTGGACAAACTCACCCTGAAGGTGGTGATGTTGATGGCACTTACTTCAGCACAAAGGGTGCAAACGCTTCACAAGGCCAAGATCGACAGAATGATCTCTACCCCTGAACGGGTCACTTTCTTCATTGATGAATTGCTCAAGCAGCATAGACCTGGATTTACAGGGCTGCAGCTGGAGTTTCCAGCATACCCCGCTGATGCTAGGCTATGCATAGCCACCCATATCCGCCACTATATCAAAGTGACGAGGAAAATAAGGGGAATGGAGCAATACCTGTTCATCAGTCACAAAAAACCTCACCATAGAGTGACGGTGCAGACGATATCCCGATGGCTCAGGATCGTCTTGAACAAAGCAGGTATTGACACTGATGTTTTTAAATCCCATTCCACCAGGGCAGCATCAACATCGGCGGCAAAGGCCATGGAGGTGCCCATGGACCAGATACTTGCCACAGCGGGATGGGCCAGTGAAGCCACTTTTCAACGGTTTTACAATAAACCCGTCACCGTACCTGGAATGTTCGCAGGAGCCGTGCTGGATGCAGGCCGAGAACATACAGTTCCCCCTCAGTGAGGGGTCCTTTCTTGTTGTTATTAATAAATATTATTATTTTTTCAGAGAAACAGTGACGGAAATTGATTACTGCTGTCCACCTTTTCAGTAGCGTGTGTGATAGCATGGACGTTGTCCAGGGCGTGAAATCACAGAAGCTTTAAAGTCTTCACGAAGTCACTCACGTGACTCCGAAATGAAATAGTAAGATTAAACGAGAACTTACCAGTTTGAAGTTTGATCTTTATTTTATGAGGAGTTGCGATGAGGGATTTCATGCCCTCCGCTCCCAACCCTCGATCATAAAGTCAACTGGTAACTAGAGTCTCTTTAATCTTACTATAACAAGTCATTTCTTGGCTTTGTTTTTCTGTGATTCCACACCGCGGCTTTGAAGTATGTCGCGCATGCGTGCTGGCGGGTTCTTCACGAAATCCCTCATCGCAACTCCTCATAAAATAAAGATCAAACTTCAAACTGGTAAGTTCTCATTTAATCTTACTATTCTCCCTGTGACCGCGTGGGTTTTCTCCGCGTACACCTCCCACATTCCAAAGGCGGGCAGGTTTGTAGGATAATTGGCTTCCGTAAATTCCCCTTAGAATGTAGGATGTGAAAGTTGGATAACATGGTGTGCGGGTGATCATTGGTTGGCACCGACTCAGTGGGCTGAAGTGCCTGTTTCCATGGTGAATTTCTAAAACTAAAATCCCACCTGCATAAGGTGCAGCACAGTGGTAGAGTTGCGGCCTTACATCTCCAGAGACCTGCGTTCGTTCCTGACCAGGAGAAAACCCACACTGTCACAGGGAGAATGTACAAACTCAATGCAGACAGCACCATAAATCAGGATTGAACCTGGGTCTTTGGCGCTGTAATGTAGTAACTCTACCTCTGTGCCGCCATGTGGATGAGGATGTGGCTGCTACCAGTCATAATCTGCAAGGAGTTTGTATGTTCTCCCTGTGACCCCATGGGTTTTCTCTGATTGCTCCGGTTTCCTCCCACAATCCAAAGATGGGCAGGATAATTGGCTTCTGTAAATTGTCACTAATGTATAGGACAGTGCTAATGCATGGGGTGTTTAGTATGGACTCAGCGGGCCAAAGGGCCTGTTTCCACACTGTATCTCCAAACTAAAAACTATAAAAGTGCATTGTAATACTGATCAAATCAATTGCACATCCTGTGCTGTTGAGGGCATATTTTTTCCCTCTTTCTACAAAAATAAGCTAATGGCGCGACAGATTTGCATGCCCCAAAGTCTGGTGGAAGCAGAGTTGATGGGTGAACTAAATTAAATAAAAATTGACCTTCTAAGGCTGGGATAAAAAAGCTAGATTAACCAAAGGGCAAGGACAAGTACGATGGTGCCAAATGGCCACATCTGCGCCTTGCATTCTCGTATTTCCCAGGTCTGAGGTCATGTCTGAACACGGGACTGTGGAGAGTGGACAGCTGCAAGTCAATGCACAATGAGTGTTTGTTTGAAATGAGTGGGTTGAAATGTCCTTCTCCATTATAAAGCCGTAACTTTGGCAATGCTATCACTTGTGCAGCAAAGAATGTCACCCATGCCTACACTAAGTATTGCCCTTTCGTTCTGAGAGTACATGGCAGGGTGCCCATCTAACCCACATCTCTCACGAGACAATGTTGTGTCGCAAACCTAGTACATGTGAAGAATTTGGATTCCATATCCATGGTTAGGTTACATTAGTGCTTTTGTCTAAGACCATAAGATGTTGGAGCAGAATTAGGCCATTCAGCCCATTGAATTATGGCTGATCTATTTTTCTCTCTCAATCCCATTCTCCCCATAACATTTGACGCCTTTCCTAATCAAGAACCTCTCAGTCTGAAGAAGGGTCTCAACCAGAAACATCACCCACTCCTTTTCTGCAGAGATGCTGCCTGACCTGCTGGGTTGCTCCAGCATTATGTGTCTATCTTCAGTGTAAACCAGCATCTGCCACTCCTTCCTACACAAGCATCTATCAATCTCCCCTTTAAAATTACCCAATGTCTTGGCCTCCACAAACATCTGTGGCAATGAATTATCCAGTTTCACCACCCTCTGGCAAAATAAATTCTTCCGACTTACCTCCCCACACCACTTTCAAGATCTCTTCACCACTACCAATGATCCCCGCAGATATTTAAAGAGTTCATCTTCGAAAAAGATTTCCCACATTTCACACACTTGATCCAGACGTGAACGTGATTGGTAATACATACGAATTCACAACAGCTTCCATGGGAATTCTGTTCAGTGTCAATCATGCATTAACTGTATCAAGAAGAAACAAATGCGCTTTCCTCTTGGGAAAAGAAATCCTACAAACAACATCAGCAGTCATTTTACTGCAGTGCGTGTGTTGCGAAACACTACAAATATCACAAACCTGTGAGGGAAGATTAATATATTATATCCTTTATATTTGAATATCAAAATAAACAGGCTGTACCTGGGTTAGAACTAATGGATTGGAAGATATTTGTGTATCAATATTTATGTAGACTTAAATGCCTTTAGACTGGGATGAGCATAGAGCAGTACAGCAGTGGAACAGCTCACAATGTTCCTGTCCAAAATGGTGCCAAGAGTCCACACCACCCAATGATGACCCTTTCTCCCATCTCTACTGGACCTCCTCCTCGTGGACACCCCCAGACAGCCTTCGACCTTCTCTAGACCTTTTCATTTCTCTGTTCTGTACCTTTCCATATCTCTAGTTTCCTTCTCCCCTGACTCAGCCTGCAGAAGGATATCGACCCGAAACGTGACCTATTCATTTTCTCCAGCGATGCTGCCTGACCTGCTGAGTTACTCCAGCATTTTGTGTCTATCTTCGGCTTAAACCAACCTCCTATGCCTGTACACGATCCATGTCCCTCCAGTCCCTTCATCCTTTAAGTCGCGAGGCTCGGGTTTAGCACCATATCTCTAAAGAATAAAGGAGGTAGTTGCGGCAGGTTCTAGAACATTGTCTAAAAGACATATGGATAGGACATGTTTGGAGGGATGTGAGCTAAACGCAGTCAACAGGGACTAAAGTAGATGGGATATCTTGGTCAGCATGGGCCAGTTGGGCCAAACGGCCTGTTCCCATGCTGTATGATTCTGTGAACTCTTTAAGTTGTTGGGCCAAAGAGCCTTGCTTCTGTGATACATCTATCTGTGGCTCAATGACGAACCTGAAAGCAAAAAGGCCTGGTTAGAGTGAATGTGGAGAGGCGTTTCCACTAGTGGGAGAAGTGGGGAGGTCATGTTGCAGTTGTATAAGGGTTGGTGAGGCTGCATTTAAAATATTGTGTTCAGTTCATGTTGGAGGAAAGATGTTGTCAAACTCAAAAGGATGCAGAGAAGAATAACAAGGATGTTGCCAGGACTCAAGGGCCTGAGCTACAGGGAGAGGTTGATCAGGCTAGGTCTCTATTCCTTGGAGTGCAGGAAGATGAGGGGCAATCTTACAGAGGTGTACAAAATTATGAGAGGTATAGATCGGGTAGATGCACAGTCTTTTGCCCAGAGTAGGTGAAATCAAGAACCATTAAACATAGGTTTAAGGTGAGGGGGGGAAGAATTAACAGGAGCCTGAGGGGTATCTTCATCACACAAAGAGTTGTGGGTATATGGAGCAAGTTGCCAGAGGAGGTAGTTGAGGCAAGTACTATAACAACATTTAAGAATCATTTAGACAGATATATGGATGGGACAGGTTTAGAGGGAACTGAGATCCACCGTGACTGAGATCTTTGAATGCAATGCCCTTTTTAATATTTTGTAAAGCATCCAATAATATCACAATTTATTTTTCCAATCCTTATTTGTGATTCATGACAGAATTAAATTTACTTGCGAAACTAATTACACCCTTTTCTTCCTTTACTACACTTCAGGTGCCATAATTCTGGTCTTGCACAGTTTTTTATTGCCCTGTTCATTCTGAAGATAACCAATATAACTCTTATTTTCCCTCCGGTGCATGTTACATGTTGTTTTTCGACCCTTCTTTGTAATTATGCTTTTATTAATGCTCAATTACATGCATCCTGCTCCTAACTACATAAAAAGCATTTAGAAGATTTTAGTTTTTACTGTGCTTTTTCTTTGTTTCCAGTTGACATTGGAGATAAAACGTAAAAACAGGCCATTCGGCCCACTGAGTCCACACTGACCAGTGATCAACCCGTACATAAACGCTATCCTTCACACTATGGACAAGTGACAATTTTACCAGAGCTAACTAACTGACAAACCTACACGTCTTTGAAGTGTGGGAGGAAACTGGAGTAGCGGGACGAAGCCCACGCAGTCACGGAGAACGTACAAACTCTGTAGAGACAGCACCTGTGGTCAGGATTGAACCTGTGCCTCTGGCGCTGTAAGGCAGCAACTCTACCGTTGCGCCACCGTGCCGCACCTTTCCTGATTCCATTCTCCATGCTTGTCATACATTTCGGGTTAGTGGCCTTCATCAGTCAAAGCATTGAGTATAGAAGATAAGAGGTCATGTTACAGTTGTACAGGACATTAGTGAGGCCACATTTGTAGTTGTGCATTCAGTTTTAGTCAGACTTTTAGAGGGAAAATGGTGTTAAGTAGGAAAGGGTGCAGAAAATATTTACGAAGATGTTGCCAAGACTTAAGGACCTGAGCTATAGGGAGAGGTTGAGCAGGTTAGGACTTCATTCCTTGCAGCGCAGGAGGATGAGAGGTGATCTCATAGAGATGAGTAAGATCATGAGGGGAATAGCTAGGGTAAATGCACAGTCTTTTACCCAGAGATGGGGAATCAAGAACCAGGGGACATAGGTTTAAAATGAGAGGGGAAAATTTAACAGAAACCTGAGGGGCAATTTATTCACTCGGGTGGTAGGTAAGGCATATGGAATGAACTGCCAGAGGAGATAGTTGGTGCAGGTACTAGAACAGCATTTAAAAGACATTGGGACAGGTACATGGATAGGAAAGGTTTAGCGTGATATGGGCCAACGTGGGAAGGTGTGATTAGTGTAGATGGGGCATCTTGGTCAGAGTAGGCAAGTTGGGCTGAAGGACCTATTTCCGTGTTTCATGACTCGACGATGCTATGACTCTATAACAATTCATAGGATATTTTAAAAATTCCAGAACTGGTGCAATGGTTGTAAAATAGAAGGGCCACACAATAAAGGGAAACGTCACCAGGTGTTTGTGAATATTTCAAAATCAGTTTATGATTTCTTCTCGAGAAACTGCATGGAAACAGTCCCCTCGGCCCAACAAGTCCATGACGGCTATCGATCACTCATTCACACCATTTCTAGTGTTGATATCTCTTGTGCAGGGAGTGAAGGAGAAAATGGGTTAACATGGAACTAGGTGATTGATGGTTGAGAAGATTCACTGGACCCAAGGGCCTGCTTCCATGCTGTATTTCTTAACTAAACTAATACCCACTTCTTTCAAGACTCAAGCAGCACGGTGGCTCCGCGGTAGAGTTGCTACCTTACAGCGCCAAGAGACCCGGGTTCAATCCCGACTATGGGTGCGGTATATACGGAGTTTGTATGTTCTCCCCATGACTGCGTGGGTTTTCTCCGAGATCTTTGGTTTCCTCCCACACTTCAAAGACGTGCAGATTTGTAGATTAATTGGCTTGGTACAAATGTAAATTGTCCCCAGTGTGTGTCCGATAGTGTTCATGTGCTGGGCGGTGCGGACTTGGTGGGCCGAAGGGCCTATTTTCGTGCTGTACCTCCAAACCAATTGATTCAGCTAGCCCCCAGAGCTCTATCTAACTCTCTTTTAAATTCATCCTGTGATTTAGCCTCTACTGCCCCATCAGTCTACCCAATACTATTTCTCGCCGAATGCAAATTTTTCCCTAAATCCTCTGTCCTCTAGTACATCTAGGAGATTGGTTGTGTCTTCTTTGATGAAGACAGAACCAAAGTACCTGTTCAACTCTTCTGCCATTTCCTTGTTCCCCATAATAATTTGACCTGTATCTGCCTTCAGGGGACCCACATTTGTCTTTACTAATATTTTTCTCTTAATGTCTTATTATTATGAATGTTTAGTGTTTTCTGAGTCATTCGTAACTGTCACTGTATGTCATGTTGTTACTTGTGGGCGGAGCGCCAAGGCAAATTCCTTGTATGTGAATACTTGGCCAATAAACTTACTTACTTAACATACCTAAAGAATCCTTTACGATCCTTCTTTATATTCTCGGCCAGCTTACCCTCGTAATTCATCTTTTCACCCTGTATTGTCCTTTTTGTTACCTTCTGTTGTCCTTTGAAAGTTTCACAATCCTGTAGCTTCCTGCTACTCTTTGCTGTGTTATGCACCTTTTATTTTAGTTTTATTCCATCCCTAACTTCCCTTGTCAGCCACGGTTGTCTCTTACTCCCCTTAGAATCTTCCTTCCTCTTTGGAATTAAATGATCCAACATCTTTGGATTATGCCCAGAAATTCCTGCCTTTGCTGTTCCACCATCATTCCTGCTTTGATCCTTTTCCAGTCAACCTTGGCCAGCTCCTCTCTCATGCCTTCATAGTCCCCTTTGTTCAACTGCGCCCCCTTTGTTCAAATATAAAATGAACACATTTTACTAAAAAGTTATAACTCACATTGAAAAGTCTATTGGTTTGCAACAATGCAATCCAATGATTAAATCACATATTAACTTGGTGAAGAGCATTGTTAACAGAGCATTGTTCTGATGTTTGCTATCAGAAACATAAAGGGATCATCTTAAGAATTATGGCTGCGGGTGTGAACTATTCAGTTTTGTGTTTTTACCAGTTTCAGTCATTGTTTAGTGTGTATTTGTTGTTTACCACAGCGGGATACTGGCTAGCAGCACAAATGACAGTAATCATTTCTGAAATTTCAGGCTGCAGTACATCATTGCACACATCAGGACTTGGAGCACAATAGCCCAGTCAGTCAATTGTATTCTCTGATCTAATTGCAAGATCACTGCACCTGATTGAACAGGGAAACACTGATTGGAAACACAGATAAAATGTCACGGCTACAAGTTTTTTACTTACGCCGTCATTAAGAGAGCCTTTAAAGACATTTTGTCATCATTTTAAATCCTTCCTGCTCAGATGACAGGGAAAGCACTGCTCAAAATAATCAGCATGAGATTGAGACATTCCACTTAGTTGACATTGAACTGACATTGAGAATACTTTCAAATTCCACAAGAGAGAACAAGTCTCTCGTGCTTCATCCCACCCGCCGTCCACACACTCTCCATGTTACTTGGTTTCCTCACGCATGCAATCACTTCACTGAAAATCCCAACTTGTGACAAAGCCCAGGCAACTCAGCACGAAAAGCATTGATATTTCAAATTTGCTCTTTCATTGAGAGTCACAGTCATACAGCACAGAAACAGGCCCTTCGGTCCAACTTGCTGACCAAGATCCCCATCTCCACCATCCACCCCCAAGCGACACAGTATCACATGGGTAAAGTTGCTGCTCTATAGCGCCAGAGACCTGGGTTTGAAACTGACTGTGATACTGTCTGTACGGAGTTCGTACTTTCTTCCTGTGACCATGTGGGTTTTCCCCAGGTGCTCCAGCTTCCTTCGACATTCCAAAGATGTGCAGGCTTCTAGGTTAATTGGCTTCCATAATATTGTCCCTAGTGTGTAGTGTATGGGTGATCGTTGGTTGGCACAGACTCTCTGGGCCAAAGGGATATATTTCACACTGTATAACTAAACTAAACTAAACTGATCCCATCTGCCCGTATTTGGCCCACATCCCTCTAAGCCTTTCCTATCTGTGTACCTGTCCAAATGTCTTTTAACTGTTGTGATACCAACTGCCTCAATTACTTCCTCTGCCCCTAGACACAAAATGCTGGAGTAATTCAGCAGGATGGGCACCATCTCTGGATACAAGGAATGGATGACATTTCGGGTCGAGATCCCTCTTCAGACCTGAAGGAGGGTCTCGACCCGAAATATCACCCATTCCTTCAGTCCAGAGATGCTTCCTGTCCCGCTGAGTTACTCCAGCATTTTGTGTCTATCATCGGTATAAACCAGCATCTGCAATTCCTTCCTACATACTTCCTCTGGCAGCTCGTTCCGTATCCCCACTACTCTGTGTGTGAAAAATCTGGCCCTCAGCTTCGTATTAAATCCTTCTCCTCTCACCTTTGGGATATTTTTTCAGTAAAACTCTGATAATCTGCACTCTGGCTAATTGGAAATCCTGATGGTTTGGCATGTGGATCACTAGGTCATGTTTGCTACACTGCAGTCCCGCTCACCAAAGATGTTCCCTCACCTCCTCGCCACTTCTTCCCCTGGTTCCAATGCTCTCCCTTCCAGCTCACCAAGCAACCAGATCCTGTTCTCCTATCTCACTCACCAGGGGCCCAGTTCCCACCCTCTCTTACCCTCTTAAACACAAGGAACTGCAGACGCAGATTTTTTATTTTAAAGACACAAAGTACTGGAGTATCTCAAAGGGTCAGGCAGCATTCTGGAGAACATGGATAGGAGACATTTCATTTTCTGAAGAAGGGTCCCAACCTGAAAGATCACCTATTCATGTTCTTCAGCTGTGCAGCTTTTAAATATACCTGGTTCACAGGAAGATTTGTTATAATTCTTTATAACCTTACATGAATTAAGAATGTGTTGAGTTATTAAGAATAATAACATCCAATAACATGGGGCGGCACAATGATGCAGCAACAGAGTTGCTTCCTTACAGCACCAGAGACCCAGGTTCGATCCTGACTATGGGTGCTATCTTTATGAAGTTCGCAGGTTCTCCCTGTGAACGTGTGGGTTTCCTCCGGGTGCTCCAGTTTTCTTCCAGATTGTAAAGACGCGCGGGTTTGTAGGTTAATTGGCTTCTGTAAATTGTCCCTAGTGTGTAGGATAGGACCAGTGTATGGGTGATCGATGGTCATTGCAGACTCGGTGGCCGAAGGGCCTTTCCACACTGCGACTCTGAACTGTTCCAGTTTGAACTGGAAGAACAAAGTCCTCCAGCATGCCGGACAATTGGGAGTATGTTTGGAGACTGGAGGAGTGACGGAGAAGTGTTTTTCTCCTTGCAACGGGCGAGGAGAGGGATGTCACATCAAAGGGAGGCGACGGCAGAAGCATGGGGCTCGCCTGGATCGGGCACCGCTCATAAGAACTAGAGCTCGGACTGGGCTTTGAAAATGGCGCCAAAACATGGCTCCTCTTGCATGTGGGCTCAATGGACTATTTCTGTACACTTGCAAGGTGAGGATGTGCTTCGGTGTGGCAATGCTGGACTGGACTGTTCATAAGAAAATAATTTCACTGTGCGTTTGCACTTGTGACAATAAAAGCATCTTTGAACCATTGATCTCTACTCGATTAATGAGGACACCGTGTATCTGAGTGCAAAACTCTGCTACCATCAGCAGCAAATCTACATTAAAGGCTTTCACACTGGCCCATGTGGTTCAATTGATGTCCACCTATGCTACCACACATGACCAATTCTTGAGGTTAATAGTTCTGAGTAAAAACCAAGAGCAAGCGAGAAGCAGGGAGGATGAGGAGCATTAAATTAGACTCGAGACCCAGAAAGAAATTTCAAGGCCAAGATGAATAAATGTCTGATGATACCCAAAGGCTTTTACCTTCAGGCATCTATCATTGGACAAACGGTGTGCTCTGTGGGAGTGAGAAGAAAATGAATGGAGTGATAAAAATTACCAGTGAGAACATGTTCAAATGCATTATCTGGCTCATTGCAACACAGAATTAATAAACGCTAGCTCAAAGCTCTCCCCAAATTCCCCGTACTCAACAGCGAAGAAGAATTATCTTTAGTGGTTCAGTTTAAAGATACAGCTAAGAAACAGTCCATTCATCGCACCGGGTCCACAGTGACTATCGATCACCCATTCACATTAGTCTCTATGTTAGCCCACTCTCGCAACCACTCCCTATACACTGAGGACAATGTACAGAGGCCGATTAACCTAGTTCTCAGCATTACTGTGCATCGTAGCACATCAATACCATAGACAAAGTCCAATGTCCTCAGTGGGGTAGAGGTGAATCAAACAGTACCCTAGCTTATTAAGGGACAGATGTTTAGGGGTAACATGAGGGGGAACTTCTTTACTCAGAGAGTGGTGGCTGTGTGGAATGATCTTCCAGCAGAAGTGGTGGAGGCAGGATCGATTTTAACATTTAAAAGTAAAGTGGATAGGTATATGGACGGGAAGGGAATGGAGGGGTATAGTCTGAGTGCAGGTAGATGGGACTAGGGGAAAATAAATGGTCGGCACGGACTGGAAGGGCTGAGAAGGCCTGTTTCCGTGCTGTAATTGTTATATGGTTATATTGAATACATGGTTATGGAAGGAAATATATCATAATTGCTAGTCTCTAGCCAACCTTGTACAGTAGATAATCAGGATTCCACAGGTTATTTTTTACTGATTCTTTGTTTAATACTCTCTGATTCTCACACTAAAATTAACAAGTTCATAAGCTCATAAGTCATAGGAGCATCCATTCGGACCATCGAGTCTACTCCACCATTCAGTTACGGTTGATCTATCTTTCCCTCTCAACCCCATTCTCCTGCCCATAGTCCCTGTCAACCCTTTGATAAGACTCAAAGACTCTTATAATTAACCATCAGCAGTGAGATTTACTTGCACAAGGGGAGAAGTGTCTCAATCAAAGGCTGTGATCACAATTCCAAAGTTAAGTCAGTACAGCAAGACATTTATACACCAAAAAAGATGACAACTGAGGAAGTACAAAGGTGAGGTCAATTGATGTGTTAAATACAGAATCTATACTTTACTCTTACATTATACAAAAGTCATGACTTCTTGGTTCCGCACGTAGCAGAGTACAAAGGTAAGGATACTTAATATGTTCATAATTTGATACTAGATTCTCGGTTCGTGACTTAACGGGATCATCATCGTGGCCATCCCTAGAGGTCGAGGATGATGGTCTACGTCCTGTTGTTTTTATGGACTCTCAGGTGGCTTATGAGTCCAATCCTGGCTTTGAAAGTTCTTCGACATTCAGGACAGGTAATTCCAGATGGCAGATCGGGCTTTGGTTGTTGCTGCCCCTCTTTCCGTTTTCTTCCCTTTTCTTCTAATTCTGCGCATCTCTTGGCTTCGAAGGTCGCTGTTCCTTCTTGGATGATGGTTCGCCAGAGTTTCCTGTCCTTGGCATTGGTTTCCCAATTATCGATGATGATTACACATTTCTTCATGCTGGCTTTTAAGGCGTCTTTGAATCTCTTCTTTTGTCCGCTTCTTTTCCGTTGGCCTTGGTAGACACTCATCTTCCATCCGAACAACATGACCGACCCATCTTAGTTGGTTCTTGATGACGAAGGCTTCGATGCTAGATAGTTTTCGCTTCATTCAGCAGGCTGACATTGGTTCTTCTGTCTTCCTAGCTGATCTTTAAGCTGCTTCAAAGCCATCATTGATGGATCTTTTCAAGTGTTTTCAAAAGCCGTCGGTATGGTGTCCAGGTTTGTGATGCATACAGGAGCGTTGGAATCACCACTGCCTTGTACACTAACATTTTGGTGTCTGTTCGGATGTCACGATTTTAAAAGACTCTCGTTCAAAGACGTCCAAAAGCTGTTCCAGCATGCTTAAGACGATGTTGGATCTCGTCATCAAGGTCGACATTGGAGGAGAGCTGACTTCCAAGGTACGGAAAGTGATCCACATTTTCTAGGGTTGTTTCACCAAGTTGAATTGACGGTTCTTTCCGATGTGTCTCAGTTGGTGACGATTGGTAGATAACCTGAGTCTTCTTGGAGTTGGTGGTAAGTCCAAGTTTCATGTATGCACTGTTGAAGGCAGTCAGGATCTGTTGCAGATGATTTTCTGAGAGAGCTGCAACACAGTTGTCATCTGCGTATTGGAACTCGATGAGGGAGCTCATAGATGTCTTAGATTTGGACTTGACACGGGCAAGATTGAAAAGTCTGCCTTCTGTTCTGTAGACGGTTACGATTCCTGGGGGTAGGTCATCCTGGATGATGTGGATGGTCGTCGCAATGAAGAATGTGAACAGTGCTGCGGCAATTACGCATCCTTGTTTCACTCCTGATCTGACTTGAAACGGCTCACAGTTGCTGTTGCTGGCCATGACTGTGGCAAGCATGTCATCGTGGAGGAGTCTCAGGATTCGAATGTACTGTTCAGGGCATCCAAAGGTGGATAGGATGTCTCATAAGAGTTCCCTTGATACCGAGTCGAAGGCCTTAAAGAGGTCGATGAATGCCATGTACAAAGGTTGAATTTATTCACCACATTTTTCTTGTAGTTGCCGCATTGTGAAGATCATGTCTGCTGTTCCACGTGACTATCTAAAACTGGCTTGTGTCTCTGGAAGGATCTTCTTGGAAGAAGGGTTTCGGCCCGAAACATTGCCTATTTCCTTCACTCCATAGATGCTGCTGCACCCGCTGAGTTTCTCGAGCATTTTTGTCGACCTCCTTCTTGGCTAAAGGCTTGAGTTGGTTGTTCATGTTGTTGTGTCGGGATAGGCAGACATTGTTGTTGAGTTGGGGTACGCAGACAGTGAAGGTTAATAGCAGATACCAGCTGGAGTCTTCTGGAGTCTGCGAGCAACGGAGTACAAAGGTAGCGACAATGAATGTGTCCATGGCAAGCCTGTGAGAACCGGGGTATAGTGGAACTAACAGTTATGGGCCTGTCCCACTTAGGCGACTTTTTAGGCGACTGCAGGAGGCTATGCAGTCGCCACATGGTCGCCACATGTTCGCGGGTGGTTGACGGGGAGTCGCCTTCATGGTCGTGAGGAGTTCCCGCATTTAGGAACAAGTCACGGCCTCATTATGGTCACCGCAAATATGTCGAAAAATTAGCGGCGACCAGAATGAAGCCACCATGGAGAGTAACGAGAATTCCCGTGCCGTAGGTGGGTCGCCAGGAGGTCCTAGTGGGTTGCCAGGAGGTCGAAGGTTGTCGTAGGTTCTCATAGGTCGTAGACAGTGCAGACAGGTGAATTTCATTGGCTCATTGGGAAAAAAATCATAAGCAGTAGTTTTCAGAACCAAGGATAAGGTAATGTTAATGTCCATAAGGCAAGGGAAAATGAATATGATAAATGGCAGGCACGAGCTGGCAACTTGATTTAATCTACTGTATTAATGAATTTTTACACACCCATTAGCTTTTAGAACTTCCACATTACCAATCAAGTATCTGTCAATCTCCACCTAGAAAATACCCATTGTCGACCTCCACAGCCATCTGTGGCAAGGAATTTCGTAGATTCACCATCCACTGACTTAATAAGTTCCTCCTCATCTCCTGTCTAAAGCTACGTCCTTTTATTCTGAGGCTGTGCTCTCTGGTCACAGACTCTCCCATGAATGGAAACACCCTCTCCACACCCACTCTATTCAGGCCTTTCACTATTTGATAAGTTTCAATAAGGTCCCTTCACAACCCCCCCCCCCCTCCCCCCCAACCCCGTGAACCCCCCCCCCCCTCCCCCCCAACCCCGTGAACCCCCCCCCCCCCCGTCCTAATCTCCAGTGAGTACAGGGCCAGTGCCGTCAAACACTCGACAAGGGGGGGTAATCAGGCGGTTCCACAATGAACATCAATCATGAGAGAAATAAATCAGACAAGTGCTCCTGTGGGATATCCCCATGTTTGCGTCCCTCCACAAATCCAAATCGCCCACTCCCTGTACCTCAACACCCGCTGCTTATCTTCCATCACAGAAATCGCAGCTCTTTGCCCTCCACTTCTGTCCTTACTATCATCATTAATTTTTTATGATGGTTCAATCAATCAATCAATCAATCAATCAAAAAATGTTATTGGCATTCAGAAATACATCAGTAAATGCAATTCTAAACAAAATTTCGTTGCATCTGGCTCCCCGTGCAACACAAAAATAACAGAAGGATAAAATGGATAAAATGGATAAAAAGATAAAATAGATAATGGTGGCAGCCCATTACATGGCATTCAAGAGTCTGAAGGCTCGGGGGAAGAAGCTGTTGCAGAACCTTGATGTTCTGCTCCTTATGCTACGGTATCTTTTGCCTGAGGGCAGCAGAGTGAACAGTCCATGATGTAGATGTGTGGGGTCCTTTATAATACTGCTGGCCTTAGACAAGCAACGTTTGCTCGCAATGTCCCCAATTGAGGGGAGAGAAGTCCTGATAATTTTCTCAGCTGTCCTCACCACTCTGCACAATTGTGCCTTCAAATGGCAAAGCTTTAAGCACTGGAATTTCCACTGCCCCAATGCAAGCAATCCAAACTGATACCATTGTTCTGTATAACTTGTTCAAATCGGCCTCAATTGGAGTTCAAAGACTCCTCGCTAAAACGTATTAGAACATTATGGTGGGGAAAATGCAATAGAAATGTAACAGGGCGGCACGTTGGCGCAGCAGTAAAGCTCCAGAGACCCGGGTTCGATCCTGACTACGGGTGCTGTATGTATGGAGTTTGTACGTTCTCACCGTGACAGTGTGGGTTTTCCCGGTTTCCCCCCAAATTTCAAACATTTACAGGTTTGTAGGTTAATTGGTTTTGGTAAATTGTTCCTATTGTGCAGGATAGTGCTAGTGTATGGGGATCGTTTGTGGGCCGAAGAGCCTGTTTCTGTGCTATATAACTAAACTAAACTAAACTAAACTGAACATAGAATACAG
Organism: Raja brachyura; assembly: GCA_963514005.1. The sequence goes on along the minus strand of OY740795.1, from coordinate 23,544,558 downwards.
AACAAACAACATAGAGCACAGAACACAGCAGAGTTGTGAAGTATACAGTATTACAGACACTGGCATTATTACCAAGAATTCTGGTTCGATGCACCACTGAGACAACCAGTCACACGAGGCAGAGGAGCAGTTAGAGTGATTACTGGCAAATATTACAAATTGCCACTCTGCAACACAGAGAGCTGCGTTTGATCCTGACTACGAGTGCTGTCTGTACGGAGTTTGTATGCTCTCCCCGTGACCACGTGGGTAGTCTCCGAGTGCTCCGGTTTCCTCCTACACCACAAAGGCTTGCGGGTTTGTAGGTTAATTGGCTTTGGTAAAGTTATAAATTGTCCCCAGTGTGTGGGATAATGATAGTTAACCGGGTGATCGCTGGTCGGCATGGACTCAATGGGCCGATAGGGTGTGTTCCCATGCTGTATCTCTGAAGTCTAAAGTCTAAAGACCATTGCCAATCTCTTCAACCCAAGCATCTAATCTCAGAAGAAGGTTCTCGAGCCGAAATCTCACCCATTCCTCCTTGCGGTAACCATTTAGCTTAACTCCGTGTGTTATAAACTATAACCAGTTATAACCAGTTACCTTTAAAGTTTATCTGCCTGTAATTATGTGGGTGGGATTTATTACGTAGCTGGAGGCGTGTTTGTGGCTGGGATTTTCACGCAGACGCGCGAGTAGTTTTAGTTTAGTTCGGAGGAAGCATGGGGGAGGTCACAGCTTTCGACCATTCCTGAGTTCTACCATGCACAAGTTCCACCATGCATGAGTTTAACTACGAGTAAAATCGAAATGTACTTAAACAAGAAGAAATTTGGATGAATATCTCACTGTTTTTACTACGACAATATATGAAACTATTAATTAAGAGACTGTGTTTTGAAGATTTGTCTCTGGACGGCTTTGAATGTCTCGTGGAGCTATCTCCTTAGCTATGTCTTCAATCATAGTGCCTAGAGGAAAAAATCCTTGAATGATATAATATCCGGAAGTGGCGGCTCTGCCTTGCAGCTGCGGCTCGCCTGCAGTCTGTTTGCCTTTTCTTTTTTTGTTTTCTTTTGTCCCGTTGTTACAGTTTATTTCGGTTTATTTTAGTTGTGTATGTGTGGGGGGGTGGGTGAAACATGTTTTTTGCCTCTTCCTTTGGGGAGATGCGACCTTTCTTGCTGTATCCCTCGTCTCCATCTCCGTCTGCGCTGAGGCCTATCGCGGAGCTGGCGGTCTCCAACTGGGACCGACCTTGAGGCTCCGGAGGCAGAGCCAGGACTTACCAACGTGAAGCTGGCCGACTTCGGGGCTTTGGTGGCGTTGCGACCAGACTTCTGACCCGACTTCGGAACCTTGGCCGCGGGCCCAGTGGTCTCGGCCGCGGGCCAGTGGACGACATCGTCGGGAGCTCGCAGGTCACAGGTCAGTGACGTGTTTTTCCGGTGGTCACGCAACAACAGCTTCGTCCGCTGGACTGGTGGGTGGCAGCTTCGGCAGCTTCGACCGCCCCAGGCCGCGGAGTTTGAACTGGCCCGTTCGCGGAGCTCAGATTCAGCCGTGGGTCTGACTTACCATCACCCGGCAGGGTCACAACATCGGAGCCCTGGATTGCCTCAGCGCAGAGGGAGAGCAAGGAGGGAAGAGACAAAGATTTTGGGACTTTTGCCTTCCATCACAGTGAGGAGGTGCCTGGTGGACTCACTGTGGTGGATGTAAAACTGTGTTGAGTGTGTGTTTTGTTATTTATTCTATGTTATGACTGCAGGCTAAACCATTCTGTTGTACTGAAAAGTGCAATGACAATAAAATTGAATCTGAACCTGAATCTGAATAATCTGCCACTACATCTAGTCCAAAGCTGTCTTACAGACAGGAGGTAGAAGAATTGGCTCCATGGAACAGGGACAGAAGTTTGGGCTGGATCTCTGGAGGAAGATTATTGCCAGAAGAATTAGTTCCAGAAGAGAAACAGAAGAAAATAGATCTCTGCCAGAGATTGGCTTATAGATTTAGAGCATACCTGACCGGTAGGTTAATGGATAGCCACACGACTTATCTGAAGATTGAAAACTTCACCACAAAATCGTGAGCAGAACAGCAATTGTATATTGCTGTAACTTTGAAAGCTGGAACGCTTTAATTTAGAACAGCTTCTTAATGAGATGCTGTGAAAGTTTGGTAAATGTCATGTTTTAAAAATTACAGGCTCTGGTAAAGAGTCTGGAGAAGCAAGTTTTGCTAAGTTTTGGAAGGCAACCAAGGGCGAGTGAGTGACTGGAGATCCAGATGATGGCCTTGGTTTGTTTTGAAGTTGAGATAAGACACGTTCTTTCTGAACTGAAGTCACTTCTATACTTCAAAAATATTTGGATATTTTCTGGAAGTCTAATTTGTTCTGCTCTCTTATCTGATGTTTACAGAACACTCAGCAGAATGTTTATCAACAGTGTCTGAAGCTAACTGAAGAGGCCCCGTTTGTCCAATTAGCAGATTTGGCAATCTGCCAAGACCTGTTTAAATCCATGGAGCAAGATAGAACAGGTGAGTCAGAGAAGCCACAAGGTGGTGGAGAGGAGCCAAGATATACAATGAGACAAACTAGGCTCACCGAACAAGCCTGAGGTGCATTTCTGGAGAAATGATAGAATGAGAGAAACAAACAAGAGCGAAGCCGGTTATCGATTTAATAGGGTTCCAGGAGGAACTCGTGCGCTTTGAAGGGAATGCTGAAGAAGTAAAATCTAGTCATGGACGACTTGTCAGCCTCCGCCTAGAGTTTGCACAAAACCACAAATTAATACTGAGCCTATCAATGCCTGATGAGGAAAGCGAAGAGCGTAATCAGTGGTTTCAAACTTTTTTTTCTATTCTTCATGTTTTTATTTGAAATGTGTTATTTCAAACACTTACTTTGATGTATCCTTCAACTGTTTGCAGAACATCGTATTTTGAAGGATAATTTTGAGATTTATAGTTTCTGTACAAACTATTTACATATACAAACGATAAAAGTTTATCACTCACTTTTACTAGAGTGCATACTGTATGTCTGCATGTCCAACCCTTCTTTAGTTTGAGGAACACCAGTTTATTCTAATTCAAATTTCCTGTCCCTCCTCAAACTTGAACTCAACCTACACTCTTAATCAGATACCTGTTTTCTTTTCAACACGCATGTCTTGTTGAAACATATAAGAATGTTAAGGGTTTGGACATGCTAGACGCAGGAAACGTGTTCCCAATGTTGGGGGAGTCCAGAACCAGGGGCCACAATTTAAGAATAAGGAGTAAGCCATTTAGAATGGAGACGAAGAAACACTTTTTCTCACAGAGAGTGGTGAGTCTGTGAAATTCTTTGCCTCAGAGGGCGGTGGAGGCAGGTTCTCTGGATACTTTCAAGAGAGAGCTAGATATTAAAAATAGCGGAGTCAGGGCATATGGCATATGGGGAGAAGGCAGGAACGGGGTACTGATTGGGGATGATCAGCCATGATCACATTGAATGGCGGTGCTGGCTCGAAGGGCCGAATGGCCTATTCCTGCACCTATTGTCGATTGTCTATTGGCCTGAAATTCAATCCAATCTAATTCGCTGTCTTTACCAAAAATATCCTTTATTAGGAATTATATGGGGGGTTTTTTTTGGGGGGGGGGGGTTCTATATTTTTATTAGAAACGTATACAATTAGTAGTAAGCGACAATTTAATTACAGATTTCTTAGCTTCTCTTTTTAAAGTTTTTTTTAAGAATAAAGATAAAGAGAGAAAAAAATATGAGAAACTATAAACTACATAGAAACATAGAAACATAAAATAGGTGCAGGAGGAGGCCATTCGGCCCTTCGAGCCCGCACCGCCATTCATTGTGATCATGGCTGATTGTCCCCTATCAATAACCCCTTTCTCCCCATATCCCTTGACTCCACCAGCCCCTAGAGCTCTCTCTACAGTGGCTTGCAAAACTTTTTATACCCCTTGAACTTTTCCACATTTTGTCATGTTACAACCACAAACGTAAATGTATTTTATTGGGATTTTATGTGATCGACCAACACAAAGTGGCGCATAATTGTGAAGTGGAAGGAGAATTATACATGGTTTTCAAATTTTTTTACAAATAAAAAACTGAAAACTGTGGCGTGCAAAAGTATTCAGCCCCCTTTACTCTGATACCCCTAGATAAAATCCAATTGCCTTCAGAAGTCACCTAATTAGTAAATAGAGTCCATGTGTGTGTAATCTAATCTCAGTATAAATACAGCTGCTCTGTGAAGGCCTCAGAGGTTTGTTAGAGAACATTAGTGAACAAACAGCATCATGAAGCCAAGGAACACCCTAGACAGGTCAGACCAATAGCTGGAGTAAGATAGTAAGGCTGAACATAGACTAGAACTACCAGATGATCATTTATATTATGAGGGCTGGGAGTGGATGGCACATAATCCCTCATCGTAACTCCTCATAAAATAAAGATCAAACTTCGAACAGGTAAGTTCTCGTTTAATCTTATTATTTTACTTCAGAGTCACGTGAGTGACTACGTGAAGATTGTAAAGCTCTGTGTTTTTTATGTCGTAGATTCATTCCATATGACACTCTGTTTAGTCAATACAGTAGTGAGTAATTAATATTTTTAAAAACATTGTTTCAATTTATGTAATAAGTATTTTAATCATAAAAATAACATTTTTTTAATAATAACTCCTCTATCCCAGGGGAAAAATTTTACAACAAAAGTGATAATGATATCAAATGATAACATAAATCGATAATATAAATCAATAATATAAAACAAAGCAAGCATTTAAAGTGAACCCAACACTGCGTGTCCAAAGCCTGGCACCGTGACAACAGGTTTATCGTAGAACTTTGAAAAAGTTTCTTCTTTACACCACCCTGCGGCCTCTAAAATTTGATCGAGTGGTACGTCCTGTACCTTTGCTGCGGACGCAGCTGCAGCCCTAGTGGAGTGAAACTTAAACACATCAGTGTCCACTCCTACTAAATCCAAAACCTGTTCTAACCATCTAGGAATGGTTTGAACTGCAACTTTTGTATGTGGTTTTTTGTGCGTTATCTGTAACGCTGTCTCAGCACTTCGGAGATTTTTGGTTACTTCAATATATTTAGTTAAATGATTAATTACACACAATGTTTCATCGACAGGATATACTTTAAACATTACGTTGGTTCCAGTTTTATTGGTCTGCTTTGTTTGATCAGATCATAAACATAAAACACAATGTTATCTGAAGCCACATGCATGCAATCTAACCGTAACAATTGCAAAGTTTGTAATCTTTGAGCTGACACTAATGCCATTACTTTACTACCTTGAATGTTAACCTTTGTGAAGACATTGAAGTAATTGGAGTCCATTGCCTAAGCAAAGTGAGAAGAATGCTAACATCCCAAATTTCTCTATCTCTGGGCTTGGGAGGATTTTTATTAAAAATTCCTTTCATGAACCGGGATATTAATTGGAGAGACCCAATTGAATCTCGATCAGAAATTTGTCTTAAATAGAACAACAAAGCACTACGAGCACTATTAATGGCACTATAACTTAAGTGCTCTTCAAAATGCAACCCAGCAAGGAACTCCAATACATTTGATATGTTCGCAGTATGATAAGATATCTTTGACTGTCTACAGAAGACTTCCCATTTCTTTATATGCGACATATATTGTTTTTAGTACTATTTCTCCAAGCTGCAGCTATAACATCCATGGCATTATCCGACAGTCCAAGCTCTTGCAATGGTCTGGTCAGAACCTGCAGATTAACAAATTCATATGATCATGCAATGGATTAATTTATTTTGTAACTGGTTGTATCAACAAATCGTTGCAACTATGAATCGTCATACATGGTTCAATAATCATTTTAAGCATCAACGGGAACCATGACTGTGTAGGCCAATTTGGCCCCACCAAAATGCCCTTGGCAGCGTCTTGCGCTATTTTCTTGAGACATTGCCCAATCAGACAGAATGGGGGAAAGGCATAAAAGAACGTATTCCCCCAGTGTAGCGAGAAAGCATCCACTGCTACTGCCCCTGGATCGTGTTTCCAAGACACGTATTTGGGAAATTGGTGATTTAATCTAGATGCAAACAGATCAATGTCCGGTACTCCAACCGGCTGACAATATTTTTGAAAAATTGTGGATTTAACATCCATTCTGTACTGTCTTAAAATTTTCGTGATCTTTTCTCTGCCACAATATTGTCTCTCTCTGGGAGATAAATAGCTGAAAACCAAATATTCTTACCAGATGATCACATGATAATGATCTTACTCCACCCATGTGATTGATATATGCCACAGCTGTGGTATTGTCTACTTGTAATTGGACATGCAAATCCTTCATAGTAGAACAATAAGCTTTTAATCCATAAAATGCTCCCAGTAACTCCAAATAATTTATACCATATGTTTGGAGAAATAAATCCTCTTGGACAGTCCATCTGCCCCCACAGCTGGTCTCATTATCCGTAGCACCCCATCCGAGAGAACTTTCATCAGTTTGCAAAATCACTGCTGGCTGCTGAATCAAAATGTTTTTAACAACTGTGGAACATTCTCAATCCACCAATGCAATTCTAATAAAGCTTCCTTTGGCAATTGCATGGGCCTATCAAAATGGCCTGCTCGCTGTATAAGCGCTTGTGTTTTTGCCCTTTTGAGATTTTGGTAAGGCAGTGGACCAAATTCTACTGCAGGGAATGCTGCTACTAACTTACCAATAACCTTAGCAACTTCTCGGATGGAGGGATAAGGTTTGTCAATAAGGCACCGACATACATTTGTAATATCAACAATCTTGTCTATTGGTAAAGTTACTAACATGGTAACTGAATTAATCACAAACCCCAAATATTGAATAGTTTGGGATGGCTGTAACTTACATTTTGTTGGATGAATCAGGAAACCTAGCCTTTCAAACAGGCTTGTAGTCGCCGAGACTGATTTTTCAGCTGACTCCTGATTAGCATTGACAATTAAAATGTCATCTAGATAAGCCATAACGATGTGTTTTTCTACCCTTCGCAGTGCAAGTGTTGGTTTCAACAATTAGTGAACAACCTAGGGGCTAAGCTTAATCCATTAGGTAATGCCCGCGAAAGTGATGATGAATTGGTACTGAATAATATGCATCCTTCAAATATTATTGTAGCCATGTAACAATCTGTTGATACCAGCTGCATTGCAGTGTTGAAGGTATCCATTTTAAAATGTTGATACTGGACAAATGTATTAAAATGTGTGAGGTCTAAAATGATTCTACAACCTCCATCTTTCTTTGGTCTGGGGAAATATTTGATACAAATTGTTGTGGATTCTCACTTGATTTCTCGATAACTCCTTTTTTACACCAATTCTTAACTTCTTTATCAATTTGAATTTTTTCAAATACAGAAAAGACCAAATACGATTAGGCTTATTCTGCCCTGGTGGATCAATACCTTCTACAAAATCAATGGTAGATCCTAAGACAGTATCTAATATAACACGGTCAGATGTTATACAGTCCCATTTATCATAAAACATTTGTAGACTACCACCAATCTGAGGTTCATCCAAAGATCCTTCTGTAATAGGATAATATTTTTGTACCTCTCCAACCGAACGTGGTGGTCTCCTTCTCCCAACATATGGGTGAACATTCGGCTGTGCTGGTTGGTAATATTTCCTTACCATACTCCTGCCTCGGCTTGTTCCTGCTCCAAATCAAAATCCCCTTCTCGTTTGACCGGCCCTTCTTTGGCCAAAACGAAGGATTTCATGAGGTCAATAGTCTTTGCCTCTTTATGAATCTCTTTATTTATTTAAACAGATTTTCTCCGAACAAATAACCAGGAGCTTGAACATTGCTTGATCTGCACAAACCTACAAATCTTGGATGTAAAATAGGCTGAATGGCAATCTTCCTCATACAATTAATCTCAGATATTGAGTTGCAGAACAATGCCAACATATCCTTCTGAACTTTGGACATTCCACAATCTTCCACTTGCCTTCCAAAAGCAGTGATCCCAGCCGAAATCATATTTCCTGCGCCCACATCATTGATGACATTGGCGCCCAAATAGCCGAATTTACCATAGGTACCTTCAGTGAGGTATAATAATTCTGCTGTATCAACCATAACAGCTTCTTGAAGCTGGTGAGAGACCAAATAATTTATGTTGGCCACCAGGTTTTCTTCCATGACCTCACCTCCTCCTCCAGGTATAGAAAACTTTGTGCCACATCAGACACACCTGGAGCAATATTTTTGTATTGTGTTGGGTACTCATGACCAAAATCACCACCTTCAGGATCAGTCTCATGCAGCCCTGGTACTTCTGAGACTTTGCTCAAGGAAACTTCCTCCAGCCCAATCCCGGGCTCTGGAGTTTCAAATTCCCAATTCAAACTGGCACCATATTCATGATATGGAACCCCCTCAGGGGCTGCCTGGGAATATTCTGGGTTTTTTAGACCTTTGGTTGATTTTTGTCTAGATCATTTTAGATTTTAGAATGGATCATTGTCTTGATCCATTCTAAGCCATAAGGCTTTTCTATCTGGAGGACTTTCATTATCAAATTCATCATAAACCACGGGCCTTTCAGATTTCCTTTTACATTTTTTAGGCACTGGATTTTCCTCCGTGGCTTCTGCTTGTGGAGCAACCAAAGGCTCACTAACGGGTATTTCAACAGTATCGGAACCGGCTCCGTAATAATCTGCTGTCCCGCCTGTTTTTCTTCTCCTCCCTGGGACGCACGTTTTACCCGCGATTTTTTAGGAGCTTTCTCCATTTTTATTTTTAAACTCCTCCTGGTCTTTTCCCACCAGCCTTACGGAGTGCGTTAGTCATTACACTACAATTATGGAAATATCTAGTCTGGATGAAGACAATTTTATACCAATATCTGAACTGTTTACACATGAGACCATGCCTGTTTGTCATCAAAATACTCAGACAAGAAGATTTGAATAAATGGCCTTACTTGAAGGATGTCGAGTTAAAATAAATTCTGGTATTGACCTACTTATCGGAACGAATGCTTTGAAGGCATTGGAACCTATACAGACTGAGGAGCCAAGGTGATGGACCATTTGCTGTGAAAGCCCTACTAGGATGGGTTATCTATGGCTGCTTGAGAAGGAACATCGAAATGCCCTGGAAGGAAAAATAATTTACTTACCTGCGGGCCTGTTCCTTAACGCTGGTGGAGCTGCGCTCTGCAGCTCTTTCCCTACCGACAGCGTTGACGTAATGCCAATCAAGTGCCAGGCGGGGCTTCTTCACGTAGTCACTCGCGTGACTCCGAAGTAAAATTATTCATCCAATCCCAAACTCTGGTTTGTGTTAAACCAATTCATTTTTTTAAGAATTCAATAAATGGAGACCATATTCTAACCAATAATTCTGGTTTGTCAATTAAGATAAACCTTATTTTTTCCAAATGCAAGGTCTTGATCATTTACGTAATCGACATTTTAATTGTGGGGACTGCTGTTTGTTTTCCAAAATGTTAGTATTAATTTTTTCGCAGTTATTAGACTGTAATCGAGAAAATGTCTCTGACTTATCGTAAAGTTTATGTTATGTTCTGATAATCCTAATATTATTAATTTTGGATCCAGTTGGTTATTGATAATTTCAGAGATAATTTTTAAAATGTCCGTCCAAAAATTTTGAATTTTTATACGTTACAAAAGTATGGGTTGGCTTCTTGAAATTGACATTTATCATAAAGAGGGGAAATACTTGTTTAATTTTGTCTTTGAATAATGTAAAGATGGATTTTTTAAAGGAGAAAGGAATTTGTTTTGGATGTTTGAAAAGAGGACACATGGTTAAAGACTGTGAGAGTCCTATAATTTGTGATAAGTGCAAGCAAGATCATCCTGAAGCACTTCACACTGTAAAGAAGAAGACGGAGCAAATCGAACAGAAGGAGAAGCCAGCTACTGGTGAAGCTGTCACCTCACCTCAGATAACTGCTCACATTGGAGCCAGGGTAGAAACCTGTATCTTCTCCATCTTACCAGTTCAGGTAAGGAATAGCAAGACGAATACAGTGTTGCAAACATGTGCATTCTCGGATCATGGAAGTTCGGCTACCTTTTGTACAGAAAGCTTGATGAGAAGGATGGACATCACAGGAGAAGAGGTTAAGATTCTATTGCGTACCATGAATGAAGAGAAGGAGTGCATTAGTCATTACGCTACAAGTATGGAAAATCTAGTCGAGATGAAGACAATTTTATACCAATATCTGAACTGTTTACACATGAGACCATGCCTGTTTGTCATCAAAATACTCAGACAAGAGGATTTGAAACAATGGCCTTACTTGAAGGATGTCAAGATAAAATAAATTCTGGTATTGACCTACTTATCGGAACGAATGCTTTGAAGGCATTGGAACCTATACAGACTGAGGAGCCAAGGTGATGGACCGTTTGCTGTGAAAGCCCTACTAGGATGGGTTATCTATGGCTCCTTGAGAAGGAACATTGAAAGCAGGAACCAGAAGAACTACCCTGCCGCTGTTGTTATTCAAATATCTACTGGTAAATTAGAAAAGCTATTGATCAAGCAATATAATCATGACATCAATGAAAGTACCGGTAAGGAATCTGAAGAAATGTCCAGGGAAGAGTTAAAGTTCTTGGATATTATGAACTACTCAGTAAAGATGTTAGATGGACACTATTGTTTGGACTTACCTTTCAAACAAGAAAGTGTTAGTCTGCCAATTAATCGCGAATGGCAGAGCAACGCACCCAGAATTTGAAATGCAAGTTTGGGAAGAATACGAAATTTCTCGAGGAATAGGTCTTTCCCAAAGGATATGATTGACAATGATTATGCCAAAATGGTACCAACAAACCAACTGAATCGAAGTGATGGAGAGCTATAGTACATTCCACACAATGGGGTGTATTGCTTGAGAAAGGGATCTTGAGGGTGGTCTTTGACTGAGCTGCAGTCTTCAAAGGAACATCACTTGAACATCGTCAAAGTATCAGAAAAACACATTGACTACTTGCGATTCTTATGGTGGCCTGAAGGGGATGCACAACAAGATCTTGTTGAATATTGGATGAAGGTACATCTCTTTGGAGCAGTCTCATCACCAAGTTGTGCGACCTTTGCATTAAAGAAGACCGCGGAGGGCAATAAAGCTCACTTTCCAGAAGAGGTGACAACCACTGTGAAGAATAATTTCTATGTGGATGATTGCTTAAATTCTACGTCTACTGAGAAGGAAGCAATTCAAATGGTAAAACATCTGACTTCCCTCTGCAATAAGGGAGGGTTCACGCTCTCCAGGTGGATCAGCAACAATCGTGTTGTATTGGAAAGCATTCCACCAGATGATAGAGCCAAAGAGACCAGAGAGTTGGGTTTGGACAAAGGCAATTTGCCAATGGAAGGAACATTGGGATGGCATTGGTGTGTTGAAACAGATGTGTTCAAGTTCAGAATCTCTATTCAAGAGCGACCATGTACTAGAAAGAGTATCCTATCCGTGATTGGTTCCGTTTATGACCCTTTGAGATTTCTTGCACAATTTACACTGCCAGCCAAGTTGACTTTGCAGGATCTTTATAAGGAAAAACTTGGATGGGATGCAAGTATAACACAAACTTCCTCTCGCCAATGGACAGAATGGTTTGCAGATCTCAGAATTCCAGGTGGACCGATGCATATCGGTAAGATCATGGGTGCACAGCTGCATCATTTCTCAGATGCCAGTGAAAGTGGCTACGGTACTGTTTCATATCTAAGACTGGAAAATGATAACAAAGAAGTACATGTTGCATTCTTAATGGGGGAAGGCCAGAGTGGCACCATTGAAACAAATGACAATTCCCAGAATGGAACTTGCTGCCACAGTCTTAGCTGTTAAAGTTGACATATTGCTGCAATAGATTCTTCCAGTTGAAGCTGTAGTTCCTATCTTCTGGACTGATAGTATTACGGTGCTTAAATACTTCAACAATGAGAACATATGTTTCTTGACATTTGTAGCAAACAGAATCTCTTTTGTATTGGGAGCTACTAATGTTTCACAATGGAAATATGTTAACAGTAAAGAAAATCATGCGGATGAAGCTTCTAGATGACTGACAGCAAACCGCTTCTTAAGCAATAAGAGATGGATCAATGGACCAGAGTTTCTTTATAAGTCAGACGGAGAATTACCAAAACTTGAGCTGGGATTTGTAATCTCAGCTAATGATCCGGAAATTAAACAAAACATCACAGTGAATGTTATCGCTAAAGATCCTATTATTCTCTCGACGGATTTTCACACTTCAACATTATTATCACAACATATTCATGAATTAATCGGACATGGAGGAATAACTTTCATGCTGTCAAAAATGTTGGACTTTTGTGTTTTGGACTATATACTGGGTGTCATGCCTGACGTTAAGGGTTTGGTGCGAGTGGTACGACTTCAGACTAAGAACAATGTTTTAATAACCTAGTTATGCTTGCTTCTAGAAGGCGAAGATGGAAGAATCGCTGAAGAAGTCTGAATGCGGATATATAATACAAGCTATTTTTTGTATTTGAGATGTTAAGCCTTTATAGCTAATTTTTTAATGTCTATTAGTAATTGCCTCGTTATATACTCAGAACAATTCGGGGCCGGTATGTAGTAGCCATTTAGCTTAACTCCGTATGTTATAAACTATAACCAGTTATAACCAGTTACCTTTAAATGTTATCTGCCTGTAATTATGTGGGTGGGATTTACTACGTAGTTGGAGGCGTGTTTATGGCTGGGATTTTCATGCAGACGCGCGAGTAGTTTTAGTTTAGTTCGGAGGAAGCATGGGGGACGTCACAGCTTTCGACCATTCCTGAGTTCTACCATGCACGAGTTTGACTACGAGTAAGATGAAAATGTACTTAAACAAGAAAAAGTTTGGGTGAATATCTCACTGTTTTTACTGTGACAATAAAGAAACTATTAATTAAGAGACTGTTTTGAAGATTTATCTTTGGACAGTTTTGAATGTCTCGCGGAGAGCTCACATGCGTGATGAAGCTATCTGCTTACCCATGTCTTCAATCATCGTGACTAGAGGAAAAAATTCTTTGAACAATATAATAATCTGCCACTACACTTCTCTCCAGAGATGCTGCCTGTCCCGTTGAGTTATTCCAGCACTTTGTGTTTATCTTCCATCTAATCTCAAAACTGCTGCTGGAATGTCTGATGGTGAAAGGCCAAACATTTATCAAAAAGGGAGGATACTTGTGGTAATACAAATGAACTCACACTGACCAAATGGAAGTGCTGAGCTGGGCTTGCATGACATAGCGTTTGTACTGCTCCAGTGTTCCAGGGTCAATGATAACCCCCAGCACTGTCTGTGTGGAGTTTTCTAGCTTCTTCTGTGGCCACCTTGGTTTCCTCCAGCCACGCCAAATAATTGGCTGTGTAAAGTACCCCGCAGTTAAAAGACACTTGGACAGGAACATGGATAGGTAATGTTTGGAGATCTTGAGATCCTGTAAGCCTACTGTAACAGAGATGTTTCAGAGGGATATAATTGGACTGAAGGTTCACCAGATCAAAATAAGTCAGATGTTCACATAATCGCCCAGGCTTATGTGTAAGTATCTGTGTGATAAACAGGAGGCAGAGGATATATTTGGCTCTGTTAAAAAACGTTCCATGTTGAGTTTATTATTTAAATTCTTACTTGGTACCATTCATATTAATGGAATTCAAATCTATGGTAATACAAGTCTCTAAATGCAAATTCTAGACATATAGAAAGGGGGAATGGAGTGCAGGTTGGGATGTAATGACTGGGTAATGTCCATTTATATGCTAATCAAAATGGTTTGAATAGTCTTTAAGAGTGTGGGGAAGAATGCAACGTTAAACATTAGTAGCAAACTATGGTATTTCATAAATGATATCCAAGTCTGACAGGCTCACCATTAAAGGCATGTCATATCTGTTAAAAAAAAAAAGGTGGTTGTTAAACTCAAGACAATTAATGGAAGTGGTCTTGTTATGCTGGAAAAAGGCTGCCTTACAACTCGTGCTGAGCAAGATATGCAAGCAGACAGAGGAAGATCAATAAATATTGCATTAATCGGTAAACATGAGATCCATCCATCCAAAAGCAGCATTTGCATTTAGTGATGTACTTTAGAACCGTGAGCAAAAATACAAACTGCTGGAGGCAAATTGGAGAAACAATAGTCAATAGACAATTGTGCTTTATTTGTCACGTATGCAACTGCATAGTGAAATACATTTTGCATATATTCCACATGTAGGTGCAGCCATTATTGGCGCCCTTATTCAATGTTCAAAGTCCAGTCGGCCTGCTGGAGCAGTTCCTGCAAAACAACTTCCCTTTCCTTTTCCCCGTCCAGCCATCTTTGCAACCCAGCGGTACGAACATTGATTACTCTAATTTCAATTAACTCCTGCCTTCCCCTCTCCCAACCCTAGTCGTTCTACCAGTCCCACTATTTGCATCCTTGTATCCCTCTCGTTAACACATTTTCCCCAGCCAACGATGAGCTATTATGGATGCCTTCCTGAGGACATCTGCTGGTGGCCCTGATGAGTTCTGGCTTTTACTCACGTCCAGTTTCAAGTTTCAAGAGTCAATAATCAAGAGAGTTTTATTGTCATATGTCCCAGATAGGACAATGAAATTCTTACTTGCTGTAGCACAACAGAATATGTAAACATAATACAGGACGGGAGATAAACGTTCATTGTGTCTATAGACCATAGACCATATATACACAATAAATAACAGATAAAGCGCAATAGTAATAATAGACTTATTGTTCAGAGTTTATTCGATGTCGTGTTTAATAACCTGATGGCTGTGGGGAAGTGGCTATTCCTGAACCTGGATGTTACAGATTTCAAGCTTCTGTACCTTCTTCCCAATAGCAACAGAGAGATGAGTGTGCGGCCAGGATGGTGTGGGTCTTTGATGACGGTGGCAGCCTTTTTGAGGCAGTGATTGTGATAGATCCCTTCAAAGGTGGGAAGGTCAGAGCCAATGATGGACTGGGCAGTGGTCACAACTTTCTGCATTATTTTCCGCTCCTGGACGTTCAAGTTGCTGAACCAAGCCACGATGCAACCAGTCAGTATGCTCTCCACTGTGCACCTGTAGAAGTTCGAGAGCGTCCTCCTTGACATAATGACTCTCCGTAATTTCCCAGGAAGTAGAGGCGCTGATGTGCCTTCTTTATAATAGTAAGATTAAATGAGAACTTACCAGTTTGATCTTTATTTTATGAGGAGTTACGATAAGCGCATGGGTGTCAATCTTCAAAGCAGCGGTGTGAAATCACAGATAATAATGGTTGAACTGAACATAGTAAGATTAGAGAAGAGTAGAATTACCAGATGACCTTTATGATACGAGGGTTGGGAGCAGTGGGCACGTAATCGCTCATCATAACGCCTCATAAAATAAAGATCAAACTTCAAACTGGTAAGCTTGTTTATTCTTACTATTTTACTTTGGAGTACCGTGAGTGACTGTGTGAAGATTTCAAAGCTCTGTGATTTCATGCCGGAAACGAGTCCATGCGTTACACACTGCATGAAGTGACCATGGATGAGTGAAAAAGATTAATGCATTCAGACATGACTTAGTTTGTTAAAATGCTGATGCATTAATCATCAAAGGAAAATAATAGTGACCCCTCTCATCCAGGATGAAACTATGAAACAGAATCTAAAATGGAGTTGGCAAATACCCCCGGTTTGGCAATGGATTATTGTAAACTGTCGGGAAAGTATGTTCGTTTGACCATCCTGCAGCTGCTAGGATGTGGTCCAGTGGGTGCAATCAAGTTCCCCTCTACAGCGAGGGAGATTCGTAGGCAGCCCTGAAAACAGGTGCTGCCGCAGGCCCCTGAGGATACCTGCGCTGACATGGCCCCTCCTACGGACCTATATCAAGTTTTTTGCTCTGAGTCAGACAGGAACTGACCCTGAATGCTCCCCTCCTCAGAGAGGGAGACATTGTGCAGCCCTGAAACAGGTGCCGCTGCCGCGGGCCCCCGAAGAGACCTGCGCCTCTCCATCAGGTGCTCCATGTAATAATAATAATAATCTTTATTGTCATTGTACAAGACAACGAAATTTTGGTGGAGCAGTCCTCCAGCTGCACAGGAATATGAGTATAAGAATACGTTAAAAAGACTATAAACATATAGGAGTATGGGCGGGTGTGTGAGAGAGAAGGGGGGGAATCAGTGTGGGAAGGGGGTAAAGTTCAGTAGTGTCACAGCTCTATGGTAGAAGCTGTTTTTTAGACTTGTCGTGCGGGCACTCAGTGTCCTGTACCGTCTTCCTGAGGGCAGGGTGGTAAAGAGGCAGTGTCCAGGGTGTGTGTCTCTAATGATGCCCTTGACCCTCCGGGTGCAGCGGGTCCGGTATATGTCCTCAAGTCTGGGGAGCTGGGTGCCAGTGATCCTCTCAGCAGTCTTAATGACGCGTTGGAGAGCTTTCCTGTTCTCTGCGGTGCAGCCAGAGTACCATACTGTGATGCAGTATGTGAGAACTGACTCGATGGCTGACCTGTAGAAGCTCACCAGCAGCTGTTGTGGGAGACGTGTCCTCTTCAAGCACCTCAGGAAGTGAAGCCTTTGGAGTCCTTTCTTGGCCGCCATCGTGATGTAGACGGTCCAGGTCAGGTCATGACTGATGTTGACCCCGAGGTACCTGATGTTCTGCACAGCCTCCACTGTCTCGCCGTTACTGGTGATGGGCTGATGGACGAGGGTCCTTGGTCTCCTCCTGAAGTCCAGGATCATCTCCTTTGTTTTTGCTGCGTTGAGGATCAGGTTGTTCTCACGACTCCAGCTCACCAGGTTCTCTACCTCTGTCCTGTAGGCGGCCTCATTGTTACTCGTGATAATGCCTACCATGATGGTGTCATCTGCAAACTTTAGTATGGTGTTGGCCTCGTGGGTGGGCTGGTAGTTGAGAGTGTAGAGGGAGAAGAGGAAGGGGCTCAACACACAGCCCTGTGGAGCACCGATGACAGGGTGATGCTGGGGGAGACCTGCCTCCCCATGCGCACAGTCTGTGGTCGGCCGGTGAGAAAGTCCAGGACCCAGCTGCTCAGGTGTTTGCTGAGGCCCAGGTGGTCCAGCTTGGTGATTAGTTTATGGGGGGGGATGGTGTTAAAGGCGGAGCTATAATCTATGAATAGCATCCGCACATAACTGTCCCGCTGGTCAAGATGTGTCAGGGTGGAGTGGAGGGCCAGTGACACTGCGTCCTCCGTCGACCTGTTTGCCCTATAGGCAAATTGATGGTGGTCGAAGGAGGGGGGATGCTGTTCCTCAAGTGTCCCGGTACCAGACGTTCGAAGCACTTCATCACCACCGGTGTCAGCGCCACTGGCCGATAGTCGTTGAGAGATCTGATGGCTGATTGTTTTGGCACAGGGATGATTGTGGCTGTCTTGAGGCAAGTGGGGACGGAGGCCTGCCTCAGGGAGGTGTTAAACAGGTCCGTGAGCACAGCAGTCAGCTCCCCTGCACAGTGCTTCAGAACCCGCCCTGGTACTCCGTCAGGTCCGGTGGCCTTGTTGGGGTTGATGTGCTGCAGGGTCTGTCTCACATGGTGGGGGGCTCAGAGTCAGCACCGGTGGTGAGGGTCCCTGCTGTGCCCGCATGTTGTCACTGCTGTCGGCGCAGTCAAACCTGGCAAAACAGCAGTTCAGGTCGTCAGGGAGGGATGAGCTTTGTGCATGTGTGGAGCTGTTGTAGCCGGTGATGGTTCTGATGCCCTGCCACACGCGTCGAGAGTCTGAGCTGATAAAATGCTCCTCGATGCGCTTCGTGTAGCGGTGCTTTGTGGGTTTAGACGTCCGCAGACACTACCCATTGAAGGAGGGGAACCCTCCTGGCCTGACTCCCCTAGTCCACAGGCCTGACCGTCTTACTTTTGGTTTTCTCCCTTTCTGGGGACCTACAGCAGTCTGGAAGCGGCTGACCACTATATGTTGGAGGGGTCCCTCCTGGCCTGACTTCCACAGGCCTACCCAGCTTGCTGTTGGTTTTACCCCCATCCTGGGGAACCACAGCGGTCTGTAAACAGCTGACCCCTGTATGTCGGGGGGGGGGGGGGCCCTCCTGGCCTGACTTCACAAACCTTGCCGGCTTGTGGTTCGTTTTACCCCCTTCCTGGGAACCACAGCCGGTCTGGAAGCAGGTGACCCATGTATGTTGGGGGGGGGGGGGGGGCCTCCTGCCCTGGCTTCACAGACCTTGCCGGCTTGTAGTTTGTTTTACCCCCTTCCTGGGACCCACAGCCGGTCTGGAAGCCTCTGGCTGTGCTGTCAGTGACTTGGATAGCAAACCCGACGGCCGCCGGCCACCCGCACTTCTGCGGTCTCTGTAGCCGGTTCCCCCTGGTCCCGGTATCCGTGGTCCGAGACCGGGATCCCACGCGGTCCATGACCGGTTTCGCGGCACCAATTAGTTCAGCAGGTATATCTCTTGTACAGAGATTCCTGCAGAAAAAGAAACAACCACACCTGAGAATAAGGTGAAAACTTACCTTCAGGTTTAACTTACCGCTGGACAGAGCAACGCTACCGCCAGTAGGCTCGTTGCGCAGAGCGAGTTACGTAATGACGCGCATGCGGGCTGACGGCCTTCTTCACGTAGTCACTCACGTGACTCCGAAGTAAAATTGCATCAGTGTGCTGGGACCAGGAAAGATATTCGGAAATATGCACACCCACGAATTTGAAATTTTTTACCTTTTCCACCATCGTCCCGTGATATAAATGAGATTGTGGGTCCCTATCCTACCCCTTCCAAAGTCCACAATCAGTTCCTTGGTTTTGCTGGTGTTGAGAGCCAGGTTATTGTGCTGGCACCATTTGGTCAATCGGTCGATCTCACTTCTATACCCTGACTCATCACCATCTGTGATTTGTCCAACAACAGTGGTGTCGTCGGCAAACTTGATGATGGAGTTCGCACTATGTCTGGCTACACGGTCATGAGTATAGAGTGAGTACAGCAGGGGGCTGAGCACACAGCCTTGAGATGCTCCCGTGCTGATTGTTATCGAGGATCTTTCAGTCTGAAGAAGGGTTTTAGCCCGAAATGCAATGTATTTCTTGTTTCCAAAGAAGCTGCTTGAGCCGCCGGGTTACTCTAGCATTTTGTGTCTATCTCTGGAGGAAGATGGCAGGTCAAAATCTTGACCATCCCTCTGCCTCCACCGGTGCTGCCGAACCCACTGAATTTCTCCAAACGTTTCTTTATTGCTCCAGGTTATTTCACCTGGGGCCTTCTGTTTAGATTAGTTTAGTTTAGAGATACAGCATGGAAATGGACCCATCAACAAAGATCATCAATCACCCATTCGCACTAGTTCTATGCTATCCCACTTACGCATTCGCTCCTTATATCTTAGGGGCAATTTACAGAGGTCTAATTAACCTACCAACCCATACATCTTTGGGATGTGGAAGGAGACCAGACCACCCAGAGGAAACCCACTTAGTCATAGACTACTAGAGTCATAGAGTGATATAGTGTGGAAACAGGCCCTTCAGCCCAACTTGACCACACCGGCCAATATGTCCCAGCTATACTATTCCCACCTGCTTGCCTGTTGTTCATATCCCTCCAAACCTGTCCTATCCATGTACTTATCTAACAGATAGTCCCAGTCTCAACTACCTCCTCTGGCAGCTTGTTCCATACACCCACCACCCTCTGTGTGAAAAAGTTACCCCTCAGATTCCTCTTAAATATTTTCCCCTTCACCTTAAACCTATGTCCTCTGGTCCTCAATTGACCTACTCTGGGCAAGAGACTCTGTGCATCACAGGGGGAAGGTGCAAACTCTAGACAGACAGCACCCCAAGTCAGGATCAAACATGGGTCTGTGGCCTGTGAGGCTGTCTCCACTTTGGTAACAGTGCGTCATTAAAGCTCTCAAAATAGTCACCAGGAAATGAGTTACGTAGAAGTGAAGCAGTTGTCAGTATATGGGCAAGTATAGCATCTATTCAGTTCTCAGTAAGATCTTGTAAAGTGAAATTGTGACGAAGAAACCAGGAATACTCCATGTTCCCAAATAACTATCGTTTCTCTCCAGGCTATAAGTATCGTGAGCCTCTCTCCTGAGACTTGAGGTTGAGTTTAGTTTATTGTCACGTGTACCGAGGTACAGTGAAAAGCTTTTGCCACCTGCTAACCAGTCAGCGGAAAGACTATACATGATTACAATCGAGTACAGATACATGATAAAGGGAATAACGTGAGTAACATTTAGTGCAAGTTAAAGCCAGTAATGTCTGATCAAAGATAGTCCGAGAATCTCCAATGAAATCGATTAATGTTCAGGACTGCTCTCTAGTTGTTGGTAAAATGGTTCAGTTGCCTGGTAACAACTGGAAAGAAACTGTCCCTGAATCTGTAGGTGTGCGTTTTCATACTTCTATACCTTTTGCCGAATGGGAGAAGGGAGAAGAGAGAGTGGCCGGGGTGCGACCCGTCATTGATTATGCTGGTGGCCTTGCCAAGGCAGCGTGAGGTGTCAATTGAGTCAATGGAAGGGAGATGGTTTGCGTGATGGTTAGGGCTGCGTCCATAATTCTCTGCAATTTCTTGCAGTCTTGGATGAAGCTGTCCCCAAACCATGGTGTGATGCATACTGATAAAATGCCTTCTACATATCATTCGTAACCCATTGCCAATCCATCAATGAAGACAGTTTTGTGGATCCTTGGCATTCCCAATCTCATGTCAACAATCAGCTCCTCAGTCTTGCTGATATTGAGAGCAAGATTGTTGTTGTTCTGGCACTATTCAATCACTGTTCTCTCTCCCACCCATACGTTGACTCATCATTACCCATTATTTGTCCAACGATTGTGCCATTGATGAATTTAAAGATGGAACTCTTCCTGGCTGTGGAGGCCAAGTCATTGGGTATATTTACGGCCGAGATCAACAGATTCTTGAATAATAAAGGAGTCAGAGGTTACGGGGAGAAGGCATGAGAATGGGGTTGAGAGGGATAGATAGATCTGCCCTGATTGAATGGCCGAATAGACTCGATGGGCCGAATGGCCTACTTATGCCCCTATGAGTTTTTTTTTAATAAAAAATTTATATCTTTAATTATTAGAGGTACTGTAAGTTACATCAGTGTACATCCCTTATATTGTATTACAGTCATTGTACCCCTTAATTATTTTTTTAAGGCTTTAGAAAAGAGAAAAAGGAGAGAAATAACAGCAAAGAAAGTAGAAAAGTGAAAAAGAGATGTGAAAGTGCAAAAGCGTGACAGAGGGAAAGGAAACCCTTGAAGAGTTAGAGACCGGAGATTAAGAGATAGACCCTGGAGAGGAAAAAAAATGAAAAAGGGAAAGATAGAGAAAGAAAGAAGAAAAGCCAGTTACTTTATTATAAACATCTCGCAAAAGGAATCTACCAACTCAACAATTTTTCCTCCCCCTTTACCAAGACCCAACACTGGTACTTTTTTGAGGTATTCTTGCACCTTATCCTTGTAATAGATTTATAAATGCAGACCACTTCTTATAGAAACAGTCTGATTTTCCTGCTAGTCGGAGTATCATATCTTCGAAATGTAGTGTTTCCAACATAGTTGAAATCCACATATTAACTGTTGGTATAGGAGACTTTTTCCAGAATATTAAGATTAGCCCCTATGAGTTATGAACATAAATGTTTCTGATGAACATGAAACCAAGTTAAACTAATCTCCTCTGCCTGCATGGAATCCATCTCCCTCAATTCCCTAGATAACCACGTACCTATCAGCCAGCCCCTTAAATGCCATTATCATATCTGCTTCCACCACCACCCCAGGCAGCGCGTTCCAAGCAATCACCATTCTGTGTAAATAACTTGCCCCTTTAAACTTTTCTCCTCTAAACTTAAAGCAATGTCTCATAGCCTTTGACATTTCCATCCCGGGAAAAAGGTTCTGGCTGTCCACCCTATCTATGCCTCTCATAATTATATATAGTTTTATCTTTTGCATTTATGTCAGTTACTTTATATAAGATGTTTATCTTCTGAAATTAGTCGCATAATAGTTTCAATTCCATCAAAAGGGAGTAAAACATTTAGTGATAAAAAAATTAAGCACCAAAACACAATCAACAAATCAATTTGGTAAAAACGCATATGGCTCCCATACTGTATACTAGGCAACAGTATTCAGTTGAGTTATGCCTTTCATTTTTAGTTAATTTTCCAAATAATCCATCAGTCATTGTTAAAGAGCCAACCTGATTAATGGTGGGGGGAAGCTATTTCTCATCAAGCCATTATTCACAAGCTTGCAGCCAGCGTAGAAAAACAAAAGATGATTGAGCTGATTGTATTAAATATTACCAAAGACACAAACTGAATGCTCTCCCCAAGTAATAATAACCTAGCCACAAATAATGGCTGAGACATAAATGAGATGTTATCAGCAGACAGAAGAAAAAAGGAGTAAATAAATCTTCAGGGCAAGATGATGATATTTATGCAAGAGCACAAAGAGATAAAAAAGAAACTTTGCTGTCATTTTAACTAACTCTGAACACTGACAAAGTGGTACGAGATGGAAATCAGGGTACGAGATAGAAATCAGGGTGCCTGCAGTCAGGTAATGGTTACACCCAGTGCGTTTTTCTTTGTAGACAAAATGGTGCCAGCATGCATATCATTCCTTGGTGTTGGTGTTTGTGATGGATCATGGTCCCACAAGATACTTATGTTGATTAACAGCAATAACAGGAAACGGCAGATGCTAGTTTGCCAAAGAAAGACACAAAATACTGGAGTAACTCAGTGGGTCAGGAAGCATCCCTGGAGAACGTGAACGTTTTGGGTCAGAATGTTATCTGTGCTGTTTAAGGACACGATCGCCTGAGTTAACCAATACATTTTTTAAGTTAATATTTAGGAATTGTGTTGAGTTGAGTTGAATTGAAAGATACGGCATGGCAACAGACCCTTCTGCCCACACCGACCATCGATCACCCATTCACACTACTATATTATCCCACTTTCTCATACATTCCCCACAAACAAGGGGCAATTTAGAGAGGCCAATTAACCTACAAACCCATAGGTCTTTGGAATGTGGGGGGAAACTGGAGGACATGGGGGTTGGTACATTCATTAACTGAGGTGAGAAAAAAATTTTTACCAAGAGAGTTGTGAATTTGTGGAATTCCCTGCCATTGAAGGCAGTGGAGGCCAAATCACTGGATGGATTTAAGAGTTAGATAGAGCTGTAGGGGGCTAGTGGAATCAATGGATATGGGGAGAAGGCAGGCATGGGTTATTGATTGGGCCATGATCAGCCATGATCACAATGAATGCAGTGCTGGCATAAAGGGCCGAATGGCCTTCTCCTGCACCTATTTTCTATGTAACTACTGTAAATAACACCTAGTCGCTGTCGGTGAATGGTAGCATTTTGGGTGGGAATAGGGGAAAGAGATGAAGAGAATGTGAAGGGAATGGAATCAGGATGCATCACAGCATGGTTTAGGAAGAGCTCCAACCAAGACCACAGGAAAGTTTGGAGAATTGTGGACGCAGCCCAGACCATCACACAAACCAACCTCCTTTCCATTGACTCCATCTACACTTCACGCTGACTCGGTAATTATGCCACCAGCATAATCCAGGACAAATCTCACCCCGGTCACTCCCTCTTCTACCCTTTCCCATCAGGCAAGAGGTGTAGAAGTGTGAAAATGTATACCTTGAGATTCAGGGACAGTTTCTTCTCAGCTCTTATCAGGAAACTAAACCAAGCTATCATCAACTTGATAGTCCTGCCCTCACTTCAACCTCATTTGAAAACTTTAATCGGACTTTTCCTTGCACTAAACGTTATCGACTTTATGCTGTATCTGTACACTGTGGTAGCTTGGTTGGAATCATGTATAGTCTGATCGGGTAGCACACAACAAAAGTGCTTTTCACTGTACATCGTTACACATGACAATAATAAACTAAACTAAATTAAATTAAATCTAAATTTAATTAGATGTGTAGGAAGGAACTGTAGATACTGGTTTATACCGAAGATAAACACATAGTGCAGGGGTAACACGGTGCATCAGACAGCATATCTGGAGAAAAAGTGACGTTTTGAGTCAGGGCCCTTCTTCCAACTTAAATCTAACTTCTACTCTGGTAAACTGCATAGCCTTAATTAGTTAAGCTAAAAAATTCTTCTCATCCACACATAACAGCACAACCTTTGCCTCAACCAACTACTTTAACCCAAGGAGTGGGTGGTGCAATCTCATTGCCGTGCCATTGTGAGAGGTCATGATAGTTTGTAGCTCGATTTAGAAATACCGATGACTCAGATAATTGATCTGCGCTACCTGGGTGACGTGAAGAAAATTAACATAAAAATAAACTAATCACAAGTGCTTTTTATCAGCTCTAGTTCTTCTGAGTGTCACTGTGACTCAGCAGTAACCCTCTCATCTGAATCAGATGGTTGCAGACTAACGTCCCATTCCAGAGATGCAAGTTATTCCAGGTTAATGAGCCCAGTGCATAAAGGTGGGTATGCTGTGCAGTAACCCCTAATTATTACAGATCCCTATATAACGAGACCGCCAACCTTATCTAAAATCCATAAATTGACCTGCCCTGGCAGACCCATTGTTTCTGCCTGCTCCTGCCTCACTGAAATCATTTTGATATACCTCAATTCCATCCTATCCCTCCCGGACTAATATCTCTCAAACTATGTCCAAGACACCTCACATGCCCATCACCTCTTCAATTACTCCCATTTTCCAGACCCCTGTTCCATCACCTTTACTCTGGACATTCAGAAAATATATATTTCTACCTCTAGTTTTCCTCTCCCCTGACTCTCAGTCTGAAGAAGGGTCTTGACCTAAAACGCCACCTATTCCTTTGCTCTAGAGATGTTGCCTGACCTGCTGAGTTGCCCCAGCATTTTGTGTCTATCTTTGTAATGGATTTTGGTTATAACAGACGGACCTACCGAACGTCACCGCCGGCCAAATTGTGCATTTCCAGGACGTTTCCAGGCAAAACCACCGTCGTTCCCCCCCCCCCCCCCCCCACACACATTTCACTCAGCCGTGCCTGTCAACGCCACCACCACCACCAGCAACACAACGTATTGCTGCATTGAGACCTTGGCGTTTTGGAGCTTAGAGCAGGTAAAGCTTTGTTCATCAGTTCATGTTATAGGAGCAGAATTAGGCCATCAAGTCTCCGATATTCAATCATGGCTGATCTATCTTTCTTTCTCAATCCCATTCTCCTCCCCATAACCCCTGGCACCCTTACTAATCAAAAATCTATCAATCTCCATCTTAAAAATTGTCTATTGACTTGGCCTCCATAGCCTTCTTTGGTTCAATGTTTCAGCTCAGAAAAGAAAGTTACCTCTGTCAGTGCAGTTCTTGGCTCACATATTACACTTGGTGATAGCGGGCAACTGGCAATAACGGACATCATTACCCTCCCTGTGGTCTGTTTAAATGAGGGGTTACTGTATTGTCAAAGGAAACCAGTTGTTCATGAGATTTTAAAATTAGGCCTTTTCTGCCAACAGGATGGCACGGTGGTGCAGCGGTAGAGTTGCTGCCTCACTGCTCCAGAGACCCGGCTTTGATCCTGACTGTGTGTGCTGTCTGTACGGACTTTGTACGTTTTGCCCGTGACCGTGTGGGTTTGCTCCGGGTGCTCTGGTTTCCTCCCACATTCCAAAGACGTTTAGGTTTATAGATTAAATTGGCTTCTGTAAATTGTCCCTAGTGTGTAGGATAGAACTAGTGTATGGGTGATCGCTGGTTGGCGTGGACTTGATGGACCAAAGGGCCTGCTTCTATACTGTATCTCCAAACTGTATAACCAAAGGAGAAATATCATTCTTGACCTGTTCAATACAACCTACATGTTACCAGATTGCCAGGGCAGTGGTCACATTCAAGTCATGACTGCCAACTTTGTAAAAATAGGCTGCAGTATTTTCAATGTCACAATCATGGTTATTGTTAAAAAAAAATTCATAAAGCAGGTGCAGTGGTCATAAAAGGTGCAATATAGAAAAAATACTTGTTCCCTTCATTTCATCCTTGATTAATGGACTGCAGACAACACTTATTTTTAAACCGTTAAATGTTGGGCATTGATGGCTGCATAATTCAGCTTAGGAACAGTAATAAACAAGAGTCAAAGCACAATTACCAGCAGTTAACACTATAAATGGCAGATGCAATGGAGGATAATTTTAGAGACAAACCTATTTGTGTTCCTAAACTGTGCAGAGTCTAAGTCTTGCAACTGTGTGCAGGCACGCCTGGGATCAAGAAACATCAGAAGTAGGGACGGCACAGTGGCGCAGCTGGTCGAGTTACTGCCTCACAGTGCTAGAAACCCAGGGTCAAACCAGACCTCAGGTGCTGTCTGTGTGTAGAGTTTGCACATTCTTCCTGTGACCGTGTGGGTTTTCCCCAAGTGCTCCGGTTTCCTCTTACACTCCAAAGATGTACAGGTTTGTAGGTTAATCACCCCAATGATTTAGGCAGTGGATGAGAAAGTGGGATTACATACAACTAGTGTCAATGGGTGATCAATGGTCGGCGTGGACTCGGTGGGCCAAAGGGCCTGTTTCCATGCGGTATCTCTCGAAACTCCACTGCATTAACCAACATGCAGCAACATTTGTGCTCCCTGTGAAAAGGCTTTATAAAATATATATAAATTGAAACTGCAAAATGTTCCAGTTTCCAAAAACCATTATCCATCACGTTTATGAGTCAACGAGTACTAGGATTGTTACAGCTCAGAGATAGGACATCCAGTCCATTAACTCCGTGCCAAATGTCCATTCAGGCCCATCCTCCATCACAAACATTTCTCCTGGTCCACTAAATTATTTTCCTCAAATGCCAAACAAATGGTCTCTCAAAAGTCCTGACTTTTGTTTTTACAATCCTTACAGAGTTCATCACCACTGTGAAAATCATGCCCCATGTCCTTCTTGTATCTTTTACTCTTCATGTTAAACTCCGGCCTTGTCTATCCTTGAACCATCTGCTAATGGGAACAGCTTCACTCCATTTACATCCAATCCATCATGGCACCTCAATCAAATCTCTTTGCAAGAAATCCACTCAAAAGAGACTCAACGTACATCTCATGCCAAGCCCATTGGGAATCTTGTGATCATTAGTGCAGCAACAGTGCAGGGAACTTGCCAAAGTCAGATCACCCATCCCATTGTGACAACTGTGATATTTTCTTGAATTCCCTTCTTAAATGGCATTACATCTCTCATGTGAAAGGCATGCATGCTAAATGTTTATGGAATGCCAGTGGCTTTGCCCAGAGTCAAAAAACAAACTAGAAACAGACCGTCCGGCCCACCAAGTCCACACTGACCAGCAATCACCTCGTACATTAACCTTACCCTACAGACTAGGGACAATTTACAATTTGTACCAAAGCCAAATAAACTACAAACCTGTATGTCTTTGGAGTGTGCGAGGAAACTGGAGCACCTGGAGAAAACCCATGCAGTCACGGGGGGAATGTATAAACACCATGCATTCAGCACCCGTATTCACGATCGAAGCCAGGTTTCTGGTGCTGTAAGGCAGCAACTCTACCACTGCGCCACTGTGCCGCCTTCCGAGGATTTCAAAAAGGAACAGTGGTACTTGTTTCCATTTATAGTGCAATGTCGGAATCAGCATCAGACCCATTGATGCTGGAACATTAATAAGCAAACAGCAGTGTTTCCTTTGGCCACAGCCCAAGCTGCTGGAAGCACAGAGCCTCTGACACCAACCAACATGTTTCCCCTAACAAAATGCAAACCATTTGGTTCACACTCTTGATCCAGGAAGGCCGAGCACTCAAGCTTGTTCAAGCCAGCAGTGTACATTTGCTTGGCCAGATAGACCGGGAAACTCATTCAGACGCCACAGGATCATACAGAGCCATCTCAGCCTCAACCTCCGAATGACACAGAGCTGCCAAATATAGATACAAAATGCTGGAGTAACTCAGCGGGTTGAATAATTTCCTCTATTCACCTGTAATGACGATGATGATACTTTATTGTCACTTTTAGTTTCGTTTAGGTTAGAGATACCATGCAGAAAACGGGCCCTTCGGGCCAGTGAGTCCGCGATCACCCCGTGCTATCGCTATCCTACAGACTAGCGACAATTCACAACTTTTACCGAAGCCAATTAACCTACAAACCTGTACGTCTTTGGAATGTGAGTGGAAACCAGAGCACCCGGAGAAAACCGACGAGGTCACGGGGAGAACGTACAAACTCCCTACAGACAGCACCCGTAGTCAGGATCGAACCCGGGTCTCTGCCACTGTAAGGCAGCAACTTTACCTCAGTGCCGCTATGCCGCCCCACTTGTACCTACGTACAATGAAATTCTTAAGCCCTTCTCTGTGTGTCCCCCCCCCCCACCCCCCCACTCTCACTGGGTTCCCGTTAGTCCTCAGCGCCCCGCCCCCCCCCCACCCCACCACCACCATGCCAGGTACCCCCTTCGTTCTCTGCCCTGTTTCCAGCACATTGATGCAATCACACAGAAAGCTCATCAATACAGTTTGAAGAAGGGTCCCATCCTGAATCGTCACCTATCCATTTTCTCCAGAGATGCTGCCTGACTCACCGAGTTACTCCAATATTTGTGTCTATCTTCGCAGCAAACAAATGCGGTTGCCCTCCATTTTATAACTCAATAGGACTTTTAGGACTGTATTCCTTGTAGCACAGGAGCCTGAGGGGATGATCTCATAGAAGTGCATAAGGGAATACATAGGAGGAATGGACAGAATCTTTTACCCAGGTTAGGGGAATCAAAAACAAGAAGACATATGTTTTAGGTGAGAGAGACAGGATTTAACACAAACCTGAGTGACAACCTTTTGACTCAGAGGATGGTGGGTATATGGAACAAGCTGCCAAAGGAAGTAGTTGAGGAAGATACTATAACAGTATTTAAAATACACTTGAACAGAGACATGGTTAGGAAAAAGTTAGAGGGATACGGGTCAAATTGGGAGAAATGGCAAAAGCTTAGATGGGGCATCTTGTTTGGCATGGACGAGATGGGCCGAAGTGACTGTTTCCATGCTCTACGACTCTGGGACTCCATAGTGCACACCATTACTCTTTGGGCTCAGGTGCCTGCTATTTTAGTTATTTTACTAGAGGAAGAATCACAAGCTAGCACAATTTTATTTGTTACTACATCCAATGAAGAGCAGTATGACCCACTTAGCACCAAGCAGTACATTTACCTATTCCAAAACACTTACTGTAGATTAAGGCAGACACAGTGGTGCATCGGACGACATGGCACGGCTGCTGCCTCATGGTGCCAAAAACCTAGGTTCAATCCTGACCTCGGTTGTCGTCTTTTCGGAGTTTACACATTCTCCCTATGACCACATGGGTTACCTCCGGGTGCTCCGGTTTCCTCCCACATCCCAAAGACATGCAGGTTTGCAGGTTAATTGGCCCCTGTAAATTGCCCCTGGTGTGTAAGGAGTGGATGCAAAAGTGGGATAATAGAATTTGAGTGAACGGGTGACGATCAGAGTGGACTAGGTGGTCTGAAGGGCGCTTTTTCTTTCATTAATTCAATCAATCTGTTCTACAAAATAAGCACACGAATCACAAAAGGAATGAAAAATACTGTGAATAGGGGCGACAGATAATTAGTACTAAAGGTAGATGTTCGGAAAAAAAGATGCTTGGTCTGAAATAACTCAGGATTCAGGAATCAATGAAGAATTTCGATGGTCGGAATGAATGAGTTGTGCCGAAGGGCCATTCTGGCACTGTATTGCTCGACGCCTCTAGGAAGGCAAAGGAGTGCATTCTATTCCTATTAGAGATTGTTGTGATGCTGTTGGAGCAAATAAGCAATTCAGAAGCAAGGGAAAATGAATGTAATTTTTTTAATTTTTTTATTGTTTCCTACTCCAAGGAAAATAAAATGGTGGCATTTCAGCCAAAGCAGTAATTAGTAGTTTTGTTTAGTTTACTTTAGAGAAGCGGCACAGAAACAGGCCTTTCGGCCTATCAAGTCTGCACTGGGACTTTGGTGCCATGAGACCACAGCTCTACCAGCTGTGCCACAGTGCACCCTATGCACTAGTGATCCTACAAACGAGGGACAATATTACAATTTTTAACAAAGCCAATGAACCCACTAACCTGTACGTCTTTAGAATCCAGATCACCCGGAGAAAGCCCACGCGGTCACAGGATGAATGGTCAAACTCTCGCCCAGAGTAGGTGAATCAAGGACCAGAGGATACAGGTTCAAGGTGAAGGAGAAACAATTTAATAGGAATCTGAGGGATAACTTTTTCACACAAAGGGTGGCGGGTGTATGGAACAAGCTGCCAGAGGAGGTAGTTGAAGCTGGGACTATTCGAACATTTAAGAAACAGTTAGACAGGTACATGGATAGGACAGGTTTAGGAGGGATATGGACCAAGCGCAGGCAGGTGGGACTAGTATAGCTGGGATATGTGTGGGCAAGTTGGGCCACAGGGCCTGTTTCCACACTGTATCACTCTCTGTATGACAGATAGCTCCCATAGTCAGGATTGAACCAGAGTCTCTGGTGCTGTAATGGGCCTGTCCCATTTAGGCGATTTTTTTCAGCGACTGCTGGCGACTGTCATAGTCGTAGCGGGTCGCAGAAAAAAACAGCGACAGGACCCCCCTACAACAATGTCTACGACAATGTCTAGTTCTAGTAACCTACCACCTAGTCGACGTCAAGTAACGGCATGCTACCGGCAACCGGCGACCCATTAGGACGTCCACCTACGACCACACCTACGATAACCTATGTCCACCAGCAACAAGCTACGACAAGATAAGACCCTGTCGGTGACAACTGAAGACAACATAAGACAATTCAGTCGCCAGTACCTGCCGCCGGTTGATGTAGGTTGACGTAGGTAGTCACCAATGGAATTCACCGAAGTCGGCACCGGTGACAAGCTACATCATCCTGGCGACAACCTACGACAGCACCTACGTCAGGAGAAGTCAAGCTACTCTCATTGGCGTCAAGCCAACTGTCTCTCGTCGCAGTGGCCTCTGCAGTTAGTTAGTGTTTTTTTTGTAGCTGGATATGTTTGGGAGGTGTGGGGTGTGGGGGGTGGGGGCCGGGGTGGGGGAAACGTTTTAAATCTTTTCCCTGTACGGAGGACCCGACCTTTCCTCTGTCGGGTCTCCGTTGTCGTTGGGGCCTAGCACCGTGGAGCGGCCTCCAACCGGACCTGGGGCTCCAATCGCGGAGCTGCAGACTACTCACCATCGTGGAGCTGGCCGAGTTCGGAGCAGGAGGAGCTGTGGTGGCGCGCTGCTGATGCCCGACCCCGGAGATTCGGAGGCTCCAGCTGCAGGCCGGTGGACGGTAACACTGAGAGCTCGCGGGTCCCTGGTGGAAGACCGCTTTTCGGAGCTCCCGCGGCGGCAACTTCTCCCGCCCGAGATGCGGGGTTGAAAATGACCTGGAGCGCAGCCTTACATCGCCGGACGCGGCTTTAAACAGCCACGGGACTTGCTAGCGCCCACCGGGGGCTCCAACAACAAGATCCAGAACGCGGCCTAGCATCGCCCGGCGCGGCCTTAATGGCCGCGGGACTTATTTACCATCACCCGCCAGGGGCTTTGATTCTGACATCGGGAGGAGAATGGGGAGTGCAGGGGAGAGATAAGACTTTGCCTTCCATCACAGTGAGGAGGAGATTCACTGTGATGGATGTTTCTGTCACTTGTGTTGTGTCTTGGTTCTTTTCTTGTTGTATGACTGCAGAAACTAAATTTCGTTTGAACCTCAATGAGGTTCAAATGACAATAAATGGTATTGTATTGTATTGTATTGGATTGACTGTTGCCGAAAAGTTTTGCACATTTCAAAATCCATCGGCGACCAAATAAACGCTACGATTCTTTGGACGACTGAGGAGACTACTCACGACCATACAGGCGACACCCCGGTGACCACGTGGCGACAGCCTAGTCGCCTGAAGTCACCTAAAAAATTGCCTAAGTGGGACAGGGGCATAAGGGAGCAACTCAATCATGGCTGCTTCAACTGTATTAATGGCCCACCTTTGACAAAGTGCTTCTTATTCCCTGTAGTGAGCAGTTTGTATCAGCGGAGAGCATAGCAAAAGGATGTTCATGCTTGACTACAATTGACAATATAGCAATTAAGTGAATTGCATTTATCTACACTTGTCTCCTGACAAATTCCCCCACTGATGTTTCAACTGCGGTTTCAATGACACATCATTGGTTGCATTCAAAATGTACGACATGTCTTAGCATTAAATGGATGAGATAGGCATTTATTAAGGAATTTTTAACACACCAGAGATTAGAATTATAGCTAAACCCATGATCTTTGTGCTTAACTCCAGACAAAACAGGTCGCATTTACCACTGCAATGGATGCATACAGGCACCTTTTACTAAATATCAAGCTTTACTTTGTGTGATCATCTGATTTATATGGCGCTTACAGTGAGTATTTTTACCGCAGTTTAATGAAGCAAACAATGTCTTTCTTCATGGATGTGAACATAAAATGTGATTTGGAAGTAGTGCAGAAATCCTACAAGATGCGATGGACTTAAATACACGCCAGTCTCACCTATTGTCAGAAGGTAAACACGACAACAGAGCAGTTCTGTAGGAATGCATTAACTGCAGTCACACATTAAGGTTAATGCACACATTGGTTTTTGCATGAGAAGAACTTGGTTCGCACGCAAATAATTTTTTGATAAGGAACAATTTTCATGCAAACGTACCATAATCAATTCCAGTCTGAAGAAAGGTCCCATGCCGAAATGTCACTGATCAATATTTTGTAGGGTGCTAGCCACAAAATGTATATAAGATCATAAGAGGATGAGATAGGGTAAATGCACAGAGTATTTTACCCAGGGTAGGGAAATGAAGAACCGCAGGACATTGGTTTAAAGTGAGGGGGGGAAATTTAATAGGAACCTGGAGGGCAACGTTTTTAACACAAAGGGAGGTTGGTGTATATGGAACAAGATGCCCGTGGAGGTAGTTGAGGCAGCTACTATCACAATGTTTAAGAAACATATGGACAGGCACATGTATAGGATAGGTTTAGACGTGTATGGGCCAAATGCAGACAGGTGGGACAAGT
This sequence comes from Raja brachyura, assembly GCA_963514005.1. The sequence goes on along the minus strand of OY740795.1, from coordinate 23,511,285 downwards.
TTAGATGGGACATGTTGGTCGGCATGAGAAAGTTGGGCCGAAGGGCCTGTTTCCTCGCCTTGTTTCCTCGCCTAGGACTGTATGAGATGGAGAGATGCCATCCAGGCCCTGCAGATGTGAGCTGTATCATATTGATTGATTCAGTGGAAGTTTCAGCATAGAAACAGGCAGAATTACGTCAAGTCCATGCCGACCATCGATCAGCCCATCACTCTAGTTCTACGTCATCCCACTAGGGGCAATTTACAGCAGCGAATTGACCTACAAACCCACACGTCTCTGGAATTGGGAAGAAACCGGAGCACCCAGAGAATACAGGTCCCAGATACTCAGCTCACCGGCACCATTCTGAAATCATGAGACGTCAATAGCTCTAGTCTGGCAAGCTCTGCCTTGTTGCTGAGGCTGCCAACATTTCTAAGATTTCTCCACAGCCTCCAAGAATTGGAAGATTAATCTCTTGAACCATCATCTTGGTAGAAAGAAATGATAAGTCATAATCGCAGAGAAAGTAATTGTGACTTCCTCATTTTATTCAGTTATGTTATGAATATATCAGGGATTAAATGGGTGTGGGGGAGGAGAGCAAAAGGGAGAAGGGTTATTAACAAGACAGAATGTGCTGGAGGGCAGTAGATCACACAATGAACTGTCTTCCAACCACTGTTGGCAGGCATACTCTTATTGATTTTAATAGATGACGGAGCTACGATAATTAAGGGTGTTTTAGCCAGAGAACTGGCAGAGAAATTTCAGGAAATTAAGGAATGCCGCAATGAATGTTTTTAGTGGCAGCTATAATTTCCCAAGGCTTCTTTGAAATAAATTTTCAATGAACCATTGAAGATAACACCCCAAAGGACACACTCCTTCAGGAAATCAAGGGGAACATGCATCAATACTTTGACTACAGCTTCCATTTATAAAGTGCTTTGGAACAGAGCAGACGAGAGTCAGATTCAGACAGAGCAGAAGCAGGCCCTTCGGCCCGATTTGCTCTGCTAACTAAAATGCCTGTCTGAGCTAGTCAGGTTTGCTTGAGTTTGACTCACATCCCTACCATCTATTTACCAAGATTTACAAAGATTGACAAGGATGTGGCCAGGACTCAAGGGCCTGAGCTATAGGGAGAGGTTGTGCAGGCTAGGACTCTATTCCTTGAAGTGCAGTAGGATGAAGGGTGATCTGATATAAATGGAATAAATCGGGTGAACGCACAGAGTCTCTTGGCCAACGTAGGGAAATCGAAAACCAGAGGTCATGCTTTTAACGTGAGGGGGAAAAAATATTTAATGGGAACCCAAGAGGTCACTTTTTTACACAAATGTGTGGGTTTATGGAATGAGCTGCCAGAGGTGGTAGCTGAGGCAGGTACAATCACAGCGTTTAAGAGGCATTTGGACAGGTACAGAGACAAGATATGGTTAGAGGGATATGGGCCAAACACAGCCAGGTGGGACTAGTGTAATGGGACATGTTGGTTGGTGTGGGCATGTTGGGCCACTGGACCTGTTTCCACACTTTATTACTCTATAACTCTTATAAATATTGGTATTTTATCTGATACTCCAGTTCCTCTCGAATGTACCTTCCTCTGTGTGAAAGTGTTGCCCTTCAGATTCCTATTAAATCTTTCCCTTCTCACCTGAAGCTGATGCCCTCTAGTTCTTGATTCCCCTACCCTCGGAAAAAAGCTATCGATTCCCCTCTATAACATCAGTACTAATTTTGCTACACTTCAAGGAATAAAGTCCTACCTTATCTAAGCTCCCCCTCAAATCTTGACCACATCCACATTTTACTTCGGAGTCACGTGAGTGATTCCGTGAAGAACCCTGCCAGTCCGCATGCGCGTCATTACGTCTGATGCATGGCACAGCGACTGGTTGGGAGGAGCAGTGCTTCTCCAGCGGTAAGTTTAAAAAGCCTCAGGTAAGTGTCAAACTTGTTCGAGGTCGTTTCTGCGCTTGTTAAATCTTGTTACAGGAGGACAAGTCCAGGCATGAAGAAATCGTTAACAGCAAGGCGAGCCGTTGCAAAAGTAACTAAAGACCGCGGGTGTGCGGGTAGCGGGCGGCCGCCTAGCTCATCCACTGAGTCGCTAGTAACAAGTCCAGTGACTACAGCCTTGGTGTCTGAGGGCACCGTGGCTGCGCCGGAGGGGCGTAAAGCGGACGTGTCCGGTCGGGAAGGTTCTCCCTTGAGAATGGATACCGTGAAACGGATATACAGGCTGGAGCTCGTATTGGAGAGGATGCTCTGTCAAGAGCGCCGGCCTCTCCAAGAGCCCACGCCACCAGTATCTACAGGGCTGCCTAGTGTCTCCCTCTTGGAGGAGGAGAGCATAACGGGTCAGTACGATTCTGACGCCGAATCTGTGGGCTTAGCATTGGAAGCTACCCCACGGGACAAAGGGCACGAGCCAGAGGTCCCATTCCTGGCGGCTAGGTTTGCCGTCCCAATAGACTCCGGATAGCCGCTGGGGGAACAGCTGGTTGCCAGTATATATTACTTGGCCTCGCACCAGCCTCAGGAGCTGGCCATGGATACAACAGCCAAAAAGTATGGAATCCCGGCGAATTGTATCCTGCCTAAAGTACCGGCCGTAAACCATGCCATCTGGGGCCATATGGGAGTAGGCATCAGGGCGCAGGAGATAAAGCTGCAAAGGGTGCTGAAGCTGCTCGCATCGGGCATTATGGCTTTCGGTAGGTCAGTGGATGGTGGGCACCTGACTGAAGTTCAGCAGGATGCCCTGGCTCTCATGTGCAATGTGAACTTTGAGATAAACTGCCTGAGGAAGAGTGCCATCCGCCCTACCATAAACCCGAGGTTCGCTGCCCCGTGTAAGCCTAGTAACGTCCAGCCACCGAACCTGCTGTTCGGGGAAGACCTCGCTAAGCGGGTGAAGGAGCTAGATGACGAGGCAAAAACCGTCGGGCTCATCAAGGCACCAGTGACCAGCAGAACACTTTGGAGGCAGTACCCCTACAAGCGGTTTGCTGAAACCGGGTCCGGTCAAGGACCAAGCCAGCCATTCAATGTGCGCAGCTGGCACACTCCAGCAGGAGTACAGGCAAACATGCCTTTTCATTCCAGAACCAGGGGACAAAGAACTCCACCAGTAACCATGGAGGTAGGTGGGTCTGGTTCTTGTCGAAACATATTGAGTGAGAATTACCTACCAGTTGGGGGGAGGTTACACTGGTTTCTGAAAGAAGAGAGTTTATCAAACTCACCAATTCGTATCTAATATTTTTCCTAGACCAAAGAAAGATGGTGGGAGTCGGATTATGTTGGACCTGACAGGACTTAATCCGTTTGTGCCGTATAATCATTTTAAAATGGAAACATTTTAAACCAATTGCCAAGCAATTGGTTTCCAAAGGGTGTTATATGACATGTATAGATCTTCAGGATGCAAATTACTCAGTGCCTGTTCATAAAGAGGATCGAAGATATTTGAAATTTAGCTGGATGGGACAATTATGGCAATTTAAAGCACTGCCTAATGAGTTAACCTCAGCCCCTAGATTATTTACAAAGCTGCTAAAACCAGTACTGGGGTTACTCCGGGCACAGGGTCATATTGTAATGGTTTATTTGGATGACATCTTAATAATTGGAAAAACACTTGTGGTAGCTGAGTTATCAGTTTCAGCTGATAAACTCATGGTTGAGAGATTGGGGTTTATCATCCATCCAGCTAAATCAAAATTGGTGCCGGTTAAAGTAATGGACTATTTGGGATTCACAGTTAATTCAACTCACATTTTGGTGACTCTGCCCAAGGGCAACAGATTAGATTTAATTGAAGGCTGTATCAAGCTCTTGGGGGGACAATCACCTTCAATTAAACAGGTGGCCAGCTTGATTGGCAAATTGGTAGCTGCCTTTCCAGCTGTGCAATATGAACATTTGCATTATCAAAATTTACAGAGGGCAAAGGTACAGGCACTCAGAATACATGCAGGTCATTTCAACCAGCCCATGCAATTACCATCTGAAGCCATTGCTGAAGTACAGTGGTGGATAAGAAACATTTCAAATTGTTCTAGCAAAATTCTGATGGAAGCACCTTCAGTTGTTTTGCAGACTGATGTTAGTGCCCTAGGTTGGGGTGCTACGGATACCAAGTCTAGCTGTGGAGGCAGATGGAATAGGCATGAGGCATTTATTCTCCAATCACATGTAATTAATTATTTAGAGCATTTAGGAGCATTTTACGGGCTTAAGGCTTACTGTATCACTAAGCATCACTTGCATGTTCAGCTTCAGATTGACAACACCACGGTAGTGGTGTATGTTAATCACATGGTTGGAATCAAGTCGAAATCTTGTGACTAACCTTATTGGCTAACCTTATTTTGCACTGGTGCATTAAAAAGAACATTTGGATTTCAGCTGTCTACTTCCCAGGCAGGTTCAATATGGTGGCAGACACCAGGTCACGCAAATTCAATGACAACACAGAGTGGATGTTGAATCATGAGGTATTTAAGGAAATTGTTGTTCGGTATGGGATGCCAGATATCAATTTGTTTGCATCCAGACTCAATCACCAGGTACCGAAGTATGTTTCATGGGAACCAGATCCAGGGGCAGTAGCGGTGGATGCATTCTCGCTACACTGGGGCGGAATGTTTTTATATGCACTTCCCCCCTTCTGCCTCATCAGTCGGTGCTTGACCAAGAACAAGCAGGACTCCACTTCAGGAGTGGCCATGGTTCTCTCTCATTTCGGACATTATTACACAGCCTATTATGGTGGTTCCAAAATGTCATGATCTATCGGTGCACCCTGTGACTGGAGATGAACACCCGTTGTATGATTGTGTTAATTTGTTAATTTGCAGATTCTAAGAAGGCCATACCTGGGTCTGGGACTATCCAATCGTACCGTGGATGTCATCACATCGTTCTGGAGGGATAGTACAAAAAAGCAGTACATCTCTCATGTCAGGAAATGGGAGGAGTTTTGTTTACATGGGAACATTACATACCACACAGCTTCCATCCCAGATGTGCTCGAATTTCAGTCCAAGTTACATTTCGATGAAAGGTTGAGCTATAGTGCCATCAATAGTGCCATGAGTGCCCTGTCATCATACCTATCCCAGGGGTCGGAACTTCAGTCTGTAGGATCTCATCCGTTACTATCAAGATTTATGAAAGGTGTTTTTAATTCAAATTCCCCCAGGCCTAGGTACTCTGAAATCTGGGATGTGAGCATGGTACTGACGCTGCTTCGTCAGTGGGGTACGGCCACATCCTTGTCATTGCCAAAGATTATTCTAAAGTTGGTCATGCTCATGGCACTGGTATCAACGCAAAGGGTTCAGACTTTGCACACACTGTGTCTGGACAGGATGGTGTCATCAGGGAATGACATTATATTTTACATCTATGACCTAATTAAACAAAGCAGACCAGGGATGTTAGGATTCCAGCTCGTACTGTCAGCATATCCCACAGATTTCCGGCTGTGTGTAGTGGCGCACTTGAGGCGCTATATCGAGGTCACATAGAAACATAGAAAATAGGTGCAGGAGTAGGCCATTCGGCCCTTCGAGCCTGCACCGCCATTCAATGTGATCATGGCTGATCATCCAACTCAGTATCCCGTACCTGCCTTCTCTCCATACTCCCTGTCACCAAGAGCCTCAGAGGCTCCGAAGTAGCATTGTTAATTGGCCACAAAAAGCCACATATGCAAGTGTCTGTTCAGGCCATTTCAAGATGGCTGAAACAAGTGCTGGGTTGTGCAGGAGTTAATACTGACAATTTTTAATCTCACTCCACCAGGGCGACATCAATGTCAGCAGCGAGGGCAATGGACGTCCCTCTAGACCATATTGACTGACTTTTGAATGAATTGACTTTTCAGAGGTTTTATAATAAACCACTTATTGAACCCGGGGTGTTCGCCCATTCTGTTTTAAATTCTGTTTCATAGCGTCTCCCTGGGAGAGAGGAGTCACTAGTGTGTTTATTTTGTTTATTTGTGAATTAAAGCATCAACATATTAATCAGTACCATGTTTCAATGTATTGCTCATTATTCACTCCTCCTGAGTCAACTGATGCAGTGTGAGACACCTGGATTTGGATCAGCGTTCACAGACCTTTGAAATCTTCACGGAATCACTCAGGTGACTCCGAATCGAAATAGTAAGATTAAACGAGAACTTACCAGTTTGAAGTTTGATCTTTATTTTATGAGGAGGTACGATGAGCAATTACGTGCCTACCGCTCCTGGCCCTCAAAATATTAAAGGTCAACTGGAAGGTCTGGTTTATAATCTTACTATGTTACTTCAGTTACTGTTATCTGTGATTTCACACCGCTGTTTTGAAGATTGATACGCATGCGGACTGGCGGGGTTCTTCACGTAATCGCTCATCGTAACTCCCCACAAAATAAAGATCAAACTTCAAACCGGTAAGTTCTCATTTAATCTTACTATTAATCTTTACTGCACTATTTCCCGCTCAAATACATCTTTCCTACAGCACAAGGATTCAAACTGAACACAATACATCAAGTGTGGCCTCACTCACGTCTTAAACAACTGCAACATCCCTGACTATTGAAGACCAGTATGCCAAAAGCCTTCTTCACCACCTTGTCTATCTGTGATGCCACTTTCACTGATCTCTGTAGCTGTACTCCTAGGTCCCTCTATTCTACAACATTCCCCAAGGCTCTACCTTTCATGGTGAATGTCTTACCCTTGTTTTGATTTACCAAAATACACTAATCTGAATTAAACGTAATTTGTCATTCCTTGGCCCATGTACCCAGCCAATCAAGTTCCCAGTTTAATTCTTGATAACCTAATTTCACTGTATGTGATACCACCTAGTTTAGTGTCGTCTACAAATTTACTAACCTTGTCTTGTATAGTCTCATTCAAATTGTTGATATAGGTGACAAATAACAATGGGATCGGGGCTGAACCCTAAAAAAATGCTTCTGGTCATGGGCCTCGAGTCTGATAAAAAACACTCATCCACCATCACACTCTGTTTGCTAGTATCAAGCAAATTATGCATCCAATTAGATTGCTCACCCTGGATCCCAAGCAATCTAACCTTCTGGAGTAGCCTGACATACAGAAAGCTATTCAAGGCCTTGCTGAAGTCAGTATAGAGTTAAGCCCCTGTCCCACTTTCACAACCTAATTCCCGACCTCTACCGAGTTTGCCCTTGACTCATACTCGCAGCATGGTCATCATGAAGTCGTAGGAGGTCATAGGAGGTCGTAGGTAGGTCGTAGCAGGCAGTGATGCTAGTCATAGATACTCGTGGCATCAAGTAGGTCGGGGCGTTTTTCTAGCATGATGAAAAATGTCCACGAGTAAAAAAAGGTTGTGAATTAGGTCGTAAAAGTGGGACAGGCTTATTGACCTTCTTGGTTACTCCTACTAAAATATCAATCAAATTTGTTCGATGTGATCTTCCAGGCACAAATCCATACTGACCATCCCTAATTCACCCCTGTCTTTCCAAACACATGTTTGGAAAGAGGAGGTAGTTGAGGCAGGGACTATTCCAACGTTTAAGAAACAGTTAGACAGGTACATGGATAGGGCAGGTATGGAGGGATATGGACCAAGTGCAGGCAGGTGGGACTAATGTAGCTTGGACATGCTGGCTGGTTTGGGCAAGTTGGGTCGAAGGACCTGCCTCCACACTGTATCACTCTATGACCCAATCTTATTGCTCAGGATTAATACTAATTAAAAATATGGTTGCTGGACCCAAAGTGCTCCCCACTGATACCTCAATCACTTGCCCAGCTCTAATTCCCACAAGGAAATGTTTAGAAGGATTTTGGGGCACTTGAGATGTGTAGATGGGACATCCTTGTCTGCATGGGTAAGCTGGGTCAAAGGGCTTGTTTGCATACTCTATAGAGTCATACTCTATGTAGGCCAAAATTTTGTCCTCTCCCGAGTAGTGCCCTCTATCTGTTACCCACTGACACTTTCCTCAACACACTCAACAAATATCACCACTATCTCAATCTAAAAACCTATGGATTTTAACTTTCCTATCTTAGGAAAGTTAAAATCCCCAACTCTAACAAACGTATTTATCCGGTAACCCTCTGAAATCTCCATGCATACCTGGTCCTCTAATTGGCATGATTATTTTGGGGGCCTAGAGTACAGTTTGAACAAGGTGATCATCCCTTTCCAATTTCTCAGCTCCATCCATAAAGCTTCACTGGACGGTCCCTCAACAATATCCTCTCGCACTACTGCCGTGAAGTTCTTCTTGAGAGCCTGTCCCACTTGGCTATTTTTTAGGCGACTGCCAGCATCATATCAGTGTCGCCAAAAGATTTTGAACATTTCAAAAACCAACGGCGACAAAAAAAAAGTTGTGACACTTGAAAAAACACCGCGCGTTATACGTCATCATCACGCCCCGTCACCGCCGCATCACGTCACGTCACATCGCATCACACTGTGAATTTTTCAGTGACCTGATACGTCAGTCAATGATGCCGGCAGTCGCCGAAAAATCGCCAAGCGGGACAGGCCTTTAAATCAGAAATGTGCCTCCACCCCCTTCTATCTTTCCTCCATCTCTGTCCTATCTCTGTCCTACCTGGGAGCACTTGCACCCCAGAACATTAAACTACTAGTCCAATTTCACTCGGTCACTATCTGACCTGCCTCAGTCAGATGTTGTTATCAAGCAAAATATAGACCAGCCTAAAAGAAATATTTAGAGTAGATATAATACTCTTTTCTTCTGGATGGAGTGGGTTTTAAGAATCTTTGAGGAGGAACAGAGAGATAGAGGTAGGAATGTTTTGGAAGGAAATTCCAGGACTTTCTGTAGCAATGTTACAAAATTTTGAGATTTTAAAAATCAAGTCTGCAATTTATCCCATCAGATAAAGCATAAAAAGAAGTTTAATTTGACACCTAATTCACTTTCATATCTTCAGTATTAAGAAAGTTATGACCATTTTCATACTCGGAAATTAGCATCTTGTTCCCCATTGCCTTTCAATTGACTTAACTCAAAAGCTGTGATCTAGAACAGTTAAAAGCCCATATCTTACTTAAAAATTAAGAGAACTCAATGAAATGTTCAGTTATTATAGATTGAAGCATTCTGAAACAAATATGAAACGATCTTACTTGGATGACCTGAAATTAAAGCATATAATTAGTTAGTTATCTAATTGTAGCTAATTACAAAATTCAATGAGTAGATCTAAACATCTATCCATTTCTTAAGAAAAGATAAACTTTTTTTAAATTGCCTAAGTGTCCAAATAACATTCACACAATAATCCACAATATAACATAATTTTTTAATCTCATTTTCATGAATTTCTGGGCCAAATGGAAGGAATTTAGTGTTTAATGCCTGTAAATTAATGGCCATTTAAATCAACTAGCGAGTGGGTTTTAGTGGAATGCGGTGGATTGGAACGTTGTGGTTTGCGGTGAAGTCGGTATGAAAAATACTGTTTGTTCATACATTTTTTTGGACCCCGTTTCGCAACGAAAATATGATTAAAGCCTCCATAAAAACCAACTTTTAATATAAAAATAAACTGTGTACCTTTTTTTCTCCCCTACGCAATATCCTTCCAGTTGTCGGCGCTCACGGCTTTTGAAGGTCATTTTTAAATTACTCTAGTTAATAAATAATCTAGCGTAATTTAAAAATACCTTATGAATGAAATGTCGGAGCAATTTTTCTTCCGCAACAAAATCGCCCGACATGGATCTATTTTCCCTGTCTGTTGAAAAACGGCACTTTAAGCCCGCCCCCCTCTGAAATGCGCCAAAGTCACGCACACGGGGAGCGGCAGAACTGCAGCGCTGCTCAAGGTAAGTTTTGTAACATACCTACTTTCTGGTCTTGGCAAATATATGCATAGCCATCAATGGTGGAGTATTTAACACCAGGGGTGATCGTGGCAACTTTTAATTGGGGTGAACGGGCTGTGGGAAGATATTAAGACCGAGGAGAGAGATTAGGGTTGGATATGATCTGGAAAAATTTGAAATTCATGTCTAGTTTTTAACCTAACGGTATGAATATTGAATTCTGTAATTTTAAGTAACTTCTACAAACACCTCCCGTCCCTTCCCCTCCTCTTTCTCTCCACCCCCCCCCTTACTCCTTCTTCACCAATCCCCCACTCTCTTCCCCTGAACCCTGTCTGACCTTTCACTGGTTTCTCACCCACCCACTCATTCCATCCACTACAAACCCTTCACCAAGCTTACCAGTTGGCATCTACCTATTTCTCTTGGGCTCAAACCTGCTTTTGTCCAACAATCTGCCCATCGGGGAACCCCACACATGAGGTCACCTGTTGCCGGCCATGATTCGTCCTCCCCCATCCCTTGGTTTTTATTTTGACTCGTCCCCCACCCCCCCCCCCCCCCCCCCCCCACCACCAATGCAATCAATCTGAAGAAGTATCTCGACCCAAAACATTGCCTAACATTTCTCCAGAGATGCTAACTGACCCGCTGAGTTTCTCCAGCACATTGTGCCACTCCAATTGGGAGGTTATTGGACAAGGAGGAATATAATGAGAGCTTTTAGCTAAACCTACATCCCTCGACCCATTCATACCCACTCGGCACTTTAAAATCGCACACCTCTAATCCAAGCAGTACAACATCTTAAATTAGAACTACTATACATGTATGCCAAAAAGTGAAAAAGTCCCAAAAGCAATGAAGCTAAAAATGTCCATCTATCTGTGCGTAAAAACAAAATCAATTCACTCTACCTATTCCACCCATTAATTTTTTTGGTATTTTGTTATATGGACAGGTCCATAGATAGGATAGGTTTAGAGGAATATGGGCCAAAAGCAGGCAGGTGGGATGAGTGTAGATGGGACATGTTGGTTGCATGAGCAAGTTGGGCCAAAGGGCCTGTTTCCATGCCATATGATTCTAGGAATGTATGAGACGGTAAACACAAAGTGCTGGAGGAACTCGGTGGGTCAGGCAGTACCTGTGGAATGAATGGATAGGCAACTTCTCGGGAAATGGACAGGCGACGTTTCCAGGTGGGACCCTTCTTCAGACTGTCGGTCCCTGAAGAATGATCCCTTGGGGTGGGATATTGCAACCTTCACGTGGTCTGCCCTGTTTCAATGAATGCAATCAACCTGGCGTGCACAATCAAATAAGATCAAATAGAACAAGTTGTCCTACAACTTTAGGCTGTACACGCCATATGCAAGAAGAAGATGAAGAATTATCCCTACTCGACCCGCCGCCTATCCATTCCCTCCACAGATGCTGTCAGACCCACTGAGTTCCTCCAGCACTTTGTATTTTACTAAATTCTAACATCCACAGTTCATTGCTCCTTTCCTTTAAAGGGAGAGGGGGTTGTCTGAAGATTTTTAATTATGGTGAATTGTAGTGTGGTCATATTATCGATGAAAAGGGACAGTGAGGGCCAAATTTTTCACCAGCAATTGGAAATGAGTTATTGATCTATCATGAGAGGCTGCAGATGCTGGAATCTTGAGCAAAAAAAAAAGTACTGCGGTTTAGACACAAAATGCTGGAGTAACTCAGCGGGACAGGCAGCATCTCTGGAGAGGAACGGTGACGTTTCGGGTCGAGACCCTTCTTCCCGCTGGGTTACTTCAGCATTTTGCGTTTATCTTCGGTATAAACCAGCATCTGCAGTTCCTTCGTACACGAAACACTGGATGAACTTGGCGTGTCGGGCAGCATCTGTGGAGGGAATGGACAAGTGACGATTCGGATGGAGCCAAGAATGGAACCCGAGACCCATTCCCTTCATAGATGCTGCCTGACTTGCCGAGGTCACCCAGTGCTTTGATGCTGCCTTGATATATCGGGGCAGCATCAAAGCACTGGTGGGGTGGTATGTAGCTCAGTCAAAATGAGATTTTTTTCTTACATTATCAGTGATATAGTAAATAAAATACTTGAAGGCATAGCTTTAAAGTGAGAGGGACAAAGTTTAAAGGAGATGTGCGGGGCAACTTCTTAATACAGAGGGTGGTGAGTGCCCATAATGCTCCACCAGGTTTGCTGGTTGAGGCCAATAGATTGGTGGCATTTAAGAGACTTTTCATAAGCTCATAAATTCACAGGAGCTGAATTAGGCCATTCGGCCCCTCGAGTCTACTCTGCGGTTGATCTATCTTCCCATCTCAACCCCATTTTCCTGCCTTCTCCCCATAACCCTTAATACCCTTACCAATCAAGAATCTACCAATCGTTGCTTTAAAAATATCCAATGACTTGGCCTTCACAGCCTTCTAAGGCACCGAATTCCACTGATTCACAACCCTCTGACGAAAGAAATTCCCCCTAATCTCCCTTCTAAGGTACCTTTGGATTGGTACATGGATATGGGGGGGGGATATGGGTTATGTGCAGGCAGATGAGAGCGGGTCTTGGCTCATGGGCACAGACATTGTGGCCCAAAGGGTCTATTCGCGTGCAGCGCCCTGCAATGTTCTAAATGTCGTGATCCTGTCCTAATTTAGGGTCGAAAAGTCGAGCATGTCCTTTCGCTCCACAGATGCTGCTCGGCCCGCTGAGTTACATCCAGCCGCCGGTTTTCGTTGTCGCTCCAGATTGCAGCATCTGCAGTCTCTCGTGTCTCCGTGTTGCATTTTGCTGGCTCCGCAACAATTTTAAAAGAAAGACCGCCTGTCCCTTCACGCCAAACCCCGTTCTGGCTCATCACTCGCAGGCGAGAGTGACAATCGCTCCAATAAACCCTCGGCTGCACTCAACATCGCACCTCTTTCCCTTAATTAAAAACACATTAACAGCGGCAGTGGCGGCTGGCCAGAGCCGCTCACAGAGTCGGCAGACCGCTATCGGTTCTGGACCCATGCCAAGTTATTGATACGCCGGTGACGTGCGGTTTATTTCAGATCAGCGACTATTCCGGGAACCCTGAGCCGCTTTGCTCTGAGTGTTTTCATGAGCACAGATACAATGGGAACCATGGTCTGAAGAAGGGTCTCGACCCGAAACGTCGCCTATCTCCTTCGCTCCTTAGATGCTGCTGCACCCGCTGAGTTTCTCCAGCTTTTTGTGTAACCCCCAATGGGAACCATGCACGGACAGTTTCAGATTATTACCTGAAACCACATCTACGGGAAGGAGGAGGGAGGGGGTGTTACGGAAAGGTAGGGTGTGCATGTAATTTAAGTTCCCGGTCTCACTTCCAATGTTATTGCGGTTGTGAGACTTAGTGACCAGCATTGGGTACAGCGGCAGGGTGCGCGTTTGTTCCTGCAGGGCGCATAGACCGACTGCACGCCCATGTGTGGACAGAGGAACTGCAGATGCCGGTCAATACGGAAGATAGACACAGAGTGCTGGAGTAAATCAGCGGGTCAGGCAGCATACCCGGAGAAGAAAAAGGGATCGGTGATATTTGGGGTCGGGAGCCATCTACACACACACACACACACACACACGTCCTTCGCTGTATTTTCGGGGTTGCTGCCTGCACGCTACCATTCACTTGCACACTGGGAGCTGTGGCGGGCGCGGGTGTTGAGATCGCCGCTCTGTATTCTGAGGGTCGCCATTCCCCTTGAGATCCGAAACCACCCAAAAGGACTTTACATTCAGCGATCGGGCGCAACAAGCCAGTGCGCCCTTTTTAATGGACTTTTAAAAGCATCACTTTTCAAAGAGGACGGATGGCTTGGCGGCGCAGGGCTGGAAAGCAACAGCAGCCCGTGGGATATTCCAAACTGGATTTAACGTTAAACACAAAGGTTGTGATTCGCCGCGGGGCCTCGGAGTCACTTCTGAAGACAGGTAGCAACATTGGCCATAAAACAACCTAGAAAATAACAAGCGTTCGTCCTGCTAATGTTTCCGAAGTGGTGCCGTTTGAGCCCACATAAGTTCAACAGGAACTTGGGAGAAAAACGCACACCTTAAATGTACAATCATTCGCATTCCTCTTGAACCCACGTTACGTTTGAGTTGGGAACTGACTTCGGGAGGGGCAGATCGGTAAATGGAGATGTAGAGTCAACTCGTGAATGTAGTCATACCTGCCGGGCAAACCTCTACCCGCTTTACCTTGTACGAAGGAATTGACTGATATTGACTTAATTCGCCCAATTCCTTTTACGCAGCGGCAAACTCCACGCTTGGGGTTAGGGTCACCTAATGACAGGGAGAGTCACCAATAGTGTCCCCGGAGCGCGTGGTTACATCTATATTGGAGACTTGCTGTTTCCCCTCTGTCCATGCAATGTCTACTTCAATTTGCAGAAACATATATTCTAGCATCAACAGACAGCCCTCGCTTTACGGATCGTTAAACCATGCCTAGATATACAGTAAAGACAGACGTGGGGACTGATTTCAGGAGAGAGGTGGGAGACTTTATATGAAAGATTCAACACTTTCAAACTCAAGAGTACACGAACTCAATATGTTTTAAACTCCAAGTATGATTATATATATATAAAACTATATATACTCTCTCTATAGTTTATGTATATATAGTGTGTGTATATATATGTGTGAGTTTATATATGTAATATATATATGTATATTTAAATGACTATATAAACACGCCATCTTTCTCTCTATATGTTATATATAGAGAGTGAGTTTATGTATAGATACATATATTTAAATAACTATAAACACATACACGCTCGCCTCCTCAATATATAAATAAAATTTATATATATAGTATATACATTATATATTATATACATTCAGAGAAAGCGAGTGTGTGTTTTTTATATTTATTTATAAAACACACACTCTCTCTCTACACACACACACACACACACGCACATACAATACTTGGAGCTTAATACGGATATTGTTGGAATGGCGATCACAAATTCAAACCGTTGCTTCGCCCAATGTATCGTCATGGGGATTTTGAGACACGCGATTGACGATTTAAGTTACACCAAGTCTTTAACAACTATTCTCGGACGGTTGTGAAGGAAACGAAACCATTTCCAATCGCCTGCCTCATTCCAATTATTCCACGACCACCCGATCCACCGTTTAAATGTAAGTCACACATTTCTGAACAACCAGACCGCCCAAGAGCTGAAAGGGAGTTGGAAACTAAAAGCGACCCCACATGAGAATAAAACTTGGATAAAATAGCCAAAGAGGGCTGCGTCGGTTAAAGGGCAATGCCAATGGTAACGTGTCTCTTTTATGGCAAATACAAACTCAACAATTGACATGACTTTAATATAAAATCACACTGCTTACACTACTGTTCTGCCCAGACCAATGCACCATGGCTTGGTTGTGTGCCGAGTCCCCGGTTAGCGCGAAGGTGGTGCTGGTCAGTCGCATCTCCTCCGGCCGCGAGTTGGTCACTTTCACCGCCTCCTGGCGGGGGTCGCGGTCCTGACTCGAGGCAGGGACGCCCTGCGCTGGGAACGGGTCCAAAACCCCGCGGCGCCATCGGCCCGCAGAACCTTCCGCCCCAAGGCGCACATACGCCAGTCCCTGCCGCCTCGCTGGAGCAGGGGTGCAAGTCAAGTCGGCGGAGGCGAGGGCGGCGAGAAGTATCCAGGAGTATATCCACAGCGGACCCGGGGCGACCAGTGCGACCATCTTTCAGGCACTCAGCCGCCAACTTCAACCTCTCTCTCTCTCTCTCCCTCTCTCTCTGTGTGATCCAACTCCTTGGAAGTTGTGTTACTCCGGTGGGGAGGGGTGGGCTGTTGTTCCTCCTGTTTACTATATTGCTGTATATAAAAGTACTTCCAACGGTTCACGTTCAAAGGGGGTGGATGAGACTGGAGAAGGAGAAGCGGGGGAGGTTGTTAATACTCTGATTGAGGGCTGATGGTTAAATCCAGCACTGTGTTGTGTTCCGACAAGCTGCAATCATCTATCAACGCGTCGATGTCGTGTTGTAAGCATCCTGGTCACAAAGATTGCAAAAAAGAAAACACTCTCTCTCTCTCACACACACACACACACATACACGCGCGCTACGGCGACTTGGGAGTATGCAAGATCCTCGGCAGCTCAGTCTCACTCTGCTCTCGTTAGAGCCGGGTTCTCCCGATTAACTCGTACACCCGCGTTCAGGGATAACCGCCTTCTTATTAATAATCAGCCAGCGCGTCAGAACACGTTGATGTGCAGGTCGTGAGAGTTGCAATCTCGCCCCTCTGCTGTTTGAGAGAAGGGGAGACATTCGCCTCCCGTGTGTGTGTGTCACTGGAGGTCGAATTCTCCACAGGTCCCCTCGATTTTTAACCTGTTATACTCATTGCGCGGCGTTTTGTCTGGGTAAGTGGAAAGGCGCTGAGATGCAGGGAGGGATACAGGTACAGACAAGGAACCGTGAGTGCTGGTTTACAAGGGAAAAAAAGACAATGTGCTGGAGTAACTCAACGAGTCAGACAGCATCTCGGGACAGCGTGGATAGGTAGTGTGGGGAGGAACTGCGGATGCTGCTTTATACCAAAGATAGACACAAAGTGCTGGGGTAACTCAACGGGTCAGACAGCATCTCTGGAGAGACAAGGATGGGTGATGTTTCGGGTCGGGTCCCTTCTTCAGACTCGTTGTTAGAGGGGAACGGGGTGAAGACGGCGGGATGAGAGGAGAGACTGGACAACGTCTAGCGGGTGATAGGTGGGTACAGGTGAGGGAGGTGGAGAGGTCGGCAGGCAGTTGGTTGCACAAAGGCCAGAGATGAAAAGACTGAAGGCGTGAGACGGAAGGGTTGACGTGGTGCGAATTGCGAATCTGGAGGATGGAAAATAGGTGGAGGGGGGGAGATGGGTGCGAGCCCAGGTGGGGGCACAGAGGAGAGAAAAGAGGTGGGGGACAAAAGGGATGGGAGGGGGGGAGAAGGGGGCCGAAGAGGGGGTTCTCTTTGGCAAAGGGGAAGAGGGGAAGGTAATGTGGTGGGTTGGTGGACCGTGTTGATGCTGCGGCCAGCCACCGGGTTGGAGAATCAAGGAATAGAGGGCACATGTTTAAGGTGAGAGGGGAACGATTTCATAGCAATCTGAGAGGGCAACTGAAGGTAGAAAGAAGGAACTGCAGCTGTTGGTTTACACAAAAAAAGACACAAAGTGCTGGAGTAAATCGGCGGCTAAACGCAGGTAGGTGGGACTAGGTTAGATGGGGCGCATTGGGCGGCTTGGGCAAGTTGGAAGGTAGGGCTTGTTTCCACGCTGCCTGACTCTGTGACTCCGTGACACTATGTCACACCTCTCTGCCGCACTCTCCGTCTACAGCAGATCCAGTTGTGGACCAGGCACCCAGATTTACCAGCACCTCACTCCCAGGGCATCCAGGAGTTCCACCTCTTGGCATGGACATCAAGCGCTGCTGGAAGGTCAAGAGAAGAGTTGGGCCGAAGGGTCTGTTCCCGTGCTGCGCGGCTCTATTTCGATGGGAACCTAATGGTTAACTGGAGGCGGATTCTGGGGAAATAAATCGGTCTGGCACCAAGTTGTGGTATGCGACAGAAATGTGAGATCGAGGGAGAAAGTTCCTCTCTGAGATGGATACACGCTGCATACAGCCCGGGCTTGAGTCACCACGCACTCACCCCTTCTGAATCACCCAGTGGCAACAAACTTTCTCTCCCCAGTCGACGCGCTATTCATTCATCTCCTACCATCTAGTGGACCATTGGCGCAGGTGCTCGCCCCGCCTTCTCATCCCCTCTCTCTCTCATTCTCTCTCTTTCATTCTCTCATTCTCTCTCGTTCATTCTCTCACCCTCTCTCTCATTTATTCTCTTTCTTCCTCTCTCTCTCTTTCTCCCTCTCTCTCTCACTAACTCTCTCTTTATCTCTCTCCCTCTCTCTCTCTCTCTCTCTCTCTCTCTCTCTCTCTTTCTCTTTCTTTCTCCCCCCTCTCTCTCTTTCTCTCTTTCTCCGGGAAATCTATGGCAGCGATCGCCGGCTCAGACCATCCTACCTCGGCACCTCCTTGCCTCAGGTCATTTCTTGGCACCCCCTGGTTGGTCCTGGTCCTTTCTCGCCTCCAGCTCTTCACCCAAACAGTGTATCTATCTTGTTAAAGAAGGAACTGCAGATGCTGGAGAATCGAGGGTACACAAAAGGCTGGAGAAACTCAGCGGGTGCAGCAGCATCTAAGGAGCGAAGGAGATAGGCGACGTTTCGGGTCGCTCGTTAGATGCTGCTGCACCCGCTGAGTTTCTCCAGCCTTCTGTGTACCCAGTGTATCTATCATTGTAGTTGGCCCTGCACTGGTTAACCCACAGTCTTTCACTAGTGTGTAATTTAAAACAAAACATCCGAACTGAACCCGGTATCTCTCAAATTCAGCCTTTCCCCCCCAAAATAAAAACGTCTGCAGTTAATCCATAACAGACGTCCCGGCAAACTCCAGTATCACAGGAGACCAGAGAAGAATTTACAAGCAAATATACCTCAAAAACAGAATACCATAGAAGAGCTATCTTAGTATCATATTATATTTTAAGGGTTGGGCAGCATCTGTAGTGAAAATAGATGGGGGATGTTTTGGGCCGGGACTCTTTTTCACACTTCTTCAGACATTATGATGGTTGGATGGGGAGCTGGAAGGGAAGAGGGGCAAGACAACGCCGGACAAGTTGTGAGTGGATACAAGTGGGGGGGGGGGGGGGGGGGCGTGATTAGTAGATAGATGGAGAAATGAGAAGACAGAGGAGTGTGACAAAAGGATTGAAGAGTTGCAAATTGCGAAGCTAGAGGAAGGAAAGAAGGTGGAAGGGGAGGGGGAGAAATAGGTGTGGGTTCAGAAGGGGAAGGGGGGAAGAGAAGGGGGTGCAGGTTATATGGGGTAGAGGGAAGGGGGGGATGTTATTCAGGTACCTAAAAGTGGAACATTCAATGCTCACATCACTGGGTTGTAAGCTACTGTGTCTTTTCAGTAAACCAGCATCTGCAGTTCCTTGTTTCTACCTAAGTTCATACATTCATAAATTATAGGAATAGAATTAGGCCATTCGGCCCATCAAGTCTACTCCGCCATTCAATCATGGCTGATATCTTTCCCTCTCAACCCCATTCTCCTGCCTTCTCCCCGTAACCCCTGACACCTGAACTAATCATGAATCTATCTGTCTCTGCCTTAAAAATATCCATTTACTTGGCCTCCACAGCCTTCTGTGGCAATGAAATCCACAGATTCACCACCCTCTGATTAAAGAAATTCCTCCTCATCTACTTTCTTAAGTTATGTCCTTTTTTTCTGAGGCTTGGCCCTCTGGTCCTAGATTCTTCCACCAGTGGAAAGCGGAAGCATCCTCTCCACATCCATGCTATCCATGATCTTAAACTAATCTCCTCTGCCTGCATATGATCCTCCCCATTCCGAGCATATTACACATGTAACCAGTTAAGTGGTGTTTTATTGTTGACCTCCCACAATTCTTGTCTCTCCACACCCTCACTCTTTATAACTCAACTAGACTAAGTGGGACCCATTGGGTCTCATGTTCACACAGGAGGGCTGGTCCCCAAATGCAATATTCCACCTCTCCACCAATTCCAATATTGGTGGCCCATGGGGGGTGGGGGGGGGGGGGGGGGCTTTTTGGAGCGCTAGTATGGGTGTTGTGGGCCGAATCGACTGGTTTCTGGAGGGCTAGTATGGACATTGTGGGCCAAATGAATTCTTGAGCTGGCCGCTCAGTAACTCAGGGCTGGTGGGATGGCAGCTCAGTCACTCAGGGCTGGTGGGCTGGCAGATCAGTCACTCAGGGCTGGTGGGCTGGCAGTTCACTCACAACTATTCCTTGAAATTCCATTTCAAGCAGCGTGCAGGCCACCAAATTCAATTTCATAGCATTTCTAGCAGAGTGCAGGCCACCAAATTCAATTTCATAGCATTTCAAGCAGACTGCAGGCCACCAAATTCAATTTCATAGCATTTCAAGCAGAGTTCAGGCCACCAAATTCAATTTCAAAGCATTTCAAGCAGAGTGCAGGCCACCAAATTCAATTTCATAGCATTTCAAGCAGAGTGCAGGCCACCAAATTCAATTTCATAGCATTTCAAGCAGAGTGCAGGCCACCAAATTCAATTGCATAACATTTCAAGCAGAGTGCACACCACCAAATTGCCAAACAACTCTTGCATTGTCATTAAAGGCTAACAAATCATTTATTGGAAGTACATTGCAGATTCACAGTTCAGTTGATTCACAGCTTAAAATCATAGTTGTGGACTCTCCCTCACGATCTTCCAGAGTGACTGACTCACATCCAGGCATCCGGGGTATTATAGTTCTCCCCCCGTCCCCCGTCCCCCCCCCCCCCCCGAAGAGGCGTTATCCTCATCATGGTGATTGACAGGCGAGAGGACCAATCAGCTGATCTCAAGATTTTTAAAACACTCATAACTTTTTTATTTTTCATTGATCGGAAAAATCCTCAGGGCTGCCTCAGCAGAGGAGAACTGTGACTAAGATGGCCAAAAAAACATAGCAATATATGGTAGAGTTTTCTCTAAAATCAAAATACTACGCAGACAGGAAGTGGTCAAGATAAGACTTTTAGTTATATAGATAATCTCCTCTTACCACCCCTTGTGATCTCTGTACTCCAGGTTTGGCTCCCTATTAAAAACCATCATCAATGTCAGCACCATTAGCTGACAATCACCACCCCTATCTCCCACCCATCTTCAAATATGAGCCTTAAACCCACAACCAATCTGAGGATTATATCACCTCCATGAATATATTCTGTCAATATTATTTCTAAAAAAACATTCAATGAAATACCTCCATATTTTTTAATATAGGGGCATTATAACAATATAACAATTTTTGGTATTTTCGAATGGATCTTAATATCTGGATTGGATTATAATTTTACATCCATTATTGCATCCATAAACTTTCATCTGTTGCATTATCATAATTTTATGTCTTTGTTTTGTTAGTGATTTGAGATACTCATAGCATATTCATTAGCTGTTTGTTTACTTGTGAGATTATTGTGAGATTTGTGGGATTAGTTTAATATCATGGATAGAGTGGATATGGAGCGGATGTTTCCTCTTTCCACTAGTGGGAGAGCCCAGGACCAGAGTCCAAAGCCTCAGAATAAAAGGACATAACTTTAGAAAGGAGATCCACCTATCTACCTTTCAACCACCCTCCCCCCCCTCCCCCCCCCCCCCCCATCCACCTATTACTTGCCTGTCTTTGTCCTACCCCTCTTCTCTTCCAGCTCCCCCCCCCCCCACCGTAATCAGTCTACAGAAGTGTGAAAAAAGGTCCGAATCCAAAACGTCACCTATCTATGTTCTATGTTGATCATAAAGCACTGAGTCAGCACATATCGTGATATGGGCAGCAGAGGTCTGAGACAAGAGAACAGGTGAAAAGAGAATAGGAGTAGGCGGTTGACATGGATAGGATTCGAGAAAACAAATGTAGAGGTTAAATAAAACATGGACAAGGAATTAACTAATTGATGAACTGGAGCAGGGGTAGAGTTGGGGAATAATCATGAGCTGGGAGAAGATGGTTTTGTTAATAATGTATGTGCATGCTCTGAAACCCAAGGTCAGATATGATGCCATGATTATGGAAAATCTAATTCAGTGTCAAACTGTTTCCCAGACAAGGGCTAGAGTAGATATAGCTGGGGAACAGACCAAGGAAAATGGTTTATCTCTTCCATTAATATGTCGAAGGAAATACCAACTCATCTATCACTAAATGTCAGGCATACGTTGGATAATTTGCAGGCAATGGGCCACCAGGTAAATTATAGACGTTGTGATCTGCAGGAAGAATGTAGCTGGATTATTCCTCTCCTTGGAGGAGATGCAAAGCAAAAATTTGTTCACATTTTAAGATTAATGGATCGAGTAAACGCACAGAGTCTTTTGCCCAGAGTAGGGGAATTGAGAACTAGATGACATAGGTTTACGTGAGGGGGGAAAGATGTAATGGGAACCTGAGGGGTAACTTTTTTACACAAAAGGTGGTGAACGTGTGGGACGAGCTGCTGGACGAGGTCGTTGATGCAGCATTTAAGAAACATTTCGACAGGTACATGGATAGGACAGGTTTAGAGTGATAGGATCCAAACCCAGAGGGTGGAACTAGTGTACATGTGAGATGTATACTTACTCTATGACTCTATGACTATATGACATTGCTGGCGACAAAACTAGTTGAAGTGTTTTTTTTGGTTTTACTTAACACTAAGATTAGATTAGAGCCGTAAAGTCATTCACGAGTCAGCAATTTTGGTTGGCTTGGCGCAGCTGCTTTGCAAACAGCTACTATAACTGCAAGGCTCAATTTACATTTTGGTGCTTGATGGTATTCACAATGGCGATGGAAATTGAGTTGCATCAAGTTTTATTGAGAAACAGCTTTCAGTAATTGACAATGCATTGCATACAACAGACACAAAAGGTCAACGAAGGCAAGTGCATATCTTTTGGTGATCTTCAGTTTAGATCAATGGTTCTTGGGTATATGGTGGCACAGTTGGTGAAGTTACTTGCTCGTTGCAAACTTTGGACAAGTTCAAAGGATCTATAAGCAGGGACAAGGCTTAGAAACATAGAAACATAGAAAATAGGTGCAAGAGGCCATTCGGCCCTTCGAGCCAGCACCGCCATTCATTGTGATCATGGCTGATCGTCCCCTATCAATAACCCGTGCCTGCCTTCTCCCCATATCCCTTGACTCCACTAGCCCCTTAAAATGGAAAGTAACATTTCTGGCACTATAATATCAAGGTAACATTTCTGGCACCATCTTTAAAGGTGAAAAGGTAGTGAAAATCTTCAAAATATTTAACAAAATCAAATTTATGACAGGATGTCTCATAACACTTCACCGAAATGCTTTGAGGTGGCACAGTGGTGCAACGGTAAAGTTGCTGCCTTACAGGGCCAGTGACCTGGGTTCGATCCTGACTATGGGTGTTGTTTGTACAATTTCCCTGTAACTGCCTGGGTTTTCTCCCACACTCCAAAGATGTATAGGTTTGTAGGTTAATTGACTCCAGTAAAATTGTAAATTGTCCATAGTGCTTGTAAACGGGGTGCTCGCTGGCCAGCGTGGACTTGGAGGGCCCTAGGGCCTGCTTTTGCGCTGTATCTCCAAAATCTAAAGTCTAAATGTCTCATAGCGTCAGATACATAGCGCCAGGAACCCCGGTTCAAACCTGATCTTGAGTACTGTCTACGTGGAGCTCGCACATTTTCTCTGTGACCGCGTGGTTTAAGCTGCCGGGTGCTCTGATTTCATCCCACATCCCAAAGATGTGCATGTTTGCAGGTTAATTGGCCTCTGTAAATTGTACCTGGTATCTAGGGAGTGAATGCAAAAGCGGGATAACAGTGTGAAAATATGTACATCTAGATGCGCTGGGACGCATCCTCAGTGATGTGACCTGGGGTTATCGGGTGTTTCGGGTCTCACAACATCAGACACCCTCGCCCAGGCGACCCAGCCGGGGTTGATCAGGTCCCGACTTGCGTCCCAGCAGCAACCGCACACAGATCAGCCATCTTAATAACTAGTCTGCAGGGGTTGGGAGATTCTAGTGTGGAGGGACTGGTCTCTGTGGGGTGTCCTGGCCGGGCTCCTCCTGCATCTCACCAGGTTCAAGACCTGTGCACTGCACCTCTTTCTCCTTCTCCAAACATTTCATTCTGGCCTGATGGATTTTTAGGCCATGGTGGTTCATTAGGCCTTTCCGTAGCTTTATGGGGTGTCTTTCTCACGAAAAGAACTAGTGTGAGTGGGTGATTAATGATCTGTGTGGACTTGGTGGGCCAAACGGCCTGTTTCCACGTTGTGGATGGGAAAGTGGGATAATATGGAACTAGTGTGAATGGGCTGTCACTAGTTGGCATGGACTCGATGGGCCAAAGGGCCTGTTTCTGTGCTGTGGATGAGAAAGTGGGATGATATAGTACTGGGTTATCACTGGTTGGCACGGACTCAGTTGGCCGAAGGGTCTGTTTCTATGCTGCATCTCTAAACAATCCAAAGCAAAACTAAAACCAGGAACAATCAACTTGGAGAGTTGATAGCTAAGGTTTCCAGGTTGTGGAAATCTAAAATAATTTAGAAAATGCAGGAAACACTCAGCAGGTCGGGCAGCATTCGTCAAACAGAGTCCATGTTTCAGGACAATGAATCTTCGTTCGAACATGAAGTTGGAGTATTGATTCTGGTGTGACTCAGATCTTTGCATTTCACTAATGAGAGAGATCAGAAAATGAAATTCAATTAAAGGTTGCCTTTCCCGGACATTATTGTAATCACAATGCTCTTTGTGAGATAATCAGCAATGCTAGCTACAATCCTACTCTCACTTGGTAATAAATGCCAGGCTTAATTGAATGTCAAAGCAAAACATTATTACGATATTTTAAAAATACTTATTCATATGCCTATAGTAAGGAAGTGGTTAATGCACACGTAAAATGACCTAGAGATTACATTTTTAGAAATGCTTAATGTGTTGATTTAAAATTCCACTGATATTTTAATAAAGATGTCCATCACTTTAGTTTCTGCTTAATTTCTTTTCCTGCTTATAATCAAAATTATAGAGATTATTGTGATCTCATTCTTCACTTAAACTCCAGTGTTCAGTCACTAAATTCTGTGAATTATTCTAGAGCTTTTACATTGATCTACCATTTTAAAGGGCTTTTGCTAATGATCTGCTAATCTTATGGCTGTAGAAAAGAAGATGATTCCAGTAATTCTGTCCCTAGATTCCTGGTCTGCACAGATCAGAACATAGAACATAGAACAGTACAATACAGGAACAGGCCCTTCAGCCTACAGTGTCTGTGCCGAACATGATGCCAAGACCAACTCTTAACTGCCTGCACATAACCCATACCGCTCCATTCCCTGCATATCCATATGTCTACCATTATTGTATCTGCCTCCGCTACCAAGCCTTGCAGTGCATTCAAGGCACATACTCTGTGTAAAAATTGTGCCATGCACATTGCCTTTAAACTGTGCTTCCTCACCTTAAAGCTATGTGCTTTAGTATTTGATTATTCCACCCGGGGAAAAAGGTTGTGACTATCTATGTGTTAAAGAAGGAACTGCAGATGCTGGAGAATCGAGGGTTACACAAAAAGCTGGAGAAACTCAGCGGGTGCAGCAGGATCTAAGGAGCGAAGGAGATAGGCGACGTTTCGGGTCGAGACCCTTCTTCAGTCTGACTATCTACCCTATCTATGCCACTCATAATTGTACATACATCTATCATGGCTCCCCGCAACCTTCAGTGTTCCGGAGACAACAATCCAACTCTGTCCAACCTCTCCCTGCATCTGGACATTATTCTGGTAGGAAGGAACTGCAGATGTTGGTTTATACCGAAGATAGACACAAAATGTCTGAAAGGGGTTCCGCCCCGAAACATCACCTATTCCTTTTCTCCAGAGTTGCTGCCTGACCCGCTGAGTTACTCCAGTGTTTTGTGTCCATCTTCATTATTCTGGTAAACCTCCTCTCCACCCTATCCAAAACATCTATATCCTTCTTCCGTTGGAGTGACCAGAAGTGCACACAATACCACAAATGCAGCTTAACTAAAGTCCTATAAAGCTGCATCATGACTTCCTCACTCTTATACTCAATGCTACGATCAATGAAGGTATGCACTCCATTAGCCATCTTTTACGTTCTGTCCACTTGTGTTAGCAATTTCAGGGAGTAATGGACTTGGACTCCAAGATTTCTCTATGTCAATTCTTTTAAGGGTCTTGATATTAGTTCCTTTATTTGACCTCCCAAAGTGCACCACCTCACACTTGCTTGGATTAACTCAATGAGAGTGACAAGAGAGACACAGAACATATGCAAAAGTGATTTGTTCAGTATGAACATAAATTAAATGAGATGGAAAAATTGTACTTACAAGAACACGAGAAAGTAGGAGCAGGAGCAGGCCATTCAGTTCCTCGGCTCTGTCCCACCATTCAATATGAAGAGAGAGTTTAGTTTAGTTTATTGTCACATGTACCGAGGTACAGTGAATAGCTTTTGTTGTGTGCTAACCAGTCAGCAGAAAGACTATATGTGATTACTTGAAGAGGTTACTAGGGAAATTGATGAGGGTAAAGCAGTGGATGTTGTCTATATGGATTTCAGTAAGGCCTTTGACAAGGTTCCCCATGGAAGGTTGGTTAAGTAGGTTCAATCTTTGGGTGTTAATGGCGGAGTAGCAAGATGGATTCAACAGTGGCTGAATGGGAGATGCCAGAGAGTAATGGTGGATGGCTGTTTGTCAGGTTGGAAGCCGGTGACCAGTGGGGTGCCTCAGGGATCTTTGTTGGGTCCACTGTTGTTTGTCATGTACATCAATGATCTAGATGATGGGGTGGAAAATTGGATAAGTAAGTATGCAGATGATACTAAGATAGGGGGTGCTGTGGATAATGAAGTAGATTTTCAAAGTCTACAGAGAGATTTGGGCCATTTGGAAGAGTGGGCTGAAAGATGGCAGATGGAGATTAATGCTGATAAGTGTGAGGTGCTACGTCTTGGCAGGACAAATCAAAATAGGACGTACATGGTAAATGGTAGGGAATTGAGGAATGCTGTGGAACAGAGGGATCTAGGAATAACTGTGCA
The DNA here is from genome assembly GCA_963514005.1 of Raja brachyura. Next base: position 23,484,648 of record OY740795.1, on the reverse strand, counting down.
TAGTTCCCTGAAGATGGAATCGCATGTAGATAGGGTGGTAAAGAAAGCTTTTGGTGTGCTGGCCTTTATAAATCAGAGCATTGAATATAGGAGTAGGGAAGTAATGTTAAAATTGTACAAGGCATTGGTGAGACCAATTCTGGAGTATGGTGTACAATTTTGGTCGCCTAATTATAGGAAGGATGTCAACAAAATAGAGAGAGTACAGAGGAGATTTACTAGAATGTTGCCTGGGTTCCAGCAACTAAGTTACAATCTTTCAATAAATGTAATCAATTATATGTTATAAGTGGTGAAACGACACTTAGGCTATTTTGGTCACCCTGCAACCAAAAGGATGCCATTAAGCTGGAAAGAGTGCAGAGAATATTTACGAGGCCGTTGCAAGGTAATGAGGGCCTGAACTTAGGGAGAGATTGAACAGACTAGGACTTTATTCCTTGTAATGCAGTGGCTAAGGGGTGATTTTATTGAGGTGTTTTAAATCATGACGGAAATTCATAAGATTAATGGCCGGAATCTTTTACCCAGAGAAGTGGAATCAAGAACCAGAGGAAAGAGCTTTAAGGTGAAAGGAGAAAGATTTAATAGGAACCGGAGGGTAGAGGGAATATGGAATGAGCTGCCAGAGGAAGTAGCTGAGGCAAGTGTAATATTTATTTAAAATCCATTTAAAAACTATTTGGACAGGTACATGGATAGAAAAGGTTAAGAGGGAAATGGGCCAAATGCAGGCAAATGGGATTAGCTTGGATGGGACTTCTCCATTGGCATGGACTACTTGGGTTGAAAGGCCTGTTTCTGTGCTGTATGACTTTATGAGCTAATTTTGAAAGCCCCGATATAACTATTGCATACTTTTACCAATGTCCAGCTCCACAAAAGACCGTTGCGTTTCGTTCCTCTCCCTCGAGGCTATTCTCATAATGAACAATCCTCCAACTACTCAATTTCCCATCGTTCATTAAGTACGTCCCTAGATACAGGAGCAGGGGAAGCTTTAAATGCAAAATAAATAAGTTGCCGTGAAACCTCGTCGCTTCTGAATCGTTTAGCAGGAGAATAGCCGGAGGTCTTATTTTGTAATATTACACTCATTTTATTTCCAAGGGGATAGAGTTAACATATTTTGCAGACAACGCTCTCTCAGATATTTTGCATGCACACTTGGATACGAGTCAGCTGCAGGCTTTTGATTAATAATATTTGTTGAAGAGCCACACAGATCATTTGTTTTAATTATTTTCCCTAATTGCTGCAGCATGTGAGCGGTGGCTAAACGTTCTCCAGCCTAGCAGGTCCATCATTAGTTTCTAACAAGTCAAGTCTGGTGTAAGATTCAAATACAAACGTTAATTTACAATGAGGGGCGAGAAAAAAAAACAGTGAAGTGAAACTTAATTAAAGAACTTAAATGAGAGAATGAGTGCAAATCAATGGTACCCAAAAGGTTTAAGCTTAACCAAAACCAGTGTGTCATCAAGAAGCTACAGTTTAAAATTATAGACATTATTATCACTTAATTAACGCCATAAGAAAAATTGATATCCATTTGTGCATGCTATCAATTCTTGTTTTAAATGGACCAGGAAAGCAAATTATATAGTTGCAGAAACAATTACGTACAGAAATTGATGTCATAAACTGTCTCCTTCGTGAATGACTTTGTTCTTTTTTGTGTGTTTTATTATAGTCCATAACTGTTGGAATAATAGTGATCACCATCATGCTTGTGCAGATTCTGCAGTAACTGCACCAAGATCAGGTGTGTAATTAAAGGGGAAGTCAAAAATCACTGTTCAGGATGCACTGCTCCAGCTTTTGTTTGACGTGCTATTCTGATCACTAGAGCCAGGATTATGCCATAAATGCCATGTGTCTTTTCATGCTTTTTTGATCATTTTCCAAGATAATGCCCTTTTCACGATTGAGTGCGCAAATCAGCCTTTTTTTGCCATTTTGCTAATAGATTGTGCTATTTTCTCTAGTTTACCATGATTACAAAGCCATTTTTAATGTTATCACATTAATATTAATGTTATTATTAACGTGTTAACATCGTATAATTTACAAGAAGACTTCCAACACCGGGGCGAAACCAGGCGAGCCACCGTCGGTCATTCATTAATTTGTGCTGCTGCCTTCAGTTGGTTCAGTCTTCTCCAAGATCTGTGTAAGAATGAACTGCAGATGCTGGAAAAATCGAAGGTAGACAAAAAATGCTGGAGAAATTCAGCAGGTGAGGCAGCATCTATGGAGAGAAGGAATAGGCAACGCTTCAGGTCGAGACCCTTCTTCAGACTGATGTGGGGGGGGCAGGAAAAAGAAAGGAAGAGGCGGAGGCAGTAGGACTAGAAGGAGAGCTGGGAAGGGGGAGGGGGAAGGGGAGGAGGGAGAAGACATGGGCTATCCAAAATTAGAGAAGTCAATGTTGATACCGCTGGGGTGTAGGCTACCCAAGCAAAATACCCAAGCATATCTCCTCATTACAGTTACTGCTGGCTCCAGTCCAGAAAATCTGAGTTTTCGAGTGATCTGTGCAAGGCATTCATTGATGCTGGAATTCCACTGTGGAAATAGGAAAACAAATCTCTCAGAGGTTTTTAGAGAAATACATAGAGGAATATACACCAAGCAAGTCATCATTACGGAAAAATGATGTGACAGCAACTTCAACATTGTTGTCCAGAAAATTAGAGATGAAGTAGCATGCAAGAAAATATGGATCTCAATAGAGGAGACAACCGATGCTGTGGGGAAATATGTTGCCAATGTGGTCATCGGTAAGCTGGAGGCAGGTCAACCATCAAAGGAGTATTTGTTGACATCGGAAGTATTGGAGAAGTCAAACAGCTCAACTATTGCTCAGTTGTTTACATCTTCACTTGCTGTACATTGGCCAGAAGGTATAAAACACGAGCATGTTCTTCTGTTTGTGACTTATAGTTTTATTCCTCAAAATGTTGCATTTGACATGCTTAGCTGAATGACTTCATACAATGGCCAAGCACATACATAGCCTGTTTCCAAATGTTGATTGACCAGTTTCCAATGTCAAGAAAATCTTCCTCAAAGCACTGCCACATGTGCAGTTGCTCAAGGAAATGGCACCCGAGATTCCGCTACTTCCTCAGCCTGTTTTGACTAGGTGGGGTACATGAATCTTTGCTGTACTCTACTATGCTGCAAATTTTGTAAATATAAAATAAATCGTCAACTGTTTTGAAGAAGAAGAATCTGCTGCAGTCAGGATTGTCAGTGAATTCATGCAGAAAAAGTCCCTCCACCACAATCTAGTGTTTATTGCTTCCAATTTTGCAAACTTCCCACAAGGTATCACTTCCCTTGAGAAACGTGGCAAAACATTAGTGAATAACTTGCAGGTTTTCAACAAAGTAATTGACGGTATTCGTAAAGTTCCTGGCAATGTAGGTAAAGACATACAAGGAAAATGTGAGAGAGTGATTTTAGCTAACAAAGATCTTGAAGGCCTAGCTAAACTTCTCAAAGGTAGTTGTAATGCACAAGATATCGACATGAATATAGAGTCTGTAGCTTGTTTCCGGTATGCATCAACGACCTCAGCTGAGGTAGACAGACGTTTTCACAACTGAAGCATGTTCTGTCTGACAGACGGCATAGTTTAACACCAAATAATTTGAAAGAAATGCGAGTAATTATGTGCAACCAGGCAACTTTGGTCATTTAATGTAGTATACCTTTATATTATCATTTTAAACCATATTTTGGTGGTGGAAATAAATGCCTTTTTATACCTTTTTTTGTCAATAAATGCCTTTTTTGTGCCTTTTTTGTAATTTTCTTATGCCTTTTTGCCTGCCTATTTCAGTGTTTTTTAGTGCCTAAACATCCTGGCTCTACTGATCACCTTTAAGGTGCCTAGAACTCTGTACTGTAAGGTGCGGGTCTCTGTACTTGCCCAACACATGCAAACCAAATACCCAACAAGGCGGCACAGTGGCGCAGCGGTAGAGTTGCTGCCTTACAGCGCCAATGACCCAGGTTCGATCCTGACTATGGGTGCTGTCTGTACGGAGTTTGCACGTTCTCCCCGTGATCTGATTGGGTTTTCTCCGGGATCTCCAGTTTCCTCCCACTCTCCAAAGACATGCAGGATTGTCAGTTAATTGTCTTCGGTAAAATTGTAAATTGTCCCTAGCATGTATAGGATAATGTTAGGGTGCGGGATCACTGTTCGGCACGGGCTCGGTGGGCCGATGGGCCTGTGTCCACACTGTATCTGTAAACTAAACTGAAAAGAAAAGTAATGTCTTACTCATTTCAGACTGTATACTTTTTATGACACAAAATGACTGCCAGTAAATCTTTCCTGCATTGAAAACTAACTATTACAACTGTGCATTACATTTTTTGAAATAAAACTGTAGATGTTGGAAATACAAAATAGAAAGAAGAAGTGGCGGAAAAGCCCAACCAGTCAGGCAGCATCTGCGGAGGGAGAATCTGAATGAACGTTTCAGATCAATGCATCCCTTCCCAGAATAGCAGAAGAGAGATAACAGAAGTACTTTTAAGTTGTAGGAAAGATTAATTGTGTGCACGTTTTTGCTAATTGCCCTCTGTAAATTACCCCCAGTGTGTAGGAGTGGATGAGAAAGTAGGATAACATAGAACTAGTCTGAATGGGTGATCAGTGGTCGGCATGGACTTGGTGGGCCAAAGAGCCTGTTTCAAAGGTTTCAAAGGTCTTTTATTTGCACATGTACCAATTAAGGTACAGTTCGATGCGAATTACCATACAGCCATACGGAAAAAAAGCAACAAGACACATAAAAGTTCACATAAACATCCACCACAGCAGATTCCCCATATTCCTCACTGTGATGGAAGGCAAAAAAGTCCATCTTTTTCAGCTTCATTCTCTCGTGGTCGGGGCAGTCGAACCATCCTTCGGGGCGATCGAAGCTCCCTCAGCCGGCGGTCAAAGCCCCCGCGTCCGGGCGATTGAAGCTCCCGCATCGGGGTGGTCGAAGCTCCTGCGGCTTGGAGTTTCCGAAGTTGATCTCTGACTAGGGACCACAGGCATCACGGTGTTAAAGCCCGCAAGCGCCCACCGTTGCAGCCATGTTGTGTCTCTAAATAAATAAATAAAGAGGTAGCAAGAGGATTGGATAGGACAAAGAGAATGCCTGTAACAGGGCAAATCCACAATTGTTATGGGGATGAAGTAAGGGATGTATAATCAAATTGGTTAGAGTCATATCACAGATAAATAAGCATAATGGATTGCTCAAGGTTGGGCTCTGGTACATGCTCAAATGGTCTGGCCAATGATTCTTTGGGCTATGAGTTTTTGATTTACAACTCTATTTCTCAATGATAACTAATGGTGAGCTATTCTCATGAGAATATGTTGTAATAAAATATCCTTGTTGCTTTTCACATTGCCTTTCAGTCCATGATAACTTCAGTTGACAACAGTCTGCTTCTTTTGTAAATTGAGCATGGCTGCAGCAGCTTTCAACGGCACGTCCCAAACCCACATGTCACGAAACCGGCTGTCTGACCCACAGAATTACTCCGGCACTTCATGTTCTACGGGAGATTCCAGCAACAGCGGTACCTCGTGTCAGTATGCCGTTGAATCTGCAGTGCACCTTCTCCAGAGCGGCCACATCCTTCCTGTGATGGGGGGTCCAGAAGTGCATACAATACTCCAAATGCGATCAGGGCCTTATTGAATATGACAAACCGTGATATCCCATGACCCATGTCCTTCCTTCTAGTTCTTACTCTTGTGTGCTTGACCTGAGACTTCGTATTTGTGGCAGTGATATATAGAATCATTAAGGTAAAATAAATCTCCAAGTCTGTGGAGAACGAGTCGGTGTTGTCACACGACGTACTAAATGAAGAATGCATCTACAGTCTACACTCTTGTCAAACAGGCTCCACTGAGGTCAGAGTCTTGCTGGATGGATGATCGTATAAGGACATAGTATCCAGCTTCTGACATTTTCCAAGCCAGTGCCTTTTCATTTATTTTTACACCTCTTTTCAACTCTCGAGGTAGTTTTCAATCGGTTAGCTAAGATTAAATGATTCCAAAGCACCTTTAGATGGGTAACTTTTTTCTGATAAGGGAGGACACATGGGTTTGCAGACCTCAAGAGTGCTTTTAGAGTAAGAGTGAAGAGTTGGGAATAAAAAAACAAAGGCATAAGGTCCAGTTGGCTGAAGTCAGAGGTGATAACAGTAGGAAGGAGAGGTCTTAATGTTGGCATAACACAGCATCTGTAGTCAGAATCGAACCCGGGTCCCTGGCACTGCCAGGCAGCAACTCTACCACTGCGCCACTGTGCCGCCCCCTTGTGTTCAATTGTTGGAAGTCAAATGCTTGGAGAACAAACATTTTAGTTCGGAGTCACGTGAGTGATTCCGTGAAGAAGTCCCGCCAGTCCGCATGCGCGTCATTACGTCTGACGCATGGCTCACTGACAGGCTGGCAGACGCGTAGCCTCACCAGCGGTAAGTTAAAAACCCAAGGTAAGTGTTTTAAACTTAGCTTCGGTCCTTTCTGCTGTATGTGAGTCTTGTTTACAGGAAACAAGTCTACCGTTGATAAAATGCTGAAAAAAGGGAAAGTCGAGACGGTTTCGCTGCGAAAACAGCTATGGAAGACCGCGGGAGTGCGGGTAGCGGGCGGCTGTCCATTTCCCCTGCAGAGTCGCAGGCGGCACGGCCAGTGGCTTCCGATTTGATGCCGGTGGGAGGCACCATAGCTACTCCGGTGGGCCGAAATGCCATGGAAAAGTAGTTGCGTCCCGTAGACTCTGATGAGTCGGGCCCTCCTATAATGGATGCTGTTTTTGGGCGGCTGTCCAGAATGGAGCTCCTCATGGAGAGGATGCTCCATGCCAATATGCTCGATGAAGACGAGCTTTATATCCGCCATTCTCCTCGGGGGCCCGTGGCAGCAGTGCCTGTAGAAGGGCTGCTTAATGTACCCCTCCTGGAGGAGGAGTGTACACGGAGTCAGTTTTGTTCTGACTCCGAGGTTGGGGGTATAGCCAGTGAGCATACCTCCAGACAAGGAGACCAGGAATCTGGGGTGCCAAGCCTGGCATCCAAATTTGCTATTCCAGCTGGAACTGGGGGACCGTTGAATGAGGATTTGGCCAGGACCATTAATTACATGATCTCTCATCAACAGCAAGACCTCACGATGGAGGACAACAAGAAATATCAAACACCCACGAATTGTGCCTCCCTTAGAGTTCCGACAGTGAACCACCCAATCTGGGGTCACATGGGTGCGGGGATCAGAGCCCAGGAATTGAGGCTCCAAAAGATCCTGAAGCTGCTTGCATCAGGAATCACGGCATTCGCCAGGTCTGTTGATGATGGGGCTCTCTCTGAGGAGCAACAGGATGCACTTGCTCTCATGTGCAATGCACATTTCGAGATCAACTGTTTAAGGAAAAGTGCAATCCGCCCCATGCTAAATCCCAAATTTGCTGCACTATGCAAGACAAGCAATGTGCAGCCGCTGAATTTACTATTCGGGGATGACCTGTCCAAACAGGTCCGTGAATTGGATGATGAGGCAAAGACGGTTGGCCTCATAAAAGCTCAACCGGCCAGCAAAAATCCCCCCCGGTGGCAGCACCCCTACCAAGGGTTTGCTGCAATGGCTTCAGGTCAAGGACCAAGCCGAACCCAGCCAACTATGTGCAATTGGCGTACACCAACTTTCTCCTCGAAAACACGGGGGCAGCAGTATACAACTATGGAGGTAGGTGGATCTGGTTCTTTTCAGAAATGTATGGGCCAGACACAAGTTGGTGGGAGGTTACATTTGTTTTTCATGAGTGGAGTCGTATACACAGTATACTAGGTTTCCGAATTGACTTCATTTTCAAATTATGTCCACCCACACAGCATATTCCTAAACAGTCATACTGTTTTTCACAACAACAGTCTTTAGATGTACAAGCTGAAATTGTACCGCTAGCTAAAAAAGGGGTAATTGAGAAATCTTTTCATCAATCTCACCAATTGTGTCTAATATATTCCCTAGACAAAAGAAATATGGTGGGTGTCACATCATCCTTGATCTAACTCGGCTCAACTCCGATTTGCAGTATAAACATTTCAAAATGGAAAAGTTTGTTACTGCCAAACAACTGGTTTCCAAAGGATACTATATGGCATGCATAGATCTCAAAGATGCATACTATTCAGTACCCATTTATCATAATCATGGGAGATATTTGAAATTTAGCTGGATGAAGCAATTATGGCAGTTTAAGGCATTGCCTAATGGATTAACTTCGGCTCCCAGGCTATTTACAAATTGTTAAAACCTTAATACTTCAATCCCATGGCATTAACTATTTAGAATTATTGGGAGCACTCTATGGTTTAAAAGCGTATTGTACTAGTATGCATGACTTGCATGTGCAGCTTCAGATTGACAACACTACAGCAGTAGCATACGTTAATCACATGGGTGGAATCAAGTAGGTATCATGTGATAAGTTGACTAACGTTATTTGGCACTGGTGTATTCCAAGAAATATCGGGATTTGAGCAACCTATTTACCAGGTAGATTTAACGTGGTGGCAGACACCAGATCACGAAAATTTAATGACAACACAGAATGAATGTTGAATCGTGAAATATTCAATGATATTGTCGCTCGGTATGACGTACCAGAGATTGACTTGTTTGCATCCAGATCGAATCACCAGTTACCAACGTATGTTTCATGGGAACCAGACCCTGGGGCAGTGGTGGTAGATGCATTCTCGCTACACTGGGGTGGAATGTTTTATATGCATTCCCCCCATTTTGCCTCATCAGCCGGTGCTTGACTAAGATCGAGCAGGACTCGGCCTCAGGCATTTTGGTAGTTCCTGACTGGCCTACACAGTCATGGTTTCTACTAGTTCTGAGACTAATAATACAGCCTTTTATGGCGATCCCCAAAAGCAATAACCTGCTGGTTCATCCTGTAACTGGGAAGAATCATCCACTACATGATCGTATTAATCTATTGATTTGCAGTTTCTGAGGAGACCGCTCCTGGGGCTCGGACTATCAGGGTGTATGGTGGGTGTGATTACTGCGGCCTGGAGGGATAGTACTAAAAAACAATATATTTCTCATATCAAGAAATGGGGGGTGCTCTGCTTGCAGTCGAACATTTCAGATCATACGGCAAGCGTACCTAACGTGTTGGAATTTCTTTCCACGCTATATTTTGGTGAGCGACTTAGCTATAGTGCCATCAGTAGTGCCAGAAGCACCTTATCGTCCTACCTATGGCAAGGATGGGGACAACACTCTGTTGGGTCTCACCCTTTAATATCTCGGTTCATGAAGGGTATTTATAACTGTAATTCCCCCAGGCCCAGGTAAACAGAAATCTGGGATGTGAGTGTGGTTCTCGTGTTGCTTCATCAATGGGCCCCAGTAACATCTCTGTCATTGCCCAGACTTACTCTTAAAGTGGTTATGCTCATGGCGCTGGTTGCAGCGCAGCGCGTCCAGACATTGCAGAACCTTCGACTGGACAGGACGGTTTCATCTGTCAACAACATAACCTTTTATGTTTACGATTTACTTAAACAGAGCAGGCCAGGGACGTCAGGGCTTAAACTTGATTTTATGGCATACCCCATAGATCTTCGCCTATGTGTAGTTACGCACTTATGGCGGTATTTTGAGGTCACCAAGTGCCTCAGAGTCCCCGAATTGGCGTTATTTATCAGTCACAAAAAGCCTCATAAAAAAAGTGTCGGCACAGACCAAAGGTGGCTGAAACAGGTTCTGGCTTCCGCTGGAGTTGACACTGATATTTTTAAATCTCACTCCACCAGGGCGGCATCAACGTCAGCAGCAAGGTCCCTCTAGACCAAATCCTCGTGGCCGCAGGATGGTCCAAAGAAATGACTTTTGAAAGGTTCTATCACAAACCTCTTGCCACACCAGGGATGTATTGCCATTCTATTTTGAGTTCTGTCTTGTAGCTTCCACCTAGGAGAGAGGGGTCGCTATTGTTTTTTTATTTTGTTAAATAAAGCATCAACGTGTTTAATTCTATATCATGTTTGAATGCATTATTTGTTATTACTCATCCTGTGTCAACCGAGGCAGTGTGTCGTATGGACTCGTATACACGGCATGAAATCACAGAGCTTTGAAGTCTTCACGGAATCACTCACGTGACTCCGAAGTAAAATAATAAAATTAAATGAGAACTTACCAGTTTGAAGTTTGATCTTTATTTTATGAGGAGTTACGATGAGCGATTACGTGCCCATCACTCCCAACCCTCATATCACAAAGGTCATCAGGTAGTTTCTAGGTTTCTAATCTTACTATGTTACTTCAATTACCGTTATCTGTGATTTCACACCACTGCTTTGAAGATTGACGCGCATGCGGACTGGCGGGACTTCTTCACGTATTCGCTCATCGTAACTCCTCATAAAATAAAGATAAGAGCAGTCCACACCCTCGCGAAAGGCAACTAACTTCCTATTGAAATAGGAGGAGTCATGCAAGCAAAAAAATACAAAGTGCTGGAGGAACTCAGGGGGTCAGGCAGCATTAGACTATCTCGTAGTAGACTGTTTAATACGAGACAGTTGGCAACCTCATAAAGATGGATAAACATATGTTAGTGCCACAAGGGACAAAAGCTCAGAGTTTTGCAAGTGACGTGGGTATACCAAGGTGTGGAATGTGAAAGGGAAATTGATCTGCAACAGAAAGTGAGCTGAAGTGAAGAGGGAAACTTGTATACTGTAGACATAAAGTGCGGAAACAGCTCCTTCGGCCCACCGAGTCTGTACCGACCAGCAATCACCCTGCACACTAACTCTATCCTACACACTAGGTCAATTTATAAATTTTACCAAGCCAATTGCAAGTCCTTGGAGTGTGGGATATAAATCAGAGCACGAGGGGAAAACTTACATGGTCACAGGGAGAACGCACAAACTCCGTACAGACAGCACCCATAGTCATGATCAAACCCAGGTCTCTGGCGCTGTAAGGCAGCAACTTTACTGCTGTGACACTGTGCCACCCACATCGACAACAGTGATGGAGGAACTCAGCTGACATGGCAGCATCTACGCAGAACATGGACAGGTGACATTTTTGGTAATTTAGGTAACCCCCATTCATTACGGAGCTGGAGCTGCCGTCTGTGAGGGAATTCCTGTTCCAGCGCAGGTCCGTAGAAACAGTAAGTAGTCAACTCAGTACCTGGAAACAAAGGGGAAGCCTCCATTGTGTCCGGAAACGTGGCCGGCGGGCAGGACTTCACGTCAGACTGAAGTGCAGGGGACTTCGACCCCCTCTCCCTACTATCCTACTGGCCAATGTACAGTCCCTTGAAAATATAGTAATGGAAAAGGAGGACTGTTTATCTTTTGAAATCGGTTCGATTATGTTTGCACCGACAAAATTGCACAAAAAAACCGATAGGGAAAACGCTATAATACATAGTGGTACACGAATCTGGAAACAATTAAAAAAGGCTTTAAAATTGGATAATATACCACTGTCTCCCTATTGTAAACAATCCCTTATTCAAACCTTCCATGCTGGATAAAGGTTTCACACAATGGAAAAATTATGGAATTATAAAGATGGAACATCTTTATAAGAAAGGCACTTTTCTTTTATTTCAGGAGTCACAACAGATTTATGGATTACACTCAAATATTTTTTTTCAATATCTACAACTCAGAGATTATGTTAAATATAAATACACAAGATTATAGGAATAGGGAACCAGAAATCCTTGATGAATGTTTGAATAAGCATCCTAATACAGAAAAACTAACTTATATTTATAATATCCTTTTAGATAGCGAGGTACCATCAACGGAATCACATAGACATACATGGGGAAAATGAATTAAGCCAACCCATAACGAAAGATATTTGGGACAAAAGTTTACAATATATACATCCATGCTCGTTAAATGCCAGACAAGCTTTAATACAATTTAAAATATTATACAGATTACATTACTCAAAAGTTAAACTGAATAGAATCTTTCCACATGTCTCTCCTATCTGCGATAAATGTCAGCATCTAGAGGCTAACTTAACACATACTTTTGCAAATTGTATAAAAATTAAAACATTCTGGATTGAGATTTTTAGAATAACTTCTGAAGTTATTAATACTAAACTGGATCCAGACTCAAAACTAATAATACTTGGAATATCAGAACAAAGTTTAACACTTACAACAAGCCAAAGAAATTTCCTAGATTACAGTATAATAATCGGGAAGAAATTAATATTAAAATTTTGGAACGGCCCTATAACCCCCACAATTAAAATGTGGATTATGGAAATGTCGGAGACCGTGCACTTGGAAAGAATCAGATTTGCCTTAATGAACAAACAAGAATTCTTTGTTAGAATATGGTCTTCTTTCATTGATTACTTAAAAGGGTAGATCGGTTCGGCAGGGGAACCTTACTGAAACTTGGACTCAGGATTAGATGAAAAGTTATACTCTATATTCCTTGATCTAATCTCCAATTATGTATTAATGGTAAATTATTCCATTCCTTATGATTTTTTTCTCTTTTTTTCTCTTTTTTTTCTCTCTCTTTCTTTTTTTATTACTCTTAATCTATATAAAAAAAACTATTAGAGGCAGAATGATTTAATTGATAATATTAATAATGTATGATTGATGTACACGAAATACTTCTACCATAATATGTGTTTGCCAATTTATTGCTTACCTCTAATAAAAATATATTAAAAAAATAAATAAAATAAAGTGGAGGACTTAAGGGCAAGGCTGCTTCATCAAAGGGAGCTGAGGGAATGCTCTGTGTTCTGTTTCACAGAGACATGGCTCACCCCCAGCTGCCTGGACTCAGCGGTCCAGCCTGAAGGGTTCTCCATCCACCGTATGGACCGTGCACTGGCATCTGGGAAAGGGAGAGGAGGAGGTGTCTGCCTCATGGTCAATTCTGCATGGTGCTCAGACGCGGCAGTCCTGTCCAACTCCTGCTCTCCACACCTCGAACATCTGGCGGTGAAGTGCCGTCCCTTCTACCTTCCTAGGGAATTCACCTCCATCATCCTGACCGCGGTCTACATCCCACCCCAGGCAGACTGGCACTGGAGGAGCTGCACGCCATGGTCAACAAACACCAGACATCTTATGCCGAGGCATTTACCACCATTGCTGGGGACTTCAATAAGGCAAACCTAAAAAAAGCACTTGCCAACTTCCACCAACATGTCTCCTGCTGCACCAGAGGACCGAACACCGTCCAGCACTGCTACACCACCATCAAGAATGCCTACCGCTCTATCCCTCGCCCTCACTTCGGTAAATCCGACCGTACCGCGGTGCTGCTTCTCCCTGCCTACAGGCAGCAATTAAAGAGCGCACCCCTAGAGGTGAGGACAGTACAGAGCTGGTCGGGGGGGGGGCAGAGGAATAACTACAGGACCATTTGGAGTCTGTAGACTGGGCAATGTTCAAGGACTCGGCAACGGACTTGAACGAATACGCCACAGTCGTTACAGACTTCATTAAGAAATGTGTGGAGGGCTGCATCCCAACAAAATCTTCCGAGTGTTTCCCAATCAGAAACCTTGGATGAACTGTGAGATCCGCACTCTTCTGTAGACCAGACACCGGGCATTCATGTCTGATGATACAGTGGTCTACAAGAAGTCCAGATACGACCTTGGTAAGGCCATCAAAAAGGTCAAAAGAGAGTTCTGCTCCAAGCTGGAGGATGAGAGATGTTCAGCAGCTGTTGCGGGGCCTGAATGCAATCACCTCCTACAAGGCGAAACCAGGAGGCAGCACGAATGCCAGCGATACATCACTCCCTGACGAGCTCAATGCGTTTTACACAAGCTTTGATAGGGAGAATACCGATGTGCCTTCCCGAGCCCCCATTCGCTGTGATGGTATTTCAGTCTCAGTCACAGAGGCCGACGTCAGGAAATCCTTCAGAGGGGTGAACCCTAGAAAAGCGTCTGGACCTGATGGCATACCTGGTTGTGTCCTAAACACCTGTGCGGACCAACTGGCTGGAGTTTTTATGGACATTTTCAACCTGTCACTTCTGAGGTCTGAGGTTCCCACCTGCTTCAAAAGGGCATCAATAATACCGGTGCCCAAGAAGAGCAAGGTGACGCCTCAATGACTATCGACCTGTGGCACTAACGCCTGTGGTGATGAAGTGCTTTGAGAGGTTGATCATGGCGCAAATCAACTCCTACCTCGAAAAAAACCTGGACCCATTGCAGTTCGCATACCACCACAACAGATCAACGGTGGATATGATCTCGCTGGCCCTCCACTCCCCTTTGGACCACTTGGACAACAAAAACTCATATGTCAGGGTGTTATTCATCGATTACAGCTCGGCATTTAACACAATCATCCCCTCCAAGCTGCTTACCAAACTCGCAGAACTGAGTCTCTGCGCATCCCTCTCCAATTGGATCCTCGACTTCCTCATTCACCGACCACAGTCTGTTCGTATTGGTAGTAATGTGTCAGACTCGATAACAATCAGCACGGGAGCACCTCAAGGCTGAGTGCTCAGCCCCCTGCTGTACTCACTCTATACTCATGACTGCATAGCCGGTCATAGTGCGAACTCCATCATCAAGTTTGCTGATGACACCACTGTTGTGGGACGTATCACTGATGGGGATGAGTCAGAGTATAGAAGAGAGATCGAGCGACTGTCCATATGGTGCCAGCACAATAACTTGGCCCTCAACACCCGCAAAAGCAAGGAACTGATTGTGGACTTTGGAAGGAGTAGGATGGGGACCCACAGTCCTGTTTAAATCAACGGGTCGATGGTTGAAAGGGTCAAGAGCTTCAAATTCCTGGGCATGCACATCTCTGAAGATCTTTCCTAGTTTGAGAACACAGATGCAATTATTAAGAAAGCTCATCAATGCCTCTACTTCCTGACAAGATTATGGAGAGTCGGTCTATCAAGGAGGACTCTCTCTAACTTCTATAGGTGCACAGTAGAGAGCATACTGACCAGTTGCATCGTGGCTTGGTTCGGCAGCGTGAGCGCCCTGGAGAGGAAAATACTTCAAAAAGTAGTAAACACTGCCCAGTCCATCATCGGCTCTGACCTTCCTTCCATCGAGGGCATCTATCACAGTCGCTGCCTCAAAAAGGCTGGCAGCATCATCAAGGACCCACACCATCCTGGCCACACACTCATTTCCCTGCTACCTTCAGGTAGAAGGTACAGGAGCCTGAAGACTGCAACGACCAGGTTCAGGAATAGCTACTTTCCCACAGCCATCAGGCTATTAAACTTGGCTCGGACAAAACTCTGAACATTAATACCCCTTTATCTGTTATTTGCACTTCATCGATTTATTCATTCATGTGTGTATTTACGTATATAATGGTATATGGACACACTGATCTGTTTTGTAGTCAATGCTTACTATGTTCTGTTGTGCTATGCAAAGAAAGAATTTCATTGTCCTGTCAGGGACACATGACAATAAACTCTTTTGACTTTGACTTTGAATTTGAATTTAACTTGTTAATACGACTATTTACTTGTTGTAGTTTTATGGAAATGGAAGACAACAAGTTTTGTAAGAATTAAAGAAGGAACTGCAGATGCTGGAGAATCGAGGGTTACACAAAAAGCTGGAGAAACTCAGCGGGTGCAGCAGCATCTAAGGAGCGAAGGAGATAGGCGACTTTTCGGGTCGAGACCCTTCTTCAGACTGGTCAGGGATCAGGGAATCGAGAGATATAGACAGTGATGTGGAGAGACAAAGAACAATGAATGAAAGATATGCAAAAAAGTATTGATGATAAACGAAACAGGCCATTGTAAACTGTTTGTAGTGTGAAAATGAGAAGCTAGTGCGACTTGGGTGGGGGGGGGGGACATGGAGAAGGAATGTCAGGGCTCGAGGGCTGAGGGAGAGGTGGGGAGGTGGAGGTGGCAGTCTGGGTTAACAGAATTGAGAAAATTCAATGTTTAGACCCAGAGGATGCAGACTCCCCAAGCGGAATATGAGGTGCTGTTCCTCCAACCTGCGGTGTTGCTCACTCTGGCCGTGGAGGAGGCCCAGGACCGAGAGGTCGGATACGGAATGGGAGGGGGAGTTGAAGTGCTGAGCCACCGGGAGGTCGGGTTGGATATTGCGGACCGAGCGGAGGAGTTCGGCGAAACGATCGCCCAGCCTCCGCTTGGTCTCACCGATCAGCTGGCATCTGGAGCAACGGATGCAGTAGATGAGGTTGGTGGAGGTGCAGGTGAACCTCTGTCGGACTTGGAATGACTGCTTGGGTCCCTGAAAGGAGTGGATGGGGGAGGTGAAGGGACAAGTGCAGCATCTCTTGCGGTTGCAAGGGAAAGTGCCCGGGGAAGGGGTGGAGCAGGAGGGAAGGGAAGAATTGACAAGGGAGTTGCGGAGGGAGCGGTCTTTGCGGAAGGCAGACGGGGGGGAGATGGGAAGATGTGCGAGTGGAGGGGTCACGCTGGAGGTGGCGAAACTGGCGGAGGACTATCTGTTGTATGCGCTGGCTGGTGGGGTGAAAGGTGAGGACCAGGGGGACTCGGCCCTTGTTGTGAGTGCGGGAATGGGGAGAGAGGGCAGTGTTGCGGGGTATGGAGGAGACCCTGGTGCGAGCCTCATCTATAGTGGGGGAGGGGAAACCCCGTTCTCTGAAGAACGAGGACATTTGTGATGACCTTGTTTTGTCAGAACGTTTTTGAGTTATTCTGAAGCTGCAACAGCTCAGGCAACACCTGTTGGTAGAGAAGCACAACTCGAGGGCATAGCTTCAGAATAAAAGGATGTAACTTCATGTAGATTGGCTATTGCATGTTAGCCAATCAGAATGCTTAGTAATTATAATTCCGCCTAAATGTATGATTTATAGTGTACGAATTTGCTTACTGTCTTCAGTAGCTGCAGTAGACTGAACATGTGATGTACTGCTTACATGATGATGAACTAGACAATAAAGATGCTTGTGCTTTAACCTGTGTGAGACTAAGGTATTTACATGGTGTCAGAAAATTGTGTCCAACCCTCGTCTGTTAACTGCGATTTATTTTGTTTATCAGTTTTTATTTGTGAGTGATTTTGACAACATGACTACCTCCTGTTGAAAGCCAAGTCCACTTGTGTTTGATTCTGACATAGCCGAGCGCTGGCGAATGTTTGAGCGAGACTATGCTCACTATATCCGCATCGTTCACCGAAACGACCCCGATGATCTGAAGGCATCGCTACTGCTCAATCTAGTGGGTCCGGAAGCAATGGACGCCTTTGAATTCGCTCCAGCACACCTCAACGCTAATGGTCAGGTACTGGTGCCACTGAAACTATCGACAACACGACAGTTCTACTAAGGAAGTTTAGAGAACTGTGCAACCTGCCATCGAACCATATACTTGAGAGAACACGATTTTTCGCCCGACAGCAACAGGCTGATGAACCTGTTGAACGACTTATCAGCCATCTACGACACACGAGTACACGGTGCGGTTCGGTGAGTTGACTAATGAGCTTGTGCATGATAAAATTGTGGGAGGAATGAGCGACCGCAAGCTAAGAGCTGAACTGCTGCCGAACGCTGAACTGACTTTAGATCAAGCCATTCATGCGTGTCGAATGCCAGAAACTGTAGCCCCACTGGTTGACTTTGGCCCCACCAGTCCTCACTAGCAACATAACGTAAATATAGTTAACTACTCTCCGCAGAAATTTTTAAATGCGTCCCGCAAAGATCCAAATATGCATGCCACGAGATGCCCCAACTGCAACTATTTTCACTCTAGGGGGCGCCAGTTCTGCGTTGCCCATGGAAATGTTTGTCACAAATGCAAGAAACGTAACCATTTTGCCACATGGTGTCGATCGCTGTTTCAAGGAGGAAGCAGCCCCTCTTGCCCCAGCCGGCTCCCTCCCTTCTATGGTCATCATTGGCTGCAGACATCTTCGAATGGCACGGGAAACACTACCTTGTTTTAGTGGACTCATACTCCAACTGGTTCGAACTTCACTTCCTACCAACGATCACTTCTGAAATAGTAATCCAAAAGCTGAAAATTCACCTTTCCGTGCATGTGGTACCCGCTCGTCTTCAGACTGACAACGGAACTCAATTCACCAGCCAAAAGTTTAAAGACTATGCTAAACGGTGGAACTTCCAACACGTCACCAGCAGCCCAGAACACCCACAGTCCAATGGACTTGCCGAGCATGCTGTTCGGAGCAGAAAACAACTAATGGAGCGCTCCTATCTAGCTAAATCTGACGTCTACCTAGACCTGCTAAAGCTGCGAAATATTGCAAGGGATAAAGTTCTCGGCTCCCCAGTTCAGCGGCTAATGTCTCGCCGACGCGGCCGCCACTGCCTGTCCCCCAGCAACAGCTACAGCCAAAAGTCCGCTCCCCCGCCACAAAACAAAAGCGTGTGCAGTTTAATGGAGACACGCAGAAACGCTTCCATGACAAGACCAGCAAGCCATTCAAACCACTTATACAAGGACAAATGGTGCAACTGCAAACAGATAAAGGACGTGCTAAACTGGGACACATCCGTGGCCCATCTAAGGAACCACGCTCCTACCAGGTCGAGTGTCCTCTACAGACGCAACCATAAATATCTCCTTCCTGTGAAGGAACGTCGTCCCGCGTCCCAGGGTTCTGTTGCCCCACCGCTCAAGTTTAAACCGACGCCTGCCATTCCAGCACCTGCCGCAACCGGATCCTTTGTGCTTTAACCTGTGTGAGACTAAGGTATTTACACTTTAGAATGGAGATGAGGAGGAATTTCTTTAGTTAGAGGGTGGTGAATCTATGGAATTTATTGCCACGAACAGCTAAGGAGGCCAAGTCATTGAGCATTTTTAACGCAGAGATTGATAAGTTCTTGATTGGTAAGGGGGTCAAAGGTTACGTGGTGAAGATAGGAGAATGGGGTTGAGAGGAAAAGATAGACAAGCAAGGATTGAATGGCGGAGTAGACTCGATGGGCAGAATGGCCTAATGCTGCACCTAGATCTTATGCACTTTATGGACGTTAAGACAGCTTGGTGAGAACAGAATGATACACATACAAGGTATGTGGTTCAGTGCAAGGCCGTCAGCTGTGAATAAGGGGAATCCGTGATGGCAGTGGAAGTTTTGCAGTGGGCACCGCAGACAAATGCCTCTGTCTTCCCCACCAACGCCTAACCCACGGGTGGAGTTCAGAAAAGCACTCTGTCAATGCAGAGGCAGCGAACTGGAGACTTCTCTCACCCATTTTCTTTATTAAACCGACCCCCGTCTCTTCGCTTCACCATTGCACGAGAATTTGAATGTTCATCCATCTGGTCCAGCTGTCTCCCGGCCCATTAAACATTTCAAAGGGTGGGGGAGGGACTAATTTAGGGAAAAGAATAGCTTTGCTGTTGAACCATTTTATAATTCTAAAGCGAGGTAAAAAGGAGAGATATCATGCCGAACTATAGAATTGAAAGAATTAAGCGGAGCTGAACAGTCTATTCATACAATTATGTCAGTAAATATGGGTCGTGGCTCCAGAAATGGTACATTACCAGGTTTATTCCACAAAGACGCATCCATAATTCATGAAAGCTATTGTGAATAAAATACAGTAATGCATCGAAACCCAGTGTGATATTGTACTTATCTTCAGACATTAATTTTTACTATTTTTCTTTAAAAGATAAGAGGGAAAATACATATAACATGAGATTTATGATGAACTATTTCAGGGCAGAAAGCATCCACAGTCAGGATGCACGGTCAGGAAACAAGATCACTGACTTCAGCTGTAATATGATGGACCCTCTTGAATGGAAACGCAAGGAACTGCAGCTGCTGGCATCTTGAGTAAAGTGCTGGAGCAACTCAGCGGGTCAGGCTGCATCTGTGGAAGGAATGGATAAAGGAATGGATAAACGCCGTTTTGGGTCAGGACCCTTCTTCAGGCCCCCTTGAATTTTCTCTTCAAGAATAAGAAAGTGCAATGAAGGCCCAAGGCTTACATTGACGGGACATTATCAACAATAATAAGAAGAATTAAAGAAGAATGAGGCAAAGGGCGAAGTTAGCGCAAGATGTTTGCTTTGAAGTAGTTAGGCAAGGTTGCTCTGTACAATCATCATAACTCTGTAGCCATCCATCTACATCGAAACATCCCCTGATCAACGACAGATTTATTAGTTTACTTCAGTTTAGTTCAGTTTACCTTCGCCTGTTATTGTCATGTGTACCGAGAAGTTTTTGTTTGTGTGCTATCAAGTCAAAGAAAAGACTATACCTGATTACAATCAAGCTGTCCACAGTGCACAGGCAAAGGATAAAGGGTAGAACATTTAGGGCAAGATGAAGTCTGAATTGCAGAATGAGAACACATTCAGGTGGGGCACAGGGTAGAGAGGAAGGGTAAAGGGC
Source organism: Raja brachyura (assembly GCA_963514005.1). The sequence goes on along the minus strand of OY740795.1, from coordinate 23,464,175 downwards.
TGGGAGGGGGGATCTTGTGGGTTAGTTACCTAAAATTGGAAAATTCAATGTTCATACTATTGGGTTGTAAGCTTCCCAAGCGGAAATATGAGGTGGTTATTTGTTGAACCAAGATGAGCGCAGATCATTTGCTGTGTTTCTTGCATTAAATTTCCCACATTAATAGTCCTGCATTTTATCGGGATGCATCAGGGCATGGTTTGGGAACAGACCCATCCAAGACCGCAAGAAATTGCAGAGAATTGTGGAGGCCGCCCAGACCATCACGCCAACCAACCTCCCTTCCATTCCCTCCATTTACACCAAACGCTGCCTAGGCAAGGCCACCAGCATAATCAAGGCTGAATCTCACTCCACTCCCTCGTCTCACCTCTCCCATCAGGCAACAGATACAGAAGTGTGAAAGTGCACAGCTCTAGATTCATGGTACATGTGACAATAAATTAAACTAAACCACGTAAAAGCAAGTTAGGGCATTCTGGAGAGCAGTATATAAATGTAAATTATCTTTTCTGGTAGTTTTACATTTAACCGTGGATTTGGAGATTGCTTGTTTTTTTAAATATCTGCTGAAATCCACATACGTGAGAAGCAAGGGGTGTGAACCGGGTTAATGCCTCCAGCGCCTTCAAAGTCAGCTGCAGGACACAAAGATGACCGGGAGAAGAGAAGGACGTCATTTCTTGGTGCTTACCTGGATCGGGAACCACTCCTGTAGGTCTAGCGCGAGGGCGGACCGGACTTTGGACTTTGATAATGGCACCAAAACATGGCGGCATCTGTGTGTGTAAATATGCAAAAAGTATTTCACTGTGCGGTTGCATACGTGACAAGTAAAGCACCAATGAACCATTGAAATAAATGCAACCACGCCATTCTTTCTAACTGATAGGGCAGGGAGATGTTAATGAAATTAATACATTGATTTTAGGCGTTACTTTATTTAAGCTAATGATGAAGAAAAGTGTGAAACTCTGCTCATCGTTTGTTGAGCTGGAGATCCACCAGCATAACGTGACTTGGCAACTCATCAATATTCCATTGAACATGTTCCCAGGCTAAATTGGCCATTGCTGTAATTGTCTTACAGCAGTCAGTGTGAATAACAAAGTCACAGCCTTTCGAGTCTAAAGACAGCCATGTTCCTTCGGCTGTGAGGTGCTCAACATAATGCATCATTCGTCAAAATAAAATTGGAGTAACTGAAATCTGCCGCAAGTATTTTTTATCCCTTTATGCTCTCCCAATCGTTAAAAATCTCCATTAAGATTTTTTAAAAACTTTCACTTGTGAAAATTGGCGAATGGTCTGAAAGTCCCTTTGAAATTTGTTGGGTAATGCAAGCAGCAAATTGGGGTATTGTTCTGCAAATGGTTTAGTTTCGAGGCACAGTGCAGAAACAGGCCCTTTCGCACACCGAATCCGCGCCGAACACCATTCCCCGTACACTAACACTATCCTACACACGAGGGACAATTTGCAATTTTCACGTATGCCAATGGACCCACAAACCTGCACGTCTTTGGAGTATGGGAGGAAACCGGCGCACCTGGAGGAAACCCATGCAGTCACGGGGAGAACATACAAACACCGCACAGACAGCACCCGTATTCAGAATCAAACCCGGGTTTCTGTCGCCGGAAGGTTGCAACTCTACCACAATGGCATGTGCCGCCTGAGATATGACATATTCTACCCTCTGTACATGAACACCAGGGTTAGTTTTGTGTAACAAAACCCTTTCTTTATCTGTGCACGTGGCCTTTTTAACATGCATTGCATAAAGAAGTCTTCCTGTCATTTGCGGAGACTGTATTTTCTACCCAAGACATAGTGAAAAACCTGTGCTTCGGAGAAAAGGTCTCTCATCCGAAACATGAACCCTACTCCTCTCTGCATTGATGCTGCCCGACCTGCTGGCTATTCTTACTAACCACGGTTTTATTTCAGATTCCCTACAGCTGCAGGATCTCACTTTCTTAAGGCAAGCGTGGTCGAGTGGTTTCCTCACTGAACCTTTTTCCTCCAATTTAAACATCCAGAAAATATTACTTGCAAAAAACAAAATATAGACACATAGAACTCAATCTCAATTCTTGCAATTGAAGGAGTGCAGCGTAGGTTTACAAGATTAATTCCCGGGATGGCGGGACTGTCATATGCTGAGAGATTGGAGCAGCTGGGCTTGTATACTCTGGAGTTTAGAAGGATGAGAGGGGATCTTATTGAAACATATAAGATTATTAAAGGTTTGGACAAGCTAGAGGCAGGAAACATGTTCCTGATGTTGGGAGAGTCTAGAACAAGGGGCCACAGTTTAAGAATAAGGGGTTAGCCATTTAGAACGAAGACGAGGAAACACTTTTTCTCACAGAGAGTTGTGAGTCTGTGGAATTCTCTGCCTCAGAGGGTGGTGGAGGCCGGTTCTCTGGATACTTTCAAGAGAGAGCTCGATAGGGCTCTTAAAGATAGCGGAGTCAGGGGATATGGGAAGAAGGCAGGAACAGGGTACTGATTGGGGATGATCAGCCATGATCACATTGAATGGTGTGCACTCCTGCACCTGTTGTCGATTGTCTACTCTGATTTTGATCATAATTATTAGAACGCACAATAAGTGGATTCTATTTTCACATTATATAATATTCTTATACCGGTCGACCACTGAACTTCTGGTAATTCCCAGTGGTTCGGCACCTCCTTTAAACCAGACAAAACTACGAGAGTGCATTTGAAATCCGCCCTGGAAGTCACACCCAAAAATGTGGCACTTGGGTTGGGAGAGGCGGCCGATCTCAACTTCATCGGGACTTCCGCAGCTGAGTGGAGGATCAAATTTGCGCCCTGCAGCCAGGGCTTAGGAACCACGGCCAGTCCGGAGCCGGTAAATCCGTTCCCACGGCCGACTTTGCAGGCCGGTATCTCAGCTCCTCGGTTCCTCGGCTGCTGAGGCGGACACTTTCGGTACCGTTGGACCCCTCTCGGATTCTGTTGATCCATGAAAATGGTTAATCCAGAAAGGCTCTGGTATCAAGGATACTGGGCAATCAGCGGTGGGCCTCAATTTCCTTATAGCATAAGAGCAGACCATTTGTTGCAAGTCTACAGTATTTCCCCATTCAATTCACTTTCATATATTCTCTCACACCTGTCCATTAACTGCTTCCTGATGCTCCAACACCCAGCTACATCAGGGCAGTGGACAACTAGCACAGCAATCAAGCCACCTTTGGGATATGAATGTCCGGGGAAAGTGTACAGATAACGGCAAGACAATTAACAGCATTAACGGGCAGAGGAATCTTGGGGCCCAGGTTCATAGCTCCCTGGACGTGGCAACACAAATATGCAGAGTGGTCTATCCAACCTCTCGCTAATCCAGGCAGCATTCTGATAAACCTTCACTGCACTCTCTCCAAAGCTTCCACATCTTTCCTGTAATGGGGCATGAGATCTATGTTTCTCACTGAGTTAAAGGGATACGGGGAATATTCTGTCAGAGGCAGTGAATGCCATGTGAGTAGTCCTGTGTATATGTTTGTAGAAATACTGGGATGCTGTTGATAAGAAAGCCTGATGATGTAGCTACAATGTAGCACTTACTGAATCGCTCAGTCAATAGACAATAGACAACAGACAATAGGTGCAGGAGTAGGCCATTTGGCCCTTCGAGCCAGCACCGCCATTCAATGTGATGATGGCTGATCATCCCCAATCAGTACCCCGTTCCTGCCTTTTCCCCATATCCCTTGACTCCGCTATCTTTTAGAGCCCTATCCAGCTCTCTCTTTAAAGCATCTGAAGATAGCACATTTATTTTGACCAATATTTTCTCCCCTTCAAATAAACGTATACCTCTTTTCATGTGTATAAACTGGCACTTGCCATCTTTTTTTAAAAACATTACAGTGCCCAAAAGCTTTCAGTGCCAGCCAACTGCACCATTCCTCTGGTGCATATAGAGCTGGGTTTGTGAGGAGGCGGTAAAACAGAAGCAGACTCACTTCTGCTTCCAACAGTGGGCACAAAAATTGTGTTGGGAGGGCAGGGTGCCAATGAGTCAGGAACAGAGGCCAAGCTTGCTGCCAACTCGTTACTTGGCCTCTCCTCAGATCATTGAAGGAATTGATCTCAGCTTTCATTGTCCTCCAGTCTTTGGACTGTTCTGCGTTGCTTCCTGAACTAATCTCTCACAACAGAGCATTGCGCTGGCGAGTAGCTTAGTTTAGTAGAGTTTAGCTTAGTTTAGTTTCGATTAGTTTAGTTTAGTTTAGTTTAGAGATACAGCACAGAAACAGGTCCTTCGGCCCACTGACCAGCGATCCCCGCACATTAACACTATCTTACACACACTAGGGGCAATTTACATTTATACCAAGCCAATTAACCTATAAACCTGTACGTCTTTTGAGTGTGAGAGTAAACCGAAGAACTCGGAGAAAACCCAAGCGGTCACGAGAAGAAAATACTAACTCCATACAGACAGCACCCGTTGTCAGGATCGAACCCAGGTCCCTGGCGCTGTAAAGCAACAACTCTACCCCTGCACCACCGCGCCGCATCTTGCTCTTACGACGGAGTTGCTGTGTTTGCCCAAGAAATTATCTTTACCTTTGGTTTGAGATCTCGCCAAGGAAGTTACATGTTAATCTTCCACAAAACCAATATACTTCAGATGTGCGGTATTTAAACTAAAAGTGGAAAACACTGGAACTACTGCAGCAGCTGCTTTGGAGACAGAAACAAAATTAACCTTTCATCAAATTGTTTTGATTTACCATTGAAATATATTTGCATATCACCAATGCAGCTTCTGCAATGAACCACCAGTGTTATAAATCTTAATTATTTCACTGAAGTGTAGATTTTAAAATACATTTAAAAATATATTTTAGAATAATACATTGGTAAGTTTGATTAATAAGCTGAAAATGGGGATTTTCAATCAAAATGTCAATTGCAGCATCAATCACTTGTGAGTAGCCTGATTTTAAACAACCAAAATCAGTCTAAAATGAATTATGCAGAATAGTTTCTTGTTGGGTTTGGCTGTTGCGGTGAATCCCAGACGTACGCTAGAACATAGGACAGTACAGCACAGGAACAGGCCCTTCGGCCCACAACGTGCATGCGATCATTATGGCAAGATTAAAAAAACTATTAGTACTAAAGTAGACACAAGGAACTGTGGATGCTGATTTACAAAACAAATGTCACAAAGTGCTGGAGTAACTCAACGGGTCAGGCATCATCTCTAGAGAACACAGACAGGGTTAAAATGTATCCCGTTTACATTTTGAGCTTTGCTCAAAGTCCCATAATCAAGAGCAGAGTTGCACAGCAATTAGAACTGCTCCCTCACAGCTCCAATGAAACCTCCGCTGTTGACCTGATTATCCCAGCGGAAACGTGGCCAATTTGTGGATGAATCTTGCTCCAAACTTCCTATTTTTAAAAGTAATATAAACACTAGCAGCAATATTCATTGTGCCGATCACAATTCCTAAATTGAAATTTGAATCAATTGAGATCGTAATCCAAAATCTTTGCCAAGTTTATTGTCACATGCACTGTTACAATGAAATACTGGTACAGGTCCACCACCGATCTTCCGGCATCCTTGGCTCCAGAGCCTCTCTGGATTATTCATTTTTCCAGACCAACAGAGGTCATGGCTTCTGAGATACAGACATGGTAAATGAATGATCCACCTAGGCTGCTGTGGGACCAAGGTTCGCCTCGGAAGCCGGCTATAGGAGCGAATCTGCCGGTGATCCAGAGCCCCGGCCCGCCGATAGGAAGTCCAGATGGGGTCGCGATCGGCCACCTCACCCGGCCGAGATGCCACATTTTCGGGAGGGCTTCCAGGGATGGATTTCAAGTGCGCTCTCATAATTCTTTCCGGATTAAAGGAGGTGCCGGACCACCAGTTGCCGGAAAGTCGGTGGTGGACCTGTACAATGAAAATCTTGCTTGCAGCAGCATCACAGATCTCAGAGAATATACAAAAACATAAATTCTAAATAAAGAGGATTGCAAAAGTAGACACAAGGAACTGCGGATTTGTTTTTACACAAAAAAGACACAATATGCTGGAGTAACTCAGCGGGTCAAGTAGCATCTCTGGAGAACATGGATAGACGACAATTCATGTGGTGACCCTTTTTCAGATTGAAGAAGGATCCTGACCATAAACATTGCCGATCCGTGTTCTCCTGACATGCAGCTTGACCCACTGAGTTACTCCAACACTTTGTGTCTACAATTGCAGTTGTATTTGTTTCCAATAATTCTTTAAAACTCAATGTTGTTTTACTCCTAGAACACCTAGATAAGATGCTATTTTATGCACAAAGGATGTGCAACTTTTGGTTACAACCTACTGACGAGTTTGTAATTATTTTAGTAACTGCACATTTTAATAATTTTAAATGCTTAAAATAACACTGTTACATCAATGTGAATAATAGCCCAATTTCTAAAAGATAAACAGCATGTGCAGAGAGAGTGGACTTGCAGTAGAGTTGCAGGTATGGAGACACAGTGGGGAATGTTTCTTTGGGTAGTGGACTCCTCCTGCTTTTCTAAAAGTAATTGGGTGGTGGAGGCAGTGTGATTTACGAAGATCAATAGGAGATAAGTCAAACAGTTTAATTTCCCCTGCCTGGCCTGCTACTTAATGTGCTTTTGTGCTCAGGCTATTTTGTCTGGAAGCTTAACCTTTTGAATAAATTTGGATGTATGCTATAATTACCTGCTGCGACTGTGTCATTTATAAAGACTATACTGCACGATCAGGACATGTTTTTCTCCAGTAATGGAGACCAAAGACTTCCAAGCAACTTACTTTCCTATGCAGGATATGTCCCCCTATTAATACATCATTTAGTTTCGTTTAGCTTAGAGATAGAGTGTGCAAACAGGCCCTTCGGCACACTGTGTCCACGCTGATCCTCGATCACCCCTTCACTAGTTCTACCTCCTACACACGAGGGGCTTTAGTTTCTAGTTTTAGAGTCAGGCCCACCGAGTTTGGGCCGACCAGCGGGTCCCCGTAAAACAGTACACTAACGCTGTCCTACACAGCAGGGGCAATTTGACAATCTTTACCGAGGCCAGTTAACCTACGAACCTTCTCGAGTTTGGAATGTGGGAAGAAACCAGGGCACCTGGAGAAAGCCCACATGGTCACAGGGAGAATGTACAAACTACGAACAGATAGCACACATAGTCAGGATCAACCAGGGGAGGCAATTTACAGAGGCCAATGAACCTGCAAGCCTGCACGTCGTTGGATTGTGGGAGGAAACTAGAGCACCTACGGTCACAGGGAAAACGCACAAATTCTGAACAGATTCTAACAAACTCTACCACTGCGCTACCTTGCCAACCTAGACGAGTGAATAAAGAATTGGCTCACTGACAGCCTTTTTACAGAACAGGGCTGGTATGATGGGTTGAATGATTTGCCTCACTGCTATACATTTCTAAGGAGAAATTTCTGCTGTGTGTTGGCCTGCTTACTGATGAAGCCAAACACCAGCTGTAGACCAAAATTGATTTGTTTTAATTTTGCTTGTTTGCTGCAAATAATTACAATGGATACTTTCACTCCCCTGCTTCTATTCTTTTGGGGTTTTGGTAAATTGCATTATGAGATAAGGGGGTTGGAGGATATTTGGAAGTAATAGGGTGAATGTAAACACATTCTGCAACCATAGCAACACCAATGATTAGAACAGGAAGAGCCCATTAACCCAGCAAGTCTTTCTCTCATCCATTTGGTTTCTCGCCTACTTGGATGAAAGTAGAAGTAGGAGTGGATGAGGAATAATTTATTTTGTTCCCTGGACCAAAGTTAATGTGCTCTTTGTTGCAAATAATGCAAGGCAATAAATCTTCTGTAAAAAGATTCAAAGTGCTGGAGTAACCCAGCAGGTCAGGCAGAATCTCTGGAGGACATGGATAGGCAGCGATTTGGGCATTCTCCCAAGATGCTACCTGACCAGCTGACGCACTCCAGTGCTTTTCTATGTACCAGCTCTTGCAGTTTCTTGCGTCTACAATAAAATCTCCTGCTCCTATTACTCAAAACCTTTTCAATGCTTAAATGTATCTTTTGAAGATTTTTCCTTCCCGATTAAGCAACGGTTAGTTTTTAAATCATAGCAGCATCTGTGGAAATAACTTGACATTTTGGGTCAAGACCATCAGGACCACAAGGTTTTGACTGGAAACGTTCAGAGATGCTGGTAGGCCCTTTGAATTGTTCCAGCATTCTGTTAGAGTCATAGAGTCATAGAGTTATACAGTGGGGTGGAAACAGGCCCTTTGGACCAACCTGCCCACACCGACCAACATGTCCCATCTACACTAGTCCCACCTGCCTGCGTTTGGCTCATATCCCTCTAAACCTGTCCTATCCATCTTGTTACAGATTCCAGCAATGGTGTCTTGTCTTAAAAAGACTCAATCATTTATTTTTCAAATCCTTCCACAATCCAACCAAGTTCTGTAACTTTCTCCAACCATATAACCCTTCCTGTTGTCTGGCACCTGATGTGAAGTATAGATGTTGGGAGGTCATGTTACAATTGTACAAGACATTGGTGAGGCCACTATGTTAGAGTATTATGTTCAGTTTCAGTCCGCTGTTATACTATAGATATTGTTAAGCTGAAAGGGTGCTGAAATATTTTTCAAGGATGTTGCCAGGACCCGAGGCCTGAGCTATAGTGAGAGGTTGAGGCGGTTAGGACTTTATTCCTTGGAGCACAGGAGTAAGTGGGGTGATCGTTTCATGGAGTATAAGATCATGAGAGGAATAGATCGGGTAAATGCGCAGTCTTTTGCCCAGAGAAGGGGAATCGAAAACCAGAGGAAATGGTGAGGGAGAAAAGCTTCAATAGGAACCCGAGGTGCAACTTTTTTACACAAAGTGTGGTAGGTGTATGGAACAAGCTGCTAGAGGAGGTATTTGAGGGAGGTACTATCACAATGTTTAAGGAACATTTAGATAGATACATGAATAGGATAGTTTTAGAGGGTTATGGGCCAAACACAGGCAGGTGGGTCAAGTGTAGATGGGGTATGTTTGTTTGGCATGGGCAAGTTGGGCTAAAGAGCTTGTTTTAACATGTATGAGTCTTTGACCTCCCATTCATCCCCAAACACAGTTGCTTTCAGCCGCTACAGCAATGGGATCTGACATTACCTGCCCTAACTTCCCCCTCTTTCTCCTCATCTTCTTTCCTTTCCAAAACTCCCTAAAACTCAGGCATTTGGGCCATGTTTATGTCATATGCCTCAATATCTCCAAACATGGCAAAGCAAAAAAATCACTATAGCAATCCTACGAAACTTCTTGGAACTATTTCTATTAAAGCTGCTGGATAAATGTGAGTTGTTATTATGTCATTATAGTAGCACAGATGAAGGCCATTCGGCCCATTATGTCAAACCTGGTCCTTTGCTGCAGTTAACTGCTGAGACTCATTGTTCTCCCAATTATTTTGTCCCTTTTCAAATGTTTCCTTCCAAAATTTATGATCTTCCCTTTTCAAGGTTTTGTGGATTCTATTGTGATAAAACTATCCATGAATTATCAATCTTCTGTAGCAAATTGATTCCTCAAAATGTTTCCACTAGCCTCTGGTGACAGGCCTGTGACTTAGGCACACAGTTAAAAATTCACCAACCAATAATTCTGTTCATAATTCCCCAACACATGATCAATCTCCACTGTTCGAATGAAATAAAGACCCAATTTCTGTAGATATTCCACATACATCTCCATAATACAGAATGAGAATAGTGACACTGATAGACAAGGTGGCATAGAAGCTAAATCTGCCTAATGGGCCTGTCCCACTTAGGCAATTTTTCAAGCGACTGCCGGCAACTGTCAAGTTGGCAGCAGTCGCCTGAAAAACCGGCAACTGGAACGGCGACTGTCAGAGTGGAACACACACACACACACACACACACACACACACACACATCGCTTCCGTCATCAGCTTGTTATGCAGACGGGGGACAGAGCAAGTGGGGAGAGTGCTGTCTGAGTGAAATTCACATGGTGCAAAGCCAAGGTGATACCGCGATGAACAGGAAGGTTGGCGCTGTAATTAAGACGGCTAAAGCACAGTGTACGGTAAGTCCTTTAAAAGAGGGTCGGGGGGGGGGGGGGAGAGGGGGGGAGAGTGGGGAGAGGGGGGAGAAAGAGGGAGAAGGAGGGAGAAGGAGGGAGAAGGAGTGGAGACACCTTTTAAGAAGCCAGAGATACACGTCTGTGAAGCTCGGCGGACATTAACATTACCGGTTGGTTATCCTTGGTTCTGAAACCTACTGCTTACGTTTTTTTTTCCCAATGAGCCAATGAAATTTCACCGGTCAGCACCGGCTGCAACCTCCGAGAACCTTCGACCTCCTGGCAACCCACCAGGACCTCCTGGTGACCCACCTACGGCACGAGAATTCTCGCTGCTCTCCATGGCGGCTTCATTCTAGTCGCCGCTAATTTTTCAACATGTTGAAAAATATGCGGCGACCATAATGAGGCCCCAGAATGCGGGAACTCCTCATGACCGTGAAGGCGACTCCCCGGCAACCACCCGCAAACATGTGCCGACCATGGAGCGACTGCATAGTCTCCTGCAGTCGCCGAAAAAGTTGCCTAAGTGGGACAGGCCCATTAGTGTCTTTTAAATCGTATCATTGTCCCTGCTTTTACAACTTCCTCTGGCAGCTCATTCCATCGACACACCGCCAACTGAGTTTAAAAAAATTGCCCCTAAGGTACTTTTTAAATCTTTACCCTCACACTTCAAACCTATGCCCTCTCCCCTACTGCCCTTTCTACTGCCAACAATGGACCATTGTGGGCTCCACCTTTACTTGATCATCGTTGTTGGCTTTGTTTGTTCTTTTTATACCTTTCATTCATTTGTTCTTTATACCTTTACATACCTCTAGTTTCCCTCTGACTCATTCTAAAGAAAGGGTCTTGACCTAAAACGTTACCTATTCCGTTTCTCCAGTGATGCTGTCTGACCTATTGAGTTATTCCAGCATTCCAGAAAAGGCTGTTGTTATTCGTTTTATCTATTCCTCTCATGATTTTGTAAAACTCTAGAAGATTTGTCTGTCTGCTTTGTATTATGTAAACTGAACTTTTTAGTTGTTGTTTATCATGCGTTTTACAGAGTGCTATGTTCACATATCTGTTGTGCTGCTGCAAGTAAGAATCTCATCGTTCCATATTTGGAACATGTGATAATAAAAAACTCTTGAATCTTGAAGAACATCTCTCAGCCTTCTCTGCTTCAGCCTTGATTTTTTCGATTGAACGATACAGCACAGAAACAGTCCCTACTACCCACCGAGTCCACACATTGTTATGAAGTAAGTAACTTGTCAGGCTATTGTAGAAGATTCTCTTCTCTTCTTTACATTCCAATTATATTCATTTAGCTGATACAATTATGAATTTTTACAGACAGTTGGGCAGATATATGGGTAGGAGGAGTTTAGAGGGCGAGGGTTCAAATGGAACAAGCCCTGGACGTCAATTTGGTCAACATGGACAGGATGGGCCAAAGGACCTGTTTCCATGTTGTATCCCTCGATGATTAGAGTCATAGAGTCATAGAGTGATACAGTGTGGAGACAGGTCCTTCGGCCGAACTTACCCACACCGGCCAACATGTCCCAGCTACACCAGTCTCGCCTGCCTGCGCTTGGTCCATATCCCTCCAAACCTGTCCTATCCATGTAGCTGTCCAACTGCTTCTTGAACAATGGGATAGTCTCAACTACCTCCTCTGGCAGTTTGTTCCATACGCCCACCACCCTTTGTGTGAAAAAGTTACCCCTTAGATCCCTACTAAATCTTTTCCCCTTCACTTTGAACCTATGTCCTCTGGTCCTCGATTCCCCTACTCTGCGCAAGAGACTCTGTGCATCTACCCGATCTATTCCTCTCAAGATATACCATTGTAACATTGGAACCTGGCTCGCTGGATCAGTAGCTGAGACTTCTAGATTATAAGCCCAGCAAGTTAACTTCGATGCATCTCACAACACTAGTTCTGTGATTTCTGGACCTGACATGGTCTTTATAAGTTCATAAGTCATAATACCCAATGACTTGGCCTCCACCGCTGTCGGCAGCAATGAGTTCCACAGACTCACCACACTCTCGCTAAAGAAATTCATATCATCTGCTTCCTAAAGATATGTCCTTTTATTCTGAGGCTCTGCCCTCTGGTCCTAAACTCTCCCACTAGTGGAAACATCCTCTCCGAATCCACTCGATCCAGGCCTTTCAGTATTCGGCAAGTTTCAATGAGGTCCCCCCCCCCCCCCCCCCCATCCTTCTAAGCTCACCACAGATGCTACCCTGAACCACTCAATGTGCCGTAGTTTGTTTTGCGGATTGAAGGGCGGCATTGAAGATTGGTTTTGTAATGTTATAACCATTTTCCAATAAATCGCTCCTTCTGGCATGGGAGATCATCCCTTGAATGCAAGCGTTCACTGCAGAAAAGGACGTTTGCTTGTTTAGAGTCCATCACTGTCCGCAATAGAAGACAAAGGCCCCGATTTGCATTAAGTGAGTGTGGGTCAGAGAAGATTTTGTAAAGTGGGCTAATGGACCAGAAAAACAGAAGATACAACAGATAATGACAACACTGAGGAAGGTTTATTGGACTGAATAAAACAAATGACAAATTGTTCCATCATGACCTGATATCCTTTAGCACAATTGTTAATTCACTCTTGCATCAAGCCTCAACATCATCTTGTCAACTTGCTCATAATCAATTGTTGGTAGGAGGCACATTGTTACACACTGGGATTTATCATGAAACTGGAAAACACAGATTATTGGAGCAGAGAAATGTTTGTGTGGGTTTGCATGTATGAGGTAGAATTTTAGAATTCATGAGCCGCCTTCTCATGTTCATAAATTAATGGAGCAGAATTAGGCCATTCAGCCCATCAAGTCTACTCCGCCATTCACTCATGGTTGATGTATCTTTCCCTCTCAACCCCATTCTCCTGCCTTCTCCCCATAATCCCTGACACCCTTACCAATTAAGAATCTGTTAACCTCCGCCTTAAAAATAACCATTGATTCCTTCCACAGCCGTCTGTGGCAATGAAGTCCACAGATTCACCACCCTCTGACTAAAGAAATTCCTCCTCATTTCCTTTCTGAAATGTCAATCTTTTAGTCTGAGGCTGTGGCCTCTGGTCCTAGACTCTCCCACTAGTGGCAACATCCTCTCCACATCCACTCTATCCTGGCCTTTTACTATTCAGTTAGTTTCAATGAGTTCCTTCTTAACTCCTGCGAGTACAGACCCAGTGCCGTCAAAAGCTCATCTTCTGATGCCTACTTAGATCTAAGGCATTGCTCCCATCTTCACTATGGAAATCATGTGATATCACGGACATTCACAGAAGGGTCTCAACCTGAAATGTCGCCCATTCCTTTTCTCCAGAGATGCTGCCTGTCCAGCTGAGTTACTCTGCCTGCCTATCTATGGGACATCATGATCTTTTTACGCACTGATGAGGACCTCCAGCTGCAATGTTGCAGGAAAGCATAAAACCACAAGTCTATTCTATTTTCTATATCCTTACCAAACAGAGGTGTTGTATTTAATTGTTCTGCTGTTGCATTTTATGTATTTTTAATTTCATTTCGGAGTCACGTGAGTGACTTCGTGAAGAGCCCGCCGGCGCGCATGCTCGACATATCGTCGTATCGCGTTGCTGCGACGGCTGACGGAGGAGCGTGCTCCTCGCCAGCCCTTCATAAGGGAACCACGCAGGTAAGTATGCTACCTTAAGTTGGTGGTTCTTGTTGTGTTTGCTTCACAGCAAGAACATGGATGGGAGTCTAAGAGGCCGGAGTTCGAGGAGAAGTCGCCGGCCAGCAGTTCCGGAGCGAGAGTTGTCGGGGGTACCTGCAACGCAGACCGGAACGAGGGCGGAGATGTCGGTGAGCTCTGTATTTTCAGGTCCGGACCCGCCCGCACACCACAGCTCGGAGGAGTCCGACGAGGAGGAGTGTGGTGTGCCGCCAGAGCAGGACGACCCTGCCATGGCAGCCAGGTCGTCAGCAGGCTTGCTGACGGCTTCGAGCAGAAGGGTCCGTGCGGCTGCACGGCCCGTTTCACGCAGCCCTCTGAGAAGGGGAAGGGCAGGAGCCCAGCAGCCTAACCCTGTCGGGGCTAAGGCTCTGCCTGCCGCCAAGGAGCGGTCAGGTTCCAGGACGGGACCCGGGGCAGCTGTGAGGTCCAGCCGTTGCCCCCCAACTTTCGACGCCGGGACGAGTCAGTTGGGGGTCCCGTCACGGTCGCCGAGCCCCCCATGGATGGGTGGGCGAGACCATGCGTCGGCAAGGTCCACGATGTGGGCAGCTGGCAAGCCTGCACGGGCCCAAGGTATCCAGGCTTCGGCTGGTGCCGACACCATGCCGCATCTGTCCATAGAGGCAACGGCTTCCGCTCCCGCTAAACGGAGGCGGTTGAACACGCCCGTGCAGGAATCGCGCAGTTTCGCCTCGGCGGCTGTCGACGACAACTACCGGCACCGGCAGGGCCTCGACGGGGTGCGGGCCGATGACAGGAGCCCCGGCCAATTTTCAGAGCCGGAGGACTCCGACCACCTGAGTGTTCAGGGTGAAGGGCGTATTGACCGGATGGAGCGGCTGCTGGAGCTTCTCCTACAAGGTCAACAACAACAGGCATCCAGCAGCGACAGGCACAGGGCTTCATCACCAGCTTCGTACACCAGCCTGGAGCAGCAGGACGAGGAGGCCGTGGTTGACCCCATCCCACCCCCGCCTGAATTACCGGCGGAGGACCTCCTCGATGTGGCTACCAAATTTGCAGCCCCTCATTCGTTGGGGCTTCCCATCAATACGAAGTTGGCAGCCACAGTGGACTTCCTAAATAATCACCAGCTTCAGGAGGAAGTCCTACTACAAGCCATGAGCCGTCACAAGGCTCCATCAAACTGCAATTCCCTCAACGTGCCTGTGGTCAATACGCCAATATGGGGCAACATCAGTGCGGCTATCCGTCAGCAGGAGCTGAAAATTCAGCGGATCCTGAAACTCCTCATGGCCGGGATTACTGCCTTTGTGCGGTCGGTCGACGGAGAGGAGCTTAATTTGGACCAGGAGGATGCTCTGGCGCTTCTGTGCGCTACTCAAAACGAAATAAACGGCTTTCGCAAAAACAGCATCCGCCCAGCGCTCAACCCTAAGTTTGCAGGGTTGTGCAAACCACCGCCGGCGCCGCCGCCCCGTTAGCTCTTTGGCGAAGACCTCTCCAAAAGGGTCAGAGAGCTGGATGAACAAGCCAAGACCGTGGGGCTCATGCGCTCTCACAGTGCCCCCACGCCATCAAGCTCGAAAGCCCCACTTGGCCGTTCACGAGGGTCTGTCAGCACTTCCACCAGGAATTACCCTCCAGCTCCAAACCGTTATCAGCCACCCCAACCCCAGGGGTCTTTTTTAGGACAGGCTCGGCAGAAGCCGAGGTGAAAAATGAGGACGCCACGACCTCAAACCAACCCAGCACCTCCACGACCACCCACTCGTGTCAGGGACCGCCGGTAACCACAGAGGTGAGGCGATCTGGTTCTCTTTTTTCTCTTTGTTTAACTCCACATGTTGGTGGGCGTTTGCGGTTGTTTGCGGGTGCATGGGGTGACATTACCAGCGATGAGTATGTGTTACGGAATATTCAGGGCCATAGTATTGAGTTTATTAATGGGGACATCCCTCCACCTCAGCATAGACCGGGTCGTACTTTCAAACTAACGGCTGCGGAACAGTCAGTAGGCTATAAGGAAATTTTAAGGTTGGAACAGAAAGGGGTCATAGAGAGAACGGTTCATGAGCCCGTTGAATTTGTTTCCAATATTTTTACTAGACCTAAGAAGGATGGAGGCTGTAGAGTCATTATTGATCTAACCACTCTGAATAACTTTGTAACATATACTCATTTTAAAATGGACACGTTTGAAACGGCCAAATCATTGATTTCACAAGGGTGCTTTATGGCATGCATTGATTTACAGGATGCGTACTATACCGTACCTATGAAAAAATATTACAGAAGGTTCTTAAAATTTATCTGGATGGATCAGCTGTGGCAATATAGGGCGTTGCCTAATGGGCTCACCACAGCCCCTCGCTTATTTACTAAATTGGTGAAGCCAATTATGGCTTATTTAAGACAAAGACATCATATTGTTATGGCCTATTTAGATGATATTTTAATTGTCGGCCACACCTTGGAATTAGCACAACAAGGGGTGGCAGCTGCGGTCAATTTGTTCCAACAGCTTGGGTTCATTGTTCATCCAGAAAAATCTAAGTTCTGCCCCACCCAGGTAATTAATTATCTGGGGTTCCAGGTGAATTCCATTAGCATGAGAGTCACCATACCAATTAACAAAATTGAGGAGGTAACACAGGTGTGTACAGACTTGATTAATACTCGTATACCATCGATTCGTCACACAGCTACTGTCATTGGCAAGATTGTGGCTTTGTTTCTGGCAGCCCGGTATGGACCTCTGCATTATCAAAACTTGCAGAGAGCCAAGATCGCTGCGTTGCGACGGCATGCTGGTCATTATGATCGATCAATGCGGCTGCCGCCTGCAGCATTGGATGAATTACGATGGTGGGTTTGCCACATTAGTAAATCGTTCAAAACTATTATTGAGGCGAAACCGATGATATACTTACAAACTGATGCGAGCTCTGATGGCTGGGGAGCTACGAATCAATTCTCTAGTTGTGGGGGCCTATGGGATACCCTTGAGAATACGATGTTGGTATCACAAGGGATCAACTATTTGGAGCTGCTTGCAGCGTTTCACGGACTTCGTGCATATTGTTCCAAGATCATTGGAGCACATGTCCGGCTCCAAATAGACAATACCACAGCGGTGGCATATTTAAACCACATGGGCGGTACCAGGTCAGTTTCATGTGATAAATTGGCTAATTCAATTTGGCTCTGGTGTGTCAAGAGAGACATTTGGATTTCAGCTACCTATTTGCCAGGTGAGCTTAATATTGTGGCGGACGCCAGGTCACGCAAGTTCAATGATAATATTGAATGGATGTTACATCCTGAAATTTTTGCAAAAATCACAGCCAAATTTGGGAAACCGGACATTGACCTTTTTGCGTCCCGGTTGAACCATCAGGTACCAACCTACGTCGCGTGGGAACCAGATCCTGGGGCTATAGCGTTAGATGCATTCTCGCTAGACTGGGGGAATTGCTTTTTCTATGCATTCCCCCCGTTTTGCCTCATCAGTCGGGTATTACGCAAAATTCAGATGGACGGTGCCAAGGGCATCCTTATCATACCCGACTGGCCTACACAGCCATGGTATCCGATGGTCTTTGACACGCTCAGTGAACCTTGGGTCCGTTTGCAGGGTAGCCCAGAATTAGTTACTCACCCTGTTTCAGGGGAGCCACATCCCTGCCATGGCTATTTAAATTTGTTGGCTTGCAGATTCTGAATCGGCCTTTACAACAATACGGCCTTTCTACCCGGACCATGGATACCATTGCGGCGTCGTGCCGAGAGTCTACAAGGCGAAGATACCGCTCTCACATCAGGAAGTGGGAAGCCTTCTGCAGCCGCTCTCGCATCACGTACGATGCCGTGACTATAACCGACGTCCTGGAATTCCTCGCGGGGTTGCACCATGATGAACACTTAAGCTACAGTGCCATCAACAGCGCCAGGAGCGCTCTATCATTCTACCTCAACATTGAGGTGGGATCCAACAGGCTAGTGTCCAGGCTCATGCGGGGTATTTTCAATACGAATCCGCCTACACCACGTTACAATATCACCTGGGATGTCAGGGACGTTTTAACTCTGCTCAGGACGTGGTCCCCCATGGAAGGGCTCCAGCTGGACAAACTCACCATGAAGCTGGTGATGTTACTAGCGCTGACTTCAGCACAGAGGGTACAGACACTCCACAAACTACGTGTCGACAGAATGATGTCTACCCCCACAGAAGTAGTTTTCTTTGTTGACGAGCTACTGAAGCAACACAGACCTGGGTGCACAGGGCTGCAGCTGAAGTTCCCGGCATACCCCGCCGATGCTAGGCTATGCTTAGCCTCCCATATCCGTTACTACGTCAAGGTGACGGCAAGCATCAGAGGAATGGAGAGATACCTGCTTGTCACTCATAAGAGACCTCACCATCGAGTGACAACACAGACGATATCCAGGTGGCTTCGAGTCGTCTTGGGTAAGTCAGGTATCGACACTAATGTGTTCAAATCTCATTCCACCAGGGCTGCATCGACGTCGGCGGCGAGGGTCATGGAGGTGCCCATGGACCATATTCTCGCCACAGCAGGATGGGCTAATGAGACGGTGTTCCAGCGGTTCTACAACCGGCCCGTTGCTGCGCCTCTACAGTTCGCAGAAGCCGTGCTAGATGCGGGGCAAGAACGTGGAGATGTCCCCGAATGAGGGGTTTTGATTTGTTTGTTAATAAATATGCTTTGTTTTGCAGTATGGACTAGTCAGCAAGTTATTCCTCCCATCCATCCCTGGTAGTGGTGTGACAGCATGGACGTGGTCCAGGGCGTGTCATCACAGAAGCTTTGAAGTCTTCACGAAGTCACTCACGTGACTCCGAAATGAAATAGTAAGATTGAACGAGAACTTACCAGTTCGAAGGTTGATCATTATTTCATGAGGAGTCGAAGTGAGGGATTTCGTGCCCTCCTCGCCCAACCCTCAATCACCTTCAGCTGGTAATCTTAGTCGTTTCATTCTTACTATGTGAAGTCATTTCTTGATTGGTTTCTGTGATTCCACGCCGCTACTTTGAAGTATGTCGAGCATGCGCGCCGGCGGGCTCTTCACGAAATCCCTCACTTCAACTCCTCATGAAATAATGATCAACCTTCGAACTGGTAAGTTCTCGTTCAATCTTACTATTCCTTTCAACAAAAACAAAATGTATCCCACTACCACATTTTCACCTATTGTACAAGCAGTCCTTTCTTTCAACAGACTTAAAAATTGGATTAGGTGGGCGATTTATTTAAAGTTAAGCCCCTTTGGCACTGATTTAAATGTGCTGCATCTTTGCCTGCTCTTCTGTCATCCTTTAGTGGCTTCATTTGGTCCAATGAATAATTAACTAAGGCTTCTATTTTGGTATGATTTGCATAATTTGACTACACTCCTTCTCGGCCTTGTTCCAAATTAACGGTTGAAAAGAAGTGGCCTTGGATATGAACTTGGAAGAAAACAACTTTACAGATTTGCCCTTTTAACTCTTACCTCTTCAACTCTTTCACTCTTGTCCTCTCCTCAGCTAGCGTGCGGTCCTGGCCTCCCATCTACCTCACTGGAGACCATTGATCCCATCTTTAATCGGACTTTATTGGACTTCTCCACCCGAAAGCTCGTCAGACGGCAGGACAGGTAAACCGCCCAAAGTCTCAGACTGGTAAACCTCACCCGAAGGCTCATCGGACGGCATAACCAGGAGGGAGCTGGAATGTCGGACGTGAGGGGGAAGGGCCGGTAGGAGGGTGAACTGGGGTAATGCAGGAGGTGCCCCCTCGGACACAAAGATGGCCGGGCGAGGGGAGGAGAGGGACATCGGTTCGCTGTACATCGAGCACGTGGGCCGACCGGACTTTGGACTTTGAATAACGGCACCACCAAAAATGGCGGCGCCCACACATGTGATATATGCATAAAATAATTTCACTGTTCAGTTACATATGTGACAAAGAAAACACCTTAGAACCATTGATCTTGCACAAAATGTTGTATCCTTAATCTTTTCCATGTGCACTGCGGACTGCTTGATTGTAATCATGTACAGTCTTTTCTTTGACTGGATAGAATACAAATAAAAGCTCTTCACTGTACACGTGACAATAATACAGCACGCTTAACTTGCCCCTTTCCTCAGTCTAACCAATCTCTCATCCAGGTCACTCTCTTCTCCCAAATTAGGTCCTTTAATCTTTTCCAGTAATCACCCAGTCACATTTTGTTAAGTCCTGTTCAATACATCTCCTCCATAATCTTAGATAGACAGAAAGTGCTGGAGTAACTCAGTGGATCAGGCAACATCTCTGTGGATAAAGGATGGGTGATGTTTCCGGTCAAAGGGGAAGGGTCACAACCCTAAACATCACCCATCCTTTTTCTCCAGAGATGCCGCCTGACCCGCTAAGTTACTCCAGCACTTTGTGTCTGTCTTCGGTATAAACTAGCATCTGCAGTTCCTTCCGACACCCTCCATAATTTTATCTGATGTCAGTGCTTTACTAACCAAGATTGCCACTTCGTAACACATGCTGAATGAACTAATTATCTCCTCTTTTAGTGGGCAGACTTTGAACTTTCACTTTTGTAATAGGTTAAAGATTGTATTCTTCAATCCTTTGACATGTTAACTCTAACTAAGGTCCTGAAATATAACTTCTCCAATTACCAGCGTGTTTCTGTTGATAGATGTACAGGAATATGGGCATTATTAGTGAGGCCAACATTGATCACCTTTGAATGCTAGTGGTAGGCCCATTATTGAGCCCCTGCTACTTGCTTAATGTAGGTGCTCCCACAGCATTGCTAATTATGAGCTCTGGGATTCAGGGACTGACAATATTTTGTATGCCTGTATACCTTTAGGAAGAGCTGACATAACAAGCACTATCCCCTTATCCGACACCTTATAACTCATCGGCCTCATAGACCAATCCAGGGTTTTTCTACTCCAAAATACCCTTCTCTCAATAAAAGACAAATTGTTGTAAATGGCGGCACAGTGGTGCAGTGGTAAAGTTGTTGCCTTACAGCGCCAGGGACCCGGCTTCGATCACGAGTACAGTTGCTGTCTGAACAGAGTTTGTACGTTCTCCCCGTGACTTTGTAGGCTTTCTTCGGGTGCTCCTTTCCCTCCCACATTCCGAAGACGTGCAGATTTATAAGTTAATTGGCTTCTATCAAACTTGTCCCTCATGTGTAGGATAGAGCTAGTGTATTGGTGATTGCTGGCGGGCATGGACTCGGTGGGCCGATGGGGCCTGATTCCATGCTGTATCTAAACTAATCTAAACTGAACCTAAACTAAACTAAACTAATCTAAATTAAATTAAACTAAACTAAGCTCTGATGAGTTTTGAATATTAAAGTCAGAGACTCATACAGCACGGAAAGAGGCCCTTCAGCCCAACTCGCCCATGCCTACCAAGATGCCTCATCTAAGCTAGTCCCATTTACCCGTGTCTGGCCAATATCCCTCTAAAGCTTTCTTATTCATGTACCTACATAGTAGAACATAGAACATAGAAGAGTATAGCACAGGAACAGGCTTTTCAGCCCTCAGTGTTTGTACCAAACATTATGCCAAGTTAAACTGACCTCTTCTGCCTGTACATGATCCATATCCATTCATACCCCGCACTTCCACGTGCCAATCTAAAAGCCTCTTAAGCTTCACTATTATAACTGCCTCCATCACCATCCCTGGCAATGAGTTCCAGGCACCCACCACTCTCTGTGTAAAAAAACTTGTTCCGCACATCTCCATTAATCTTTCCCTCTCTCAGCTTATAGCTATGTTTCCACAAGTGGGAGAGTCTAGGATCAAAGGGCATAGCCTCAGAATAAAAGGAGGTATCTTTAGAAAGAAGATGAGGAGGAATTTCTTTAGTCAGAGGATGGTGATTCAGTGGAATTCATTGCCACAGGCGGCTGTGAAGACCAAGTCATTGGGTATTTTTAAGGTGGAGATTTGACAGATTCTTGAGTAATAAGGGCATCAAGGGTTATGAGGAAAGATAATCAGCCATGTTTGAATGGTGGAATAGACTTGATGGGCCAAAGGCCTTAATCTGCTCCTATGACATAAAGTTCTAAACTATGCCCTCTAGTGTTGGAAATTTCCATCCTGCGAAAAGATTCTGACAGCCTACCATATCTATGCCTCTCATAATTTTATATACATATTCTATGTATGTATAGGAAGGAACTGCAAATACAGGTTTAAACTGAAAATAGACACAAAAAGCTGAAGTAACTCAGCAGGTCTGGCAGAATCTCTGGAGAAAAGGAATAGGTGATGTTTCGGGTCGAGACCCTTCTTCAGAAGAGTATGTGCGTTGGCAGGTTAATTGGCCTCTGTTAATTGTCTCAAGTGGTTGATTGGAATGTGGGGAAAAAATGGTTCAATCATTCAAACAGAGTGCACGCCGACCAGCGAATCACCCATCCACTAGTTCTACACTGCACACTAGGGACAATTTACAGAAGCCAATTCACCTACAAACCTGCACATCTTTGGAATGTAGGAGGAAACCGGAGCATCCAGAGAAAGCCCACACGAGCACAGGGAGAGACTCCAAACTCTGTACAGACAGCACCCGTAGTCAGGATCGAACCCAGGTCTCTGGCGTGGAAGGCAGCAACTCTACTACTGCACCACTGTGCCGCCCTAACCAGTTCAATGGCACTTTGTGGGGAAGAGTAAGATTAGTGTGATTGCATAGTCAGTGGTCAACATGGGTCCAGTGAGCCAAAGGGCCTGTTTTCTCTGCTGTATGAGCCTAACACTATGACTGGAAGCGTTGTGACTGAATATGATCTCTCCTTTCATCCACTATTTATTTTTAGTCTGAATGTTTGGAATTTACATAAAAGCATCATACATTTCCAGTGGGAGAGACATCATTTCATATTCTGAAGATTAGTTGCTCAGTTAGAGTTTGATTTGATAGACCCTTGAGTGCAGTTGGAATATAAAAAACTACCACAGCAATTCTCTTTCTATCACACATCTAGCTATCAGTTCATCTCCAACATATTAATATTCTTACGTGTTTGAAAAGGCATCTATAAATCTTCCTGCCAGCCACAACGTGGTTTAGTTGAGCGTAGATTATTATTGTCACATGTACCGAGGTACAGTGAAAAGCTTTTGTTTGCGTGTGATCCAGTCAGGGAAAAGACTATACATGATTACAGCCGAGCCTTCCACAGAGTACAGATAAATGATAATGGGTACAATATTTACTGCTGATATATCTTTGAAGTCCGATAAAATACAATTAAAGATAGTTCAAAGATCAGTGATCAGCCATGATCACATTGAATGACGGTGCAGGCTCGAAGGGCCGAATGGCCTACTCCTGCACCTATTTTCTATGTTTCTATGTTTCTATGTTTCTATCTCCAATGAGGTAGATGGGAGGTCAGGACCGCACTCTAAAACCCCTGTCTCACGGTGCGAGTTGGCCCACGAGTGACCCCGAATTTTCAATCGTGGTGATCACGTAGCGGGAACGTCGGAACTCGCACGAGCAACTTATCGACTCGTAGCGCTAACGGCAGGCACTCGGGAAACTTGTTAACTCGTGGAAAAATCAAACATGTTTGATTTTTTCCACGAGTCAAATTAACTCGTCAAGTTAAAAATGGAAACATTTAAACTCGTTGTAGTAACGTAGTGGCCCGTGCGTTTACCTTAGTGACTCGTAAGTCTACCGTGGGAACGTTTCATAATCTGTTCGTTCGCTCCAGTAAAGACTGACCCAAAGATAGACACAAAATGCTGGAGTAACTCAGTGGACCAGGCAGCATCTCTGGAGAGAAGGAATGGAGTCGAGACCCTTCTTCAGACTTACCCGAAACGCCACCCATTCCTTCTCTCCAGAGATGCGGCCTGTCCCACTCCAGCATTTTGTGTCTATCTTCGGCCTTTCTGCGATGATCTGCAACTTGTCCTTTATTACTGAGGCACCTGCCCCGTGGCTTCGTATTCGTCTCAATGAACGGCTGTAGGATTACACAAAAAGCTGAAGAAACTCAGCGGGTGCAGCAGCATCTAAGGAGCGCAGGAGATAGGCGACGTTTCGGGTCGAGACCCTTCTTCAGACCTGCTGACCTTCTTCATGCTGCTGCACCCGCTGAGTTTCTCCATCTTTTTGTGTAACCCTCGATTCTCCAGCATCTGCAGTTCCTTCTTTAACACGAACGGCTTTAGGACGCGGTTAAAGACCTGCCGGAGGGGCAAGTCTGGGCAGTGAGTGGGTTGTCTCCACGTGTGATGCTCCATCCACCCCCCGGGGCCGAGAGTGTAGGATTGGGAAGGAACTGCAGATGCTGGTTTGCACCGAAGATAGACACACACAAGAAGGGTCTCGACCCGAAACGTCGCCTATCTCCTTCACTCCTTAGATGCTGCTGCACCCGCTGAGTTTCTCCAGCTTTTTGTGTAACCCATAGACACACACAATACTGGAGTAACTCCGAGGGACTGGCAGCATCTCTGGAGAGATGGGATGGGTGAGATTTCGTGTCGAGACCCTACTTCAGAGATCCCGCTGAGTTTACTCCAGTAGTTGGTGTCTATCCCGGTGGCAGGGAGCCGGGCTTGGCCGACCCGCCGCCTCTACTTGCCGGTCAGTCGGGTGATCATCGCCCTCCGCCCGGAATGCAGCGGAGTTTTGCACCCGGTGAGTTGTCCAGCGCTCACGGTGGACGAGGGAGGACAGCAACAGGCCAGGTAAATGAATAGCAGCACATAAATGAGTCTAGCGTTTCTTGTTTTTATGTTTTAATTTACAAGCCGCTTCACTCGAGGCAAGTTTTATTTTCAGTCCGAAGAAGGGTCTCGACCCCAAACGTCACCCATTCAACAATAGACACAAACAAGCTGGAGTAACTCAGCGGGACAGGCCGCATCTCTGGAGGGAAGGGATGGGTGATGTTTAGATCCAAATGCTGGAGAATTTCAGCAGGTCGAGACCCTCCTGTCACCCATCCCTTCGCTCTATAGATGCTGCTGCACCCGCTGAGTTTCTCCAGAATTTTGTGTACGCTCGATTTTACTGCATCTGCAGTTCCTTCTTTAACACTGCTGGAGTAATTCAGCGGGTCGAGATCCTTCTTCAGAAGACGAGCCCCCCCCGCACCCCCAACCACCTTCCACCTCAACTTACGCCTGGGCACCAAAGCAGCTCAAGAGGCGAACCCTGAGCTCCGTCTCCCAACAATCTGAACAGCGGCTGCGGCCGGCCGGCACCCGGCATGGACTTCTCACCCCTCACATATTACTGATGAAAAAAACATTCAGTTGGATGATAACAGTTGGAAAGAAACTGTCTCTGAATCTGGAGGTGTGCGTTTTCAAATTTCTGCTCCTCTTGCCTGATGGAAAAGGGGAGAAGAGAAAGTGAGACTGGTCTTTGATTTTGTTGGTGGCCTTGCCGAGGCAGCATGAAACGTAGATGGAGTCAATGGAAGGGAGGTTGGTTTGTACAATGGTCTGGGCTATGTCCACAACTGCCTGCAATATTTTTACAGTCTTGGATGGAGCTGTTCCCAAACCAGGCAGTGATGTGCCCTGATTAAATGCTTTCTACGGCAGATCTGTAGATGTTGGTGAGGGTCGTCGGGGACAGGCGGAACTTCCTTAGCCTTCAAAGGAAGTAGAGGCGTTGGTGTGCGCTCTTGGTGTTGGCTTCAATTGGTTTTGATATTTATAGCTAACATAGCTAAAGGTACTCAGAACAGTACCTTTTGCTTTGAATTTTGAAAAAAGAGCCTTGTACATTGAAATCAAGAAACATTGGTGGGAAAAGAGTTGAATCGTTATGAGCCTTGAATGATCTGTCATGAAATTATTTTTACAGCCTTCCTTGTTATGTTTCAGTGTAGCAATGTAGCAGTGTGCAATGTCCTTATATGCAACAAGAGTGATTTCCACAGAATACGATCCTCATTTAGAGAAGATAGAAACAAAATACTGGAGTAACTCAGCAGGTAAAGGGCCTGTCTCACTGAACAGGGTAATTCAAGAGCTCTCCCCAGTTTAAAAAAAATCAAACTCGTGGTAAGTACGTAGCGGCTACATCAGAGGTCGTGGATGTCTCGTCGCGGCTCGTAATGCTAACGGCAGGTACTCAGGGGAAACGCGGCAACTCGTGAAGTTTTTTCAGCACTGTGAAAAATGTCCACGAGAGCCCCGAGTACCTACGAACAGCTATTACCATAATTCTCTGAGTTTGAATCAGGGGAAACTCGGGAGAACTCTTGAATTACCTCGTACAGTGGGACAGGCCCTTTAGGCAGGACCTCTGGAGTAAAGGGATAGGTGACATTTCGGGCCACCTATTCATTCTCCTCAGAGATGCTGCCTGACCTGCTGAGTTACTCCAGCATTTTGTGTCTAATTTCGGTGTAAAACAGCACCTGCAATTGCTTCCTACACAGGATTCTCATTTAAATTGCTTGGCCATTCCAAGTGTGTAACTGCGAAAATTATGGCTCAATATTGTGTGCGAGAGGGCGGATGAGCATCCGTTCAGATTCACCATTCCGTTTTCCCGCCCACAACGTGTTTACTGTTAGGGGCCTGGGAGAGGAAACTAAAGGCGAGAACAGCCTGTCTCCCTCTCTCTAAACTGTCAGCTCTGTGGGTTTCCTCTGCGAAAAAGGCAAACTTCTGCCAGCATGGATGTAAACAGTTGTGACAATGTTCCGTTGGAATACAAGTTCACTTGCATGCATGTCCATCACATCAACACCCTCCAGGTAACAGTGTCAGAGAAATTAACTTCAGTTAAACAGGAGTTGGCAAATCAACAACCAGAGGACATGGAATGAAAGCAATTTTCCAAAAATAAGTGAAAGGTGGGAATAGTTCTTCATGTAAAAATTAACTTTTTGCCAAACGTTAGACGCAATGGGTCAAGCAGCAACCGTGGGGGTAAAGGGGTGGTCGATGTTTCAGATCGAGTTCAAGACCTGATTAACACTTTACAACCCAATGGTATGAACATTGAATTCTCCAATTTCTCCCCTCCTCTTTCTCCCCACAGCTCCCTTTCTTTCCCCTCCCTTCCCCTACACCACACCCAGACGCACATCTATTTCTCCCCCTCCCTCTCCACCTGCATTCCTTCTCCTGACTTCACAATTTGCAACTCTTCGATCATGTTGTCTCCCACCTTCTGTTCTTTTCATCGCTTTATTCAACCATCTGCCTGTCAACACCTTGCCTGTGTTCAACTCTTATCTGCCGTGCTTTGTCCAGCCCATCCTTTCTCCTAGATTTCTTCCCCCATCCCAATTTTCCGCCTCCCCCCGCAATCCGACTGAAGAAGGATACCCGCCCAAAACGTCACCTATCCGTGTTCTGCAAGAGAGGTTAGTTTGATTGAAATCATAGATTCCCAGGAGTTACTCCAGGATGTTTGTGTCTGTCTTCAGTATAACCAGCGTCTGCAGTTCCTTCCTGCACATATTTCTAGGGATATTGAGAATGTTGGGAAGATCCTCACTGTCACCCGGGTGAAATTGGTCATGGGCAGGAGTGAAACGTTAAGCTAAACACAACGGCTGGAGTAACTTAGCGGACCAGGCAGCATCTCTGGAGAACATGGATGGGCAATGTTTTAGGCCAGAGGGTGGCACAGGGGTAGAGTTGCTCCCTTACAGCGCTTGCAGCACTGGAGACCCGGGTTCGATCCCGACAACGAGTGCTGTCTGTACGGAATTTGTACGCTCTTCCCTATGATCTGCGTGAGTTTTCACCGAGATCTTCAGTTTCTTCCCACACTCCAAAGACGTACAGGTTTGTAGGTTAATTGGCTTGGTGTATGTGTAAATTGTCCCGTGCGTGTGTAACATAATGTTAATGTAAGGATTCGCTGGTCTGTGCTGACTCAGTGGGCCAAAGGGTCTGTTTCTGTGCTGTATCTCCAAACTAAACTAAACTTAACAAAATCTTCATTTGCTACACTTGTCTGCCAGTTTCTTTCTCAGATTCATTGAGGAAACTTACTAAATAATAAAAGGCCTGGATAGAGTGGATGTGGAGAGGATGTTTCCACTAGTGAGAGAATCTAGGACCAGAGGCTGCAGCCTCAGAATTAAAGGACGTAACTTTAGAAAGGAGATGAGGAGGAATTTCTTTAGTCAGAGGGTGGTGAATCTGTGGAATACCTTGCCATAGAAGGCTGTGGAGGCCATCAAATGGTATTTTTAAGGCAGAGATTGATAGGTTATTGATTAATTAAGGGGTCTAGGGATATGTCAGAAGGCAAAAGAATGAGGTAGACCAGCCATGATTGAATGGTGGAGTAGATTTGATGGGCCGAATGACCTAATTTGACTCCTATATCCTATGAATTTATGAAAACCACACTGCTTAATTAAAATTAATATCCTGTTGCAAATAGTTCCCAGATTTTGGTCTGTGAGCAATACAGAGTTCCTGCAAGCCCAGAGTTAAACATGCCAAATGCAGGCTCAAAATAGAAGACGTCATTCCCTTATAGATCGATCTGCATTGCTTTTGTATAATGAGGTATGACGTCAACCTCCATTGGCAGCGATTCCCTCCAAATCCCTTATCACACTGCTCCTACCTGCTTCAGCGCAGTGGCACATAATGTCGCCTGCCAGCTGCATGCAAACCAACAAATCGCTTTGTAATGGACTAGAAAGCATCTGGTCTTTGGAATATTGATTAATTCTGGAGGAACACTGCTATTGAAAGGAGAATGCAAATAAGGAACAGAGGACATGTTTAGCAAGCGACAGTGAAAACATCTTTAGACTTTAAAGACTTTAGAGATACAATGCGGTCTTTCGGCCCACCGAGTCCGCGCCGACCAGTGATCATCCTCCACACCAACACTATCCTTTTTAGTTTAGTTTAGATTAGTTTATTTATTGTCACGTGTACCGAAGTACATTAAAAAGCTTTTGTTGAGTGCTAACTAACACACAGGGGATAATTTACAATTTTACCGAAGCCAATTAACCTACATACCTGCACGTCCTTGGAATGTGGAGGGAACCGGAGCATCCGGAGAAAACCTATGCAGTGTCAGGGAGAATCTCCAAACTCCGTATCTGACTCAAATCAAATTTGAACCTGGATCTCTGGCGCTGTGAGGCAGCAATTCTACCGCTGCGCCACCGTGCCGCCCTCTGGAGAGAATTTGCGAATAATAAAGCTTATGAGATGAATTACAATACAGGAACTGTGTCATCAGTCTTAAACAAAGCTTTTATCTCTAAAGTCCCCTTGAGACAATGAGAATATTATCTATCGTAAAGGTCCGAGATATAGCTTAATGAATAAAAATCTTATAGTTCTCACCTTAATCATTTTATGATGAAAGTCAGATCTAAACTAAGGATGAAGATTCCATAATCAGTGATGAGTTGGTTGATCCAATTAACAGACGGAGCAGACACAAGGAACTGCAGATGCTGGTTTATGAAAAAAGTACAAAGTGCTGGAGTAACTTAGCGGGTCAGGCAAAATCTCTCAAGTATATGGATAGGTCCACTCTGGTGGATGTTTATGTTAACTTTTGTGTCTTGTTGCTTTTTTTGTGGTATGGCTGTATGGTAATTTGCATATCACTGTACCTTAATTGGTACGTGTGACAATAAAAGACCTTTGAAACCTCTGAAAGCTTTGCGGTAATGTATTAGGTCAGGACCCTTCTTGAGGCTGATTACAGTAGGAGGTGGGGGGGGGGGGGAATCTGGAAGAGAGGTGAGGGCTGGAGGAAGGCAGGCAAGTGATAGGTGAATACAGGTGAGGAAGTCATTGTCATAGAATCATCCAGCATGGAAACTGGCCATTCCACACAACATCCATGCCATCCAAGGTCTGCTAGTCCCACCTTCCCACATTTGGCCCGTTGCCCTCTAAACCTGTCCCATCCAATTTAGCAAGGAAACATCATCTAACTACAGTACATTAGTAACCAAAGTTATGACAAACAAGTCCACACACTGCAGCACAATACAGAACTCACTGGAGATCTGATGAAGGTACATTGGACCTCTCCTCTTTCTCTCCCCCTGCTTCACGCCCACTGCATCCGCGCCAACCAGCGATCACCCATAGACTACTTATATCCTGCTCACTGGGGACAAATTTTAGAAGCCAATTAACCTAGAAACCTGTGACCCTTTGGAATGTGGGAGCACCCGGAGAAAGCCGACGTGGTCAAAGGGAGAAAGCACAAACTCTATACAGTTAACACCCATAGTCAGGATCGAACCCAGGTCCCTCGCTCTGCAAGGCAGCATCTCTGCCGCTGCGTCACTCTGCCGCCCTGTCTTGCCCGGTGGAAACAAATGAAATAAAATCCTTTATTTACGCAAAGGGTTAATGTTCGAAATGCTCCCGCTCATCTGTTATGAGTGACAGATCCCAGTTTTAATGAGCGCTGTTCCACCGTTGGCTGCCGCCATGGTGCAGAAGGCTTGGTGTAAGCTGCTGGTTCTTGTAAGTGAGTCTCTTTGGGTTTGGAAATACCTGACTGGAAACCAGAACCGTGTTAGCTGCCTCGCTGCTGTGAAACTCAAACCAGGGTTCTTATAGAAACATCGAAACATATCAAATTCTTAAAGGATACTCAAAGGACAGGATAGATACAAGAAAAATGTCCCGATGTTGGGGGAGTCCAGAACCATGGGTCACAGTTTAAGAATAAGGGGTAGGCCATTTAGGAGTGAGATGAGGAAAAACCTCTTCACGCAGAGAGTTGTGAACCTGTGGAATTCTCTGCCACAGAAGGCAGTGGAGGCCGATTCACTGGATGTATTCAAGAGAGAGTTAGATTTAGCTAGTAGGGCTAAAGGAAACAAGGGATATGGGGAAAAAGCAGGAATGGGGTACTGATTTTAGATGCTCAGCCATGAACTGAATTCAAAGGGCCGAATGCACTACTCCATGCACATATTTTTCTATGTTTCTATGTTTCTAACAATCTGCCAACCTATTTTCTCTCAACAGCAATCGGTGCCCAGTAGATGTGGCATTCAATCCGTCCATCAGTGATGTCTGACACATCCTGTGACTCACACAGTCTGAACATTACTTTTCTTTCTTTCGCAGAATAGATTTTCAAATATTTTACTTCCCACTTTCAAGCGGCCAACATTGCCCACGTCCTTGCAGTTAAGACACTGATTAGGATGTTTTATAAACCAGTGTGTGCAATGGAACAACTGTGTTAATATTTCAGATCAATAACCTTTCATCAAAAGTGAACTGTTAAATCTGCTACTCCCTCCACAGTTGTTACCAGATGCGCTGAGTTTTAGTTTTTCTAGACAGAGCATGTCGAGACAGGCCCACCGACTCCGCGCTGTCAATGATCACCCATGCACTAGTTCTATTCTATGCACAACGGACAATTTACAGAAGCCAATTAACCTACAAACCTGTACATCTTTGGGATGTGGGAGGAAACTGGTGCATCCAGAAGAAATCCAGGTGGTCACTGGGAGAACATAGAAACACCACAAGGACAGCAGCCGTAGTCAGGATTGAACCCGGGTCTTTGGCGTTGTAAGGCAGCAACTCTACACCTTGTGTCACCGCATCATCCATTTCTGCTGGTGCTAGTGTTTCTGGCATTTTTCTGGTTTTATTTCAGATTTCCAGCATCATGCAGAGTTGTGAACACAGCCCAACCCATCACATGAACAAGCCACCTCCTCATTGATTTCATTTGCACCATACTGTTCGGGTAAGCAGTCAACATAATCAATAACCCCAGTCATTCTTTCTCCCCTCTCCCATTGGACAGAAGATATAGAAGCTTGTGCCACAAATGCCACCTGTTCCCCACTTTCATTAGATTCCTGAATGGGGCTCTCATATGCTGGGGATGAATTGCCCCATCTTCCAACTTACCTCATTATGAACCTTGCACTTTTTTAAATCTGCACTTTCTCTGTCATTGTAGCACGATATTCTGCCCTCTTTTGTACTACCTGATGTACTCATGCATGGTATGATTTGACTGGATAGCACACAAAACAAAGAATTTCACTGTATGTCAGTGTACGTGACATTAATAAACTAATATCGATACAGGTGGAATGCAAGAAAAATCCCATAAAACTCATGAATTAGTTTGAATCTGGAATTCACACTGTGCAAAACTGCTGGTTACAGAAACAATCAGATGCATTCAAAATGGAATTGGACAGGCCCTTGAAAAAGAATAATTTGCAGGGCTAAAGAGAAAGTGTGGAGAAATGGGATTGGTGGAATAGTTGTTCCAAGATCAGACTATGGGTCAAGTATCCTCTTTCCATCTTTGAATAATTCTATGATCTGCCAAGGAAATTATTTTCCACCCCCTCAAGATAACAGAATGATAGGTGATCTTTCTTTTCTGGCTCCTCACTGCTACCTCTCTCCCTGATTCTTTAATGGATTCGGCTTCTTTACCTTAATTGAGTTAAAAGGAAACTCATTCTCGAGAAAGCATTTTTTTCTGTATTAAGTTACTGATGCATCTCAAGGTGCTGCTGTCACCTGCTTTTGTTAATGGCAATTTCTATGAATGAAGCCTTTTGAGGTAAGGCTCACCAGATTTTTCCCTGTCATCGTTGAAATGTACCAGTGCTCTCCAAGGAAGAAAAGATAATTTACTCAAGCCATTGCTGTCAAAAAATGACATGCAGCAAAACCATCATCTCCCCTGAATGTCTTTAGAGCCAAGTTTTGAGCCGTTGTTAAATCTCTGGATGCTGTCTGTGACATTCTCTATCTTGATTTTCTAACAATTTACAAACAAGTTGGAAATATCTGGTTCGTGAAACCAGGCAAAAATTTCCACCTCCGTTTTAGTGTGTTGGGAAACATGATATTATGTCTTTGTTAAGTCAGCTTGCAGGGAATTGCTAAACCAACACAGTGCAAGAGCAAGAATGACAGATCACCCCAATGGTAGCTTTTCACTGCAGCTCTGGCATTTGCTTTTGACTCTGCAGAACGTTGCATAAATCATGTGCGTCAGCCATGGCACGGCTGACAGGGTTTTCATTCCGAGGCGAAAGGTTGCGGGTTCAAGTTCGACTCCAGAGACTGAGTCAAGGAGTCACACAGCACAGTAACAAGCCCTTAGGCCCAACTCGTCCATGCCAACAAAGATGCCCCGATGGTCCCTGTTAGTTCCTTATTGCTTGAAACCTTTCCTCTCCACGTACTTGTCCAAGAGTCTTTTAAATACTATTATTGCACCAGCATCAACTACTTCCTCCGACGACTGTGAAAGCAAACCCCTCAGATTCCTATTCAATCTTTCCCCTCTCACCTTAAACTAATGCTCTCTAATTATTGATTCGCCTACCCTGGGAAGAGGACAGTGCATTCACACCTATCTATTCCCCTTCATGATATACATCACGATAAGATCACCCCTCAGCCTCCTGCGCTCCCAGGATAATGTCCAAGCCTGCCCAACCTCTCCCTATACCTCTCCCTATCAGGGACGCACAGCGGTAGAGTTGCTGCCTTACGGCACCAGAGATCTGGGTTTGATCCTGACCATGGGTGCTGTCTGTACAGAGTTTTATGTTCTTCCTGTGACCGCGTGGCTTTTCTCTGGGTGCTCCGGTTTCCTCCCATACTCCCAAGACGTACAGGCAGCATCCCTCTCCCGGTCCAGCGAGCCAGACCTATTCTGTGAGTTCAGTGTTTTCTACTCAAGTCTCTGGAGAAGGATCTCGAACCCACAATGTTTTGATTCAGTCTGAATGTGTCACCATGGCTGACACAGGCAACTGGAAAATGACTTACCCAACGTTGTGTGAAGTCACTAGTAAATGCCAATCTCGTGGTGTAGAAGCACTTAATGACGAAGTGAAACATTGTGAAAAATGCCTTATGAATAAAAGCCTATCTTTCACATTGACTCCAAAGGCAAGAGAGGTGAGATTCACTCACGCAAGGTGTCAGTTCCGCCATTTTGTGGATTTAGGCCACATTTAAAATGCAAATGCAGCATTGTATTCAAAGTAAAAGCACTCTTCACTAAAGCCATGGTTCTCTCGAGATTGGAGTTCATAATTATTTCAGATAAAGTTACAAATATGTGGAATTTATTGCCACAGACGGCTGTGGAGGACATCTTTGGTTATTTTTAAGGCAGAGACCGACAAATATTTGAATGAATGAATGAATGAATGTAATGATTACCACCAGGGCTCTGCACGATTGGCAGTCTTGTCAATAGTCTGTCTGTTTATTTTGTCTTTTTTTTGTTATTTTTAGTGTGTTTTAAAAGTTTGTGTAAATGTTCCCCGGTTTGTTTTATGTGGGGGGGGGAGAGTGGGAGGGAGTCGGGAGAAACTTTTTTTTACAGTCTCTTACCCTGCCAGAGATGCGATTCTTTTCCGGGTCGTGTCTCCGGGCTCTGCGGCCTAACATCTTGGAGCTGGAGACCTCACTCGGGACAGACTTTGAGCCCCACCACGGGGCGTGGACTTACCATCGGAGCCAATCCCTTGGCTGGGATCGCTCCAACCACGGCCTACGGACTTTACCATCGAGAACTCGTAATCTCGGGTAGAGACCGTAGATGTCGGGAGCTCCAACGATGCAGACGGTTCGACAAGCTCCGACCCGGGGTCTGATCGCCGGCGCGAGGGAGTAAGATTGTCCCGTCAACGGAAGGCTCGAGGCCACCGACCGCAGAAGAAGGGAAGAGATTGAACTTTTTTTCGCCTTCTATCACAGTGAAGAATGTGGAGGAGTCACTGTGGTGGATGTTTATGTTAAAATGTATTTTGTGTGTTCTGTTGCTTTATATTTGTATGTCTAACTGGGCAAATGAAATTCCTTGTATGTTGCAAAACACACTTGGCTAATAAAGTATTATTATATTGTATTGAATGAATGAATAATACTTTGTTATTATAGGTGACATGTCACAGTGAGACTCTTTGTTTTGCATACCATACACAAAGTATGGAAAGAATTAAGGGCCGGTCCCACTTTCCCGAGTTACTCACGTATTCTCCCGAGTGTTCCCCTTTATTCAAACTCGGAGATGTAGGTACTCGGGGCTATTTTTTTTACTCGTGGGCATTTTTCAACATGTTGAAAAAACGTCCTGACTTACCTGATGCCCCGAGTACCTACTGCTGGCATTACGAGCTGCTACAAAATATCTACGGACTCCTACGGACTCGCTACGGACATTCCCCGAATTTGAATCAAAGGGAAAACTCGGGAGAATTCGTGAGTAATCTCGGGAAAGTGGGACAGGGGTTTTACCATGCATAGGACATCTACAACGTTACAAAGTGTTCAATATTGTCCCAATGATCCTTCTTTGTTCTCTCGGCAGCAAGTGTCATGGGTTATGGGAAGAAGGCAGGAGAATGGAGCTGCGAGGGAAAGATGGATCAGCCGTGATTGAACCACTGAGTAGATTTGATGGGTCGAATTGCCTACTTCTGCGTCTCTGGCTTATGAACTTATGTGACTAGTTCCAAATTTCCTTGATGTTTAATGATTGAATATGCAGGTTGGGGTTTCTGCAGGTATTTATGTAGGTTTGGGTTTAGGTTTATTATTGTCACAGGAACAGTGAAAATCTCTGTTTTACTTCGGAGTCCGTGAGTGACTTCGTGAAGACCCCGCCAGCACGCATGCACGACATATCGTCGCTCGCATTGCAGTCAACAAGCTGGGGGGGGAGCGCAGCTTAAAAGGACCTTCAGGTAAGTTTTTACTAACCTTGAGTTGGTTAGTTTTCTGTATTGATTAAATCCCTACAGAAACTTCACGATGGAGAGAAAAAGTAAAAAGAAGGCTGCAGCACCCGTACTTCGGGCCGGGAAAACAGCGCG
This sequence comes from Raja brachyura, assembly GCA_963514005.1. Next base: position 23,428,443 of record OY740795.1, on the reverse strand, counting down.
AACGTCGAGGAGCCCCGTTAAGTCGGCAGGACCCGACTCTCCACCGCAGCAGTCCAGGGAGCTGCATACTGGCGGTAGGACTGCGGGGGAGCAGGGTAGCCAAGACCCTGACTACCCACCGATTCAGTCAGTATGAAAGCGGACCAGCGGCAAAAAAGTGCGGAAGACAGGGCCCGGTTTAACGGCACACCCCGACTCTCCACCGCATCAGTTCGCTAGAGGGCGGACCGGTGGCAGAACCGCACAAAAGTCGTGTAACCCCGTTGGAGCGGCAGGCACTGACTCTCCACCGCTTCAGTTCGCTAGACTGCGGACCGGTGGCAAAACCACACACAAGTCAAGTAGCCCCGTAGGAGCGGCAGGAACCGACTTTCCACCGCATCTGTCCGGAAGACCTTGGACTGGCGGCAAGCCCGCGCGAATGTCGTGTAGCCCCGCTGGAGTGGCTGGCACCGACTCCACACCACCGCAGTCCGGAAGACCGCAGATAGGCGGTAGATCTACCAGGAAGTTGTGTAGCCCCGCAGGAGCGGCAGGCACCGACTCTCCACCGCTTTAGTCCGGAAGACCGCGGACAAGCGGCAGATCCGCGCGGGAGTCGTGTAGCCCCGCTGGAGCGGCTGGCACCGACTATCTACCGTATCAGTCCCATAGACATCACCTCGACGCGGTGCAGACTGGCGGTAAGAGCCGCATAGATTCATCAGAATCTAGGTAAGACGACTTGCTGTTCACAGATAACGACGGCGGTCGCATTGCTCGTATGGAGCGGATGATGGAGCAGCTGCTCCAAGGGGACCTACTCCAGCAGGAGCATGCGTCCCAAGGATCACGCAGGTCCACGACAGGCCCATTACCAGGACTGTCCAACATCTCTAACTCCTCGATAGGGAGCGTCAGAAGTCAGGGATTAGCTGAATTCGAAGAGGGGTTGACTGAAGACCCACAGTTGCAAGGGATGCAAGAGGAACTTCTGGGGATGGTATCTAAGTTCGCACATCCATCCCAGAAAGGGCAACCTCTTCAGACAAGGCTAGTGCAAGCATTAACACATCAATTACAGGAACAGGTAAGTTCGGAGACCACAAGCAAGTACATGGCCCTGGAAAATTGTGTGTCGCTGAACGTCCCTACCGTGAACACACCCATATGGGGGAACATTAACCCTGGGATAAGGGCACAGGAATTAAAAATTCAAAAACTCCTAAAACTACTGACCTCAGGGATCACTGCGTTTGCCAGGTCAGTCGACGGTATGGACATGATGGAAGAGCAGCAGGATGCATTAGACCTGCTCTGCAATAAGCAATATGAGATCAATTGCTTCCGGAAAAACTCTATCCGTCCTACACTCAACCCCAAATTTGCGGGTTTGTGTAAGGCCAACGCTACGCTACCACCAAGACAGTTGTTTGGTGATGACCTGCCCAAACAGATGAAAGACCTGGAAGCTAAAGCGGTAGGCTTGATAAAACCGCCTTCCTCTGGCAGACCTCCAGCGTATCATCGGCAGCATCCATATGCAACATCTAACAGGCCCGGGTTCAACCCGATAGAGTGACGGGTGCAAACCCAAAGGTCGCGCCTTATCATCAGAGGCCTTTTTTAGGCCAAGGCCCACAGCGACCAGCCTGGAAAATGCGTCAACCCCACACCACAGCACCACAACAACCCAAGAACAAAGGACAGAAGACCAAGCCCCACCAGTAACCATGGAGATAAGGGGTCTAGTTCCCTTGGGAATTCTGCATGCATAACCTCACAAGTGGGAGGTAGGTTGTGTCTGTTTGGGAATGCATGGAGTTCCATAACTTCTGACCCCTTTATATTGCACAGTATTCAAGGTTATGAAATTGAATTTATAGACAGACAACTTCCCCCAGCTCAACATGTACCTAGCCGGAAATTTGTACTTTCTCACAAAGAGAAAGTGGAAGGACATGCAGAACTATTAAGGTTGTATGCCAAGGGGGTCATAGAAAAAAACGATACATGAACCTCTTGAGTTTGTATCTAACATCTTTACCAAAACCAAAAAAGATGGTGGGTGTCGTGTCATAATTGATTTAACTCAATGGAATACTTTTGTGCAATATACCCATTTCAAGATGGAAACATTTGAAACTGCCAAGCAACTGATTTCCAGAGGGTACTTCATGACCTGCATCGATCTAAAAGATGCATACTATTCAGTACCGTAAAGATCACCGCAGATATTTAAAATTTGTCTGGATGGGGCAGCTATGGCAGTATAAAGCATTGCCTAATGGACTTACAACAGCCCCCAGGTTATTTACTAAAATATTAAAACCAGTGTTGGTGTCTCTACGAAGACAAAACCACATAGTCATGGCCTATCTTGATGACAATCTGATTGTGGGGGAAACTTTGGAATTGGCTAAATTAGCTGTGACAGCCACCAAGTCACTATTCCAAAAGCTGGGGTCCATCATCCATCCAGACAAATCTAAGTGAAACCCTTCTGTCATTATGGACTATCTGGGATTCACGGTTAACACTAATCATATGATTGTCACTTTCCCAGAGAACAAAGCAACAGATATAATAGAGGCATGTAATAGCCTTGCTTGCGCCAAAAAACCGACTATTCGACATGCTGCCAAGGTGATTGGGATAATAACTGATAATACCCGACTGGCCCACACAGCCATGGCTCCCAGTGGTCCTCGACATGGTGAAGGAACCATGGTGCAGGTTCCTCAATGCCCGAACCTCCTGACACATCCCATATTAGGGGAGAGTCATCTGGCTTGCAGGTTCTGAAGAGACCTTTGCTGGAATTCAGGCTGTCGAACAGGACCATGGATATCATCACGGCATCGTGCAGAGAGTCCACAAGGAAGCAATACCTTACCCATGTAAGGAAATGGGAGGTCTTCTGTTCCAGGACTAATATCACCTACGACTCTGCCACCATCACAGATGTACTGGATTTCCTCGCGGGCCTTCACTATGATGAGGGCCTAAGCTACAATGCCATCAATAGTGCTAGGAGTGCATTATCGTCCTACCTCACTATTGGAATAGGATCCCATCAGTTGGTGTCGAAACTCATGAGGGGTATTTTCAATTCTAACCCTCCTAGACCACGATACAATATGACCTGGGATATAGGGGTAGTGTTGTCCCTACTCAGGAGTTGGTCACCAGTTTCAGTACTCCCACTGACAAAACTCACCTATAAAGTGGTGATGCTTATGGCACTTATTACAGCTCAGCGGGTCCAGACCCTCCACAAACTAAAACTGGACAGGATGGTCTCGACCCCCATCAAGGTAACCTTTTTCATTGATGAATTACTTAAACACGATAGACCTGGAACAACCGGTCTTAAATTGGAATTCCACGCATATCCCATTGATGTATGCCTCTGTATAGCCACCTATCTCCGACATTATATTAATGTCACCCAAAATATAAGGAGAATGGAAAGGTCTATTCATCAGTTTTAAACACCCACATTACAGGGTAACTGTGCAGACTATTTCCAGGTGGCTCAGGATGGTGTTGGGTGCAGCTGATATTTTCAAATTTCATTCTACCAGGGCTGTGTCCACATCAGCGGCCAGGACCATGGAGGTACCCATGGATCATGTCCTCGCAACAGCGGGCTGGGCCAATGAAGGCACATTTCAACGGTTTTATAATAAACCTGTGGCCGCTCCTGCGACGTTTGAAGATACTGTTTTAAGTTCTGTTCCCTAAATGTTCCCCGAAGTCAGGGTTTTTTTGTTTGTATTAATAAATACATAATTGTTTTTCAGCTCTGTTTCAAGTCTGAAATATGTTAACATATTTCCTCCATCAGTTATTAAGGCAGGGTGTGAACATGGACGTGGTCCAGGGCATGAAATCACAGAGCTTTGAAATCTTCACAAAGTAAAATAAAACTTACTTACTTGAAGTTTGATCCTTATTTTATGAGGAGTTACGATGAGGGATTTCGTGCCCTCCACTCCCAACCCTCTATCATAAGGACAACTGGTATATTACTTCTCTTAATCTTACTATCTCCAGTCAGTGATACTATCTGTGATTTCACACTGCTGCTTTGAAGAATGTCGCGCATGCGTGCTGGCAGGGTCATCACAAAAATCCCTCATCGGAAAAGCAGCCAACTAGCAGCTCTAATATCAAATGGTGCAAACATCCTTTATTAGAGGACATCAGTATCTCGTGGAGCTTGTGACTGTAAAGGGATAAGATTTGTTAAAATGATTTTGTTCACCTTTAATTGTTAAAAAATCCATGAATCATCAAAGGATGGCACAGCATTAGAGTTGCTGCCGCACAGCGACAGAGACTCCGGTTCGATCCTGACTAAGGGGTGCTGTCAGCACGGGGTTTGCAAGTTTTCCCTGTGACCGGTGCTTCAGTTTCTTCTGGTGCTTCAGTTTCCTCCCGCACTCCAAAGACGTACAGGTTTGCAGGTTAATTGGCTTTGGTAAAAATTGTAAATTATCCCTAGTCTGTGTAGCATAATGAAAGTGTATGGGGATTGCTGGACGGTGCAGACTCGATGGGCTGAAGGGGGTTTACCTCATTGAAACTTCCCGAATAGTGAAAGGCCCGGATAGAGTGGATGTGGAGAGAATGTTTCTAGTATTGGGAGAGTCTAGTACCAGAGGCCATTTCCTCAGAATAAATGGACATACCTTTAGAAAAGAGATGTAGAGGAATTTCTTCAGAGGGTGGTGAATCTGTGGAATGCATTGCCAAGTCATTGGATATTTTAAAGCAGAGATTGACAGATTCTTGATTAGTACAGGTGTCAGGGGTTATGGGGAGAAGGCAGGAGAATGGGGATGAGGGGGAAAGACACATCAGCAATGATTGAATGGTGGAGTACACTTGATGGGCTGAATGGCCAAATTCTGCTCCTATAACTTTTGAACTTACGAAGGGTCTGTTCCTGCGCTGTATCTCTAAAAAACAAATAAACATTAAAGTGATCAAAAAACGAAATCAATTTCAATGATAAGATCATAAACACGAGCAATTGTGCAGAAGGAAGGAAAACCAGAAGGCACTTGTTCCAGGTTATTGGACTTCTAAACACCCTGAGATTGAGATGAATAGATTTGGGTTGCAGAGAGTATAGAACATGGAGCAAATTGTGGTGAGTGAAGTTAAGGAAAAGATCAACCATGATCTACAGTAATTGAATAGCAGGGCTCGAGGGATTGAATAGCCAGCTCCTGTTCCCATGTTTCCCGTGCAAGAATGTTAATTAAACTCAAAGCTGTGTTGATTTAGGATAAACCCTAGGAGTAGATAAATTACTGATTAAAGAGCACTGGTTAGAGAAGTTATGGTGGAGTGGGGAAAAAGTGCTGAGTGGAATGATATCAAAACATAACCTTCCAAGATTAATTACCAATTGCTTTAGTGAAAAGGCGTATAAAGAGCGACAAAAGTGAAATTCTGATCAGGGGAAGCTGTGTGGACTGAAAGTGGACACATGGATACATATCATAGCTTCAACATCCCTTTGAATTAAACGAAACATGGGTAGTTTAGTGATTATGTTATTAGGCTAGTTATCCAGCAGCCTAGAAGAATGTGTATGAAGGAACTGCAGATGCTGGTTTAAATTGGAGACAGACACAAAATGCTGGAGCAACTCAGCGGGACAGGCAGCATCTCTGGAGAGAAGTAATGGGTGACGTTTCGGGTCGAGACCCTTCGAGATCAGTCTTAAGAAGGGTCCCAACCCAAAATGTCACCCATTCCTTCTCTCCAGAGATGCTGCATGTCCCGCTGAGTTACTCCAGCTTTTTGTGTCTATCCTGGGCTAAATGTTTTATAGCATGAAATCAAATCCTACCAGTGCAGTTGGGTAGGTTAAATTGCGTGATTTGAATGTTAGGAATACAAAGCGAATATCAGCAATGTTCAGAGCTGACTGTTGCAAACGTCCATCTGATTTTCTGATGCTGTTCAGCGGGGGGGAAATTTCTGCTTTAAACGCTAAATGCTGGAGGAGCTCAATGGGTCAGGCAGCATCAGCAGAGGGAATGGACCGGCGATGTTGCAGGTCGGGACCTTTCCTCAGGCTGTCTGGTCTATAGGTGACTCCTGACACATTGCAATGTGGTTCTCTTAATTACTCTCCGATATGCATCAGTACTCTACTGGGCTTAAGAACAATTAACGACCTCTAGCTTTGTCCACCCTTGGATTTATTTTAAATACAAATACCATGCCATCCTTAAAATCATCCATTTATAGATGGATTATCAGTTCCTGGAGACAGGTTAAAGCAAGTGTTTCCATTGCATGAAACACAGAACACAGCACAGTACAGCCACAGTAACAGGCTCTTTGGCCCACAAAGTCTGTGCCGAACATGATGCCAAGTGAAACTGATCTCATATGCCTGCACACACGCACACACGCAGACACGCACACACGCACACGTGCACGCGCACACATGCACACGCACACACGCAGGCGCACACGCGCTCACGCACACACGCGCATACATGTGCACACGCACACACCCGCACACGTGCACACACGCACATGCACACACCCACACACGCACATGCACACACGCACACGTGCACGCGCATACATGCACACGCACACACGCAGGCGCACACGCACACGCACTCATGCACACTCCCACACGCGCATACACGTGCACACGCACACACCCGCACACATGCACACACGCACATGCACACACCCACACACGCACACGCACATACGTGCACACACACACACGCGCAGATGCACACATGCACAAGCACACATAGCCATGCGCGCACAGACACTCCAGGATAGAGTGACTGTGGAGAGGATGTTTCCACAGGTGGGAGAGTCCTGGACCAGAGGCCATGGTCACAGAATAAAAGGGTGTACCTTTAGAAAGGAGATGAGGAGGAATTTCTTTAGAGGGTGGTGAATCTGTGGAATTCATTGACTCAGACGTCTGTGGAGACCAAGTCAAAGGATATTTTCAAAGTGGAGATTGACAGATTCGTGATCAGTAAGGGTGTCATGGAGAGAAGGCAAGAGAATGGAGTTGAGAGGGAAAGATAGATCAGCCATGATTGAATGGCGGAGTAGACTTAATGGGCCGAATGGCCTAATTCTGCTCCTACAACTTATGAAATTTTGAACTTATGAACTCCAACAGTTATAGCACCGCTAGTCCCAAACAAACTACAGGATGTAAATGAATGGGAAATCGGGGTATCACAACTGGTCTCCTAGTTTATTACAATGTAGAAGGAGGCCATTTGGCCCACTGAGTCCATACAGCACTCGGGGCAATTCCTTTAGCCTGCAACCTATTCTTATTCATAAATCCCATCAATTTTCTCCAATTCTCCCAGCCACTCACCTACAACTGGGGCATTTTACAGCAGCTGATTAAACTCCCATCATACCTTTGGGATATTGGAGGAAACCCGCGTATCGCAATAAAACGCAGCACTAACTGCACCAAGTTCAGGATCGAACCAGGTCACTGCATCTGGAGCTCGATCAGAATTATTATAAGTTTCAGCAGCTCCTAAGGGGCACTGAGATCCTCGTTTGTTGAACACTTGTTTCTATCCGGGGAATATAGGGAGGTTACTAATGCCTTCACCCTATTTCTTCCTTTTGCACTAGGTACAGAGACAGGCCATTCAGTTGATCCGACACATATCTGCACTCCCCCATCAATTTCCTGCTACTCACCCTCGTCTAAAGAAGGGTCTTGTCCCGAAACATCGCTCATTCCTTTTCTCCACAAATGCTGCCTGGCCCACTGAGTTACCCCAGCATTTTGTGCCGATCTTCACCATCATCTATCTCTCGTTCGATTCTGCTTCCAGCTCCCAGAGGGCCGCAGCCGAACGCAAGACCCAGTGGCGGCTACTGCTTGTCCCCCAAACACCAGTGGCCGGGAGCATGGAAGCAAGCTTTCTTCGCACTGAGTCCACACCAACCTTTAATCACCCATTCACACTCATTCTATGCTATCCCACTTTCTCATTTGTTCCCAACACACGAGGGGCAATATGCAGAAGCCTACAAACCTACAAACCAGCACGTCTTTGGGATGTGGGAGGACCCGGAGGAAACCCTTGCAGTCACAGGGAGAACATGCAAACTCCACACAGACGGCACCCAAGATCAGGATCGAACCTGCCTCTCTGGCACTGTGAGGCAGCAGCTCTACCGGCTGCGCCCACCGCACCACCCGAGGTGTTTCATAGGACTGCATCAACAAGAGTGGTTTTGTCTTAGGGGAGAAAGAAGAGATTCGAAAACCTTAAGAGGAAATCTCAGAGCTTGAAGGTAAGGCTGACAAGAATGGAGTGTTTACATTTGTAAGATGGACTATCCTACCAGATGGAGAAGTGCCGATATCTCAGAGGGCTGCTGGAGATTACAGAGAAACGGAAGGCTGAAAGTCAATTGACTGCAAGGGATTCTGAACATATTATTCATTTCAAAGATCAGATGTGTTGAACAATCACAGAACTAATAAGCTCTGAGAACTGAGTCAACATTATGTACCTGGAGGCTCACCAACGAGAATTCATCACTGAACTAAATAACAATAAGCCTGTGTTTTTATTCCCCAAGTTTCCCAAAAGTAATATCTGATTAATTTGAAATTACCCTTGCCAAGAATCCACCATCCCAACTTATATTAGATTATTAGATGTAGCTGCTATGAATCCTGTATCCAAATCAGATTTCAATATTCTCTCACATTTAATTCGGTGAAAAGGAACATGGATTTATGTAGAGCTTATCACATTTTGTGTAGCGCATTCGAAGTGTAATACCCATTGTTAGAGAATTGAATGTGCACAGACAGTGATGTGTAAAGCAAAATCCTGCAAATAATATTGTGATGGTGGTTTACATAGAAAAGATGCAAAGTGCTGGAGTAGCTCGGCAGTTCAGGTGGCATCCCTGGAGAACATGGACAGGTGACGTTTCAGGTCGGGACCCTTCTTCAGACTGATAGTGGTGGCAGTCGGAGGGGGGGTAAGGGAACTGGAGAGAAGAGGGGCAGGACAAAGCCTAGTGAGTGATAGGTGAATGCAGGTGAGGGGGTCTTTTAATGGGCCAACGGTTGGATTGTTATGATGGTGAGTGTAGGAAGGAATTGCAGGTATTGGTTTACACCAAAGACAGATACAAAATGCCCGAATAACTCAGCGGATCAGGCAGCATCTCTGGAGAAAAGGAATAGGTGAGGTTTCGGGTCGAGACCCTGCCTCAGAGTGATGAAGTCAGTGTTGATTCAGTCTGATGAAGGATCTCGACCCGAAACCTTTTCTCCAGAGATGCTGCCTGACCCGCTGAGTTACTCGGGCATTTTGTGTCTATCTTGGTATGATAGTGATCTTGTTTGAGATATATCAGTCAAGACATCTTTCGGAGGACCATTAACAATTGTTGAAATTGGATATTTTACATGCTGGAACATTAATAGTATGCCAGAAAATTGGAAAAATGGTACAAAATCGACTGGAGTGACTGGGCTTGTTCTCCTTCGAATAGCAGAGGCTAGTTGAGGATCTAGAAGGAGTTTTTTCATTCATTCCAAAGATGTCCGGGTTTATAGATGAATAGGCCTCTATAAATGGCCCCTAGTGTGTAGGGCATGGACGCAAAGGGCAGATAGCCTACTCCTACCTCCTGTTGCTTACATTTTCAACTGAGAGGGAAAGGCTGCTCAGTTGAACATTCGTTCTGCACAACAGTGGCAGAGCAGCAAAGTTGCTGCCTTACTGGGCCAGAGAGCCGGGTTCGATCCCGACTATGTGCGCTGTTTGTATGGAGTTTGTGCAATCTCCCAATGACCTGCATGGGTTTTCTCCCGATGCTCCGGTTTCCTCCCGCACTCCAAAGACGTACAGGTTTGTAGGTTAATTGGCTTGGTAAAATTGTAAATTGTCTCCAGTGTGGATAGGATAGTGTTGGTGTGCGGGGATCACTGGTCAGCACGGACTCGGTGGGCCAAGATTTTGGAAGATTCTGCTTGATTGTCAGCCAATTCATATGTATCGTCTGAAGGCCTTTGGAATTAAAACATCACTTTTGCTCAACACAGATTTGTTCTGAGTGAAAATGACTTTGTAAATTAGCATGTGGGAGGTGATGGATCACTTCTGTCTGAGCATTGCAATAGCTACAAACCTTCTCTGCACATTTTTGGTATTTTAGTCTTTCACAGAAAACAATGCCTGGTTTGGCAAGGATCCCAAAATTGTAATGAAAACAGAGAATACCAGGCACACTAAGCTCTTCAGACAACCACTGTGGAAAGAGAATCAAAGTTAATGTGTAGGAAGGAACTGCAGATAGATAGAAATAGGCAGGGGAATGGGGATGAGATCAGCCATGATTGACTGGTGGAGTAGACGATGGGCCAGTCTTATTGGCAGCCATTATTTGTACTGTTTTTTTCTTGCTGCCTTCGCCCCCTCTACAATTAGTCTGAAGAAGGATCCTGACCTGAAACATCACCTATCCATTTACTCAAGACTACTGCTGTCGTAATTCATAAGGTCATAAATTATAGAAGCAGAACTAGGCCATTCAGCCCATCAAGTCTACTCCACCATTCAATCATGGCTGATCTATCTTTTTCTCTCAACCCCATTCTCCTGCCTTCTATCCATAACCCCTGACACCCGGACTAATCAAGAATCTGCCAATCTGGTGTCTGACCTGTTGAGTTACTCAAACATTTTATGTCTATCCATAGTTGCATTAGTTTTAAGCTTAAGTTTAGTTGCATTTTGCACATTCTTTTCCAGTATGCTATTCCAATACCCAACATTTTGTTCCACTATCTTTATTTCTATTTCTAGACGTCTTCTTGCTAACGTTGTGAATAATTGAGCATTTTGCCACTGGTGATTTCATTGAATTTCACTCTGCAGACTCAAGAGCTTCCCCCATTCCTTTTGCATTTCTCTATCACAAAATTTAATTCCTTCCAACTCTCTCCCACTTAAGGGCTTAGGTTTTTGTTTATTATTGTAAAGAGGTTGTTAAGATTCAAGAGTGTTTCATTCTCATATGTTCCTAAGACAGAACAATGAAATTCTTACTTGCAGCAGCACAACTGATATGTAAAATAATACTCTGTAAAACCCATAGTAAAGAAAAAAACAGACAAATAAATAAACGATAATAGTGCAAAGACAAAAATAATGCCCCAATTCTATATAGTTTGGAGCCTATTTGCAGTTTGTAGTGTTTAATAGCCTGAGGATAGACACAAAACGCTAGAGTAAAGGGCCTGCCCCACCAGCATGCAACTCTATGCGATTAGCGCGACCTAACGTGGTCGCTTGAGCCGTCCGGCGTCACGGGGCCGGTCCCACTTCGATCGCCAGAGCCATGCGGAATTGTGCGGAGTTCGTCCCGACATCGCGCGGGGCTCCGAAAAACTGACTATGTTCAAAAATTCCGCGCGCAACGGCTTGTCGGCTCGCAGTCGCCTCGACGCATTATACAGCACCTCGTGCGGCAGAGTTACATCGTGCCTCCGTGAACCTATCTGTAGGTGCCTCCGTGACCCTCTATGTGTGTGGCTCCGTGGCCCTCTGTGTGTGTGTGCCTCTGTGCCCCTCTCTGTGTGCCCCTCTCTGTCCTGGCGAACTTACCTTAGACTTCGCTCCAAGTTCGCCTCACTTTGCGCTGCATTGCGCCACTCACCCAACCTCCGCGCGGTCCCCTGCTGCCGGTTTGATCGTGCTTGCCGCATGCAGGCGCATGCTGGTGGGACCGGCCCTGTACAGGGGATCACCCGACCTCCGCGCGGCCCCCGCTTCTAGTTTGATCGCGTTCATCGCATGGAGTCGGATGCTGGTAGGACAGGCCCTTAACTCAGCAGGTCTGGCAACATCGCTGGACAAAAGGAATAGGTGATGTTTGGAGTCGGAACACTTCTTCAGACTGAGTAGCCTGAAGAAGGATTCCGACACAAAATGTAACCTATCCCTTTTCATCGGAGGTGCTTTTCATCGGAGGTTATAGACAATATACAAAAGACTGTGGAGTAGACAGTAGGTGCAAGAGTAGGCCATTCGGCCCTTCGAGCCAGCACCGCCATTCAATGTGATCATGGCTGCTCATCCCCAATCAGTACCCCAATAGACAATAGACAATATTATTCGACTTACTCTAGCATTTTGCGTCTTTCTTCAGTATGAACCAGCACCTGCAGTTCCTTCCTACACATGTTTAATAGCCTGATGGTTGTAGGGAAGAAGCTGCTCGTGAACCTGGACGTTACAGTTTTCAGGCTCCTATATCTGCTCCTGACGGCAGGAGTGAAATGAGAGCATGGCCAGGGTGGGTCTCTGTGGTGAGACAAGCTTTGTTTTGCTTGCTGTGTGATCAGATCAGATAATACTATGCATAAATATCAAAAAATCAAACTCAAGTACAATAGATAGAGCAAAGGGGACGGTATCGAGTGCAGAGTATAGTTCTCAGCATTGTAGTGCAGTTCATCAGAGGATCCCATGTAAATTTTACTACAGAATAAGTCACACACAAGACTTGTTGCGGCAGAGTTATTCTTAATGTAGTTTATCTTTCCACGGTCTGGCACAATGGGAATGGTTTCCTCTGAGAATGCTGAACATTAAATCAGCAGTCCGAATGGAATCCCAGAGCTGTGCCACAGGATAATGCAGTCGAGTTGCTGCCGAGTTGCAGTCAAGTTTGTACGTTCTCCCTGTGACCGCATGGGTTTTCTCCGGGTGCTCAGGCTTCTTCCCGCACTCCATTGATGTACAGATGTGTAGGTTAATCTGTACGGGTATGGCTGCCCAGCCTGCAGCTGTCCGTTTTTTCATCTCTTTTTAAATTTTTTAGTTAGTTGAGCTTTTGTTTTCGGAGTTCTAGCCTTTTTTATGTGGGGGTGGGGAGGGGGGGGGGGTGTGGGAAAGGGGAAAATTGCTTTTCAGGGTCCCTACCTGGTCGGACAGGCAGCTTTTCCCCGGGCTGCACCTTCAACCCGCCCTCGCGGCCTACCAGCGGGCCTGGAGCGGCGTTTCCTGAGGGGACCGGCCAGAACCTCGGCTTCAGCGATGGCGCAATGCTAGAGCGCTATCACGGAGCGGAGCGGGCGATGCCTTGCCCGGGTCACCGCGCTGGAACTCCGGTGAGATGAAGACCGCCGATAAAAATATCGTTCAGCTGCGGAGCGGCCAGCCGCGGGCGGCGGCACTGAACTTTAACATCGGGAGTCTGGGATCTCTCTCCGAGATCGCCAGTGGTGGAGCTCCATCCAGCGCGGCCTGTCGGCTTCGGAAGCCGTGGTCTCCGGTAAGGAAGCGGCCGTTCCAGGTGTCCCAAGCCGCTGAGAGGATTCTTGCGACACCGGAGCACCATCACCCGGTGAAGAAGGGCCTGGGACATCGGCCCCCATAGCGGCGACTGCGGAGGCCTCAATAGGCCCGACTATGGGTGTACAAGGGGATGGGGACTGGACTTTGTGCCTTCCCTCACAGTGGGAACCATTGTGGGGGGATGTTTTTATGTTTATTGTTAAATTCTTTAATGTTGTGTCTTATCTTTGTCTGCGTGCTGCATGACAAGTGAAATTTCACTACACCAATTGGTGTATGTGATAATAAATGTCCTTTGTATCCTTGTATCCTTGTGTCCTTAATTGGCTTTGGTAAAATTGTAAATTGTCCCTACTGTTTAGGATAGCGCTAAAGTACAGGGGTGGTCGCTGGTCACCGCAGGCTTCTAATTCTGCTGGTCACCGTAGTGGGCCGAAGGGCCTGTTTCTGCACTATCTCTAAAGTCTGAAATCTAAAAGTCTTAACAAGTTCTTGCAGTGTTTCCAGCAGAGGTTAAAAATAAAACATAGTCCACCATGCTGTTTGAGGATCAATGGATCGCTGTAACATAACAGAAATCAAGTCAAGAGAGTCAAGAGTGTTTAAAAGTCATTACGTACTAACAACTGAACAAAAAAGTCCTTACTTTGTGCAGTTTGACAGATCTGTGTACATAATAACAGACAGACAATATAGTGAAAGGTCTGGAGAGAGTGGATGTGGAGAGGATGTTTCCAGTAGTGGGAGAATCGAGGAACATAATGGCCTACTTTTAGAATATAATGCCCTACCTTTAGAAAGGAGAGGCATTAGAATTTATTGCCACAGACGGCTTTGGAGGCCGTCAATAGATATTTTCAAGGAGAGATTGACAGATTCTTGATTGGTAAGGGTTAGGTATTATGGGCAGGAGAATGGGGTTGAGTGGGGATGAGAGATCAGCCATGAATGAATGGTGTAGTAGACATGATGGGCCCAATTAGCCCAGTTCTGCTCCTATAACTGATGAACAAGAATATATTTAATAATTAAAAACACAATGCGTGAATAATTATTTAAGCCCCAGCAGTGGAACTTGAAAGCATTTCCTGTGACTCAGGACACACGGCAGCTACCGACTGAGAGGCAGCTGACACATTCATACCACTATCATTTGTTCAGTGTGAGTAACCGTCTTGCTTAATCGGGCCGTTGCATTTATATGCGGCGGGATCGGCCGCTGGCTCTCTCCCCGTTCACCATTTGCAAATTGTCGTATGTTTTGTTTGCTTGCTTTCCTGTGACTCTGACATTAGCCTTTGAGCTTTACTTTGTCATTTAACTTGTAAGGGCACCCGTTGCCAGGGGAAACCACTTACGTACAGATTAATCACCCAAGACCTACAGAGAAAAATCAACGAGTAATCATTGGGAAAATGTGCTCAGCAACAGGCTTATATGGTATTGTGTGTCGCCCCTGAGGTAACCTATGTCTCCTGTCCGGGAAATTCAATGTGGCATGTTCGATTTCATCAACTAACATGGCCAGATTTGACACTGCCCTTACTATCCTTAACCCTAATATACACACAAACCAACTTCTAGAATTTTTTTTCACAAACTTCCAGTCTGAAGAATATACTGACCCATAACATTGTCTGTCTATTTCTCCCCCCAGATGCTCCCTGACCCTCTGTTCCTCCAGTACTTTGAGTTTTACTCTATGTTTTAAAATATATATATTTTTTACAGACAGCACCCGTAGGCAAGATAGAACCCAGGTCTCTGGCACTGTAAGGCAGCAACTCTACCACAGCACCCTGTTCTCTTGCAATCTACAAGTCATTATGGTTTTAATTTATTACATTTTAGGTTCCCCCTCATGTGGCCTAACATCCACACGATAGTGCAGTTGCTATCTACATTATTTGGTGCAGACCAATCCCATTTTTCTTTTAATTTAAAAAATAACGTGACGCCAGCAAAATTGCAAACTTGGTTGGACAAGATCTGCTCTCAAGTTTAGAAGAGCGAGGTATGTTTTGATTGAAACAGATCAGATATTGAGGAAGGATGTGGAGAGGATGTTTCTTCTTTTGGGAAAATCTACATCCAGGATTCATTATTCAAAAATAAAGAATGTAATTTAAATGAAGTGGCAAAGTGAGTTTTCTTTTCTCAGAGGGTTGTAATTCTTTGGAATACGTATCCTCAAAGGGGAGTTTAGTTGAGTTTAGTTTAGTTTAGTTTAGTTTACAGTGAAATATAGTGAAGAAACAGGCCTTCTGGCCACCGAGTCCACACAGACCATCGATCACCTGTTCATTCTAGTTCTATGTGCTATAGACTATGGGCAATTTTCAGAGGCCAATTAACCTACAAACCCGCTTGTGTTTTGAAATGTGGGAGGAAACCAGAGATGTCCTCATTCTTTAGGAAACGGGGGTTCCCCTCTTCCATTATAGATGAGACTCTCACTAGGGTCTCCTTGATATCCCACAGATCTGCTCTTGCTCTCCCTCCCCCCATTCATAACAAGGACAGAGTCCCCCCCCCGTCCTCATCTTCTACCCCATCAGCCGTCGCATACAGCATTTAATCCTCCAACATTTTTGTCACCTCCAACGGGATCCCGGGATCTCCTACTGGCCACTTCTTCCCATCTCCATCCCTTTCTGCTTTCCGCAGAGACCGTTCCCTCCGCAACTCATTGGTCAACTCGTCCCTTCCCACCCAAACCACCCCCTCCCCAGGTACTTTCCCCTGCAACCACAGGAGATGCAACACCAGCCCCTTTACCTCCCCCCTTGACTCCATCCAAGGATCCCAACAGTCTTTCCAGATGAGGCAGAGGTTCACTTGTACCTCCTCCAACCTTGTCTACTGTATCCGCTATTCAAGGTATCAGCTCCTGTGTATCAGCAAGACCAAGCACAGGCTCAGCAATCATTTCACTGAACACCTCCGTTAAGTCCACCTTAACCTATCTGATCTCCCCGTTGCTCAGCTCGTTAACTCCCTATTCCATTCCCATTCTGACCTTTCTGTCCTGGGCCTCCCCCATTGTCACAGTGAGGCCCAGTGCAAATTGGAGGAACAGCGCCTCATATTTCGCTTCAGTAGCTTACACCCCAGCGGTCTGAACATTGACTTCTCTAACTTCAAATAGCCCTTGCTTTCCGTCTTTCTCCATCCCCTCTCCCTCCCCAGTTCTCCCACCAGTCTCACTGTCTCCGACTACATTCTATCTCTGTCCCGCCCACTCCCCTGACATCAGTCGGAAGAAGGGTCTCGACACGAAACCTCACCCATTCCTTCTGTCCAGGGATGCTGCCTGACCCGCTGAGTTACTCCAGCATTTTCAACTACCGTTGATTTATACCAGCATCTGCAGTTCTTTCCTACATTGGAAACTGGAGCATCTGGAGAAAACCCAAGCGGTCACAGAGAGAATGTAGAAACTCCATTCAGACAGCACCTGAGGTCAAGTTCGAACCCAGGCCTCTAGCGCTGTAAGGCAGCAACTCTACCACTGCGTTACTGTACTGCCCACTTGAAGCAGAGTATTTGACCATTTTTAAGACGGGGGTAGAATGGGGATAGAGATACACTAGAGATGAACGGTTAACATGGGTAGAGTTAAGGTTGCATTAGATCAGCCACAATCTTAATACGTAATGAGCAGCTGTGAGGACACTGAGCTTTTTTTGTGTGTGTTTACAATGTCATCTATTGTGTAAGAAGAAGGGTCTTGATCCGAAGTGTCACCCATTCCTTCTCTCCAAAGATGCTGCCTGTCCCGCTGAGTTATCTATTGTGTACTGTGTTTACAAACCTGTTGTGCTGCAGCAAGTAAGAATCTCATTCATCCATTTAAGTACATATGACAATTAAACGCTCTTGACTCTGCACTATTGAGAGCTGAATGATTGTCTCCTGCTGCTCATTTGTAATATTTCATATGTATGTATGTATATATGAAGCTCCTGGTGAGCTGCGCGGACCGGCTGAAGTTTCCGGTGAGCTGCAGCAATTCCTCGACAGTGGGTCTCGCCCACCAGCCGTTGAACCGGCAACCCACCTTGAGTCGTCCGAGGACCGGAAACGGGTGAGGAGGAGGACTGCAAAAGCAGCAGAAGCTGGACAAAGCAAAGTTTTCAAAATGGCGGCAGACGGTGGAGAGGATCGGTGTCGCCAGGACAACGGGCCTTTACTTTGAAACTTTGTTGGCACCAGAAACATGGCGGCTCTTTGCGTGCTGTCTCGGTGAAGTCTACTATCACATAGCAATTGTAGTACTTTCGTTCTTATTTATGATTGTCCTTATCTATGGTATGATTTTACAAGGTTGAATGCAAAACAAAGATTTTCACTGTGTCTAGGTACGTCAAGTCAAGTTTTATTTGTCACTTGCACATAAAGTCCAGTGAAATGAATTTGTCAGCTGCGGTACATTAAAAAAAAATACACAATACACAATAAAAATTGAATACAAACATCCACCACAACATTCATCACTGTGGTGGAAGGCACAAAGTTTGGTCAGTCCTCCTCCATTTTCCCCCGTGGTCGGGACCACAACCCTCCGCAGTCACCGCTGTGGGCGTCCAGATGTTCAGACAAGGTAAGTCCAGGTAAGTCATGAATCGGTGCCTCCCCACCGTAGACCGTGGCTTCAAGATGGTGTAGGACGCAGGCCAGAGGTCGCAGATTTAAAGTCCAGTTGAGAATAACGCATCATCATAATATCAGGCATTAAAAACTATATATATTTTGGCTGTTCTAGTCTGCTCAGGCTTTATTATCTCCAACATAATGTCCGTACCATAAGAATGAGTTAACACAAGTACAAAGCAGAGAAGGCACCAGACAGGCATGAACCTGCTTTTGGAGTTCTATCACATAATGAAAAAGAGCGGTCAATTTGTTTCAAAGTAAAAATGAGCAAGGAATCTAAATTTGTTCAGAGGATACAGCTAGCATCTACCGCTTTAGAGACATACACACACTATCTTTAATTGGAATGTACTGGACTTTATCTTGCACTAACCGTTATTCCCTTTATCCTATATCTGTACACTGGACGGCTTCAAGTATAATTTTTCTGCTGACTGGATGGCAAAAAGCTTTTCACTGTACCTCAGTACACGTGACAATAAACTAAACTAAAAATCCGAAGGCATGGAATTCTGAACTCATTGCTTTTCTTTGCATGGTATTGAGGGAACTATAATTGATTTAACATCGGAGCCCCAGTTCGCCTAGATGCTGCAATTGGACTGCTGGACTGCGGGTGAAGAACAAAGGGAAGAGATAAGACTTTGCCTTCCATCACAGTGAGGAGGTGTTGGAGACTCACTGTGATGGATGTTTGTGTAAACTGTGTTAAGTGTGGGTGTTAGGTTATTTTGTAATGTAAAACAAAAACTGTAGAAAATGCAATTTCGCTCAAACCTGTTTGAATGACAATAAATAGCATTCTATTCTATTCTATTCTATTCTATCCATTTGAGTTGTAGACAATTATTGCAAATTAAAAATTAAAGTGAAAAACAGAAGGATGGCCACAAATTTGATATGGCTATCAGGTAGTATAATTTTATACTTACATGTTGAAGCCAATAATAGCATCTATAATAGCAGAAAGCTGCTGTGAGGTATCTCTTGCCTTCAGGAATGCACATCTAGATTGCTTTGTGTCTCTGGTTCAAAGTCACACATGTGAAAGTCACACATGGATTGTGTTTGTACTTTCCATTGGTACATTAGTTGTCCACATCTGCCATAGTTTGTTTAGTCTAGAGATGCAGCATGGAAAAGGGCCCTTTAGTCCACCATATCCATGCCCACCATCATTCACACTAGCTCTATGTAATCCCACTTTCGTAACCACTCCCAACACACGAGGGGCAATTTAAACACAGCTGGTTAAATTACAATCACCGAAGATAGCCACAAAATGCTGGAGTTACTCAGCGGGTCAAGCACCATCTCTGGAGAAAAGGAATAGGTGACGTTTCAGGTCAAGACCCTTCTGCAGACTCAATAGGTAATATTTTGGGTTGACACCCTTCTTCAAAGCCTACAAACCCCCACGCCTTTGGGATGTGGGAGGAGGAAACAGGAGCATTCAAAGGAAACCCATTCAGTCATGGGGAGATCATACAAAGTCCACACAGACCGCACCCAAGATCAGGATCAAACCCAGGTCTCTGGTGCTGTAAGGCAGTACATGCTGTAAGTACATGCTGTACAATTCTATAACTCCAACTTGTTTGACTCCATTGAGTCATGGATGTGAGGAGGATGAGAGAGAGACAGACAGACAGAGAGACAAAGAGAGAGAGCAAGAGAGAGAGAGACAGACAGACAGAGACAGAGAGACAAAGAGCGAGAGAGATGGAGAGAGACAGACAGAGAGAGAGAGACAGAGAGAGAGAGAGATAGAGAGAGAGAGTGAGAGAGAGAGAGAGAGAGGTCGTGTTTTCTTCTCAGCTCTGCGAAGAGAAGGATTGAAGCAGCCTTTCAAGGATTTTGTCATCGAAGAGGCCACAGACACGGGGGGGCTTCATAGTTTAACTTATCGTTGGGCTGTTGAAGCTTTCCTCTGGTCTGGGAAGCCTCCACCAGTGAGAGAATTCCTGAGTTTTCTCCACATTGTCGAGGGTGCGGTTGTCGTTGGCGGATTGCCAATAGTGCCTGTGAGTGGGTATGAAGATCGCTGTGTTTTGTCGTTTTTAGCGCCGTTTCTCTGCCCTAAAGTCATTTTGCTCAGTGCGGCTGCCTGGCTTAATGTGAAGAAGGTACTTTTGCTTCCGGCGAGACTGGGATTTGAGCTTCCCAAAAGCTGCTCTTGGCTGTGGACGAACCTGGGGACTTTCCTGCTTCAGCTGGAGGTTTCTGTTTTCTGCTGCCTGTCTTTGACTGTGACTGTCTCTGGGACTTAACTTGGAGCTGTGCTGCTGAGGTGCCTGGAGCTGGTTTGTGCCTCTGTGAGGATGGCGATGGAGGGGGCGCGGCCGAAGGTCCGGACCTACGCAGCGTTGGCATCAGTGGCGGGTACGAGGCCATCTGAGCATGAGCCTCATGTTGACTTGGATGGGGACAGTTTTGGTATCTCTGTTCAAACTGGGCCTATGATGTCTAGGGGGGCAATTACGAAGGCCATGAATGATCTTCTTGGGAGGGGGGCTATTGTCTCTTCCGAGCTCGAAAGAGGAAAGGTTGAGATGATACTCAAGACCCGGGAGTGTGTGGCCCGAGCGTTGGAGTTGGGGATCTCAGTGGGGGGGGTCCACATACAGGTGGATCCGTGGGTTTCTAGGGTGAGACCGGTTCTCCTGCGGAGCTGCCCCACATATATTTCGGATGCATTACTTATTCCGCATCTGTCCAAGTTTGGGGAGGTGCGGTCTAAATGCTTTAGGCTCTTGCATCCCGGGGGGGACCCGGAGGAGAAAGGGGTCTTCAGTTTCAAGAGGAGGGTGTTCATGAAGGTGGGTGAGGGGGATGGTGCTGAGGGGAGTTTTGAGGTGGTGTATAAGGGTGTACCCAGAACCGTGCGCTGGAGTTGGAGTAAGGCACGGTGTCATGCGTGCGGTGAATTTGGACATCTCCGTAGGGAGTGTCTTATTCGCGGGGTCACTGCTAGAAGTTCTAGCGCAGTGGCCCAGGAATGCACTGCTGGCCCATCTGGGGTGGCTTGTCAAACCTCAGTGGCGCGGGGTGGTACTGCTGACCCGGCTAGGGCTGCCACCTCTGCCTTGGGGATCCGGGGCGGCAGTGATAATCCATCTGGGTCCGCGGTGTCCGCTTTGGGGACCCTGGGCAGCGAAAGCCCACGCCCCCCGCGTCCTGCGCCTGTGGCGGCGGATGAGGGTGGGGCTCAGGAGGAGGGAAGTGATGAGGGGGGGATTTGGGAGAAGCAGGGGAAGCACATCAGGAAGAGGGAGAGGCAAAAGGCCAACCGAGCGATGAAAATGCAATCGGGTGTGCACCTGCCGAGTTCTGTGACCACCCGAGGGGCGCCTGGATGCTCCAGTGAGGTGCAGACTGCACCTGCTGGGGCCCAGGGAGGAGTTGAGGTGGTTCGGAAGGGGGTAAGGAAGCCTAAACGTGTGGGTGGCAAAGTGGATGGGGGTAATGTGAAGGTGGATGACCCTTCCCTTATGGAGGTTACCGTACCTCCGCGTGCGAGTGGGACAAATAGGAGGCATTTGCCTGGTGATGATGAGGAAGGGCGTAGGTCCAGAGCTAAGGGGTTGTCTTTCTCCGGGCTTTCCACCACCGATGTGGCTGAAAGTGGTCTTGACCTGGTGTCTTCTGGGTCGGTGGTTGGGCCTTCTCTTCATGGATCTACAGCAGGTGTCACAGAACCAGGTGGTGGGGTTGATTCCGGTGGAGTTGTGTCCTCTGAGCTTGTCCCTTCATCTCAGGGGCCCACCGAGGGAGTTATCTCATCGGGTGTTGAGGTTAGCTCCCTTGGGTGCGTACCCTCTGGGTCGGACGAGGTCCCCTCGTTTCAGAGGCCTACTGAGGGTGCTAGCATGCTAGGTGACGTGGTTGGCTCCCCTGGTAGTGTGCCCCCTGAGACGGGGGATGAGCAGAGTCAGCCCGAGGGGGGAGGTTCGGGGGTGTTGTCGTTCAAGTCTGTGCTCCATATCAGTGCCAGTGGAGGTGCTGGGGGGCGTGATGCCTCACCGGATGAGTTGTCTGGGGTGAGTTTAATAGCAGGTGGTGATTCTCTGGGTGATGCCTGTGGAGAGGGCACTCTGGATGATGTGGAGGTCAGGGCTGTTTTGGGTCGTTATTCTCTTTCAGACTCTGAGGGTGCCAGTGATCCACAGGCCCTGGGGATGCCTCTTGTTGTTGCTTCCCCAGGCCCAGACGTGGAGGGTGATGGTAGCGTGCAGGAGCCCAGCCATTCAGTGGGCTGCGGGTTTCAGCCAGGGGTGTCGGGACCCACCCCCAGCATTGATCCTGGGGGTGGTGTCATGGCTGAGGAGGGGGAAAGTGTTGCGGCCAGTGGGTGTAGCACAGAGAGTGTTTTGTCGGAGAGTTCTGGCCTTTCTGAGCTTGTTGTTTCAGGTGCGAGCGGGTTGGCTGCAAGCCCAGACTCCAAGGTCGTGTCTGAGGCAAAACGTATTGTTGAGCTGCGAGAGTTTCTAAAAACAAGACGCTGCCCCAAAACAAAGTGGGTTGCTGCTAAAAGGCGGTGGGGCGACTGTCTAGATTTGTTGGCGAGTCTCGAGGCTATCCTTGGCAACAAGGATAGTGGTCTTCCTGACTCTGATTTGGGGCAGTTTCGGGGTTTTTTGAAGTTCCTCAGAAAAGAAGTTCTTGAGTCTACGGGGAGTGTGAGGTTCTCAATCTGGTGTGCCTTCACATTCACAGTAGCTACATTAAATTTAAATGGGAGAAGAGCGAGTTTTCGTAGATTTCAGCTCTTATCAGCCCTAAGAGAGGGGAAATTTGCGGTTTGTTATCTGCAAGAGACGCATACTGTTGCTAGTGACGAACCTACCTGGCGACTGGAGTGGGAAGGGGGGGTCTATATGAGCCATCTCAGCTCGACTTCGAGTGGGGTGGCTTTTCTGTTGGCCCCAAATTTTCTGCCAAGCGTTTTAAAAGTGGAGGAAGTGGTGCCGGGCCGTTTGCTCCATCTGGCCGTGAGCCTGGATGGCATGCCGTTGCATTTCATTAACGTGTATGCCCCTAGCTCCGGCACGATGCAGGCTGGCCTACTTCAGGAGATGAATGCTCTGTTGGGCACTATTGATAGGGGAGAGTGTGTCTTCCTTGGTGGGGACTTTAATTGCACACTTGAGGTGCGGGACCGTTCTGGTACTCAGTGTGCGCCTGCTGTAGCGAAGAAGCTGAGAGGCTTGATTGACGCTTTTGAGTTGGTTGATGTTTGGAGGGACCTTCACCCTGATTCCACTGCTTTTTCGCGGAGGTCTGAGGGCGGTGGTTCCCGCATTGATCGGTTTTATATTTCCCGAGCGTTTGTTTCCCGTGTCTCAGCGGCCTCAATGCGGCTGGTGCCGTGCTCGGACCATTGTCTGGTGCGTGTGGATTTCAATCCAGCGTGCGCTCGCGTGGGTCCGCGTACTGGCACTTTAACAACAGGCTGCTGGAGGATCGGTGTTTCCGGGAGTCATTCACTCGGTTTTGGGTGAAGTGGAGAGAGAGGCAGAGGTGCTTCTCTTCCCTTAGGCAGTGGTGGGATGTGGGTAAAGCTCACATCCGTCTCTTTTGTAAGGAATATACATGGGGGTCGACTGGGAGGCGGGACTCAGCGGTCGCGAAGCTGGAGAGGGAGATACAGGACGCTGAGTCTCGCCTGGGTCAGTTTGGTGAAGACTCCAGCGAATGGGGAGAGTTTCAGAGGAAGAAGGAGGTTTTGAGGAGTCTGCTGCTTGAGCGATCTCGAGGCGCTTATGTGAGGTCTCGGGTCCAGATGCTGCACGAGCTGGACCGAGCGTCGCCTTTCTTTTTCTCTTTGGAGAAGGGGCGGGGAGCTCGAAAACAGCTCGTGGAGTTGCTTGCAGATGACGGCTCCTCTGTCACTGATCCAGAGAGGATTAATGCCTTGGTTAGGTCCTTTTATGGGACCCTGTTCTCTGCGGAAGGATTCAGTGTGGAGGCTCAGCAAGATCTGTGGGAGGGTCTACCGGCCGTAGATAGGGGGGAGGCTGATCTTCTTGATGGCCCCTTATCTTTGGAGGAGTTGACTTGCGCCTTGCATCAGCTCAGGAGGGGTAAGTCCCCCGGGCTGGATGGGTTGACGGTGGAGTTTGTTAGAGCATTCTGGGACGTCCTAGGGGGTGACTATATGTTGGTTTTGGGGGAGAGCCTGGCGACTGGAGTGATGCCTCTCTCGTGGCGTAGGACGGTTGTTGTCTTGCTGCCTAAGAAGGGCGAACTCCGTTTGTTGAAGAACTGGCGTCCAGTCTCTCTCCTTTGCACAGAATATAAAATTTTTGCACGGGCAATGGCAAATCGCCTGGGCTCCGTGCTGCATCAAGTGATTCATCCTGATCAATCTTATACAGTCCCTGGCCGGTCCATCCAGGATAACATCCACCTGGTTAGGGACCTGATTCATTTAGTCCAGGGTACTGGTGAGTCAGCTGCTTTTCTGTCTCTTGATCAGGAGAAGGCTTTTGATAGGGTAGAGCATGAATACCTATTTGGGACGTTGCAAGCGTTTGGGTTTGGACCACACTTCGTGGCCCGGGTCCGGCTTTTGTACGCTGCGGCGGAGTGTCTTGTAAAGGTTAATGGCGCGGTGCTATCTCCTTTTCATTTTGGGAGGGGGGTCCGCCAGGGGTGCCCTATGTCGGGCCAGTTGTATTCGGTCTGTGTGGAGCCGTTCCTGTGTCTTCTTCGGAGGAGGTTGACAGGCCTGGCCCTACCTGGCCCGCGGGTTGAGGTGATTCTATCGGCGTATGCCGATGACGTACTTCTTATGTTCACTGATCCTGGTGACCTGCGGAGGATGCGTGACTGCCAGGAGATATTCTCGGCTGCATCTTCTGCTAGGATTAACTGGAGTAAGTGCTCTGGACTTTTGGTGGGTCAGTGGCGGGTAGACTCCCTGCCGGAGGAGATGGCATTGTATGCGTGGAGTACCACGCACCTCCTCTATCTGGGGGTGTACCTGAGTCCCACTGAGGATGTTTGGCCGGCAAACTGGCAAGAGTTGGAGACGAAGGTGGTTGCTCGGCTGGGGCGCTGGTCAGGCCTGCTTGGAGTTCTCTCCTTTCGGGGGAGGGTGCTGGTCATAAACCAGCTGGTGGCCTCTATGTTATGGTACCGGCTGGCTACTCTTGTCCCGCCCTCTATATTTGTAACTGCTATACAGAAGAAGCTGGTGGATTTCTTTTGGGGAAATAGGAAGCATTGGATTTCCGCGGCGGTCCTGAGTCTTCCGTTAGAGGAGGGCGGCCAGTCCTTGGTGTGCGTGCGCACCCAGGTGGCGGCTCTCCGTCTCAGGACTCTGCGGAGATACATGTATGTAGAGAACCCTCCCAGATGGCACGCTCTGGCCACGTATTTTTTTCGTCAGGGTCGTTGCCTAAGGGGGGTCTCGCGGCTCCCGGTGGCGGGTGTCAGTCGACCCGCTCTAAGGGGCTTGCCTGTTTTCTATAGGGATATGTTAAGAGTGAGGAATTTGGTGGTGTTCAGCCAGAGTGTTGTTCCACGAGGAGAGGGGGATGTTGTGGCTGCGGGTGTGGCTGGTCCTCATCCTGTCATGGTGGTTGCCGAGGAGAGGCGCGAGCCTAGAGTGGTTCAGATAGAGCTTACCCCTGCTCCGTCAGATCTGCTCATCGGGCCTAGGCTTCGGGATATTTCTCGGCCTCCGGCTCCGCATAATCTGAGCTGCCTTTCTGAGATGACCAGCATGCCATTTTGTGATGCAAGGAGACGCGCACTGTACAGGATGCTCCTGCACATTCTGAACCACCGTGCCTTCGTCTCCCGTCCTGACTCACCATGGAGGACGGTGTTACCATCCGAAGGCGGCGGGGGGCCCCAGTGGGGGTCCTTCTATAAGGGAGTTGTACCCCTTTATATTGGGGACCTGGGGTGGAGAGTGCTGCATGGAGCGGTGGTTTGTAATAAACTTTTGAGTCGGTTCACGGGCTCGTCTGCCGCATGTATTTTCTGCGGAGAGGAGGAGACCGTATTCCATGTGTATATGGAGTGTGTGAGGTTACTGCCCCTGTACCAATATCTGAAGGGGCTGTTCCTCAAGTTCTGGCTGCATTTTAGCCCCACAATCCTGGTGTTTGGACACAAGGCGGGGAGTGGGGAGAGCCGAGTGTGGGGGGGGGACTTACCTGTCGGTTTGCTCCTTGGCCTGGCCAAGATGGCCATTCGTGGGTCCAGGCAGCGGGCGGTCGACGGTCTGGCGAGAGTCGGCTGCCTGCCCCTCTTTCGGGCCTACGTCCGTGCACGTGTGTCCCTGGAGAGGGAACACGCGGTGTTCACGGGGACTCTGGAGGCCTTCCGTCAGCGCTGGTCGCCGCGTGGGGTTGAGGCGATTATAAATGAATGTACTGCTGTACTACAATGATCTGTTCATTATAGTGTGATTTTTGATTGTGTTTTGATGTGTTGTATTTTATGATTTGTGTTGAATAAAGTTTTTGAAATGAAAAAAAAAAAAAAAAAAAAAAAAAAAAAAAATAGAGAGAGAGAGTGAGAGAGAGAGAGAGAGAGGTCGTGTTTTCTTCTCAGCTCTGCGAAGAGAAGGATTGAAGCAGCCTTTCAAGGATTTTGTCATCGAAGAGGCCACAGACACGGGGGGGCTTCATAGTTTAACTTATCGTTGGGCTGTTGAAGCTTTCCTCTGGTCTGGGAAGCCTCCACCAGTGAGAGAATTCCTGAGTTTTCTCCACATTGTCGAGGGTGCGGTTGTCGTTGGCGGATTGCCAATAGTGCCTGTGAGTGGGTATGAAGATCGCTGTGTTTTGTCGTTTTTAGCGCCGTTTCTCTGCCCTAAAGTCATTTTGCTCAGTGCGGCTGCCTGGCTTAATGTGAAGAAGGTACTTTTGCTTCCGGCGAGACTGGGATTTGAGCTTCCCAAAAGCTGCTCTTGGCTGTGGACGAACCTGGGGACTTTCCTGCTTCAGCTGGAGGTTTCTGTTTTCTGCTGCCTGTCTTTGACTGTGACTGTCTCTGGGACTTAACTTGGAGCTGTGCTGCTGAGGTGCCTGGAGCTGGTTTGTGCCTCTGTGAGGATGGCGATGGAGGGGGCGCGGCCGAAGGTCCGGACCTACGCAGCGTTGGCATCAGTGGCGGGTACGAGGCCATCTGAGCATGAGCCTCATGTTGACTTGGATGGGGACAGTTTTGGTATCTCTGTTCAAACTGGGCCTATGATGTCTAGGGGGGCAATTACGAAGGCCATGAATGATCTTCTTGGGAGGGGGGCTATTGTCTCTTCCGAGCTCGAAAGAGGAAAGGTTGAGATGATACTCAAGACCCGGGAGTGTGTGGCCCGAGCGTTGGAGTTGGGGATCTCAGTGGGGGGGGTCCACATACAGGTGGATCCGTGGGTTTCTAGGGTGAGACCGGTTCTCCTGCGGAGCTGCCCCACATATATTTCGGATGCATTACTTATTCCGCATCTGTCCAAGTTTGGGGAGGTGCGGTCTAAATGCTTTAGGCTCTTGCATCCCGGGGGGGACCCGGAGGAGAAAGGGGTCTTCAGTTTCAAGAGGAGGGTGTTCATGAAGGTGGGTGAGGGGGATGGTGCTGAGGGGAGTTTTGAGGTGGTGTATAAGGGTGTACCCAGAACCGTGCGCTGGAGTTGGAGTAAGGCACGGTGTCATGCGTGCGGTGAATTTGGACATCTCCGTAGGGAGTGTCTTATTCGCGGGGTCACTGCTAGAAGTTCTAGCGCAGTGGCCCAGGAATGCACTGCTGGCCCATCTGGGGTGGCTTGTCAAACCTCAGTGGCGCGGGGTGGTACTGCTGACCCGGCTAGGGCTGCCACCTCTGCCTTGGGGATCCGGGGCGGCAGTGATAA
Organism: Raja brachyura; assembly: GCA_963514005.1. The sequence continues at coordinate 23,400,576 of OY740795.1, read as the reverse complement.
TCCATCTGGGTCCGCGGTGTCCGCTTTGGGGACCCTGGGCAGCGAAAGCCCACGCCCCCCGCGTCCTGCGCCTGTGGCGGCGGATGAGGGTGGGGCTCAGGAGGAGGGAAGTGATGAGGGGGGGATTTGGGAGAAGCAGGGGAAGCACATCAGGAAGAGGGAGAGGCAAAAGGCCAACCGAGCGATGAAAATGCAATCGGGTGTGCACCTGCCGAGTTCTGTGACCACCCGAGGGGCGCCTGGATGCTCCAGTGAGGTGCAGACTGCACCTGCTGGGGCCCAGGGAGGAGTTGAGGTGGTTCGGAAGGGGGTAAGGAAGCCTAAACGTGTGGGTGGCAAAGTGGATGGGGGTAATGTGGAGGTGGATGACCCTTCCCTTATGGAGGTTACCGTACCTCCGCGTGCGAGTGGGACAAATAGGAGGCATTTGCCTGGTGATGATGAGGAAGGGCGTAGGTCCAGAGCTAAGGGGTTGTCTTTCTCCGGGCTTTCCACCACCGATGTGGCTGAAAGTGGTCTTGACCTGGTGTCTTCTGGGTCGGTGGTTGGGCCTTCTCTTCATGGATCTACAGCAGGTGTCACAGGACCAGGTGGTGGGGTTGATTCCGGTGGAGTTGTGTCCTCTGAGCTTGTCCCTTCATCTCAGGGGCCCACCGAGGGAGTTATCTCATCGGGTGTTGAGGTTAGCTCCCTTGGGTGCGTACCCTCTGGGTCGGACGAGGTCCCCTCGTTTCAGAGGCCTACTGAGGGTGCTAGCATGCTAGGTGACGTGGTTGGCTCCCCTGGTAGTGTGCCCCCTGAGACGGGGGATGAGCAGAGTCAGCCCGAGGGGGGAGGTTCGGGGGTGTTGTCGTTCAAGTCTGTGCTCCATATCAGTGCCAGTGGAGGTGCTGGGGGGCGTGATGCCTCACCGGATGAGTTGTCTGGGGTGAGTTTAATAGCAGGTGGTGATTCTCTGGGTGATGCCTGTGGAGAGGGCACTCTGGATGATGTGGAGGTCAGGGCTGTTTTGGGTCGTTATTCTCTTTCAGACTCTGAGGGTGCCAGTGATCCACAGGCCCTGGGGATGCCTCTTGTTGTTGCTTCCCCAGGCCCAGACGTGGAGGGTGATGGTAGCGTGCAGGAGCCCAGCCATTCAGTGGGCTGCGGGTTTCAGCCAGGGGTGTCGGGACCCACCCCCAGCATTGATCCTGGGGGTGGTGTCATGGCTGAGGAGGGGGAAAGTGTTGCGGCCAGTGGGTGTAGCACAGAGAGTGTTTTGTCGGAGAGTTCTGGCCTTTCTGAGCTTGTTGTTTCAGGTGCGAGCGGGTTGGCTGCAAGCCCAGACTCCAAGGTCGTGTCTGAGGCAAAACGTATTGTTGAGCTGCGAGAGTTTCTAAAAACAAGACGCTGCCCCAAAACAAAGTGGGTTGCTGCTAAAAGGCGGTGGGGCGACTGTCTAGATTTGTTGGCGAGTCTCGAGGCTATCCTTGGCAACAAGGATAGTGGTCTTCCTGACTCTGATTTGGGGCAGTTTCGGGGTTTTTTGAAGTTCCTCAGAAAAGAAGTTCTTGAGTCTACGGGGAGTGTGAGGTTCTCAATCTGGTGTGCCTTCACATTCACAGTAGCTACATTAAATTTAAATGGGAGAAGAGCGAGTTTTCGTAGATTTCAGCTCTTATCAGCCCTAAGAGAGGGGAAATTTGCGGTTTGTTATCTGCAAGAGACGCATACTGTTGCTAGTGACGAACCTACCTGGCGACTGGAGTGGGAAGGGGGGGTCTATATGAGCCATCTCAGCTCGACTTCGAGTGGGGTGGCTTTTCTGTTGGCCCCAAATTTTCTGCCAAGCGTTTTAAAAGTGGAGGAAGTGGTGCCGGGCCGTTTGCTCCATCTGGCCGTGAGCCTGGATGGCATGCCGTTGCATTTCATTAACGTGTATGCCCCTAGCTCCGGCACGATGCAGGCTGGCCTACTTCAGGAGATGAATGCTCTGTTGGGCACTATTGATAGGGGAGAGTGTGTCTTCCTTGGTGGGGACTTTAATTGCACATTTGAGGTGCGGGACCGTTCTGGTACTCAGTGTGCGCCTGCTGTAGCAAAGAAGCTGAGAGGCTTGATTGACGCTTTTGAGTTGGTTGATGCTTGGAGGGACCTTCACCCGGATTCCACTGCTTTTTCGCGGAGGTCTGAGGGTGGTGGTTCCCGCATTGATCGGTTTTATATTTCCCGAGCGTTTGTTTCCCGTGTCTCAGCGGCCTCAATGCGGCTGGTGCCGTGCTCGGACCACTGTCTGGTGCGTGTGGATTTTAATCCAGCGTGCGCTCGGGCTGGGTCTGCGTACTGGCACTTCAACAACAGGCTTCTGGAGGATCGGTGTTTCCGGGAGTCATTCACTCGGTTTTGGGTGAAGTGGAGAGAGAGGCAGAGGTGCTTCTCTTCCCTTAGGCAGTGGTGGGATGTGGGTAAAGCTCACATCCGTCTCTTTTGTAAGGAGTATACATGGGGGTCGACCGGAAGGCGGGACTCAGCGGTCGAGAAGCTTGAGAGGGAGATACTGGATGCTGAGTCTCGCCTGGGTCAGTTTGGTGAAGATTCCAGTGAATGGGGAGAGTTTCAGAGGAAGAAGGAGGCTTTGAGGAGTCTGCTGCTTGAGCGGTCCCGAGGCGCATACGTGAGGTCTCGGGTTCAGATGCTGCATGATCTGGACCGAGCGTCGCCTTTCTTTTTCTCTCTGGAGAAGGGGCGGGGAGCTCGTAAACAGCTCGTGGAGTTGCTTGCAGATGACGGCTCCTCTGTCACTGATCCAGAGAGGATCAGTGCCATGGTTAGGTCCTTTTATGGGTCCCTGTTCTCTGCGGAGGGTTTCAGCGTGGAGGCTCAGCAAGTTTTGTGGGAGGGTCTACCGACTGTAGATAGGGAGGAGGCTGATCTTCTTGATGGCCCCTTATCTTTGGAGGAGGTACTCGCGCTTTGCATCAGCTCAGGAGGGGTAAGTCCCCTGGGCTGGATGGGTTGACGGTGGAGTTTGTTAGAGCTTTCTGGGATTTCCTAGGGGATGACTACATGTTGGTTCTGGGGGAGAGCCTGGCGACTGGAGTGATGCCTCTCTCGTGGCGTAGGACGGTTGTTGTCTTGCTGCCTAAGAAGGGCGAACTCCGTTTGTTGAAGAACTGGCGTCCAGTCTCTCTCCTATGTACAGAATATAAAATTTTTGCTCGGGCAATGGCAAACCGCCTGGGCTCCGTGCTGCATCAAGTGATTCATCCTGATCAATCTTATACAGTCCCTGGCCGGTCCATCCAGGATAACATCCACGTGGTTAGGGACCTGATTCATTTAGTCCAGGGTACTGGTGAGTCAGCTGCTTTTCTGTCTCTTGATCAGGAGAAGGCTTTTGATAGGGTTGAGCATGAATACCTATTTGGGACGTTGCAAGCGTTTGGGTTTGGACCGCATTTCGTGGCCCGGGTCCGGCTTTTGTACGCTGCTGCGGAGTGCCTTGTGAAGGTTAATGGCGCGGTGCTATCTCCTTTTCATTTTGGGAGGGGGTCCGCCAGGGGTGCCCTATGTCGGGCCAGTTGTACTCGGTCTGTGTGGAGCCGTTCCTGTGTCTTCTTCGGAGGAGGTTGACAGGCCTGGCCCTACCTGGCCCGCGGGTTGAGGTGATTTTATCGGCGTATGCCGATGACGTACTTCTTATGTTCACTGATCCTGGTGACCTGCGGAGGATGCGTGACTGCCAGGAGATTTTCTCGGCTGCATCTTCTGCTAGGATTAACTGGAGTAAGTGCTCTGGACTTTTAGTGGGTCAGTGGCAGGTAGACTCCCTGCCGGAGGAGATGGCATTGTATGCGTGGAGCACCACGCACCTCCTCTATCTGGGGGTGTACCTGAGCCCCACTGAGGATGCTTGGCCGGCAAACTGGCAGGAGTTGGAGACGAAAGTGGTTGCCCGGCTGGGGCGCTGGTCAGGCCTGCTTGGTGTTCTCTCCTTTCGGGGGGGGGTGCTGGTTATAAACCAGCTGGTGGCCTCCATGTTATGGTATCGGCTGGCTACTCTTGTCCCACCCTCTATATTTGTAACTGCTTTACAGAAGAAGCTGGTAGATTTCTTTTGGGGAAATAGGAAGCATTAGATTTCCGCTGCGGTCCTGAGTCTCCCGTTAGAGGAGGGCGGCCAGTCCTTGGTATGCGTGCGTACCCAGGTGGCGGTTCTCCGTCTCAGGACTCTGCGGAGGTACATGTATGTAGAGAACCCTCCCAGATGGCACGCTCTGGCGACGTATTTTTTCCGTCAGGGTCATTGCCTAAGGGGGGTCTCGCGGCTCCCGGTGGTGGGCATCAGTCGACCCGCTCTGAGGGGCTTGCCTGTCTTCTACAGGGATGTGCTCAGAGTGAGGAATTTGGCTGTTTTCAGCCAGAGTGTTGTTCCACGAGGAGAGGGGGATGTTGTGGCTGCGGGTGTGGTTGGTCCTCATCCTGTCATGGTGGGTGTCGAGGAGAGGCGCGAGCCTAGAGTGGTTCAGATAGAGCTTACCCCCGCTCCGTCAGATCTGCTCATCGGGCCTAGGCTCCGGGATATTTCTCGGCCTCCGGCTCCACATAATCTGTGCTGCCTTTCTGAGATGACCAGCATGCCATTTCATGAGGCAAAGAGACGCGCACTGTATAGGATGCTCCTGCACATTCTGAACCACCGTGCCTTCGTCTCCCGTCCTGACTCACCATGGAGGACGGTGTTACCAGCCGAAGGCTGGGGTCCCCAGTGGGGGTCCTTCTGTAAGGGAGTTGTACCCCTTTATATTGGGGACCTGGGGTGGAGAGTGTTGCATGGAGCGGTGGTTTGTAATAAACCTTTGAGTCGGTTCACGGGCTCGTCTGCCGCTTGTATTTTCTGCGGGGAGGAGGAGAACGTGTTCCATGTGTATATGGAGTGTGTGAGGTTACTGCCCCTGTATCATTATCTGAAGGGGTTGTTCCTCAAGTTTTGGCTGCATTTTAGCCCCACGATCCTGGTGTTCGGACACAAGGCAGGGAGTGGGGAGAGCCGAGTGTGGGGGGGGGACTTACCTGTCAGTTTGCTCCTCGGCCTGGCTAAGATGGCCATTCGCGGGTCCAGGCAGCGGGCGGTCGACGGTCAGGCGAGAGTAGGCTGCCTGCCCCTCTTTCGGGCCTACGTCCGTGCACGTGTGTCCCTGGAGAGGGAACACGCAGTGTCCATGGGGACGCTGGAGGCCTTCCGTCAACGCTGGTCACCGCGTGGGGTTGAGGCTATTATAAACAATGATTGTACTGTTGTACTACAATGATCTGTTCGTTATAGTGTGATTTTGATTATGTTTTGATGTGTTGTATTTTATGAATGTGTTGAATAAAGTTTTTGAAAAAAAAAAAAAGAGACAGAGAGACAGAGAGAAAGACAAGGAAATGAAGGAGATCTACTAAATTATCCAACATCACCCAATGACTTCAGTAACACTGGATGGTACAGTGGGCCAGGTGTAGAGCTACTGCCTTACAGCACCAGAAATACTAAACCAAAAATACTCCTGCCACCAATTACCATGTGCATATTTCCTGCGACATTCACTCATCAAGATACAAGAAGATAACTGGTTATTCAGACCTACAAAGGTAGACTATTTATAGGATAATTTACACTGTGCAAAGTTGCATATCCTCTGGGGTTCCTGCAGAGAGAGGCCGCTTCTAAACCTTCTACAGCAACATATGGAGATTAATTGGCAGTTTAGTTTACTTTAGTTTCGTTTGGTTTAGTTTAGTTTGGATATGCAGCGCAGAAAACAGGCCCTTCAGCCCACCCAGTCCATGCCGACCAGCAATTCTCGCGCACACTAACACACTACATATACCACATATACTGGGGACATTTTACAATTTTCCCAAGCCAATTAGCCTACAAAGCTGTACGTCTTTGGAGTGTGGGACGAAAACTCATGCAGGTCACAGGGGGAACGTACAAACTCTGTACAGACAAGTACCCGTGATCAGGATCGAATCCAGTTCTCTGACACTGTAAGACAGCAACTCTATTGCTGCACCACTGTGCTGCCCTATTTAAACTGTGTACTACAATTCTTAAAGGATGCACAACTAATATTATAAAATAGATATATGTTCTATCCAGAGATGCTGCCTGTCCTGCTGAGTTACTCCAGCATGTTGTATCTATTTTCGGTGCAAACCAGCATCTGCAGTTCTTTCTTACACAGATATATGTTGTACTTCAGCTTAATCACAGTCGTGACCAGCTGTGCCTGCTCCATGTAAGCAAAGTCAGCATCTGGCACTCTTCTGTCATTCACCACCACACCGTCCTCCTCTTGCACCTCATGAATCTTTCATTCCTTGCCATGCCTGCATCTCATCAATCAGACCACCTTTCCACACTTTCCCCACACCTCTTGCTCTCCCTGCCCACTGACGTCCATCCCGCCACGCCACGCGTTCCGTAGGACGGTACCAATGCAGATTGACTCATTTTCATTCAGCAAACGTGAAGTCACAACGTGGCAGATGCCAGGGAAGTCAGGATTAATGATGCTCTTGCCCTTAGGAGCTGGCATAAATTAAAACATAATCACTAGTCAGAGCATACGTCAAACACACATCCCAGTGTGTGCTTCCCACACACGCTGAGACTGTGAGCAACAACACTTGCTCAGCTTCAGGGTGCCGTGGTGGAATTGCTGCCTCACAGCACCAGAGACCTGGGTTCGATCCTGACTACGGATGCTCGTCCGTGTATGAGTTCTCCCCATGACCGCGTGGGTTTTCTCTGGGTGCTCTGGTTTTCTCCCACTGTAGATGTGCAGGGCAACTCTTTAACACAGAGGGTGGTGGGTGCCTGGAATGCGCTGCTGGGGGGGGGGGGTGCGGGGTGGTAGAGGCAGATACAATAGTGCTTTAAGAGGCTTTTAGATACGTCCATTATGGATATGCACGGTATGGAGGGATGTGGATCACATGCAGATAGAGATTAACTTGGCATCATGTTCAGAAAAGACATTGTGAACCGAAGGGCCTGAACCTGTACAGTGCTGTTTCACATGCCAGGTTCTATTTTCAATGTACCTGTAACTCACCGTACTTGTGCTTATGGCAATAAACTCAACTTGACGTGATTCCAGATGGCCATCCTCTGTATCTATAGCAGTGTTCACACGACATTGAAACCTTCCTTGATAAACAGCACATTCCCCTTAGATAGACACAAAAAGCTGGAGTAACTCAGCGGGGCAGGCAGCATCTCTGGAGAGAAGGAAGGGGTGATGTTTCGGGTCGAGACCCTTCTTCAGACTGAAGCTTTTTGTGTCCAACTACGGTTTAAAGCAGCATCTGCAGTTCCTTCCATCACATTTCCCTTTCTGTCTATGTGTTCGGTGCATGGTGTAACCTGAACTGTTAAGCTCCCACCCTGGGCAGCCAGTAACCATGTCTCATGGGCAGCTCATAGATCAAAGCTCCCAGTGCATCGTGCTCCAGCAAACCTCTCTATGAGACGTCTCCAAACCACAACAGCAGGCCTGGCTCACCCGCCGCAGAACCGGGAACCCGCCTGGAGTCATCCAAGGCTCGTCTCCTGCTCGATCCCGAGGACGGGGAACTGGTGAGGAGGGTGGAGGGTGTTGGCGACGGCGATGAACACTGGACAAAGGGCCGATTTCAAAATGGCGGCAGACAGAGGGGAGGATCGGTGTCGCCGGGACAACGGGCCTTTAAGTCCAAGATAAAACCTTTGAAACTTTGTTGTCACCTGAAACATGGTGACCGTTTGTGTACTGCCTCAGTGAAGTCTACTATTACACTACAACCGTTGCACTTTTGAACTTATCCATGATTGTGCTCATCTAGAATGTGATTTTACTGGATTGTATGCACTGTGCCTAAGTACATGTGAAAATAAAGTATCATCATCATCATCATCATCATCATCATCATCATCATCTTCATCATCATCATCTTTGTTGCTGTTTGTGCCACCAGCTAATCTACCTTGTAACAAATGCTGTGCATTCAGATCAAGAGCCTCAAGCTTTGATATTTTGTAACTTTTACTTGTTCAAGCTTCACTAACTGCTGCACTCTTTTGCTTCTCTTTTCTACTCATTCCTCTAAACTTTAGTCTTCAGGGAGACAGCGCAGAAACCCGAGAAAACCACGCGGTCACAGGGAGTACTTAAAAACTCCTTACAGACAGGATCAAACCCGGATCTCTGGCGCAGTGAAGTGTCAACTCTACCACTGTGCCACTGTGCTGCCCGTTTCCTGTTATCTTCCCTTCACTATCCCCAGCCTCTCTCATTTCTGTTGGATTTTTTAAAAAGCCCTTCATTGGAACACTCTGCCTCCTCTGATCTGTTTAAAGCCCAGTCGACAACTCTTATGTACACAGTTCACTAGACATTTGGTCCCTGCATAGTTCAGATGAAGTCCATTATATAGCAATGTTACAACATTTTGAGATTTTAAAAATCAAGTCTGCAATTTATCCCATCAGATAAAGCATAAAAAGAAGTTTAATTTGACACCTAATTCACTTTCATATCTTCAGTATTAAGAAAGTTATGGCCATTTTCATGCTCGGAAATTAGCATCTTGTTCCCCATTGCCTTTCAATTGACTTCACTCAAAAGCTGTGATCTGGATCAGTCAAAAGCCCATAACTTTCTTAAAAATTAATAGAACTCAATGAAATTTTCACTTACTATAGATTCTGAATATTCTGAAATAAATATGAAACAATCTTACTTGGATGACCTGAAATTAAAGCATATAATTAGTTAGTTATCTAATTGTAGCTAATTACAAAATTCAATGAGTAGATCTAAATATCTATCCATTTCTTAAGAAAAGATAAACTTTTTTTAAATTGCCTAAGTGTCCAAATAACATTCACACAATAATCCACAATTTTTAAATCTCATTTTCATGGATTTCTGGGCCAAATGGAAGGAATTTAGTGTTTAATGCCTGTAAATTAATGGCCATTTAAATCAACTAGCGAGTGGGTTTTAGTGGAATACGGTGGATTGGAACGTTGCGGTTAGCGATGAAGTCGGAAGGAAAAATACTGTTGGTTCATTTTTTGGACCCCATTTCGCAACATGAAAATATTATTAAAGCCTGCCAAAAAAACAACTTTTAATATAAAAATAAACAATTTACCTCTTTTTCTCCCTTGCGCAAAATCCTTCCGGTTGTCGGTTCTCACGGCTTTTGAAGGTGATTTTTAAATAACTTTAGTTAACAAATAATTTAGAGTAATTTAAAAATACCTTCATTCATGAAATGTCGGAGCGATTTTTCTTCCGCAATGAAATCGCCCGACATTGATCGATTTTCCCTGCCTGTGGAAAAACGGCACTTTAAGCCCACCCCCCTCTTAAAGGCGCCAAAGTCGCGCACACGGGGAGCGGCAGAACTGCAGCGCTGGTCAAGGTAAGTTTTGTAACATACCTACATTATACTGGCAAGACCCTCCTCTCCAACAAATGTGTGCTGAACTATGCAGTTAAACTAATCTTATCTGCCTGTATACGATCCACATCCCTCTATTCCCTGCACTTCCATGTGCCTATCTAAAAGCCTCTTAAACACCACTATCATATCTGCCTCCACCACCACCACTGGAAATACATTGGTCACCACTGTGTAAGGAGCATACCCCACACATCTCCTTTAAACTTTCCCCCTCTCACCTTATAGCCATGCCCTCCAGCGTTGGACATTCCCACCCTAGGAAAAAAGGTTCTGACTGTCTACCCTATCTATGCCTCTAATAATTTAAAATGCTTCTGTCAAGTCTTCTCGCAACTTCCGACGTTCCAGAGAAAACAATACAAGGCTATCCAACCTCTCCCTGTAGCTGAAACCCTCTAATCCAGGCAGCATTCTGGTAAACCTCTTCTGCACCCTCTCCAAAGCCTCCACAGACTTCCTGTAATGGAGCGACCAGAACCCCAGACAATAGGTATGTTGCAAAACTTACCTTTAGCGGCGCTGCAGTTCTGCCGCTCCCCGTGTGCGCGACTTTGGCACCTTTCAGAGGGGGGCGGGCTTAAAGTGCCGTTTTTCGACAGACTGGGATAATCGATGAATGTCGGGCGATTTCGTTGCGGAAGAAAAATCGCTCCGACATTTCATCAATGAAGGTATTTTTAAATTACTCTAAATTATTTATTAACTAGAGTAATTTAAAAATCACCTTCAAAAGCCGTGAACGCCGACAACCGGAAGGCTTTTCCGTAGGGGAGAAAAAAAGGTAAATAGTTTATTTTTATATTAAAAGTTGGTTTTTCGGGAGGCTTTAATAATATTTTCATGTTGTGAAATGGGGTCCCAAAAAATGTATGAACAAACAGTATTTTTCCTCCCAACTTCACCACTAACCGCAACGTTCCAATCCACCGCATTCTACTAAAACCCACTCGCTAGTTGACTTAAATGGCCATTAATTTACAGGCATTAAACACTAAATTCCTTCCATTTGGCCCAGAAATTCATGAAAATGAGATTTGAAAATTATGTTATATTGTGGATTATTGTGTGAATGTTATTAGGACACTTAGGCAATTTTAAAAAAGTTTATCTTTTCTTAAGAAATGGATAGATGTTTAGATCTACTCATTGAATTTTGTAATTAGCTACAATTAGATAACTAACTAATTATATGCTTTAATTTCAGGTAATCCAAGTAGGATTGTTTAATATTTGTTTCAGAATGCTTCAATCTATAAAAACTGAAAATTTCATTGAGTTCTCTTAATTTTTAAGAAAGTTATGGGCTTTTAACTTTTCCAGATCACAGCTTTTGAGTTAAGTCAATTGAAAGGCAATGGGGAACAAGATGCTAATTTCCGAGTATGAAAATGGCCATAACTTTCTTAATACTGAAGATATGAAAGTGAATTAGGTGTCAAATTAAATTTCTTTTTATGCTTTATCTGATGGGATAAATTGCAGACTTGATTTTTTAAATCTCAAAATTTTTTAACATTGCTACAGACAATACTCCAAATATGATTATTTTTGTTTTAATTTACTATGGAATAATGGACGTCCACAGCAAATGTTGATGGGCAAAACTATCCAGTTTGATTCAAGATGCTGAGTAAATATTCAGAAACCCAAACACAACAAAATTATACCCCTGTCAGTAATTAAACCCCCACTGTGCCTTAGTTACTCAGAGCATTTTTTAATGGTTTGCCTTGCATCAGACAAGCAGAAGAAAGAGTGATTACAACTTGGAAGAAAATAGATGCAGATCACAGTCGGACATACCGTACATAAAAATAATTTGCCTATTCTGATGGAAGAAAGCACCAAACATGAAATGAAAGAGTTTTTAAAGACAATTTCTTCTAAATTTAGTTCACCACCTCATTTCTCAAGCCATGGATGAAAAATAACATTCTCCTGCCAATATTTCACTGAACATTTCAGCAGATTAGCAGAAACTCGAGTAGCTCCAACCAAGTGCTCCAGAGACACGCCTAGAATAGGCACTCCTGAAAAGACACAAAGCTATTCTCAGATCACTACCAAAGACAGACACAAAGTGCTGGAGTAACTCAGCGGGTCAGGCGGCATATCTGGAAGCAAAGGATGGGTGACGTTTTGGATCGGAGCCCTTCTTCAGACATGAGACTTGACCCACAGAGTTACTCCAGCGTTTTGTGTCTATCTTCAGTATAAACCATCGTCCGCATCTGCCAGTTCATTTCTAACCAGATCACTACCACTTCCTCTTACCCCAACTGTTGTACATTGGATAGACACAAAAAGAGAAGGAATTGGTGATGTTTCGGGTCAAGCCCCTTTGCAGACACTGGATATCCCTACACGCTATCCCCCCTCCCCCCCCCCCCCCCCCCCCCTTCTCCTGCCAGCTGATATTAGAGTCATAGTCATCGAATCATAGGGTTATACAGCATGGAAACAGACCCTTCGGCCCAGCTTGCCCATGCCAACTAGGGTGCCATATCTATATTAGTCCCACCTGCCTGCTTTTTCCCCGTATCCCTCTAAACCTTAGATAGGGACAAAGTGGTGGAGTAACTCAACAGGTCAGGCAGTATCTCGGGAGAAAATGGATCAGGATCGAACCTGGGTCTCTGGCGCACTGAGGCAGCAACTCTATCACTGTGAATGAAGACAACATTTGCATCTGTAAGTGCAAATGCAATATAAACTCTTAAATGAAGAGTTTAAGAAAAGGCCAAGAAAACATCTCACATTAGCAGACGAAATGTGTAAGAAGGAGCTGCAAATGCTGAGATAAGCCAAAGATAGACACAAAATGCTGGAGAAACTCAGCGGGTCAGACAGCATCTCTGGTGAAAAATAATAGGAGACCTTTCGGGTCGAGACGTTTTGGGTCTGAGGAAGGGTCTCGACATGAATCATCGCCTATTCCTTTTCACCAGTGATGCTGTCTGACCCGCTGAGTTACTCCAGCCTTTCGTGTCTATCTTCTCTCATATGAGCAGTTGGGATGAGTGAGTTAGAGACACTAGGAAATGCAGATGCTGGAATCTTGAACAAAATACAACATGGTAGAGGAACTCAGTGGATCTGGGGAGGGAATGAACAGGTGACGTTTTGGGTCGGGATCTTTCTTCAGTCGGTTCTTGATGTGTGAGATGCCTGGTTCGTAATACTAGGTAATATTTCCTCCTGGATGTTTTCAGTGAGGTGTGATTCTAACTTTAGGAGCTTTCGCAATACTCTGATTAGTGCAGGGTTGCAGCCCTGCTGAATTCCCCTCTGAGAATCACAGTGAAGATACAACCGAGTCAGTCGCAAAATGTATATAAAATTCTGAGAGGCATTGAAATAGGTAGACAGACAGAACCTTGTTTTCCCGAGTGAAAATGTCCAGCACCAGTGGCCATAGCTAAAAGATGCAAGGGGAAAAGTTTAATGGAGATGTACAGGGCGCATTGTTTACACAGCGAGTAGTGGGGACCTGGAACACACTGCCAGGGGTGGTGGTGGAAGCAGATACAATCGTGATGCTTAAAAGTTTTTTAGAGAGAGACATAAGAGTCATATGGTGAGGAAGCAGGCCCAACGGCAGATATTGCCCACGTTCACCAACATGCCCAATCTACACTGGTCCCACCTGCCTATGTTTAGCAAACTCAATGCTAGCATTTACTTCAAGAGGGCTTGTATACAAAAACAGGGATGTAATGCTGAGGCTGTATAAGACACAGGTAAGGCCGCATTCGGAATATTGTGAGCATTTTTGGGCACCATTGGAAGGATTTGCTGTCTCTGGAGAGAGTCCAGATGAGGTTTACAAGAATGATCCCGAAATGAGTAGGTTAACTTATGATGAGCATTTGTCGGCACTCGGCCTGTACTAACTAGAGTTTAGAAGAATGAAGGGAGACCTCATTGAAACATAGAGAATAGTGAAAGGCTTGGATGGAGTGGATGTGGAGATGATGTTTCTACTGGTGGGAGAGTTCAGGACTAGAGGTCATAACCTCAGAATTAAAGGACATTCTTTTTGGAAGGAGATGAGGAGAAATTTCTTATGTCAGAGGGTGGGGAATCTGTGGAATTTTTAATGCAGAGATATTGTAGATAGATTCAAGATTTGTACATGTGTCAGAGGTTATGGGGAGAAGGCAGGAGAATGGGGTTAGGAGGGAGAGATAGCTCAGCCATATTGAATGGCGGAGTTGACTTGATGGGCCAAATGGCCTAATTCTATTCATATCACATGACCTTATATACCTCTAAGACTATCCTATCCATATACCTCGCCAAAAGTTTTTTTAAATGTTGTGATAATACCTGCCTGAACTACTTCCCCTGGAAGTTCATCCTACCTACCCACCACTTTGTGTAAAAATGTTGCCCGTCAGGTTCCTATTAAATCTTTCCACCCTCACGTTAAACCTATGTCCTCTGTTTCTTTAGTCGCCAACATTGGGTAAAAGACTGTGCATTTACCCTACCTATTCCTCTTATGATCTTAGAAGCACATGTAGACTTTAGACTTTAAAGATACTTTGTGGAAACATGCTCTTCTGCCCATCTAGTCCGCATTCCAGCTTCACCCCATATGCTGGCACTATCCTACACACTAGGGACAATTTACAATTAATGCACAAACCTGTACGCATTCGGAATGTGGGAAGAAACCGGAGCACCTGGAGAAAACCCATGCGGTCACAGGGAGAATGCACAAACTCTATATAGACAGCACCCATAGTCAGGATCAAACCCGGGTCTCTGGTGCTGTAAGACAGCAACCGTACCAGTGCGCCACCATACCGCCTTTATGTGTAGGTTCATATAAATGCAGGGAATGGAGGGATATGGATCATGTACAGGCAGATGATATCAGTTTAAATTTGTGGGCTGAAAATCCCGTTCAGGAGCTGTTTTGTTCTACGGGCTGAATTGTGCGACACGGTGGAACAGCAGTGGATTTGCTGCCTTACAACGTCATGGACCCTGGTTCGATCCTGACTACTGGTGCTGTCTGTGCGCAATTTGTACGTTCTCCATGTGGCCTGTGTGGGTTTCCCCTGGGAGCTCTGCTTTCCTCCCACACTCCAAAGATGTACAAGTTTGTAAGTTAACTGGTTTGGTAAAATTGCAAATTGTCCCTAGTGTGTGTAGGATAGTGTTGGTTGATGGAAATCGCTGGTTGGCGCGTACTCGGTGGGCCGAAGGGCCTGTTTGTGCACTGTATCACCACACTAAATTAAACTGAACCATGCAATGCAGATGACAGCCTAAAGTTTGTCCCTGGTTCCTGAGGCCAGGAGGTTTCTGAGCTGGCGTCTTGGCAGAGGGGGATTCTAGTAAACTGAAGGTTGCACTGATAAAATGGCAGCAGTATTGAAACCTGGCATGGGCTGGGAGCCTGCACTTCCACCACCAACATGCATCTTTAAAGGAAAGGTCATAAATATAATACAGACAGGCAGAGACCATGATCCAGTCGGCACAGTTTGCATTGTGTAATCAGCTCTCAATGGTACGGAGATCTCAGCAGAACTCTGGAGACTAGCATCCGGCATCAAGACTACAAATTTATAATTGG
The DNA here is from genome assembly GCA_963514005.1 of Raja brachyura. The sequence continues at coordinate 23,385,500 of OY740795.1, read as the reverse complement.
GAAAAGACACACACACACACACACACATACACACACACACACACACACACACAAGTCCACCCGCCTGGTCTGGTACGGAAATAGAGCTGTGTACAAAATTCTACGGATCAAAGTCAGACTACATACACTGAGCTGGAATTTAAAAGCCCACAGTGCATTAGCTGCTGTTCTGGCTTGTTTAGAAGGTATAGGACATATATAGAACACAGAATGTTTGTGCCGGGCATGATTTAGCCCGTCATGTTTGTGCCGAACAAGTTAAAGAGATTTCATGGATACATACTGTAGATACATACACAATAGGTGCAGGAGTAGGTCATTCAGCCCCTCTAGCCATTCAATGTGATCATTGCTGATCATCCACAATCAGTACTGTTCCTGCCTTCTCCCCATATTCATTGATTCCACTAGCCCTAAGAGCTCTATCTAACTCTCTCTTGAAAGCATCCAGTGAATTGGCCTCCACTGCCTTCTGAGGCAGAGAATTCCACAAATTCACAACCCTCTGGGTGAAGGCAGGATCTCATCTCAGTTCTAATTGGCTTACCCCTTATTCTTAAACTGTGGCCCCTGGTTCTGGGCACCCCCAACATCGGAAACATATTGCCTGCATCTAGCGTGTCCAATCTCTTATTAATTTTATATGTTTCTATAAAATCCCCTCTCATCCTTCTAAATTCCAATTAATATAAGCCCAGTCGCTCCATTCTTTCTCATATGACAGTCCCGTCATCCAGGGAATTAACACTCGTAAACCTATGCTGCACTCCCTCAATAGCAAGAATGTCCTTCCTCAAATTGTGAGACCAAAACTGCACACAATACACCAGGTGTCGTCTCACCGGGGCCCCTGTACAATTTCATCTGCCTGTATATGATCCATATGCCTCCATTCCCTGCACTTCCATGTGCTGATCCAAAACCCTCTTAAACACCATGATCATCCATGATTTATAATTATACATGAATAAAGAGAATCCATTATGGCAGAGAGAAACTGTATGAATCTATCTGGCTAAGAACTAGGATAATAGTTGAAATTACATCTCCTTCTTTATGGAGTAGATGAATAGTGGAGTAGACTTGATGGGCTGAATAGTAGAACGACCAAATATAGTAGATGAGGTAAAAGGAGGTGGATATGAACCTCTACCACACCTGGGAGTTTTGCTGTTGTCCCTGGATGTAGTTGAGGGAGGAGGTATAGGGACATGTGTCACATCTCCTGCAGTGTCTGCAAAGTTCATAAGTTCATAAGTTCTGGGAGCCAAATTAGACCATTCAGCCCATCACGTCTACCCCACTATGCAATCATGGCTGATTCTTTCCCTCTCAATCCTATTTTCCTGCCTTCTCCGCATAACCCCTGACATCCATTCTAATCAAGAAACTATCAATCTCTGCCTTAAAAATATCCACTGACCTGGCCTCCACAGTCGTCTGTGGCAAAGAATTGCAATGAATTTGATGGCAAGTTAGTGGTAAAGTTAATGGAATCAACAAGTTCTGCACGGGAACAGCCCCAATGTAGTCATCGGTGCAACAGAGAAAGAACTGGGGAAAGCGCCAGTCTACATTTGGAACATGGATGTGTGAGAGGGGGAATGAAGGGGAGAGGACACCAAAGAGGACAAGGTGTGGGAGAGAGTGAATGAGAGAGTGAATGAGAGAGAACGAGGTAGAGTGGGAGGTTGAGGAAAAGGCAAAGGGTGCCGGAGAGAGCGACAAAGGGTGGGGGGGAAGGGGGAGAACATGGGGAAGAGGAAAATAAGCTAGTGGAGAGGGAAAGAAGGTGGGAAGTGAGAGAGAGAGGGTGGGAACAAGGTGGGAGGAGGGGGTGAGTGGAGAAGGGGCGATAGGGTGAGAAAAGGAAAGGGAACAAGAAGGGAAGAGGGAGGGTGGGGGAAATGGGAGAGGGAGAAAGAGAGGGGGAGAAATACATGTGAGAGAGAGATGGAAAGAGATTGCTTATGTGAGAGAAAAATGCAAAATGTTTAGGGAAACCTCTCGAGTCTGCTCAACTCAATTCAACCATATCCCCGCGGGCAAATGCTTAATTATTCACCACCTAGCCAAGCTTCTAGAAATAGAATCAAAATGAGCAAAGGAATGTATTGTTTATGGAATAAAATGTGCAAAACAATGTAGAAAACCTATGTTTGTTTTATTCAAATGTTTAAAAAGCATTGCATTTCCTTCCAATTCATTGATTCCAGCTAACATCAATGGTGCTGTTAAACTAACCTGCCAGAAAAGGCCTGCTTGATCTCCCGGTTGCTAACCGTTTGAACCACCCATTCCCATTCCTATCTTTGGAGTGTAGCGTGTAGTTCTGGTCGCCCCATTGCAGGAAGAATGTGGAGGCTTTGGAAAGGGTGCAGAGGAGGTTTACCTGTATCAGAGGTTGAGGAGAGATTTGATAGAAGTATGTAAAATGGTGAGAGGCACACATAATGTAGACAGGATAGAAATTACCCCAGGTTAGAAATATCAAATACCAGAGGATACCCTTTTACCCCATGATAGAAATATCAAATACCAGAGGGCATAGCTTCAAGATGAGAGGGCCAAAGTTTCATGAAGATATTTGGGGCAAGTTTTTTACACAGTGGATGGCGGATGCCTGGAACACACTGTCGGGGGTGATGGAGGCATACATGATAGTGGCATTTAAGAGGCTTTTGGATAGGCACATGAACATTCGGGAGATGGAGAATTATGGAGTATGTGCAGGCTGGTAAGATTTGGTCTTGACATCATGTTCGGCACAAGAATTGTGGGCTGAAGGGTTGTGCCTGTGCAGTACTGTTCTATGTTCTATATCCTACGGATACTGAGTTTGTCAGGGTGACAGGGGTTGAGTAAAGAAGGCAGGAGAATGGGGTTAGGAGGGAGAGATATATCAGCCTTGATTGAATGGCAGAGTAGATTTGATGGGCCAAATGGTCAAAATCTGCAATCTGCTCCGATCACTTATGACCTTCTGACCTTTCTGTCCAAGGCCTCCTCATTGCCAGAATGAGGTCATACACTAACTGTAGGAACAGCACTTCACGTTACACTTGGGTAGTTTACAACCCAACGTATGAACGCTGAATTCTCCAATTTTCACTTTCCACCATAAATTTCAGCCCTTTCCAGAAAATCCCAGATGTCGAAAACCTCCAAGAAAGCTTGCCGATGGACTGTTCCATCTAACTGTTTGCCCAGCATTGTGGATTACATATTTCCCCTCAATGCTAGGAGGCTTAAACAAACAAAATTAACATTCTAATAGTCATAGAGTTATAGACCCAATTTTGCCCACTCCGACCAACACTCCCCATCTACACAGGTCCCACCTGCCTGCGTTTGGCCCATATCCCTCTAAACCTATCCTATTCATGTACCTGTCTGAATGTTTCTTAAATGTTATGATTATACTCGCCCAAACTACCCCCTCTAGAAGCTTGTTCCACAACCCTTTGTGGGAAAAAGTCGCTCCTCTGTTTCCTATTAAATCTTTCCCACCCATCCTTAAACCCATATCCTGTGGTTCTCAATTGCTTTACCCTGGGTAAAAGACTGTGCATTCATCCTATATAATCCTCCCATGATCTTATACACCTCCATAAGATCATCCCTCATCCTCCTACGCTCCAAGGAATAAAGTCCTAGCCTGCTCAAACTCTCCCTGTAGCTCAGGCCCTCGAGTTCTGGCAACATCCTCGTAAATCTTCTCTGCACCCTTTCCAGCTCGACAACTTCCAGAATGTTTGTGCTGTACTATGGCCTGAGGGTTAACTTAGAGAGACAATAAGACCTAAACTTTCTAGTTGCTCCTAACAAATGCATGTTGTGGTTCCACTGGGCAGTGTCATGGAAGCAAAAGCCAATTATGAGAACATAATTAGTAATAAAGCATTCCAATGCCCCATTCTGCAATATTCGAGAGCTTAAAATCAATTACAACAGTGTATGCAATCTAAATCATACTTAAGCACTATTTACGTCACCTCTTTCCTAACTTCCTTTATTTGAGAATTATCTTCACTGTTTCTTCATATATCGACCGGCACCGAAGCACCAGACATGTGGAGACGCTTGATGGACCAACCTAGATCGTGATTGACTGAAGAAGTGTTACACTGATTCCTAGACCACACCAGAGGTTCCCTACAAAATTTGGGGATGGGACAGGAGCCTCCAGATATACCGCTCGCTTGCCGACGTTCCCCCCCCCCCTCCCCCCACTGTCTTTCAATACTTCCCCTCCCACACTTTCTGCTGGGCCCCTCCTGGACTCCCACCTATTTCTCCCCTTCCCCCACACCCCTTCCGCCTCCCCTGCCACTTTCCTCCCTCCGGCTTCACTATTTGCACCTCTTGAATCCAGTCTCATACCTTCTGCTCTTATCTCTGGTGTTTGTTCCAACCATCTGTCTCTCAAAAATAACCATCTCCCGCGTGTGCGTCTTACCTGCCACGCTTTGTCCTGCCTCTCCCCGCTTTATTCTCTCCCCCGACACTCAACTTTCCATGTTTTTCAGTGATACAGCCTGACTCCAGTACACCACTCCAGCATCTGCAGTTTCTTGTTTTGACATGGTGAAGAAGGCATCCTGCATGTCTGGGAGAAACTGGAGGCGAGAAACGGTCAGAATAAATCAGAGTCGGCAACTGATGACATTGTAGAGCTCGTAATGGCCTATTGTTGGCTGGAGAAGACAGGAGGGATAGAAGGATGTGATCAGTGGAACTAGTAGGACAACTGGGGTGGGGGAGGGGGGAGGGAATGCAGGAGTTACTTGAAATGCAGGTTGGCATGGCCATGCTCGGTGGGCTGAAGGGCCCTTATCTGTGCTGTACAGCTCTTGGGCTCGATGTGAGTCTAAGATGGTGGTGAGCCATGTTCTTCAAGTGCTGCGGTCTTACTGGTGAAGACACATCCCAATACACCCACTGCTGCCAGTGCTTGTCAACGTTCAAATCTTACGTGAGCACTTGCTTTCCTTGTGCTTTTCTTCAGTTTAGAGATACAGAGTGGAAACAGACCCTTCCGCCTACCGAGTCCACACCAACCAGCGGTCACCCATTCACGCTGGTTCTATCCTACATGCTGGGGCAAATTTACAGAAACCAATTAACCTACAAACCTGTACGTTTTTGGAATGTGGGAGGTCACAGGGAGAACGTGCAAACTCCGTACAGACAGGCACCCTGAGTCAGGATCGAACCCAGGTCTCTGGCGCTGTGAGTCATCAACTCTCCCGCTGCGCCATCGTGACGCAAAAATAACCTAGCAAAAAGCTTCTGGCAGTCTATTCTGCCAGCCCTTAGCCCCTCGTCCCAACATTGGCCTGGCCCCAATTGAGATCTTAATTTCCTTTCCAATAATCTACCTTAGCTTCCTGATCATAAGATCGCTATTCAGAAATTCATAGTTCATATATCATAGGAGCAGAATTATGCTATTCAGCCCATCAAGTCTACTCCATTATTCGATCATGGTTGATTTATCTGTCCCTCTCAACCCCATCCTCTTGCCTTCTCCCCTTGTGATCTCACGGTGCGCCTTAAAAATACTCAATGACGGCCTCCACGTTTATCTTCATTTATCTATCGAGCCGTCGCAACAGTATTAAAACTTGCTGAAATGCTCCCTCACTGACACAATCCCAGTCACGCATCCTTTCTTTTGGACATTTGTCTCTTGTCTATTTTTTACTACCGTGGCTAAAAATCAATATTTCTGTGTATCCCTGTGCAGTGCAGTATAGTTCAGGGAAACAAGAAACAGAGGCAGTAATCAGCCATGCACCCCGAGAGACTTCTCCACCACTCAGTGTTTTAACTGATCTACCTGAGCTTCCCGATCTCTGTCTATTCCAGTTCCCCCGATGAGTGACGGTATATCGATCCTAAAACTGAATGTACTGAAGGCTAAGCATTCATAGCCCTCTGAGGTACTGACCTGCAGGGATTCACAATCTTAGAGTCATAGACATAGAGACATAGAATGTAGAAACAGGCCCTTCGGCAAGCTTGCCCTCACCGACCAACATGTCCCATCTACACTAGTCCCACCTGCCTGCATTTGGCCAACTTCCCTCTAAACCTGTCCTATCCATGTACCTGCATACATGTTTCTTAAACGTTGCGATAGTACCTGCCTCAACCATCGCCCGGCAGCTCACTCCATACACCCATCACCCTTTTGTGTGAAAAAGTTACCCCTAAGGTTCCTATTAAATCTTTCCCTCCTCTCCTTAAACCTATATCCTCTGGCTCTCGATTCCCCCTGCCTGGGCAAGAGATGATTGCCTACCCAATCTATTCCTCTCCTCCAAGGAATAGCCTGCTCAACCTCTCCCTATAGCTCAGATCCTGAGTGCTGGCAGCACCTTGGTCAATTTTCTCTGCACCCTTTCCAGCTAGACAACATCTTTTGAATAAAGAAATTACTTTTCAACTCAGAGCTAGAACAGCATGGTGGCGCTGCGGTAGAGTTGCTGCCTTACAGCGACACAGACCCGGGTTTGATCCGTGCTGTCTGTACAGTTTGTATGTTTTCCCTGTGACCGCATGGGTTTTCTCCGGGTGTTTTAGCTTAGTTTTTAGTCTTAGCGATACAGTGCGGAGACAGGCCCTTCGGCCCACCGAGTCCTCGCTGACCAGCAATCACCTCGTACACTAGCACAATCCTACACCCGAGGGACAGTTTTACAGTTTTATGAAGCCAAGCCATTCTACCGCTGCGCCACCGTGTCACCCATAAAGGTGCTCCGGTTTCTTCCCACATTCTAAAACTGTGCAGGTTGGCCTCACATCGCCAGACACCCGCTTTAGATTCTGACCTTGGGTGCTATCTGTACAGAGTTTGCACGATCTCCCTGTGACCGTGTGGGTTTTCTCCGGATGGTCCGGTTTCCTCCCACATTCCAAAAACGTATGGGTTTGTAGGCTAATTGGCCCCTGTAAATTGCCCTTAGGGTGCAGGATAAAACGAGTGTCCGGGTGATCGCTGGTCGGCGTGGACTCAGTAAGTTGAAGGACCTGTTTCCATGCCGTAACTCCAAATCAAACTAAACTAAACGAAGTCCCAGCGATTGCTCACACTTCATCCAGGACTTATACTGGACAGTCACCATCGCGTCTCACTGACCTCCTGGTCCTAATGCTCAACTAATTTCCCACTGGCTGAGTCTCTGCACGAGGGCTGTGTCTGCCTTCTGTTCCGTGTTTGGTAATCTGACTGCACTGCGTAGAACCTAATTAGAGAGGAGAATAAAACAGAGACACTGCAAGTATTTTGTTCTCATGGCTGAAAGTATTGATGCTGTGCCGGTGAATTGCTCAATAGGAGATTTGATCCTGAACTTTCCAGCAGCATTTCTGTTAACACAGGAAATTTTTTTTTTCAGAGTGAGTTTCTCCCAAATAATGTCAGGAATGATACAAAAATATTGACTACTCACGAACATTGAATTCTCCAATTTAGGTTACTTCTTACTAACCCTTCCCTCCCTACCCCCTTCTCCCATCATCCCGCCTCCCCCCTTCCACTACCCCTCCCTGTGCTACACCTGGACTTGCACCTATTTCTCCCCTTCCCCTCCACTTCCTTCGACATCTCACCTATCCACGTTCTCGTAAGATGCTGACGGACTTGTTGAGCTACTCCAGCACTCCGTGTCTTCTCTTGACTGTCATAAATGGTCAGCTGGACTGCCCGTCATCTATATCGCCAGCAGTTATGAGTTCAAAATACATAGGAGCCGATTAGGCCATTTGGCCCATCGAGTCTACACCATTAATTTATGGCTGACCTATCGTTCTCTCTCAACCCCATTCCCCTGCCTTCTCCCCTTAACCCCTGACGCCCTGTACTAATCAAGGATCTGTCAACCTCTGTTTAAAAATACCCAATGACTTGGCATGCACAGCTATCCACAGATTCACTACCCTCTGACTAAATAAATTCTTCCTTATCTCCTTTCTAAAGGTGCATCCTTTTATTTTGATGCTATGTCCCCTGGTCCTAGATTCTCCCACTTGTGGAAACATTCTTTCCACATCCACTCTATCCAGGCCATTCACTACTCGGAAGTCAATACTGAAAGGAGAGAAGCACCCTCCCAAGGGACTGGAAGAGTGCTTCTCCTAGTGTGTGTACATCCCCTTTAACAGAAGGCTGCCAAGCTGTTGAGGCAGTTGCCAGCAATTACAATACTGTGCATTGGATCAACAGATCAGCTTGTGCTGAAACCAAAACAGCAGTGTTATATGTAACTATGCTGTTCTGGGAGCCTTGCCATTAAAGATCACGATATTTTATGGGACATTCATAAAGTGTATTAGGTTGCTGTTTTAACACCATTAAAAAATAATGGACGAATTTCTGGCCTGATATAATAAAAACATTTTGGTTTGCAAGATTTTAATGATACTTTGCTGCAGTAGCTGAATTTGGGGCATTAATTCAAACTGAATGCTAGATTGCCAATCATAAAACTATTCAAGTAAATCCCTTATAGATATTTTCAGATATCATTGAAAATGTTCGGTTGGAAGATTTTCCCCCGTCGACCTGACATCCTGCTGTGCTGTGTAATAAGATCACCCATTGCGGGGCAGTGTGCTGCAAGACTAACTAAATGAAGATAGCGAGCGCTGTCAGAAAGGCTTTGAAGGTTTTCTTAATGGTATTGCAGACTCTAACAAGCACAACGGCATGTGGCAGCATAGGAGAGGTGAGATGCAATACTTAACTGTGTTATGCTCACACAAATATAGCATCTGACAGCAAGCCCGGCTGCGATGGAATAAAAGATTATAGAACAAGAAAAGACCATTTATTTCATCTAGACTGCATTCTCTTTCTGGTTCATTGAAGAAATTCACTTTCACCTTCCCCATTATTTTAATGCCACAGTGGATCAAGATTATTTACTTACTGGGCACCATATTGGCAGCACGATGGCACAGCGGTAGAGTTGCTGCCTCATAGCACCAAAGATCCGGGATTGATCCTGACTAATGATGTCGTCTGAAACCGAGTTTGGACGTTCTTCCCGTGGCCTGCGTGGGTTTTCTCCAAATGCTCCGGTTTCCTCCCACACTCCAAAAACATACAGGTTTGTCAGTTAGTTAGTTTGGTAAAATTGGCTCTAGTGTGTAAGATAGTGCTAGTGTATGGGGATTACTGGTCGGCACGGATTTGGTGGGCCGAAGGGCCTACTTCCACACTGTATCTTTAAATTAAACTAATCTAAACTCAACATTGCATCCAGGGTCACTATTCCAGATGCCAGTACATTGCAAACTCCTTGTGAAATTGCTTAAACCCTGGACTGATTTCCCTAGCTCATCCCAACTCATCTGCTTCCAACACTCTTGCTCAAGGCTTTGTTATCTCGAGTCCCAACCCTTCAAATGCACTCAAGTCAGGCATCCTACACCCATTCTACGTGAACTTGTACTCATTGAAAATCCTGTTGGCTGCTCCTCCAAGGACAGCACAGTGGCGATTATACTGTATTTGTTCGGCCTCTTTTGCTGCCTAAAGGTCCCGGTTGAGTGCACAGTGGCTCAGTGGTAGAGTTGCTGCCTTACAGCACCAGAGACGCGGGTTCCATCCTGACTACGGGTGCTGTCTATGAAGACTTTGTACGATTTCCCTGTGACCGCGTGGGTTTTCCCCAGGTGCTCTGGTTTCCTCCCATACTCCAAAGACAGACAAGTTTGTACGTTAATAGGATTTGGTAAAATAGTAAAATTGTGTAAGAAAGTGCTAGTGCATGGGGTGACTGCTGGTCGCCATGGACTCGGTGGGCCAAAGAGCCTGTTTCCACACATCATCTCTAAAGTCTAGCAATCTGATGCAAGTATATGTGCTCATCCTTTGCGGTTTCAAATTGATGTCTAAAAGTCACGGTAGGGTGCACAGTGGCTCAGCGATGGAGCTGCTGCCTTATAGCGCCAGAGACCCAGGCTCGACCCTGACTGCACGTTCTCCCTGTGACCACGTGCGTTTGTAGTTTAGTTGGCCTCTGTAAATTTCCCCTCGTGTGTAGGATGTAAACTTGTGATGACTAATAACTAGTGTGTACGGGTGATTGTTGGCCAGCATGGGCACTGTGGGCCGAAGGGCCTGCTTCCACGTTGGGTATCTCCATATCGAAAAACTAAGATGACTGCTTTCTTCTATATCTGGAGTCTGACACAGCTTGGAATTTTGGCACCATTTCTAGTGGTTGCATCTTGAGTGGCCGAGGGACTAAATTCAGAATTTCCTTCCACCTCCGTATTTCTCTCTCCTTTAAGGCAAACATTAACAACAGGCATGGTTTATAGAACAGTACAGCACAGGATGTCTGTGCCGAACATGTTGCCAACACCAACTCCCATCTGACCGTGTATAATCCATAGCCCTCCATTCCATGCACATCCATGTGCCTATCCAAAAGTCTCAAAAGTCTATCCTAAAACGCCACTATCGTATCCGCTTCCACCACCACCTCCTGCATTGCAGGCACACACCACCCTCTTGTGTAAAAATCTTGCCCCTTACCTCTCCTTTAACACTTGCTCTGCTTACCTTAAAGTGACATTGTCTAGTCTGTGATTTTTTCCATTTTGTAGAAAAGGTTTTGACTGTCTATGACCCTCGGAGGGCAGCACAATGGTGCAGCGGTAGAGCTGCTGCCTTACAGCACCAGAGACCCGGTTTCTATCCTGGCTACGGATGCTGTTTAGATAGAGCTTGTATGTTCTCCCTGTGACCACATGGGTTTTCTCCGAGTGCTCCGGTTTCGTCCCACACTCCAAAGGCATAGAGTCATAGTGTCATACATTGTGGAAACTGGGCCTTTGGCCCAACATGCCCCATCCACACTAGTTCCACCTGCCTGTGATTGGCCCATATCGCTCTAACCTGTCCTATCCATGTACCTGTCTAAATGTTTCTTAAGCATTGCGATAGTACCTGCCTCAACTACCTCCTCCGGCAGCTTATCCCATACACCCACCACCCTATTAAATCTTTCGCCCCTCATCTTTCGCCCCTCATCTTAAACCTATGTCCCCTGGTCCATCCTGAACATGGGGACATAATTACAAGACTAAGGTGGTCATTGATAACGCAGGTAACAACTTATTGCAGAGGATGGTGGAACGCTTTGCCGCAGATAATTTTGGATCCTTCAGTGTTGAAGGAGGAAGTAAACAATTTTTTGAAGGATCAGGAAATGGAGGGTGATGGGGAACTGGCATGGAAGAGGAGATGACCCTGGGGTAGATCAGTCATAATCATATTGAATGGTGGGGTAGGATTGAGGGGCAGAATGACCAACTCCTGCTCTTATTTTTTTATTTCCCAATGTTAAAACCAACCTCTGACATAGCATTTAGTCACTTTTTCAATTATTTCCGAATGTGGCTTGGTGTCAGATTTTGACAATGTTCTTGTTAAGCACCATGAGACATTTTACCACTTTAAAGCTGCTGATGAAATTGAATGTCTTGCTGTTATGGCTTGCTTGCATATTCAATAGTCTAACGTCATCTTCAATTGTTTGCATGCACAACAAGTTTCCCTTAATGAATGTAATTATCCCCTTTCAGTTTTCTCCAAAAGCAATAAGAACTAAATGTAACCACTTTGGTCTCTCTACCTCTCATTAATTTTCATATTTCTGGATGACGTGGTGGCTCATGTAGAAAGCCCATTCTCTGTAACTTATTTTCCTTACATATGTATCAATCCTATCACCCACCTACACGTGGGGCTATCAACCTACCAACCTTGCAGAGTGCAAGAGGATATAGGTTTAATGTGAGGGGGGGGAAGATTTAATAGGAACCTGAGGGGTAACTTTTACAGGATGGTGGGCGTATGGAACAAGCTGCCACAGGAAGTAGTTGAGGCAGATACTATTGCAACGTTTAAGAAACATTTAGACAGGTACATGGATAAGATATGTTGAGAGGGATACACAAAAAACTGGAGAAACTCAGCGGGTGCAGCAGCATCTAAGGAGCGAAGGAGATAGGCGACGTTTCGGGTCGAGACCCTTCTTCAGTCTGAAGAAGGGTCTCGACCCGAAACGTCGCCTATCTCCTTCGCTCCTTAGATGCTGCTGCACCCGCTGAGTTTCTTCAGCTTTTTGTGTAACCCTCGATTCTCCAGCATCTGCAGTTCCTTCTTTAACAATATGTTGAGAGGGATATGGGCCAAACGCTGGCAGGTGGGACTAGTGCAGATGGAGCTTGTTGGTCAGTGTGGGCAAGTTGGGCTGAGGGGCTTGTTTCCACTCTGTATGTCTCTCTGACTCTTTCTTTTGGATAGAGTCACGGAGATGTAGAATCACACAGTACGGAAACAGGGCCCACAACCCACTGCGTCCATACCGACAATGAAAAAGAGGCAAGAAAGCACACAGATGTCTCTACCTCCTCAGAAGATGGAGGAAGTCTACAGGTCGCCAATGACTCCACAGGTGCACTGTGGAAACCATGCTAGCAAGTTGCGTGACAACATCTCTGCCCAAGTCTGTCGCACAGACTAGACGCCCCACCATCGACTCCATCTACACTTCACATTGCCTTTGGAAAGCAGCCAACATAATCAAGGAACATTTACTCCCTGTCCACTCCCTCTTCCCCCCTCTCCTGTCACGCAGAAGATACAAAAGCCTAAAAGCATGTACTAGCAGATTCAGGAATAGCTTCTTCCCCTAAGATCAGAATACTGACATGCCCTCTCATAAGTTAAGGGCATAATCATACCTTATAAGTTCAATAAGGCCTACCTTATTGTAGCCTTTGCACCTAAAATAATAATCTTCACTTGCTCTCTAGTTGTAATGTTATAACTATGCAACACTGTATTCTATAGTCTGGTATTTATCACTTTACAGTACTTGGTGGACTTGATTGTGCTCAGGTATGGTATAGTTTGACTGAATGGCACACCAACAAATCTCTTCTCCCAACATCAGCTCACTGATGGTCTTCATCACATCTCCTTCCATCTTGAAGAAGTTAAATGGCCTTCTGGTACTTCTGACATCTAGGATATTCATTGAATCATTGAAAGATACAGCAAGGAAATAGGCCCTTCAGTTTACCAAGTCCGTGCCGACCATTGATTACCCATTCACACGTCCTATGTTTTTCCACATTCTCATGCACTCCCCGCACACATAAGGGGCAATTTTACAGAGACTAATAACCTATAAACTTGCACAGCTTCGGGATGTGTTCCCGTGGATTTTGAAGCAACAGCAACAAAGAGAAGCAGGAGAAAGCACTGATTGGCTCTAGCCCGAGTGGGAGGAGAGTTCTCAATGAGTCAGAGGGGGAAACAGTTGAAAAGGAGAGACAAAGCACGGGCAGACTTTGCTCAGTGTTCCCGTGGATTTTGAAGCAACAGCAACAAAGAGCAGCAGGAGAAAGCACTGATTGGCTCTAGCCTGAGTGGGAGGAGAGTTCTCAGTGAGTCAGAGGGGGAAAACAGTTGAAAACTGAGGAATTTGGTTTGTAAATTAGGCAATTTAACAGTCAATATAAGCAAGGCAGCTCTTGGGGAGCGGCCTTGTGAGGGAAGTGCCCTGTGAGTAAAGTGTGAGTCTTTGGCTCGAGGGTCTTCGGAGAGGAGGCTGCGCAAAACACTGGATAGGGAGAGACCGAGGCAAAAGAAGAAGATGTCAAGCAAGCTGATGCAGTGTGATGCTTGCAGTATGTGCGAGGTCAAGGACACTGCTGGTGCCTCTGGCTGCTACAAATGTGAGAAGTGCATCCAGGTACAGCTCCTGAAGGACCGTGTTGGGGAACTGGAGAAACAAGTGGATGACCTCAGGTTCATCCGAGAAACTGAGTCGCTCCTCGACAAGTCCTATAGTAAGATTGTTACACCCAAGGCACTAGAAGAGAGAAGGTGGGTGACGGTGAGAAAGGGAGGAAAACATGGAATACAAAGGTCCCCGGGTATTGTACCTCTTGTGAACAGTTCACCCACGTGGAAGCTGCCGGGACAGACGACGGTATCTCACTGAGCGGCGGACTGGCTTGCAAAACAAAAAGGGCTGTTGAGCCAAAACCAAAGAGGCCAAAGTCGGGCAACGCCATTGTAGTTGGAGACTCCATTGAGAGAGGTATGGACAGGGGTTTTTGCGGCAACAGACGGGATTCCAGGATGGTATGCTGCCTTCCTGGTGCCAGGATCCAGGATATCATGGACAGAGTGCAGACAATCCTCAAGGGCGAAGGTGAACAGCCGGAAGTGGTCGTGCATGTTGGCACAAATGATGTTGGAAAGAAGGGGATGAATATTTTGCAGCGGGACTTCAGAGAGCTTGGGAAAAATGCTGAAAAGCAGGACTTCCAGGGTTGTTATCTCCGGTTTGCTTCTAGTTCCTCATGCTGGCGAGAGCAGGAACAGGGAGATACGGGACCTGAATGTGTGGATGAGGAACTGGTGCAGGGGGCAGGGATTTAGATTCTTAGATCACTGGGATCTGTTTTGGAGCAAGTGGGAGCTGTGTACAGGCCACCTAACAGTAGTATTGGAGTTGGGGATGGCATCAAACAGGAAATTAGAAATACGTGCAACAAGGGTAACACGGTTATAATGGGTGACTTCAATCTGCATGTAGATTGGGTGAATCAAATTGGCAGGGGTGCTGAGGAAGAGGATTTCTTGGAATGTATGCAGGATAGTTTTCTCAACCAACATGTGGAGGAACCAATGAGAGAGCAGGCTATTCTATACTGGGTATTGAGTAATGAGGAAGGGTTAGTTAGCAGTCTTGTTGTGCTTGGCCCCTTGGGCAAGAGTGACCATAATATGGTTGAGTTCTTCATTAGGATGGAGAATGACATAATTCATTCAGAAACAAGGGTTCTGAACTTAAAGAAAGGTAACATTGAGGGTATGAGACGTGAATTGGCCAAGATAGACTGGCAGGTGATTCTTAAAGGGTTGACAGTGGATGTGCAATGGAAGGTATTTAAAGACTGCATGGATAAAGTACAAAAATTGTTCATATAAGTTTGGCAACAGAATAAATCGGGGAAGGTGGTGCATCCATGGATAACAAGGGAAATCAGGGATAGTATAAAAACAAAAGATGAGGCATACAAATTTGCCAGAAAAAGCAGCCTACCGGAGGACTGGGAGAAATTCAGAATCCAGCAGAGGAGGACAAAGGGCTTAATTAGGAATGGGAAAATAGATTATGAAATGAAACTGGCAGGGAACATAAAAACTGACTGCAAAAGTTTTTATAGATATGTGAAGAGAAAGGGACTAGTTAAAACAAATGTTGGTCCCTTGCAGTCAGAAACAGGTGAATTGATCATGGGGAACAAGGACATGGCAGACCAATTGAATAACTACTTTGGTTCTGTCTTCACTAAGGAAGACATAAATAATCTGCCGGAAATAGCAGTGGAACGGGGGTCAAATAAGATGGAGGAACTGAGTGAAATCCAGGTTAGCCGGGAGGTGGTGTTGGGTAAATTGAACGGATTGAAGGCCGATAAATCCCCAGGGCCAGATAGTCTGCATCCCAGAGTACACAAGGAGGTAGCCACAGAAATAGTGGATGCATTAGTGATAATTTTTCAAAATTCCTTAGATTCTGGAGTAGTTCCTGAGGATTGGAGGGTAGCTAATGTAACCCCACTTTTTAAAAAAGGAGGAAGAGAGAAAGTGGGGAATTACAGACCAGTTAGTCTAACATCGGTAGTGGGGAAACTGCTAGAGTCAGTTATTAAAGATGGGATAGCAGCGCATTTGAAAAGTGGTGAAATCATTGGACAAAGTCAGCATGGATTTACGAAAGGTAAATCATGTCTGACAAATCTGATAGAATTTTTCGAGGATGTAACTAGTAAAGTGGATAAGGGCGAACCAGTGGATGTGTTATATCTAGACTTTCAGAAGGCTTTCGACAAGGTCCCGCATAAGAGATTAGCATACAAACTTAAAGCACACGGTATTGGGGGTTCAGTATTGATGTGGATAGAGAACTGGCTAGCAGACAGGAGGCAAAGGGTAGGAGTAAACGGGTCCTTTTCAGAATGGCAGGCAGCGACTAGTGGGGTACCGCAAGGCTCAGTGCTGGGACCCCAGCTATTTACAATATATATTAATGATTTGGACGAGGGAATTGAATGCAACATCTCCAAATTTGCAGATGACACCAAGCTGGGGGGTATAGTTAGGTGTGAGGAGGATGCTTGGAGGCTGCAGGGTGATTTGGATAGGCTGAGTGAATGGGCAGATGCATGGCAGATGCAGTATAATGTAGATAAATGTGAGGTTATCCACTTTGGTGGCAAAAACATGAGGGTAGACTATTATCTGAATGGTGGCAGATTAGAAAAAGGGGAGATGCAACGAGACCTGGTGTCATGATACACCAGTCATTGAAAGTAGTCATGCAGGTGCAGCAGGCAGTGAAGAAAGCAAATGGTATGTTAGCATTCATAGCAAAAGGATTTGAGTATAGGAGCAGGGAGGTTCTACTGCAGTTGTACAGGGTTTTGGTGAGGCCACACCTGGAGTATTGCGTACAGTTTTGGTCTCCAAATCTGAGGAAAGACATCCTTGCCATAGAGGGGGTACAGAGAAGATTCACCAGACTAATTCCTGGGATGTCAGGACTTTCATATGAGGAAAGATTGGATAGACTCGGCTTGTACTTGCTGGAAGTTAGAAGATTGAGGGGGGATCTTATAGAAACTTACACATTTCTTAAGGGGTTGGACAAGCTAGATGCTGGAAGATTGTTCCCGATGTTGGGGGAAGTCCAGAACAAGGGGTCACAGTCTAAGGATAAGGGGGAATTCCTTTAGGACCGAGATGAGGAAAACATTCTTTACACAGAGAGTGGTGAGTCTCTGGAATTCTCTGGCACAGAAGGTAGTTGGGGCCAGTTCATTGGCTATATTTAAGAGGGCGTTAGATTTGGCACTTGTGGCTAAAGGGATCAGGGGGTATGGAGAGAAGGCAGGTACAGGATACTGAGTTGGATGATCAGCCATGATCACATTGAATGGCGGTGCAGGCTCGAAGGGCCGAATGGCCTACTCCTGCACCTATTTTTCTAAGTTTCTATGTTTCTATGTGAGAGGAAACCGGTGCACCCAGTGGAAACCCACTCGGTCATCGGAAGAACATACAAACTCCCCACAGACAGCACCCGAGGTCAGGATCGAACTTGGGTCGCTGGCAGTGTGAGGCAGCAGTTCTTCCATAGTGGTGCTGTATCATATATTGACGGTATTACAAAAGATTATTACAAAATGAAACAAATGATTAGTGTTGCAATTCACAAGATTAAACTAGCCACAAACTTGTGGGCTTAATGTGGATAAACTTTGTTCTGAAGTTTCAGTGGAAGCAAAGGAAATGTTTTGACATAATTGTGTAGGCTAAAAGACAAGAAAGCTTTCAAAGTCCCTGTTTTAGCACATAATTTTAATCTTAATTATGGTTTAGTATAATTTGAATCTGCCTAGATTTGTTGAAATAGAAACCTGCAAGAACAAGCACTCAGTTGCTGATTAAGGTGGTATTACCGTGGGCAGTTTACGTGAGTTCTTTGCATCTGCTGTTTGGAGATTGCTCTCAACTATATTGTAAGTTGGCTCGGAGATCGAGTAAGAGGACACAGGGGTCATTATCCTGATCAAAGGAAAATCCCTAATATGATGCCCACCAACAAATTCTCCAACTTGCTGCCGTACCGATTCTGGGTCATGTTCATCAATTACTACTTGCAGCAAAGAGGTCACAAGGTGACCAAGGAGGAGCTATTAGTTGGAATAATGGTCTAATGAGTTTAATGGAATAATGAGTTTATTTCAAAATTATATTGAAGAAACAAGCCTTCTATATGAAAAGCCTCTCAGTGGATTGTTAACTAATTAATAGCTACTTTAAATGCTGCCGGTGTTCATTGAGGACTTTACTCATTAAGGAAGTTGTATCATATAACGGTGCCTGGTGCATGTCCTAATCATGAGAAATTGGACAGGCTCGGGCTTTATTCTTCGACGCATTGGAGACTGAGGAGTGATCTTATAAAGGTGGAAACAAAAGGGGAATAGATTGGGTGAGTGCTCAGTCCTTTACCCAGAGTGAGGGAATCAAGAACCAGAGGACATCCCAGGAGGTGCCCAATAAAATGAAGCAACATGGCATTTCAGGGCGGTACATTGGTGCAGCTGGCAGAGCCACCGCCTCACAGCTTCAGAGACCCCGTTTCAAATCCTGACCTTAGGAACATGTCTGTGTGGAGTTTGCACATGTGAACTTGTGGCCAAGTGGGTTCCCCCCAGGTGCTCCGGCTTCCTCCCTGATCCTAAAGTTGTGAGGGTTTCTAGGTTAACTCGACTCTGGAAAAATTATCCCTAGTGTGTAGGGAGTGGATGAGAAAGTGGGATTGAATTGAATTGAATACATTTTATTAGCCAAGTATGTATACATACAATGAATTTGCCTTAGTGCTTTACTCACAAGTAACAACACAATATACAGTAGCCAATTAAAAATAAAACATTATAATTTAAACATGTGAAGAATGAAATAAAATACCAGAGCAAAAGGAGGCTACAGACTTTTGGTTATTGAGTAGAGCCACTGCTCGTGGAAAAAAAGCTGTTTTTATGTCTGGCTGTGACGGCTTTGACAGTCCGGAGTCGTCTTCCAGAGGGAAGTGCTTCAAAGAGTTTGTGGCCAGGGGTGAGAGGGGTCAGAGATGATCTTACCCGCTCGCTTCCTGGCCTTTGCAGCGTACGATTCATCAATGGGGGGGAAGGTTGCAGCCAATAACCTTCTCAGCTGATCGGACAATTTGCTGCAGCCTCCGGATGTCGTGCTTGGTGGCTGAGCCAAACTAGACCATGATTGAGAAGGTGAGGACAGACTCTATGATGGCAGTAAAAAACTGGCCCATCATTGCCTGTGGCAGATTGTGTTTTCTCAGCTGCCACAGGGAGTACATCCTCTGTTGGGCCTTTTTGATTGCGGAGTTGATGGTGGCCTCCCATTTAAGGTCCCTGGAGATGATGGTTCCAAGGAACTTAAATGACTCCACAGATGTGACTGTGGTGTTGGTGATGTTGAGTGCGGGGAGGGAAGGGGGAACTCTCCTAAAGTCTACAATCAATTCCACCGTCTTAACATAGAACTAGAGAGAAGTGGTGATCGATGGTTGGTATGGACTCGGTTAGCCAAAGAGCCTGTTTCCATGCTGTATCTCTAAACTCATTCACACTATTCCACAATAAAATTCCTAAAGAACTGCCAGAATGAATGTTGCTTTATGTAAATAAAGCCTTTATAAAGGCCCTAGATGTTCTGCTGATGTTTACCTTCTGTTGATCCTTTTCAGAGATCCAGCAACAAGGAACATGATACGGGTAACATCCCTTCATAGGATGTGCCTGAAACGCACAGTTTCAATGTTATGCTTACTCCCGATCAATTAGAATCATTGAGTCATACAGCACGGAAACAGGCCCTTCTGCCCATCTAAACTAGACCCATTTGCCCACAATCGGCCCATATCCCTCTGAACCTGTCCTATCCATCCACCTGTCCGAGTGACTTTTAAATGCATTCATAGTACCTGTCACAAATATCTCCCCTGGCAGCTCATTCCATGTACCCACCACCCTCTGAATGAAAATGTTGCCTCTCAGGTTCCTGTTCAATCTTTCCCCTCTCATCTCAAACCTATGTCCTCTGAATCTTGATTCCCCTACTCTGGGTAAAAAAGACTCTATGCACTCACCCTATCTATTCCCTTCATTTTTGTACACCTTTATAAAATGCCTCGGCTTCCTGCGCTCCAAGGAATAAAGTCCGAGCCTGTCCAACTTCTCACAATTCGGACATGCACCAGACATCATTATATGATATAACTTTCTTAATGACCACCAGCAAGAATTTAAAGTAGACATAAACTAGTTAACGAGACTCTGGGGGGCTTTTCTTAAACCAGATTCCTGTTCCTTTTTATAATTTTGACATAAACACAGTTAAACCATTATTCCAAGTAATGGCACCTCCTTGGTCACCTTGTGGCCTCTTTATTGTCAGCAGTATTTGATGATAGTTACCTTAAAGTCGGTACATAGAAGTGTTAAGTAGAAATTATTCAGGTAAAAGAGTAAAATACAGACCAGGAATAAAAAGTAAAAAGGCTACAATTAAAAGAGACAAAGTGAAAAAAGGAAAAATATGTAAAACCGTATTTTCTAAAATATCTATAACACCGACTTAGACATTGTTCAGTTCAAGACTATGGGGCAGTACATTGGTCATAAAGTTGCTGCCTAAAAGTGCCAGAGACCCGGAATTGATCCTGAATATGGGCGCTGTCTGTATGGAGATTGCTCCTTTTCCCTTTGATCGCATGGGTTTTCTCCGGTGCTCTTCTGAAACAATTGAACCCGACGCCAGTAAGATTAAAATTTCAAGGCTGTTTGTCAGGACTTACCACCAGTAACGCGTTGAAATTTCACTTGCTGCCAACTAGCAGCTTTTCAAACCCATTCTATCATTCTGTGATCATGGCTGATCTATCTCAATGCGGAATGGAAATTCCATCCTGAGTTCCAACCCTGCAAAACAAGCCTCCAGTTTTAGGATTCAGACCTTGGTTTCTCATCGTCCACCAGCAAAAATAGTTTATCTGTAAAAAAAAAAGACACAAAGCGTTGGAGTAACTTTGTACTATCAGGCAGCAACTCTGGAGAATATGAATAGGTGACATTTCTGGTCGGGTCCCTTCTTCAGAATGCACTCCAGCACTTTGTGCCTTTCTTTGGTAAACTGCAGTTCCTTATAGAATCATAGTCATAGCGTCAAAAAGAATGGCCCTTTGGCCCAACTTGCTCACACCAACCTGTCTACACTTGTCTCATCCGCCTGCATATGGTCCATATCCTTCTACACCTGTCCTATCCAAGTACCTGTCTAAATATTTCTTAAACGTTGCAAAAGTACCTGCCTCAATTGCCTCCCTGAGTAACTTGTTCCATACACCTAGCACCCTTTGTGTGAAAACGTTGCCCCTCAGATTCTTTCCCCCCTCTTATCTTAAAGCAATATCCTCCAGTTCTCGATTCCCCTACTCTGGGAAAGAGACTGTGCGTTTAACCGATGTATTCGTCGCATGATTTTGTACAGCGGTAATCACTCCTCATCCTCCTGCACTCCAAGCTTCCATGGTTTCTCTGGAGCTTGCTTAGCAGATCCCAGCAGCATTTCAACCGGTGTTAAGAGTCAATGGTCAAGAGTGTTAAATTGTCATATGCATCGACAATGGAACAATGACATTCTTACTTGCTGCACCACAACATGCACCAACACATTACGCATGGATAATACATGTCCACCACAGATTTTCCAGCATCCTTGGTTCCAGAGCCTTTCTAGATTATCTGTTTGATAAGCTGAATGGTCTAATTCTGCTCCCCTGTCATATGGTCTTATGAACCCCCTTCAAGTTACGATGAAGGATTTCTGCCTTATTAACCATAGCCTCACTTTAGAGTTTAAAATCAACCGTTAAAACCATTTTTTTTTAAAGACACAAAGTGCTGTTCAGGCAGCATCTCTGAAGAACATTGATAGGTTGTAATTTGGATCGGGACCCTTCTTCGGACTGATTGTGTTGGGGGGGTGGGAAAAAAGCTGGACGATTCATTCATTGACATTACGTCATATGACTTCACTGGCAGGCAAGTCATCTTTACGCTCAATACTTTCAACAAGTGCTTGAAATAGATGATTTGTTTATACTATATTCTCTATTCGTATGTTTTTACTGCTATTTCGTGGTAAAATGAGATCAATAAAATCTCCTCAGCTCCACTGCTTGATTAGTAAAGCATGGTTTCAAGACCAACTGTATGCAACTAATGGCCTCTCTAATAGAATTCAACTGCATTAAAACACCTGAGGAGATTTTTAAACAGAAATATCGCTCTGGGGATGTGGACACTGCTCGCAAAATTTTATCGCCCATCTTTTTTGAATTATTTTAAGTTGAGAGGGGAAAGATTTAAAAGAAGCCTGAAGGGCAGCTTTTTCATACAGAGGGTGGTGGATATAAGGAGCAAGCTGCCAGAGGAGGTAGTTGAGGCATAGGGGCTGAGCAACAGGGAGAGGTTGAGCAGGCTAGGACTCTATTCCATGGAGTGCAGGAGGATGAGGGGTGATCTTATAGAGGTATATGGGGTGGAAGATTGCAACCTTTACGTGGTCCGCCCTGTTTCGACTAATGCAATCAACTCGATGTGCACAAACAGAAGATCAAATAGAACAAGTTGTCCTACAACTTTAGGCTGTGCACGCCACACGAAAGAGGAAGATAACGGTGTATAAGATCCTGAAAGGAATATATAAAGTAAATGCAGTGGGTTTTTACCCAGACTGGGATAATCAAGAACCAGAGGACATAGGTTTAAGGTGTGGGGTGGAATAATTAAATAGGAAACTGCGGGGCAACTTTTTTACACAAAGGTTGGTAGATAAATGGAAAAAGCTGATGGAGGAGGTAGTTGAGGCAGGTACTGGCAAAACAGTTAAAAACATTTGGAAAGGTACATGGATAGAATAAGTTTAGGGACATGGGCCTTACACAGGCAGGTGGGACTAGTGCAGATGGGGCATGTTAGCCTCTTTCAATCAATTGATAGTAAGATTAAATGAGAACTTACCAGTTTGAAGTTTGATCTTTATTTTATGAGGAGTTACGATGAGGGATTATGTGAAGAAGCCCGCCAGCCCGCATGCGCGTCAACCTTCAAAGCAGAGGTGTGAAGTCACAGATAACAGTTGTTGAGCTGAATATAGTAAGATTCGAGAACTGGAACTATCAGCTGACCTTTATGAGAAGAGGGTTGGGAGCAGAGGGCACGTAATCCCTCATCATAACTCCTCATAAAATAAAGATCAAACTTAAAACTGGTAAGTTCTCGTTTAATCGTACTATTTTATTTCGGAGTCACGTGAGTGACTACATGAAGATTTCAAAGCTCTGTGAATTCATGCCGTAGATACAAGTCCATACCACACACTGTATTAGTTGACCAAGGATGAGTAAAATTAGTAATGCATTCAGACATGACATAGATTTAAAACATGCTGATGCTTTAATGGACAAAATTAATAATAGTACCCCTCTCATCCGAGAAGAAACTTTAAAACGGAACTTAGAAAGGAGTTGGCAAATCCCCCCCGGTCTGACTATGGGTTTATTATAGAACATTTTGAAAAGTGTGCTCCTTTGACCATCCTGCAGCGGCTAGGATGTGGTCCATAACCCTCGTTGCTGACGTAGTTGCAGCCCTGGTGGAGTGAGATTTGAAAACGTCAGTATCTACTCCTGCATAAGCCAGAACCCATTTTAACCACCTGGAGATGGCCTGTACTGCAACCTTCTTATGAGGTCTCTTGTGACTAACAAACATTGCTAGTTCTGACCCCCTAAGGCTCTTGGTAACCTTAATATATTGTTGGTGGTGCGTGACCACACATAACCGGAGGTCCAAGGGGAATGCCATAATGAGTAGTTTGAGGCCGGAAGTACCTTGTCTACTCTGATTAACTAAATCATACACATAAAATGTTATACCATTGGCAGATGTGATCATCCTATCCAGCCGCAGCTTATTCAACGACTGGACCCGTTGCGCTGACACCAGTGCCACGAGCATCACTACCTTGTAAGTGAGCTGGGCCAGGGACCGGGATGTTGCTGGAGCCCACCGGCGAAGCATCATTAGTACTACGCCTACATCCCATATTTCCAAGTATCTGTGCCTGGGGGGATTCGAATTGAAGATACCCTTCATGAACCTAGATATCAGTGGGTGAGACCCAACAGAGTGGTGTCCCGATCCTGGCAACAAATATGACGACAAAGCACTCCTGGCACAATTTAAAGCACTCAATCTCTAACCAAAATAAAGCTTTGAGAGGAATTCCAATACATTTGTTATGTGTGCTGTCTTATACGAAATCTTAGACTGTAAGCAGA
This sequence comes from Raja brachyura, assembly GCA_963514005.1. The sequence goes on along the minus strand of OY740795.1, from coordinate 23,361,456 downwards.
ACACTTCCCATTTCTTAATATAGGATATGTACTGTTTCTTGGTACTGTCTCTCCAGGCCGCAGTGAGCACATCCGCCATACGATCAGATAGTCCAAGCCCCAGGAAAGGTCTTCTTAGAGTCTGCAAACCAACAAATTGAGCTGATCATGCAGTGGATGATTCTCCCCAGTCACGAGGTGAACTAGCAGATTTCTGCTTTTGCCATAAAAGGTTCTGTGATCATTCCCAGTATGAGTGGAAACCATGGCTGTGTAGGCCAGTCAGGCACTACCAGAATGCCTGATCTTAAGCAAGCACCGACTGACGAGGCAGAATGGGGGGACTGCATAGGAGAACATTCCTCCCCAATGTAGCGAGAATGCATCCACCGCCACTGCCCCTGGGTCTGGTTACTTTGGTAACTGGTGATTGAGTCTGGATGCAAACAAATCTATATCCTTTGTTCCATACCGAGTGATAATATCATTAAACATGTTATGATTCAACATCCATTCTGTGTTGTCATTGAATTTCCATGACCTGGTGTCCGCCACCATATTGAACCTACCTGGCAGATAGGTAGCTGAAATCCAAATGTTTCTTGCAATGCACCAGTACCAAATGAGGTTAGTCACTTTATCACAGGATACTGACTTGATTCCACCCATGTGATTAATGTAGGCCACCGCTGTGGTGTTGTCAATCTGAAGTTGAATATGCAGATGGTGCATATTCCCACAAAAAGCTTTTAATCCATAGAGTACTCCCAGCAACTCTTAGTTAATACCATACATCTGCCACCACAGCTAGAGATGGTATCAGTAGCACCCCATCCCAGAGCACTAGCATCAGTTTGTAATATAACTGATACCATCTTTTCGAATATTGGACGTCCACCATTGTAACTCAGCAATGGCTTTAGTCGGCAATCGCATAGGTCTGTTGAAGAGACCTGCATGGTGTTTGAGTGTCTGCTCCTTTGCACGTTGTAAATTTTGATAATGCAAAGGCCCAAATTTTGTAGTTGGAAAAGCAGCTACTAATTTGCCAATTATACTAGCTAATTGTCGAATAGAAAGTTTCTGTTTCACAATGAGATTGTTGCAGGCTTCTATTAATTCCAATCTCTTGCCCAATGCAGAGTTACAGAAATGTGAATAGAGTTAATGGTAAATCCCAAATAATCCATAACTCTAGATGGTGTCAACTTCGATTTAACTGGATGGATGAGAAACCCCAATCTCTCACACAAGAGTTTGGTGGCTGAAATAGCTAATTTAGCTAATTTCAGTTTTTCCTATGATTAGGACATCATCCAAGTATGCCATCACTATATGATTTTAGGCTCGTAGTAGCCCAAGTACTGGTTTCAACAATTTTGTGAATAACCTGGGGGCTGAAGTCAACCCATTAGGCAACGCTTTAAACTGCCATAGTTGCCCCATCCAGCTAAATTTCAAATATTTCCATGGATCCCTATGAATGGGTACCGAATAGTATGCATCTTTAAGATCGATGCAGGCCATATAACATTCCTTGGAAACCAGTTGTTTGGCAGTAAAAAAGTTTTCCATTTTGAAATGTCTATACTGCACAAAGGAGTTACGCCGAGTCTAGTCAAGGATGATTCGGCATCTTCCACCCTTCTTTTGTCTTGTAAATATATTGGACACAAATTGGTGAGATTCATGACTTGACTTCTCAATTACCCCTTTTATAAATAATGACTGAATTTCAGCTTGTACATCGAAACCCTCCTGTTGTGAATGAACAAAGGTTCGGTTTGGTGTATGCTGGGTGGGTGGAAATGAATCAGAAAGGAATTCAATTTGGAACCCGTCTATACTGTGCAGTATAAACGAATCTGATGTTATCCAACGTCATTCATTCAAAAACAAGCGTAATCTCCCACCAACTTGTGACTGACCCACACACTTCATGTTCCAGAAAGAACCAGACCCACCTACCTCCATGGTTACCGGTGAATTTGCGGTGTCTATTTCCGCCCCCAATGTTTGAGGGGTAGAGCTGCTGGAGTGCGCGAACTGCGCATCTTCGACGAGGGCCGGCCTGGGCCTTGCCCTAAAAAAGACCTCTGCCCAAAGCGTTCAGTCTTCGTGCTGCCACCAGTTTCTGTGAATCGTTTGCTGCTGGTGGAAGTGTAGGGGTGCTGCTGCCGGAATGACAAAGCTCTGTTCGTTGGTGGAGCTCTGATTAGCCCCACAGCTTTTGCCTCATTGTCCAGGTCTTTGATCAGCTTTGGCAGATCTTTCCCAAACAAATAGTTTGGCGGCTGTACGTTACTGGCCCTGCATAATCCCGCAAACTTGGGATTCAGGGCAGGGCGGATGGCATTCTTGTGGAAGCTATTAATCTCAAAATGTGCATTGCACATTATTGCCAGCACATCTTGTTGCATCTCCGACAGAGAACTTCCATCCACCGACCTGGCAAAGTCCGTGATGCCTGACGCTAGCAAGTTCAGGATCCTCTGGAGTTTCACCTCCTGGGTTTTGATGCCCCCACCAATGTAACTCCAGATCGAGCTGTTTACAGCTGGCACTCTGAGTGAAGCACAGTTGACAAGCGTGTGGTACATCATGGACGTTTGCACCATTACCTGCTCCTGGAGCTGATGTAAAGCGAGGTCATTAATGCTGGCCGCCAATTCTTCATCCAGCGGCTCCCCTATTTGTGATGGTATCCCAAATTTAGATACCGTAGCAGGCAATTCTGCCGCACGCAGCTCGTGCATCGTGGAATGCTCCCCGGACATACCACCGAACTCCGAGTCAGCCCAAAACTGACTCCGTATGCTCCCATCCTCAGAGAGGGAGACATTATGCAGCCCTGCACCAGGCACTGCCGTGGGCCCCCTAGACCCATGCTGATATGACTCCGTTCCTTGGAGTATGTTACGATGGAGCATCCCTTCCATCGGATGCTCCATCCAAGATAGACGTCCGAAGACACTACCCAATGTAGGAGGCGACCCCTCCTGGCCTGACCCATCTGGGTCGTTAGACCTATTGGACTTTTGTTTGGCTTTTCCACCTCTCGGGGTAGCCAAGGTGCTCTCCATAGGAACCAAGTCTGAAGTCGCTGGCTGCGCCGCCGTAGCAGGTCTCCCCGCGGCCCGTTTGGACTTCACCCTTGATTTGTCCATCACTGTTCGAACTTGAAGCGCTGCAATCAAGACTTAGCGAACAAACAACCTCAGAATAAGTTCGAGGACTTACCCGTGGGTCTTTTAAACTTACCGCTGGAGGAGCGACGCGCCTACCAGCCAGTCGTGGTGCTATGCGTTAGACATATTGACGCGCATGCGGGCTGGTGGGCTTCTTCACGTAGTTCTAATGTGACGCCGAAGTAAAATTAAAAATAGCGGCTGTGGCTCACAGGAACTGAACGCAGTAAAGAGTTGGAAGCTGCAAATCAGCGACCAGAATCCAAACCATTCTCAATTTAGTCAAACAGCTGGAAAATTCAGTTGTAGTTGGTTGTTCTTTGGAAATGTGCCATGCCTGGATTATTCAGATCTTGGATATCTATTTCCAATCCCATTTAATTAATGTTCATTGTGTTTAATGATGATCTTGTTGTGTTCTAGAGTGGAGAGTGGTGTAAACATCTCTGTTACATATAAAACAAATTGTCCCTGCACTATGTTGGCCCTGACAAAAGCAACAAGATCAGCTTGATAAGGCATGAGCAATAGCTGTTATAAAAATTTCAAGCATGCAAACAAATATCAAAAGCTATTGCAAACCTAGAAAGAAAATTATGATAAGAAAATGAGTGGCCTGCCTTGCTGGCTAATGACTTCAGCTTCACGGTAAATGGGCATCGAGGAATATAGGATGCTGCCAACACCAGCTCGTGAGTAACATCACCTGAAGCCCACAGGCATCTGGACTGTTGCGCAGCAGCTGATCAGACAAACAGAATGAGCCAGAAGGTTGTTACAGTCCATTGCCTAAATAATTCATGAGGGAAATCAGAAGGAATTTAGTGATCAAGTGTAGAGTGTTTGTGAAAATGTTGACGGGTGAAGGAAAGTTGGATTTATCTGTGTATTTCAGTGAGAAGCTGTTTGTGACTGATAATCTGGCTGAGAGATGCCAGAACAACAATCTTGCTCTCAAAGCTGGCAAGACCAAGGAGCTGATTGCTGACTTCCAGTAGAGAAAACTGAGGGACCACACGCTTTTCTTCATCAGCGGGATGGTAGAATGACTCAATGGCCAGTGGTTCAGTGGTTCTTTATTATCACCTGTACTGGGGTACAGTGAAATTATCTTTTTGCAAACAGTTCAGTAAATTATTACAATAACTAAGCACAATCCCACAACGTATCATTGAATCATTGTAGTGTGTAGAAATAGCCCACTGAGACCGTATGCAGGAGTTGCCATGTTTTGGTGCCATTTTCAAAGTCCAAACTGCAGCTGGCCATGAAGGCCCATTGTCATGGCTACAGGGCCTCCAGCCATCACCTTGGTCCTGATCATCCCAGGAACCGTCGTCCCTGTCCTTGCCCCAGCCACCTTCAGCCTTCGTGCCTCTGGGGCACCTCCTACAGCCAACCTCAAGGGAGGTAAAACGCTGCATCCACTTGCTGGCCTTTTGTTCTTGCATCCGCTGTGGCCGACTCCTTCCATTCTCCGGTTCTCCAGGGATGAGCAGGGTCGTTCTGCCGAGCGGCCCGACAGCTGTTGAACTTCTTGAGTCACTACAGGTGTACGGTGGAGATCATACTGAGTGGTTGCATCATCTCAGATACACAAAAGTGTACGAAGCTGCAGGAAGTGATGGGCATTCTGTATTACGTTTACATGTTCTGTTGTGCTGCAGCAAGCAAGAATTTCAAGACCCAGGTTTGATCTTGACCTCAGGGGATACATGATAATAAAACTCTCTCTTGACTACCTGGCCCCATCATGGATATTGACCTCTCCACCTTCAAAGAGAGATCTACAGGAAACTCTGGCTCAAGAAAGCAATTAATATCTTCAAAGACCCACACCACCGTGGCCACACTCTCAGCTCGTTGTTACCATCGGGAAAAGGGCACAAGAGCCTGAGAACTTTATCTGTCGGTTGAAGCTCATGTTCATCAGTCATAGGAGCAGAATTAGGCCATTCGGCCCATCGAGTCTTCACTATTAAACCATGGTTGATCTATCTTCCCCTCTCAACCCCATCGTCCTGCCTTCTCCCCGTAACCCTTGACATCCTTACCAATCAAGTATCTATCAATCTCCGCCTTAAAAATACCCAACGACTTGGCCTCCACAGCCGGCAATGAATTCCACAGATTCTCCACACTCTGACTAAAGAAATTTCTCTGTGACCTCCTTTCTAAAGGTACATCCTTTTATTCTGAGACAGTGCCCTCCGGTTCTAGACTCTCCTATTAGAGGAAACATCCACTATCGACCTTCAAGAATGACTCCTTCCATTAAACATCATCACACTGTACAATGCTAAGCACAACTCTACCTCAACTGAACTACTGTGGACTTTGCTTAAGATTGCTTTATGTACTTCAGCTTGCAGTATCTTGGTCTGGTTAAGTAGTATAATTGATAAGTTATGGCATTATTGTTTGTTACACATTTACACGTTGTGTTACTGTGTCAATGTGCCTGTAAAGCTGCAGCAGGTAAGAATTTACAGAGACCCAGGTTTGATCTTGACCTCAGGTGCTGTCAGTATTGTTTGTATGTTCTCCCTGCGACCACGTATGTTTTCTCCGGGTTCTTTGCTTTCCTCCCAGATCCCAAAGACATGCGGGTTTGTAGGTTTGTGGGTTAACTGGCCTCTGTAAATTATCCCTAGTGCGTAGGGAGTGGATGAGAACTGGTGTGAATGGGTGGTCAATGGTCAGCGTGGAGTCGGTGGGCCGAAGAGCCCGTTTCCATGCTGTATCTCTAAACAAAACCCAATTAATGTACAACCGCACGCCTTTGGAGTGTGAGAGGAAATTGGAGCACCCATAGAAAACCTACGCAATCACAAGGAGAACGTACAAACTCCATGCAGACAGCACCCATAGTCAGGATCAAACCCAGCTCTCTGAGCTGTAAGGCAGCAACTCTGCCGCTGCGCCACCGTGCCGCTGCATCGGTACTGTCTCTGTTCGCAGAGACCAGAAAGTCACCCATTAATTTCAGACTATCTCTAGAAAAAGGAGCAAACAAACAACTCATATAACATGGCTTTATTCTGGAAATCTCTCTCTAAACACCCGTGCATGATGATTAAGTGGAATGACCTATGGCCAGTCCAAGCAACTAAATTATATTCTTTTTTTTTGTTCAAAGATAAAAACTATTGGCACCTGCATACATCCCTCTTGCCAACAATGCTTCATCCTGTCCTCCTAAACTCACTGCAGGGCTCTATTAAGACTTGTCAAAAACTGTGAATGCAAAAATAAGCAAACTCTTTCCATCCATAACCAAATGATACAACACCATGAATTTGGATTTATCAATGAAAATTAACTGTTTATTTAATATTTATTTATAATTTATGTTTATTAATCTAACCGTTATTCACACGTTATTCCAAATAATCATTTTTGCCAGCAAAGAAAAATTGCATATATTGTGATAAAACAGAAAATGCTGCAAATACTCAACACATCAAATGGCATGTGTGTAGAGGGGAAAACAGGGTTAACATACTTGTAGACATAAGGAACTGCAGATGCTGGTTTACCTAAATTAAGGATAATGGTTCTTCTAAAGGTGTTTTGTGAGGGAGAAGGGAAAATCGGAAGTGTCAGTATTACACTTTAGCAAAGGGGACTATGGAGGCATATGAGAGGAGCTGGCCAATGTTGACTGGAAAGAGACCCTAGCAGGGATGACGGTGAAACAACAATGGCAGGTATTTCTGGGAATAATACAGAAGGTGCAAGATCAGTTCATTCCAAAGAGGAAGAAAGATTCTAAGATTCTAAGAGGCAACCATGGCTGACAAGGGAAGTCAAGGACAGTATAAAAATTAAAGGAAATAAGTATAACATAGCCAGATCAGGAAGCCAAAGGATTGGGAAACTCTTAAAGGGCAACAGAAGATAACTAAAACACCAGTACGGGGACAAAGGATGAGGTATGAAGGTAAACTAGCCAATAATATAAAGGAGGATAGTAAAAGCTTCTTTAGGTATATGAAGAGGAAAAAAATAGTAAAGACAAATGTGGGTCCCTTGAAGACAGAAACAGGTGAATTTATTATGGGGAACAAGGAAATGGCAGATGAATTGAACAGGTACTTTGGATCTGTCTTCACTAAGATGTACTAGTAGCCAGAGGACCTAGGGTGACGGAGGAACTGAAGGAAATTCACATTAGGCGGGAAATGGTGTTGGGTAGACTGATGGGACTGAAGGTTGATAAATCCCCAGGGCCTGATGGTCTGCATCCCAGGGTATTTAAGGAAGTGGCTCTAGAAATCGGAACACATTGGTCATCATTTTCCAATGTTCTATAGATTCAGGATCAGTTCCTGCGGATTGGAGGGTAGCTAATGTAATCCCACTTTCTAAGAAAGGAGGGATAGAGAAAACAGGGAATTATAGACCAGTTAGCCTGACATCAGTGGTGGGGAAAGTGCTGGAGTCAATTATAAAAGTTGAAATAGAGGCACATTTGGATAGCAGTAACTTTGGTCCAGGACAGCATGGATTTATGAAGGGAAAATCATGATTGACTAATCTTCTGGTATTTTTTGAGGATGTAACTAAGAAATGTGACGGTGGCGCGACCGGCGTTGCAGCGGCCTCTGCAGTCCGTCTGTTTTTGTTTTTGTCCCGTTGAGTGTATAGTTTGTAGTGGGTTTTTGAAATTGTTTTTAACTGTGTATGTGTGGGGGGCGGAGGAAACTTTTAATCTCTTCTCTGTACGGGGGGACCCGATTTTTCGCTGTCAGGTCTCTGTTGTCGTTGGGGCATAGCACCGTGGAGCGGCCTCCACCCGGAACGACCTGGGGGCTTCAGTCGCGGAGCCTGCGGACCTACCATCGCAGAGCTGGCCGAGTTCAGAATGGGAGGAGCTGTGGTGGCGCACGGCTGCGACCCGACTCTGAGTCAGGGGGTTGAAAGTGACCTGGAGCGGGGCCTTACATCGCCCGGTGTGGCTTTAACAGCCGCGGGACTTGCTAGCATCCGCCAGGGGCTCCAACATCAAGACCCGGAGCGGGGCTTACATCGCCCTGCTCGGCCTTAATGGCCGCGGAACTTACCGCCAGGGGCTTTGACTTTGACATCGGGAGAAGAATGGAGAGCAGGGAAGAGACAAGACTTTGCCTTCCATCACAGTGAGGAGGAGATTCACTGTGATGGAGGATTGTGTAAATTGTGTTGGTGTTGTGTCTTGGTTCTTTTCTTGTTGTATGACTGCAGAAACCAAATTTCGTTTGAACTTGTCTTCGTAGTCTGAAGAAGGGTCTCGACCCGAAACGTCGCCTATCTCCTTCGCTCCTTAGATGCTGCTGCACCCGCTGAGTTTCTCCAGCTTTTTGTGTAACCTTCGTTTGAACTTCATTTGAGGTTCAAATGACGATAAACGGTATTGTATTGTATTGCATTGTATTGAAAATGGACAAGGGAGAGTCCACTGTACCTGGACTTTCAGAAAGCCTTTGATAAGGTCCCACATAGGACATTAATGGGCAAAATTAGATAACATGGTGTTGGGGGTAGAGTGCTGACATGGATAGAAATTTGGTTGGCAGACAGGAAACAAAGAGTAGGGATTAACGGGTCCCTTTCAGAGTGGCAGGCAGTGACTAATGGGGTACCAAAAGGCTCGGTGCTGAGACCGCAGCTATTTACAATATACATCAATGATTTAGATGAAGGGATTAAGAGTAACATTAGCAAATTTGCAGATGACACAAAGCTGGGTGGGGAGCTGTGAGGAGGATGCTATGAGGATGCAGGATGACTTGGGCAGGTTGGGTGAGTGGGCAGATGCATGGCAGATGCAGTTTAATGTGGATAAATGTGAGGTTATCCACTTTGGTTAATAATATTTTTATTAGTTATAGTAATTTCCAAGTAGTAAAACAAATTTACAAATACCAACGTAATTCAGTAAATGTACAACTATCATATTCGCTATTATTATCTTCTGTTTTTTAGAAATAAAGAAAGAATAAGAAAAAAGGAATAGACTTTAAATCAAAAAAAAAAGGAAGAAAATGATTGTGTTTGAATAATAAACAAAGATAAAAAGTCAAAGAGGAAAAAAAAAAGAAAAAGAAAACAAACACCACTTAGTATATATCTATTCAGTATATATATATAATTCCCCTTTATGAACAATATATGGTATAATATGAATATTTAAGATAGAAACAACAAAATGTATTGTAATTATAACGTCGTATTGCGGAGACGTGTACACAAAACCCAATTAGAAAATCCATGTTTTTTTCGTCAAATCCTGTCTAGTACCCATTGAGTAGTAATGCCAAGAACAGCTAGCCCTTCAAATATTGTATATATGGAGACCATATTTGTTCAAAGATTTCACATTTGTCCATTAGGACAAATCTGATTCTTTCCAAATACAAAGTCTCCAACATCTCTGCTGTCCACATTTTAATTATGGGGGTTAATGTTCCCTTCCAAAATTTCAATATTATTTTTTTCCCTATTATCAAACAGTAATCTAAGAAAATTCTTTGATTTACTGTTAATACGCATTGTGAATCCGGAATTCCTAATATTATTAACTTTGGTTCTGGATCCAGTTTAACTCTAAGAACTTCAGATATAACTCTAAAGATTTCTGTCCAATAATAACTAAGTTTTGAACACGTTACAAAACTATGTATTAAATTAGCCTCTAAATTCTGACATTTATCACAAATAGGAGAGACATTAGGAAAAATTCTATTTAATTTGGTTTTTGAATAATGTAACCTATATAAAACTTTAAATTGTATCAATGTATGCCTCGCGTTTAATGAACAGCGATGTATGCGTTGTAAACTTTCTTCCCAAGATTCTTTTGTTATAGATAAACCAATTTCATTTTCCCATGCTTGACGGTATATTTCTGTTGTTGGATTCTCCCTATCCAAAATAAGATTATATATATAAGCTATAAATTTTTCTGAATTTGGATGTTTATTAAATACTTCATCTAATAATCCTGGTTCTTTAATTTTATAATCTTGTGTGTTAGACTTAATATAATCTCTAATTTGTAGATACCTAAACAAATTATGTGGTGGTAACCCATAAATTTCTTGTAACTCATGAAATAAAAGAAATTTTCCCTTTCTATACAGATGTTCAATCCTATAAATACCTAAATCCTCCCATTGTCTAAACCCCCTATCTAATATAGAGGGTTTAAATAAAGGGTTATTCATAATTGGTAGTTTAAGTGACAAATTATCCAAACATAAAGTCTTAACTATTTGTTTCCAAATACGTCTATTGCTATGAATTATAGGGTTGTTCCTATAAATTTTATTTTGTATTTCTCTTGGCGCAAAAAGAATTGAACTTACATTAAAAGGTAAACAATCTTCCTTTTCCATCTTTAACCACGTTGGTTCGTAATCCAAATTTACCCACCAAAAATTCATATTCTTAATCTGGACTGCCCAAAAATAGTACAAAAAATTTGGAAGTACTAATCCTCCATTTATTTTTGATTTACATAAATGTTTTTTACTTATTCTATGATTTTTATAATCCCAAATAAAACTATTGACAATGTTATCAATTTTTAAAAAAAAACTCTTTGGGAGAAAGAAAGGAATAGCTTGAAACAAATATAGCAGTTGTGGTAAAAAGATCATTTTTATAGCATTTATTCTACCAATCATAGATATAGGAAGTGTTTTCCAGTATAAAATATTTTTTCTAAGTTTAGCTAATAATAGGGGATAATTAGATTTAATTAATGAGTTATAGGATTTAGATACATTAATACCTAAATATTTAAATTTATCCGTAACTATTTTTAGTGGATATTGTTGCAATATATTTGATCTTATTCCGGTTATAGGCATAATCTCACTTTTATTCCAGTTAATTCTATATCCAGAAAATCTGCCAAATTTAGTTATAACATTAAATAGCTTGGGTATACTGATCTCTGGTTTTGTAATATAAATTAATACATCATCTGCATATAAAGATATTTTATTAGTTGTAGTATCAGTATTATATCCATATATTTCTGGTTCAGATCTAATCCTTTCAGCTAAAGGCTCTATCACCATAGCGAATAACAAAGGCGACAGCGGACATCCTTGTCTACAACCCCTATGAAGCTTAAATTTAGCTGACAATATTTGGTTAGTTAATATTCTTGCAGTGGGATTCAAATATAGAATTCTTATCCATTTACAAAATCTATCCCCCAATTGGAATTTCTCCATTATTCTAAATAAATATGGCCATTCAACCTGATCGAATGCTTTTTCTGCATCTAAGGACATAACAGCTAAATCCCTATCCCCAACTCTTTTTGAATATATGATATTAAATAATCGTCTCAAATTATAAGATGAGTAACGCTTTGGGATAAAACCTGTTTGATCATGATGTATTATTTTAGTAATCACCAAACTTAATCTTCGTGATAAAACTTTAGCTAAAATTTTTTGATCTGTATTTAAAAGAGCAATTGCTCTATATGATCCTGGGTCTTCCAAGTCCTTGTCAACCTTAGGAATTAGTGTAATTGTAGATTCATTTAGGGATTCCGGCAATTTTCCTTGTTCATATGTATATTTATACACTGCATGTAATCTTGGGGAGATCAGATCTTGAAATTTCTTATAAAATTCTGTACTCAGGCCATCCGGGCCCGCTGCTTTTCCATTATTTAATGATCCGATTGACTCCTCAATATCTTTTATTGATATATCCGCATTTAACAAGTCTCTACCTCCCTGATCTAAGCTGTTAATATTACATTTTTGTAGAAATGTATCCATTTCATCCATTTGTCCTGTTATTTTTGATGAATAAAGACTTTGATAATATTGTAAAAATATATCATTGATATCTTTTGGTAAGGTCGATATATTGCCATTCTCAGATCTAATTCTATGTATCATTTTTTCGTCCTCTCGCTTTCTAAGTTGTCGAGCCAACAATTTTTGCGGTTTATCTCCAAATTCAAAGTGCACTTGTTTAGTTTGTTGATAAAGTTTAATTACTTGATTGGAATATATTTTATTTAGTTTATATTTTAATATTGCAATTTTATTACTTAACAATTTAGAGGGCTGTTTTGTATTCTCCATATCTAATTGTTTTATCTCTTTTTCCAAGTTTTGTTCCGTCTTTCTATTTTCTTTATTAAAGTATGCTTGTGCCGATATTATAGCTCCGCGCGTAAATGCTTTAAATGTATCCCAAAGTAATGATGGTGAAACTTCAGGTTTGTCATTAGTTTCAAAGAATAATTTAATCTGTTTTACCAGATAATCATAACAAGCCTTATCCTTTAATATTTCGGGATTAAACCTCCAATTATTAGATTTTATAATTATATCTTTTAATTTTATCTTAAAGGTTAATGGAGCGTGATCTGAAATAATAATATTATGATATTTTGAATCATATGTAAATGGAAGTAATTTTGAATCTATTAAAAAATAGTCTATTCTCGAGTAAGTTCCGAATACAGGTGAGAAAAAAGAATATTCTCGTCCTATTGGATTATCTATTCTCCAGATATCCTTAACGTTTGCTGTACTAATAAAGGAATTTATAAGTATGCTTGACTTAGAAATAGATTTACTTTTTGTTGACGATCTATCTAAATAATTATCCAAAGTACAATTAAAATCTCCTCCAATTATTAAGTTATGTTCTGCAGCTATAGGGATATTATTAAATATTTTCTTAAAAAATAATGGGTTATCAAAGTTAGGGGCATATATATTCATTAGAGTTACTTTTTTAGAATATAATTCCCCTGTAATTATTACATACCGACCTTCTGTATCCTCTATTATAGAACTTAGTTTAAAAGGTATACCTTTACGAATGATTATTGCAACCCCTCTAGATTTATGTATAAATGAGGAGTGATACACTTTCGAAATCCATTTAGCTGTTAGTCTGTGTCGAGCATCTTTTTTAAGGTGGGTCTCTTGAAGAAAAGAGACGTCAGACTTCAATCTGTTTAATTGAGCTAACACCTTACCTCTTTTAATTGACTCATTAACTCCCTTAACATTCCAACTACAGAAGGTGATTCCATTACCCCCAATCTTCCCATTAGTATCTTGCATTTTACTATTAAGGTGGTTTATATTGGAATAACCGTCCCGGCCCGTACAACTCAACATTGTAACCAGACCTTGGGTTGACGAAAATTAGTGTACGTCTTTCTATTTCATATACACGTCTCTTTGAACTGACTATATAATACCAATCGTAAATATTTTCATATACTGTATAATATAAAATCAAATATCTAATATACCTAAAATAATAAAAAGTGTGAGTGAAAGTGAGTTGAAAAGTGTTAGTAAGGTGCTCAGAAAAAAAAATAACTACACCTATATAGAGTGTAGTGTGTGTTAGTGCAAGCCACACTAACGTGGCTACTAATCTACTGACTTCCGTAAAAAAAAAGATGTTAATAATTCCAGCTCCAATCTTAAATGCTATATATTTTGGGGTAGGGTACTAAATTTGTATACTTAGTAATAATTCATATTATTAGTGACTATTATAATTACTATTCTAATTAGTAATACTATGTTAGGGGGGGGTAGATAATACTATGTTAGGTGAATAATTGCCATTTTATATGGGTAGATAACACAGTAATCTGTCCATCTCTCTTTAAACCAAAATTTAAGTCCATGTCCAATATTCATCCTCCTTCTCCATAATGATTCATAACCGCGGATGGGTCATAAAAGTTCAGCCATCATCTTCTTGGTCTTGATCCACTTGTTCTTCTTCCTCTTCTGTTTCATTCTGTATTTTTCGGGCGAATTCCAGTGCTACAGTATGCTTCACGAAACGGAACTCTTTGTTGTTGTAGGTTACTCTTAATGTTGCTGGGTACATCAAGCCATATCTCAGATCCTTCGTATCCTTCAGATTCCTCAGAACACCTCTTGTTTCTGTGAATAAGGATCTTCTCTTGGCCACTTCCGCCGGATAATCTCTGAAGATACTGATATTATCTCCTTCATACTTAAAATTTTTCTTGCGTATTATTATCTTCATCATTTCTTCAAAAGCATGATCGTAAACCACCTTTACAATCATTTGTCTTGGGGGTGCATCCCTCCTGGGAGCCCGCCTTAATGCCCTGTGTGCACGGCCCAACAGGGGTTCTTGATCCAGATTCAAAATATCCTTCAGTAGTTTTGCAGCAAATTTTCGAGGGTCTTGATTTCCCTCGCGACCCTCGCTCAAACCAACTATACGCAAATTCTTACGCCGTTGACGTCCCTCCAGATCGATACATTTCTCATTTATTTTGCGTAATAATTCTGATAGACGTTTGTTCTCGGAGTGGAGTTTCTCTCTCTCCTTGGTGTTTAATGCAGCCATCTCCGTTAGCTCTTTAATTGTCTCTTTTTGTTGGTCGAGCGTAATTATAATAGGATCAATCTTATCATCCAGCATTCTTTCCATACCAGCAGCTGCGTCTTTTATCTCCACCATTTGTTTTTGTAACTCAGCGTCAGCCTTTTCTTTCCACTCGTTCATCATGATTTTTACCGTTTCTATAACTTCATTTTTTAAATCTTCTTTAATTCTTTCATGAAACACTAGAATATCAGCCCTTAAATTTTTAATATCCTCTTTATAATCCTTCTTATTATCTTTAAGTAATTTCTTCATCTCACCTAGGATATTAACTTTGAGGTCCTCCAATTCAGCTTTCCTCTGTGAAATCTCTTCTTGGGAAGCAGCCAGACTCGAGCCCAGGGCACCAGTCGGGCCTATTTCCCTTTTTCCAGGTTTTTTTCCGGGGGGGAGCGAGACATCATTTTCTTGAAAAAGTCGCGCGCCTGATGACGTCACGGACCTTTTAAACGCTACCGGAGCCGTTCCCAGTCGTTCTCCCGCGGTGAGTACAGTTGACTGACCCCTAGACCCCCGTTTTTTATACAATTTTTAGTGGAGCTGTAATGGCGCAACTCCACTCACACCATGGCGCCAACCGGAAGCCGGTTATCCACTTTGGTGGCAAGAAAAGGAAGGCAGTATTATCTGAATGGTGTCAAATTAGGAAAAGGGGTAGTACAATGAGATCTGGGTGTCCTTGTTCATCAGTCACTGAAAGTAAGCATGCAGGTACAGCAGGCAGTGAAGAAACCATAATGGTATGTTGGCCTTCATTATAAGAGGAGTTGAGTATAGGAGTAAAGAGGTCCTTCTACAGTTGTACAGGGCCCTAGTGAGACCACACCTGGAGTATTGTGTGCAGTTTTGGTCTCCAAATTTGAGGAAGGCCATTCTTGCTATTCAGGGAGTGCAGTGTAGGTTCACCAGGTTAATTCCCGGGATGTTGGGACTGTCATATGTTGAAAGAATGGAGCGACTGGGCTTGCATACACTGGAATTTAGAAGGATGAGAGGGGATCTCATTGAAACATGTAAGATTATTGAGGGATTGGACACGCTAGAGGCAAAAAACATGTTCCCGATGGTGGGGGAATCCAGAACAAGGGGCCACAGTTGAAGAATAAGGGGTGGCTCATTTAGATCAGAGATGAGGAAAAACTTTTTCATCCAGAGAGTTGTGAATCTGTGGAATTCTCTGCCTCAGAAAGCAGTGGAGGCCAGTTCTCTGGATGCTTTCAAGAGAGAGTTAGATAGAGCTCTTAAAGATAGCGGAGTGAAAGGTTATGGGAAGATGGTAGGAACGGGGTACTGATTGTGGATGATCAGCCATGATCACAGTGAATGGTGGTGCTGGCTCGAAGGGCCGAATGGCCTACTCCAGGCACCTATTGTCCATTGTCTATTGTTTTCAGTGATATACCTCAAATAAGATCACTATCATAACCATCCAACCATATGTTTATCACCACCGCCCACCCCCCTATCCATCAATCACGTGCCAGGCTTTGCCCTGCCCCGAAGATAGACACAATCTCCTGGAATAACTCAGCGGGTCAGACTGTGAGAAAAGGAATAGGTGACGTTTTGGGTCGGGACCTTTCTTCAGACCAGTCCCTCCTTGTCCTGCTCCTGCCCCTCCTCTCTCCAGCTTTCTTCCCAAACCCCCCCCCCCCCCCCCGATCAGTCTAAAAAAGGGTCATGATCCAAAATGTCGCCTATCCATGTTCTCCAGTGATGCTGCCTGACCCACCCAGGTACTCCAGCACTTTATGTCTTTTTTTACTGGTGCACTTGATGTCCTGAGGTATCACAGAAGAACTTTTCCTCACTCCACTGAATTCACTCCAGCATGTCCCAATGTTCAAGAGAGTTTATTGTCATTGTCATGTGTCCCAGATAGGACAATGAAGTTCTTGCTTTGCTTCAGCACAATAGAATATATTAGGCATGAATACAATGTTTGATCGATCGCACTGGATTCTGCA
Organism: Raja brachyura; assembly: GCA_963514005.1. The sequence continues at coordinate 23,344,904 of OY740795.1, read as the reverse complement.
AATCCTGGATCTAAAGGCTACAGGTTTTGACAATGCCATACGATACCATGTGATACAACAGAACTTTATTTATCCCAGGAGGGAAATTGATCTGAAATTGGTAACTGTAACTCTGTAAACTTGATCTACAAAGCTCGCTCTTCCTCCAGAAAAGCTGAAGATAGCTGGAAATAAATAGCATCACCTAGCCACCTCCCTGGCTTGAACACCTATTGTTGTCGCTTCATTAATGGTGGGCTCAGCTCCTTGAACTTGGATTGTTTTCACTAGAACGTTGGAGGTCGAGGAGCGAATTGATAAAGGTGTATAAGATTACGAGAGGCATAAACAGACGTCAAAATCTTTTTGCCAGGGTGGAAATGTCTAACACTAGAGGGCATAACTAAGGTGGGGGGAGGACATTTTAATGGAGATGTGCGGGGATATGATGATGGTGTTTAAGAGACTTGTAGATAGACACATGGAAGTGCATGGAATATGTGTCGCATGCAGGCAGATTTCCTCTTTCTGACGGGGGTTCTGTGAGTCCCTCTTTCACTGCTCCCCCTCACCTACCACACTTTCTCCTGCTTCTACCCTTTTTCCAGTCCTTGTCGCCACCGCTGCCCCACCCACCACAATCAGTTTGAAGAAGGGTGCTGACCGGAAATGTCACCAATCCATGTTTAGTTTAGTTTTAGTTTACTTTAGAGATACAGCGTGGAAAGCAGGCCCTTCGGCCCACCGAGTCCGTGCCGACCCCCGCACATTAACACTAACCTACACGAGGGACAATTTTTACATTTATACCAAGCCAATCAACCTGCAAACCTGTACGTCTTGGGATTGTGGGAGAAAACTGAAGATCTCTGAAAAAACCCATGCAGGTCTGAGGGAGAACGTACAAACTCCGTACAGACAAGCACCCGTAGCCAGGATCGAACCTGGGTCTCTGGAGCTGTTAGCACTGTAAGGTAACAACTCCACCGAGGCGCCACCGTGCCGCCCTCCAGAGATGCTGCCTGACCTGCTGAATTACTCCAGCACTTTGTGTCCTTTTTGGACGACAGATAAGGGTTGGAAATCTGACTTATTTATTTCCTTTTTAAAGTTGATGCATCCCCCTTACTGGTTACTGCATAAACAGTGTGCAAATAGTTATGATTAATCTGCTGCAATTTTTATTTATATTTTAAAATCTTTTAGTGCTCTCTCTAACCTATATTAAATATGCACATATTAATCAAACGCAGCATTTAGACAAATTATGGTGACAAATAAACTATAACTGCTTGTAAATTTTACACAATAATTACACAACATCATAATGGAACCCAACACACAAGTTTCATTGACCACCTCTTTTTATGGCACCTGGTGTGCATTTTAAATTGCCCATTTCTATAGAAATTTATTTTTAGTTTAGTGTAATTTAGAGATGCAGCGTGGGAACAGGCCCTTCGGTGCACCGTCCACGGCGAACAATGATCAACCATAGTGTTAAAGAAGGAACTGCAGATGCTGGAGAATCGAGGGTTACACAAAAAGCTGGAGAAACTCAGCGGGTGCAGCAGCATCTAAGGAGTGAAGGAGATAGGCGACGTTTCGGGTCGAGACCCTTCTTCAGACTGCTTTTCTGGGTGAGGATGTGGTCGTAGAGTTTGAGGGAAGGGGATATCACAGAGGGGGAACAGTTAGAGAGGAGGTTGTGAAACTGTCTTCGTAGGGAGGAGGAGAACTTCTTCAAAGTAGGCATACCTTGAGGAGATATCGCAGTGGAGTAGACAAAGTGTTAAAGAAGGAACTGCAGATGCTGGAGAATCGAGGGTTACACAAAAAGCTGGAGAAACTCAGCGGGTGCAGCAGCATCTAAGGAGTGAAGGAGATAGGCGACGTTTCGGGTCGAGACCCTTCTTCAGACTGCTTTTCTGGGTGAGGATGTGGTCGTAGAGTTTGAGGGAAGGGGATATCACAGAGGGGGAACAGTTAGAGAGGAGGTTGTGAAACTGTCTTCGTAGGGAGGAGGAGAACTTCTTCAAAGTAGGCATACCTTGAGGAGATATCGCAGTGGAGTAGACAAAGTGTTAAAGAAGGAACTGCAGATGCTGGAGAATCGAGGGTTACACAAAAAGCTGGAGAAACTCAGCGGGTGCAGCAGCATCTAAGGAGTGAAGGAGATAGGCGACGTTTCGGGTCGAGACCCTTCTTCAGACTGGGAACCAATGATCAACCATACACTAGTTCGATGTTATCCCAGTTTTGTATCCTACATACTAGGGGTAATTTTACAGAAGCCAATTAACCTACAAACCCGTTTTGTAAGTTTTTTCCCTCCCTTCAACAATCAGTCTGAAGAAAGGTGCCGACTCGAAACATCGTCTGTCCATTCCCCAAAGAGTTCCTGCCTCACCTGCTGAGTTACGCCAACATTCTGCATTTTGTGTTTTTTTAGAACTTACATGAAGTTGACTAACACAGGCAGTTGTGTTGAATATTTATGACTAAAGGATTACCAACACAGTAGGTGGGATTTTAACATGCTGTAACATCTTCACGAGCTTTATTCTGCTTTTTTTTTAAATCGGATAACAAAAAAACCCCAGATTCAATAGCCTGGTAAATCCAAAGAAGGCAAATTTGAAATACCTACGAAATTAAATCACAAAACATTTTGAATAGTCAGGAGCAGCAAGCAGGAAAACAAACAAAAAGTCTTCCAAAATACTTCCTGCCAAAAAAAAATTACAGGATCTCAGAAAAATTGCAGAAACTCCTTGGAGGAATTAATGGCACAGTTTCATATTTAGAATATGAAATATACAATTTTGGTTTCCACTTTCCAATAAATTTCCTCTACATCAAACAAGACAGTTTCAAAAACATAAACAGTACAGTCTTCATTCTTGTTATTCCATCTTGAACACAAACAGCCCCTAAGGATATAATGCTGTCTCGTTAGCCATTTTTGTTGATTCTAACAGATTTGAACATTCCCATCCAAGAGTTCAGTTAAGCTAATTGAACATTTTGTTAATAATGCACAACATGCTGCAGTACAAACTGAAAGTCCTTCAATATGTCTATTATTGTTCCATTTCAAATAAAATACACAACATTTTCAAAATCGCAGTTATGAATTAACCATGTTGGTCTTCACTTATGCATTGCTATTCAGGATGGGTGACCTTATGTTCCACTGGAGACACAAGAAACTGCAGATGCTGGTTTACAAAAATAGACAAAATAGATGCTGGTCTGACAGCATCTCTGGGGAACACAGATAGGTGACGTTTCGGGTCAGGTCCTTCTTCAGACTGATTGTGTTTTGGGGAAGAGAAAACCTCTGTTTCACTCAGTTTACTAAATATTGGAGGGTGATTGAGGTAAGAAATCTTTTCATTAAAAATAATGATTTTTTTTCATTCAGAAGATTTTGTATCTTTGGAATTCCCTATCTGTGAAAGCATAGGACATTGAATAGTGCAGCACAAGATCGGGGCCTTTGGCCCACAATGTCCTTACCACACATGATGCCACGGTAAGCTAATCTTGTGCATGTGATCCATATAACTCCATTCCCTGCCTGTCCATGTGCTTATCTAAAAGCCTCTTAAATGCCACTGTCATATCTGCCTCATCACCAACCCTGATGCCATGTTCCAGGAACCCACCACCCTCTGGCCATAAAACTTTCTCCGCACATCTCTTTTAAACTCTGCTTCTCTCACCTTAAAGCTATACTCTCTAGTCTTTGGTATTTGCACACTGAGAAAATATTGTGTCTATCCTATCTGTGCCTCCCATCATTTTACTTCTAACAGGTCTCCCCGCATCTCCAATGCTCCAGAGAAAACAATCCAAACTTGTCCAACCTCTCTTTAAATAGCTCATGCCCCCCCAATTAAAGAAACATTCTGCTAAACCTCTTATGCACCCTCCCTAAAGCCTCCACAACCCTCTGTAATGTGGCGACCAGAACTGCATGCAATACTCAAATGCGACCAAACCAAAGTCCTATAAAGTTACAACATGACTTTCTGACTCTTGTACTCAATGCCCCAACCTATGAAGGTGAGGATACCCTATGTCTTTCTTGCCACTCTGTCCATTTGCGCTGTCACAATATTCAAGATAGGACATTCAATGCTCAGAAAATTCAAGGCAAACATTTGCTAAGTAGGTAGACTACAAAAGTGGTGGTCAGGTAAATCAGCTACTGTCCTTTTGAAGAAGGAAGCAAGTTCAAGGGACCTGTTTCTCATGCCCTATGCTATTAACAACTAAACGCAATAGGCTAAATTTATTGCAGCATACAGAGTCTCTTGCCCAGAGAAGGTGGATCGAGGACCAGAGGACAGTGGTTAAAGGTGAAGGGGAAAAGATCTACTTGAAATATGAGGGGTAGCTTTTTCACACAAAGGGTGGTGGGGGTATGGAACAGGCTGCCAGAGGAGGTAGTTAAGGCAGGGACTATCCCCATTCGCTCGTGCTTGGTCCATATCCCTCTAAACCTTTCTATCCATGACTCAAAACCCGATCAAGCCCAGGAGATATATGTACCTTCATCCTCCTCGACTTTAATGCAAACTGTTGTCATCCCATTACCATTAAAGTTCCCAAGTCCCTCATCTTCAGGTCGTTCTCCATGATAAAAATAGAGGAGGATCTCAGCAATCTCCTGCAGCTCCATACATAGCTGATCACTTCTAAGGGGTCCTATTCTCTCGCATGTTATTCTTTTCCCCTTAATATGCTTATAAAATCACTTTGGAACCTCCTTAATCGTATCTGTCAGAACAATCTCATACACCCCTTTTGCCCGTCCGCAATTCCCATTACTTCCACCGCAATTCCCATTACTCCTCCATGGATACACATGATGCCAGTTGCCTGTGCCTGATCTATGCCTCCTTTTTTCCTGACTGGAGCCAACATTTCCCATTTAATTTCAAATTGCCAGCACCCTTAAGATTTAGTTTCTACAAATACTTAACCTGATTGGTGTATTTTTCATAAGTTCATAAGTACTAGAAGCAGGTTTAGGCCATTTGGCCCATCAAGCCTACTCCACCATTCAATCATGGCTGATCTATCTTTCCCTCTCAAACCCCATTCTCCTGCCTTCTCCCCAAAACCCCTGACACCAACACTAATCAAGAATCTATCACTCTCCGCCTTAAAAATATCCATTGACTTGACCTCCACAGCCGTCTGTGGCAATAAATTCCACAGATTCACCACCCTCTGACAAAATAAACGCCTCCTCATCTCCTTTCTAAAGGTACATCCTTTTATTCTGAGGCTACGGTCTCTGGTCCTAGACTCCCCCATTAGTGGAAACATCCTCCCCATACCCACTATCCAGGCTATTCACTGCTCAACCATTTCACTACAGCACATTTTAGTTTAATTAATTAACAAACTCGTGTTTAAAATTGAAATCAATATTTCATTTCGGAGTCACGTGAGTGACTTCGTGAAGAACCCGCCAGCACGCATGCGCGACATATCGTCGCAACGCATTGCAGTCAACGGCTGGAGGTGGAGCGCGACTCATTACCAGCCCTTCATAAGGGCCACTCAGGTAAGTGTAACTAACCTTGAGTTGGTTGTTTCTTGTTGTGTGAGAGTTTTCTCCCAACAGAAATATGGATAGGAAGAATAAGGGCCGCAGGACATCCGCACGGAGTCGCCGGCCACCCATCCCGGAGCCCTCATCAACGGCTGCACCTGCGAGTCAGGCCGGGAAAAAGGCGCGGAAGTCGGGGAGCCCTGTCGTCACAGGACCCGACCCACCGATACATCGCAGCTCTAGCGAGGATCCCGCAGAGCAGGACTTCGGTGTGCCGCCGGAGCAGGCTGACCCTGACTCCATATCTCTGTCGCCAACGGGCTCGTTGGTCGACCCGGGCAAACAGGGTTCATGTGCTGCCGCACGGCCCTTCTCCCTGAGCCCTCGCAGGAGAGGCAGGGATAGAGCCCATCAACCTAGCCCTTCGCGGGCGAAGGTATCACCTAAGGCCGCTAGATTGCGGACTGGTGAATTGGCGGGACTCAAGTCCACTGGCAGACCTGAGAGGGCCAGTGTGGACTCACCAACCAGCAGGACCAGGAAGAGTCATTCAGGTGGAGTCCCGCCACGGTCACCGAGTCCCCCGTGGATGGGAGGACGGGACCGTACGCCGTCTAGGTCCAGGATTAGGACAGTTGGCAAGCCCGCGCGGATGTCGGGTCACCACGCCGAGGCGTCGGGTGCCGACCTCTCACCGCGTTTGCCCTCCGAGGCAGCGGGATCGAGCTCCGCCAAAAGGAGGCGTTTGAGCAGATCCGCGCGGGAATCGCTCAGTTTCGCTGAGGCGGCTGGTAGCGACAGTTCTTTCCGGCACCGAGATTACCTCGACGAGGTACGGGCCGATGACAGGAGCCTCAGGAGTTCCGTTGGACATGAGGACTCCGACCGCCCGGGTTCAAGGGCGAAGGGCGTATTGACAGGATGGAAAGGATGCTGGAACTCATCCTGCAACAAAACCAGAGGCGGAAAACACTCAGTTCCAGGGGGCACATGGATTTATCCCCATCGTCAGCGGGAAGCATGAGCCAGCCGGAGGATGAGGACATCTTGGTCCATGCACCATCTACATCTAAGGCCCTTCAGGAGGAGTTCCTGGATGTGGCAACTAAATTTGCACTATCGGAATCATCAGGACAACCCCTCAACTCCAAACTGGCTGCTACCATTGACATCCTGACAAACCATCAGCTTCAGGAGGAGGTCCTTACGGAGGCCATGAATAGGCACAAGGCCCCAGGGAATTGCAACTCCCTCAACGTGCCCATCATCAATACGCCGATTTGGGGCAACATCAGCCCAGGGATCAGAACTCAGGATCCTGAAGTTGCTCACTGCTGGGCTTACCGCGTTTGCAAGGTCGGTGGATGGGGTGGATCTGAACACCGAGCAGGAGGATGCTCTGGCACCACTGTGCAACACACAATACGAAATAAATGCATTTCGGAAAGCATTATAAAACCCACACTGAACCCGAAATTTACAGGACTATGCAAAGCACCTCCTACGCCACCACCCAGACAGTTGTTCGTGGAGGACCTCCCGAAGCGGGTCAAGGAACTGGATGACCACGCTAAGACGGTGGGACTCATGAGGTCACATATCTCGACCAGGCAGCCGGCCAGGAAAGTGCCATTCTTCAGGCCACGAGGCCCTGCCGTTAGGCCAGCAAGGACCTACACTCCAGCACCGCCTCAATATCAGCAACCTCAACAGCCTAGGCCTTTTTTAGGGCTAGGCCCCAGCGGCCAGCATGGAAAATGCGGACGCCGCATTATCAACTCAACCCAGCACCTCCACGTCCCGCCAAACATATCAGGGACCGCCGATAACCATGAAGGTAAGGCGGTCTGGATTTCATGCACCTGCATGCTTAACTTCACATGTTGGTGGGAGACTACGGTTCTTTACGGAGGCATGGGGAACCATCACTTCTGATGAGTTTATCTTACAAAGTATTCAAGGCCATGAGATTGAATTCATCAATGGTAAAATCCCTCCATCCCAGCATATGCCAGATCGTAAATTTACACTGTCCAGCAAAGAAACGGCAGTAGGCTATGCTGAAATCTTAAGGCTACAAGAAAAAGGCGTGATAGAAAGAACTATACACGACCCAATTGAATTTGTATCCAAAGTATTTACGAAAACCAAGAAGGATGGAGGATGTTGGGTTATTATTGATCTGACCCATTTGAATACTTTTGTAAAATATACCCATTTCAAAATGGACACGTTCGAAACAGCCAAGTTATTGATTTCTGAGGGCTGCTTTATGGCATGCATTGATTTAAAAGATGCATACTATTCAGTATCCATTCAGAAACACCACAGGAAGTTCTTGAAATTTACCTGGATGGATCAGCTCTGGCAATACAAAGCTTTGCCAAATGGGCTTACCACAGCCCCTCGATTATTTACTAAATTGCTCAAACCAATACTGGCTACACTAAGGAGACAAAATCACATAGTGATGGCCTATCTAGATGATATCCTAATTATCGGGAACACCCTGGAATCAGCGGAACTGGCAGTTTCAGCCACCGTGGAAATTTTTCAAAAAATGGGGTTCATTATCCATCCAGATAAATCAAAGTTCTGCCTTTCACAGGTCATGGATTATCTGGGGTTCACGGTGGATTCCAATCGCATGGGGGCCACCATACCAACTAACAAAGTTGGGGATGTCATCCAAGTATGCAAGAATCTAGTCTGCGCCAGTATACCATCAATTAGACAAACTGGCAAGGTCGTAGCAGTTTTTCCAGCTGCCCAATACGGACCTTTCCATTATCAAAATTTGCAGAGAGCCAAGATCTCAGCGTTAAAACTGAATGCTGGACATTTCGATAGACCAATGCAACTGCCTCTAAAGGCAAAAATTGAGTACAATGGTGGATTGACAATATTTGTGACTCATTTAAACCCATCATTTTGCCTAATCCGATGGTATACTTACAAACAGACGCAAGCTCCCATGGCTGGGGAGCCACGGACAACTACTCTAGTTGTGGAGGCAGATGGGACACCCTTGAATCTACCCTGTTGTTGTCACAAGGGATAAATTATTTGGAGATGCTAGGAGCATTTCACGGACTTCGAGCTTATTGTTCTAACCTTACTGACGCTCATGTCCGTCTCCAAATAGATAATACCACTGCGGTGGCATATCTAAATCATATGGGCGGTACCAGGTCAGTTTCATGTGATGAATTGGCAAATACAATTTGGCTCTGGTGTATTCAACGGAATATTTGGATTTCAGCTACCTATTTACCAGGTAAGCTCAATACAGTGGCGGACACCAGGTCACGCAAATTCAATGACAACATCGAGTGGATGTTAAATCCCCAAATATTCGCTAAAGTTACAGCCAAATTTGGTAAACCGGATATCGACCTTTTTGCGTCACGGTTGAACCATCAGGTACCAACATACGTTTCATGGGAGCCAGATCCTGGGGCAATGGCGATGCACGCGTTCTCGCAAGATTGGGGGAAATAGTTTTTCTATGCATTTCCTCCATTTTGCCTCATCAGTCGGGTATTGCGGAAAATCCAGTCAGATGCTGCTAAAGGCATTCTTATCATACCCGACTGGCCTATGCAGCCATGGTATCCGGTGGTCCTTGATATGATCAGTCAACCATGGGTCCTCTTAGAGGGTTGCCCACAATTGGTGATGAACCCTGTCTCAGGGGAACCACATCCCTGCCACAGTCACCTAAAATTATTGGCTTGCAGGTTCTGAACAGGCCATTACTGCGGTATGGCCTATCATCTAGAACTATAGATACCATTGGAGCGTCATGCCGGGAGTCCACCAGGCGGCAATATCTCACACATATCCGGAAATGGGAAACCTACTGCGGCCGCTCCCACATTGCATACAACTCCGTTACCATCACCGATGTACTGGAATTCCTTGCGGGGTTGCATCATGACGAATACCTCAGCTACAGTGCCATCAACAGCGCCAGGAGTGCGCTATCATTCTACCTCAATATTGAGGTAGGATCCAACAGGCTGGTGTCCAAACTCATGCGGGGAATATTTAATTCCAATCCGTCTAGAACTCGTTATAACATCACCTGGGATATTGGGAAGGTATTAACCCTGCTCAGGACGTGGTCGCCCATGGAAGGGCTTGAATTGGACAAACTCACCCTGAAGCTGGTGATATTACTGGCACTGACTTCAGCGCAGAGGGTACAGACACTCCACAAGGTCAAGATTGACAGGATGATCTCTACCGCTGGCGAAGTAATCTTCTTCATAGATGAATTACTCAAGCAGCATAGACCTGGGTTCACAGGGCTGCAGCTGAAGTTTCCGGCATACCCCGCTGATGCAAGGCTATGTTTAGCCACCCATATCTGCCACTATATCAAAGTGACGAGGAAATTAAGAGGAATGGAAAAATACCTACTCATCAGCCACAAGAAACCTCACCATAGAGTGACGGTACAGACGATCTCCAGGTGGCTTAGGATCGTCTTGAATGAGGCAGGTATTGACACTAATGTCTTTAAATCCCATTCCACCAGGGCTGCATCGACGTCGGCGGCAAGGGTCATGGAGGTGCCCATGGACCATATTCTTGCCACAGCAGGATGGGCGAACGAAGCCACCTTCCAGCGGTTTTACAATAAACCTGTTGCCGCTCCTGTATTGTTCGCGGAGGCCATGCTGAATGCAGGTGAAGAGCATGCAGATGTCCCCCAGTGAGGGTTTTTTTCCTTTGTTTGTTGTTAATAAATATTGTTATTATTTTTCAGTACAAGCAGTCTGGAAAGTTGATTACTCCTATCCATCCTTATAAGTGGTGTGTGACAGCATGGACGTGGTCCAGGGCATGGAATCACAGAGCTTTGAAGTCTTCACGAAGTCACTCACGTGACTCTGAAATGAAATAGTAAGATTAAACGAGAACTTACCAGTTCGAAGGTTGATCTTTATTTTATGAGGAGTTGCGATGAGGGATTTCGTGCCCTCCGCTCCCAACCCTCGATCACAAATCAACTGGTAATTAGAGTCTCTTTAATCTTACTATAACAAGTCATTTCTCTGTTTGTTGGTTCTGTGATTCCACACCGCTGCTTTGAAGTATGTCGCGCATGCGTGCTGGTGGGTTCTTCACGAAATCCCTCATCGCAACTCCTCATAAAATAAAGATCAACCTTCGAACTGGTAAGTTCTCGTTTAATCTTACTAATCTTACTATTTTTCAGCACAATCTCCGAATCACAAGATCATTCCCTCCTTCCTTTGTACCTTGAGAAACCACAGCCGGGAAAATTCAGCTGTCAATCTGCAGCAAGGCAGATTAAAATCCTCTCTGTCTATATTTGGTCATGGTACTTTGGAATGAATACACTGCTATAGAGAAAGACTGCAGAGGAAATTCAATGTGATAAGATCACGGATAAGAGGTTTTACTTATGAGTGGGGACCGGAGGAAATGAAAATAATTTTATTGGAACGCAGAAGCGTGAGAAGTTATCAGACAAAGGTCTTCAAAATAATGAAGACAGTGTGAAAAGAATAATTTGATTGTTCTTTCAATAACCAAAGGGCAAAACATTTAAGATTATAGCTGAATGGAGAATGACACAAGAAAGAGCAGGAAAAAAAAAACTTTCAATTATAAGAGATAAGTGAAAATAAATTAAATTATATTATAAGTATTGAGATATATGGAGAGGTTGGATAGGCTGGAACTTTTTCCCCTAGCGTGTGGTAGGCTGAGGGGTAACCTTACAGAGGTGGAGAAAATCATGAGAGGTTTAGATAAGTTGAATGGAGACCAGGGCAGGAGAGACCAGAGCAAAATGGCACAGTTTAGGGTGAGAGGAGAATGAGCCGCCAGTTGGGGGTAGTTGAGGCATATACCTTTCATTTTAAAAACAATTTAAAAGACAGATACATTGATAGCCAAGTTTTAGAAGGATAAACGCAGGGGCTAATGTAGATGGGGGGCATCCTGTTCGTCATGGGCAAGTTGGGCCGAAGGGCCTGTTTCCATGCTGTATGAATCTATAACTCTAATATCCTGAAGAGTTTCAAAATTGACACATTTGACACATACCACTGTGAACAACATCCCTGTGTGGTGTAACTGCATAAAATATGAGAAAGCTAGAATGGAGGAATCAAAGAGAGAACGAGAATCTCAAACATCAAGAACCACTAATGCCATAGCATGCTTAACCTGTCACTTATGTAAACAAAAGCTTGGAGTCCAGTTTGGTGCCACCTCCGTGCACATTGGAACACCATGTCATGGTCTAACAATGGTTCAATGATACTTTATTGTCACATGTACACATAAATACCTGTACGGTGGCGCAGCAGTATAGTTGCTGCCTTGCAGCGCCAGAGACTGACCACAGGTGCCGTCTGTGTGGAGTTTGTACATTCTCTCTGTGACTAGCGTGTGTTTTATCCGGATTCTCCAGTTTTCTCCCACACTCTAAAGATGTACAGGTTTGTCAGTTAATTGGCTTGGTAAAATTGTAAATTGTCCCTAGTGTGCATTTGATTTGAAATGATTTGACCTAACATGGACGTGACCTGCATCAACTGATCATGGTGGCGCAGCAGTAGATATGCTGAAACGCAGCCAGAGACCGGGATCAATACAGACTGCGTTGTCCCTACTGAGATTGTATGTAAATTGTCCCTAGTGTGTAGGATAGAGCGAGCGTGTGGGGATAGCTGGTTGGCGCAAACTCGGTGGGCCAAAGGGCCTGTTTCCACACTGTATTGCTGAACTAATCTAAACTCTAAACTAGGACAATCTTCACCCCACTCCGAACAGTACTCTCCATTTTCTTCTTCTCCGCCCCAAATGTGGCCTTTATTTGCGTTATTATTTACAAATTTGCAGATATGCCAGCAAGTTTACAAAAGAAAGATGTTCATGTCATTGTAGTCAGGATGTTTACATGCATATTGCAGAGTAAGGTCAAAGTGGAAGAGATTAAATAACAACATTCAAACTCTCCTTAAATTACAAATTATATATGATTGCGGTAAAGAACTTGTGATTCAATTTTTATACACGCATAGAATTCCACTGGACTTAATCTCTTATCATGTCATCTTTAGTGTACGTTTTTTCTGATGCATTTACAAATGCAAGTTCCATTTAAATGCAAATTCTTAAACTGGGCATAAATTTACAGTCAAACTTTCCCATGTAATGCAAACCCCTGGACAGGTCAAATCACCTTTGTGTAAAAATAAATGTAGATAATGAACGGATATCTCAATGGGAAGAGGTGCTCAGAATATAAATTGATTCATCTGATCTACAGTTCGTGGGGGGAAAAACTGAGCAGTGTGTTGTTGCAGGTACTGTAACAACATTTAAAAGACATTTGAATAGGTACACGAATATGAAAGGTTTAGAGGGATATCGGCCAAATGCGGGGTAGGTGGCTCTAGTGTAGATAGGCATCTTGGTCGGCATGGGCAAGTTGGGCTGAAGGGCCTGTTTCCATGATATATGTCTCTATCACTCAATGGCTATAAAACAGGGATTCCCAACCTTTTTTTGTCCCGTTTACCCCCAGAACTTTAATAGCACATAACAATGTTATTTCACTTATTTATGAACAAGTTATGAACAGTATACCAGAACCAAACACAGTCAGTCAATGAGAAAAAATATGTACAAGTCCAGAATGAACAAATGTACCCCCTGGGTAGGCAAGATTTACCCCAGGTTGAGAACCCTTGCTTTAAATATGCCATTACAGATTATGGTTAAATATGGAAATCCTTAAATTGCAGTTGGTGGTATTCCCTTACATTATTAGCTTCATGAAAGCGCCATCTCCTTATCCATAAACCATTGTATTAAATGATCGCTGTGAAGTTTTCCATACACGCACAGTTCGTTTAGTTTAAAGATTCAGTGCGGAAAAAGGCCCCTCGGTCCACCGAGTCCGCATCGACCAGCGATGCCTGTACACGAACACTATCCTACACACTAGGGACAATTTATAATCTTTATTGAAGCCAATTAAACAACAAACCTGTACGGCTTTGAGGTTTTGGAGGAAACCAGAGCACCCAGAGAAAACCCACGTGATCACAAGAAGAACATACAAACACTGTACAGACAACAACTGAAGTCAAATCGAAGCCTTGCCTCTGGAGCAACTCTACTGCCCGCTGATCAGTTGATGCACGCAGACCCATGGTGGATCAAATCTTTCAATTCAAATCCATGATCTAAAGAGAACATCCTTGTATAGTTCCCCCAGCCAGGCAAGGAAATCCATATATCCATAGTTAAGTTCACTTTAAGCAACTTATTCACCCAATACTGCCTATGTTATATACTTCGATAAAATCACTCCTCAGCCTTCTGCACTCCAAGGCATAAGGTCCTAGCCTGCCCAACCTCTCCCTATAGTTCAGGCCCTCTGGCAACATCCTCATAAATCTTCTCTGCACACTTTCCAGCTCAGCATGATGACCAACACTGAACACAATGCTCCGAATGTGGCCTCACCAACCTCTTATGATGTACAACTGTAACATAACATCCCAACATCTATACTCTACATTCTATGCTTCTACACTGAATCTGGAGCAACAACATACCGCTGGAGGAACTCAGCAGGTTGAGCAGCATCGTGGATGACAGGAGGGGCGATGCAGGTCTAGGGAGGAATTGTCAACATTTTGAGTCAAATCCCTGCATTGTGAGCTTAGTGGATCTATTCTAGTAGGTCTTCAGCGCTTAAATCAGGGGATCAGAACTGTGCACAATACTTCAGGTACATCCTCACCAACATCCTGGGCAACTGCCCTCTATCTTCAAACTCAAGAGTCACGTCAAGAGTGTTTTATTATCATATGTCCCACAACGGCACAATTAAATTGTTGCTTGCAGCAGAAGCACAGCAGATATATAAACATATTATTCTGTAATACCCTTAATATACAACACCAATATATATATATATATACACACATATATATAGTTAATAAATAGATAGACACTAATAGCACAAAGTCAAAAATAATGCCCCAAGTCTATGTAGTTTGGAGTCCATATGCAGGTTGTAGTGTTTAATAGTCTCATGGCTGTAGGGAAGAAGCTGCTTCTAATCCTGGATTTTACAGTTTTCAGACTCCTATACCTTCTTCCTGATGGCTGATGATACTGGCTGCCTTTTTGAGGAAGTGACTCTTGCAGATCAATTCGATGGTGTGGAGGTCAGTGTCCCGTGATGAATTGGACAGTGTTCACCCCTTTTGCAATCTTGCTGACCAGCAATTATGCCTAGCAGTAGAGGCCAACATTCTGCTGGCTACAACTACACCTGTACATTAACTTATTTATTGTGCTTCAGCCACAACAACACTGCTCTCTTATGTATTTCCATGCCATTAGCAAACTTGGACACCTTACACTTTGATGCCTATTCCAAGTCATTAGTATGGATCGTGAATAATTGAAGATGAAAGAACTGGTCCTGGGGGGCATTCCAATTGATACATCCTTCTGGCCGGTAAAAGACCCATTTATTCCCATGTTCTGTCTCATCTGAGATAAACAATTAACACACTTCTCCGACCTAAAGCAACAAATTCGTATCTGGTGCCACAGACTGTTGTACGACTGCTTCTGGAAATTCAAATACACGATATCTACAGGTTCCCTCCATCAACACTGTGTGTTGCTTTCTTAAAGGGCCTGTCCCACTTTCACAAACCTTTTTTTACTCGTGGACATTTTTCATCATGCTAGAAAAAACGGCCCGACCTACTTGATGCCAACGACCTACGACTAGCATCACGGCCTGCTACGACCTACCTACGACCTACCTACGACCTTCTATGACCTCCTACGATCTCGTGACGACCATGCTGCGCGTATGAGTCAAGGGCAAACTCGGCAGAGGTCGTGAATTTGGTTGTGAAAGTGGGACAGGCCCTTTAAAGGACCCTAGCAAGTTTGACAAACAGAACTTACCTCTCACAAAGCCATAAAGATTCTCTAAAGATTTGGCTACTTTTGTTTAATTTAGTTTAGTTTAGTTGAGTTTCAGTTTGGTTAGTTTAGTTTAGTTTATTGTTACATGTTCCCACGAGGTACAGTGAAAAGCTTTTTGTTATGTGCTATCCCGTTAAAGGAAAGACTATTAATGATTATCATGACATTAAGCTGTCCACAGTGTACAGATACAGGATAGAGGGAATTTGCTCGTTCTCCCCATGATAATGAGGGTTTCCTCCACATGCTCCGGTTTCTTCCCACATACCAAGGATTCAGATTTGTAGGTTAATTGTCCCTGTTGTAAAGGGATTGGACGCTAAAGTGGGATAACATAGAACTAGTGTTCTAGTTTGAAGGGTGATCGATGGTCGGCAGGGTTTGGTGGGAAGAAGGCTTGTTTCCATGCTGCACCTCTAAACTAAATAGACAGAAAGAGAATGGGTGCTTCGGTTTCCTCCCATATCCCCAAAATGCTCAGGTTTGTGGGTTAATTGGTCTCTGTAAAATTGCACCTGGTGTGTAGTGAGTGGATGCGAAAGTGAGATAACATAGAACGAGTGTGAATGGGTGGTCAGCGGTCGGTGTGGACATGGCTGAAGGGCCCATCTCCATGCTGTATCTCCAAAACAAAGACTAGAGCCATTGCCATAGCGTCATATTGCGCAGAAACTGGCTCTTGGACCCAACACAGAGAAAAATAATAGGTGACATTTCGGTTCTGAACCTTTCCTCAGACTGAAATTCTGAGAAACTTCTGTCTGAAATGAAATGGAGTTAGAGGGCATAGCTTTAAGGGGAGAGGAGTAAACTCAGCCGGTCAGACAGCATCTCTGGAGAAAAGGAATAAGTGACATTTTGGGCCGAGACCCTTCTTCAGACAGAGAGTCGGAGAGAGGAAATCTAGAGGTATGCAAAGATTCAGAACAAATTAGTCGGCACCAATGACCAAGGAAAGGTGGAGCCCACAATGGCCCATTGTTTGTTGGGAGAGCTGGAAGAAGTGATAACGACGGATGTTTGGATGCAAAGTGAAACTAACAGGATGACCAGGGTGGGGGAGGGGGGAGAGTAAGGGAATGCAAAGGTTACTTGAAATTAGAGAAATCAAGATTCATACCATTGATTTGTAAACTGACCAAGTGAAATATGAGGTGCTGTTCCTCCAATGTGTGTGTGGCCTCACCCTGTTCTATGGTCTATGTGCCGCACACAGAGAGACAAACCTGTGTAATTCTCTCTCACAGATGGTTGAATGGTGGATAAGTGACATGGAGACATTTTCCTTTTTCTCCGATTGGGGAATCTCCCTGATTGGGGAAACAAAACTTTAAATTAGCATGTGTAGGAAAGGACTGCAGATGCTGGTTTAAATTGAAGATAGACACAAAATGCTGGAGTAACTCAGCGGGACAGGCAGCATCTCTGGAGAGAAGGAATGGGTGATGTTTCAGGTCGAGACCCTTCTTCAGACTTTAAATTAGCATGGATCACTTCCAACAAGGACATTTTCTCTCTCTACTGTTGCAGAGTGTTGAACTAAATTATGTACTCAGCCTCTGGCATTTTTACATTTTTTTATCCCTGTAATTATTTTTATTTGCATATTCAGCGGAAAGATTGAGAGAAGAGAACAAAGTATACTGTACATGATGAAAATTTCAAATCATGTCAAGTCGAGATTATTGTCACACACACAAGTACGGTAATAATAACCATATAACAATTACAGCACGGAAACAGGCCTTCTCAGCCCTTCCAGTCCGTGCCGACCATTTATTTTCCCCTAGTCCCATCTACCTGCACTCAGACCATACCCCTCCATTCCCTTCCCGTCCATACTATCCACTTTACTTTTAAATGTTAAAATCGATCCTGCCTCCACCACTTCTGCAGGAAGATCATTCCACACAGCCACCACTCTCTGAGTAAAGAAGTTCCCCCTCATGTTACCCCTAAACTTCTGTCCCTTAATTCTCATGTCATGCCCTCTTGTTTGAATCTTCCCTACCCTCAATGGGAAAAGCTTATCCACGTCAACTCTGTCTATCCCTTTCATCATTTTAAAGACCTCAATCAAGTCCCCCCTTAACCTTCTGCGCTCCAAAAAATAAAGACCTAACTTATTCAACCTTTCTCTGTAACTTAGTTGCTGGAACCCAGGCAACATTCTAGTAAATCTCCTCTGTACTCTCTCTATTTTGTTGACATCCTTCCTATAATTAGGCGACCAAAATTGTACACCATACTCCAGAATTGGTCTTACCAATGCCTTGTACAATTTTAACATTACTTCCCTACTCCGATATTCAATGCTCTGATTTAACTAGCTTAAAATAATACTAAATTTATTTGTATAGCACAGTTAAAAACAACTCACGTTGACCAAAGTGCTTCACATCAGTGCAGGCACTAATTTGATACATACAATGGCAGACAGACCCAACTATACATACATAAACTGTTTACAGCGTCCCCTCAGAGGGGCTCAAAAACGCTAGGGAGTAGAAATAGGTTTTGAGTTGTGACTTAAAGGAGTCGATGGTGGGGGCAGTCTATTAAGGAGCGGGATGCTATTCCACAGTCTAGGTGCTGCAACCGCAAAAGCGCGGTCAACACTGAGCTTAAACCTAGACCGCGGGATGGTTGGTAGCCCCGTAGATGATTTTTTCAAGGTCGTCGAATTTGAGGAATGATTTGATTTTAGCTATTCTACCAAGCTGAAAGAAACTAGCTTTTACCACGGAGTTAATTTGTTTGTCAAACTTTAATGCGGAGTCAAATATCACGGCAAGGTTTTTGACGTGCGGTTTGACTAAGGAGGTTAGGCTTCCAAGGCTGCCTGGTATCGTTTAGATGGAGTTGGAGGGGCCGTGTAGGATGACCTCAGACTTGCTCTCATTAAGTTGGAGGAAGTTCTGAGCCTGTAAGGTACTTGCTCACAGCAGCATCACAGGTACATAGACTAGGACATCACACAGAAACATAAATTATATTAAATTACACATAAATTCTGCAAGGCAGCAAAAAGAACCCGAAGACTGTAAAAAAAAACAAGGCATTAGTACAAAACACAATCAGGAATCAAGTCAGGGCAGCATGATGGCACAGCGTTACAGGTGCTGCCTGACAGCGGCGGAGACCCGGGTAAGATCCTGACCACGGGTGCTGTAAGTATGAAGTTTGTACGTTCTCCCCGTGACCTGCGTGGGTATTCCCGAAGGAACTCCGGTTTCCTCCCACACTCCGGAAGTTTGTAAGCTAATTGGCTTGTAAATTGTCCCTAGTACGTGTAGGATAGTGTCAGCGAGCTGGGATCACTGGTCGGCGCGGATTCAATAGGCCAAAGGGCCTGTTGCCCCGTTGTGACTCAAAACGAAAATAAACTAAACTAAAAGATTAATGTTAGTGCAAGAGGTGGCAGATAGGGTTGTGTGGGTCGGTTCAAGGACCAGATAGATATAAGCATGGAAATCATACTCTGCATTGTTCCCAAAGTAAACTATGATATGTTGATGGAATATGGTACACCATGGATTATCTGGCCCTGGGGGAGCCTAGAGGAACAGAGGGATCTTGGTGTAAACTCCAAAGATCCTTGAAGAACATGTACTGGCAGATGAGATAAACTTAGCTTGGCATTATGTTTGGCACAAACATTGTGGGCCGAAGGGCCTGTTCCCATGCTCTACTGCTCTACGTTCCAAATTCGATGTTCTATTTCAGCTCAGAGACTTTGCTAATCATCGTTCGGTTGGGAATCATTTTTAAGTTACAATTACGACATAAAAGCCCCAGCACCAACACTTAAGGTCATAAGGTCATCAGGAATGGGAATTAGGCCATTCGGCCCATCAAGTCTACTCCGCCATTCTATCATGGCTGATCTATCTCTCCCTCCTAACCCCATTCTCATGCCTTCTCCCCATAGCCCCTGACACCTGTGCTAATCAAGAATCTATCTATCTCTGCCGTAAAAATATTCACTGACTTGGCCTCCACAGCCTTCTGTGGCAAAGAATTCCACAGTTTCACCAACCTCTGACTAAAGAAATCTCTCCTCATCTCCTTCCTGAAAGAACGTCCTTTAATTCTGAACATAACCACACTTTTTATTTGCATCAGAACAAGAGACAAACAGGTATCTTTCCAAAATCCCTATTAACTTGAGCCATTCTACAAACCAGCAAGTAGGAAAACATGTGTTTGCAGTGGTAGCACACAGTCAACTTACTGAAGCATAAGAGTTGAATTACTTGATTCCACCTGATGTTCTTTATAGGATGTGATTTGAGCATCAGGAACGCTAGGTTTTATTTCACTCTGTTTCCAGAGAAGCACGATATGTTGTGTAGACTGACAATCTCATGCTAAGCACTCAGCTCACCCGCTTGCCAGTGTAGATTTTACAGCAGCGCATTTGTCTAAAGGATGCAAGACATTCACCATGCCTAAGGTTTACATGTACTGAGGTACAATGAAAAGCTGTGTTGTGCAGAATAGCCAATCAACTCAGATAAACTGATTGCATCATCAGAGACCAAGTTGGCAACATCACCCTGGTCTCATTTCACTCCTGCTATTGAGAAGAAGGTATGGGCGCCTGAAAACTGTAACATCCAGGATCAGGAGCAGCTTCTTGGATCAGAACAGGCTCTGAACTACATAGACTTGGGGGTATTATTTATGTCTTTGCATTATTATTGTTTGCTTGTTTGTGTTTATATATATATATATATATATATATATATATATATATATATATATATATATATATATATATATATATATATATATATATATATAATTAATGTCCGCAAGCCTATATAGTTTGGAGATTATTTGGAGGTTGTAGCGTTTAACACCTGATGGCTGTTGTGAAGAAGCTGCTCCTGAACCTGGACGTTACAGTTTTCAGGCGCCTATACTTTCTTCCCAGTGGCGGAAGTGTAATGAGAGTGTGGCCAGGGTGGTGTGGGCCTCTGCTGATGCTGGCTGCCTTTTTGAGGCAGCGACTCCTGTAGATCACTTTGACGGTGGGAAGGTCAGTACCCGTGATGGAAGGGCAGTGTTCACCGCTTTTTGCAATCTTCTTCGTTGCTGGATGTTCGAGTTGCAGAAATCAGGCCCGGTTGCAACCGGTCAACATGCTCTCTCCTGCACACCTGTAGAGGTGGAAGGGAGTATTCGAACAATGAACAACCCAGAAATCTACATTTGATTTCAGAGCGATTCATCCTTTCCATCCAGTACATTAATTAATCTCAGCCAGCAGCATCCAAGACTTCTGCTTCATAATTGACTGAATGGTGATTGTTGAATCACATCGATGGCGACGTTGGTGGGATGGTTGAACAAAACAACAATGGAAGAAGCAGGAACAGCAATTAATAACAATAATGGACTTGCCTGCTGCGTGCCAAACAATGAGGAGAGATGGCTGATGCATCTATGATCTCATTCCTCAGATCAAAAGGACATCTCACCACTTCCCCGGGAGCTCTTAAAGCAACATTGGCAACAGGGGCTCGGATAGCGAGCGAGTGATTCAATTTGTATTGAAAAAAATGGCAGCTACATCTCAGATCACACAGCGATGTTGCTGTGGTTGCTATTCATCTAAATGCATATTTTAATTTCACAGTTCTTTTTATATACATTAAGTTGCTTTTATAATGTAATTGTATGATTGAAGGACACAGCATGAATACAGGCATGAATCAGTTCCAACTGACTCCCACAGCTACCTGGACTACTCTTCCTCCCACCCTGCTTCCTGTAAGGACTCCATCCCCTATTCCCAATTCCTCCGACTACGCCGCATCTGCTCCCAGGATGACGTGTTCCACACCAGGTCATCGCAAATGTCCTCGTTCTTCAGAGAACGGGGTTTCCCCTCCCCCACTATCGATGAGGCTCGCACCAGGGTCTCCTCCATACCCCGCAACACTGCCCTCTCTCCCCATTCCCCCACTCACAACAAGGGCCGAGTCCCCCTGGTCCTCACCTTTCACCCCACCAGCCAGCGCATACAACAGATAGTCCTCCGCCAGTTTCGCCACCTCCAACGTGACCCCTCCACTCGCCACATCTTCCCATCTCCCCCCCTGTCTGCCTTCCGCAAAGACCGCTCCCTCCGCAACTCCCTCGTCAATTCTTCCCTTCCCTCCCGCTCCACTCCTTCCCCGGGCACTTTCCCATGCAACCGCAAGAGATGCTACACTTGTCCCTTCACCTCCCCCATCCACTCCTTTCAGGGACCCAAGCAGTCATTCCAAGTCCGACAGAGGTTCACCTGCACCTCCTCCAACCTCGTCTACTGCATCCGTTGCTCCAGATGCCAGCTAATCTACATCGGTGAGACCAAGCGGAGGCTAGGCGATCGTTTCGCCGAACACCTCCGCTCGGTCCGCAATAACCAACCCGACCTCCCGGTGGCTCAGCACTTCAACTCCCCCTCCCACTCCGTATCCGACCTCTCGGTCCTGGGCCTCCTCCATGGCCAGAGTGAACAACACCGCAAGTTTGAGGAACAACATCTCATATTCCGCTTGGGGAGTTTGCATCCTCTGGGCTTAAACATTGAATTTTCTCAATTCTGTTAACCCAGACTGCTCCCTCCCCCCCCCCCACCTCTCCCTCAGCCCTCGGGCCCTGACATTCCTTCTCCATCTCCCCCCCCCCCAAGTCGCACTAGCTTCTCATTTTCACACCAGAAACAGCTTACAATGGCTTGCTTCCCTTATCACCAATACTTTTTTGCATATCTTTCACTCATTGTTCTTGCTTTATCTCTCCATATCACTGTTTATATCTCTCGTTTCCCTGATCCCTGACCAGTCTGAAGAAGGGTCTCGACCCGAAACGTCGCCTATCTCCTTCGCTCCTTAGATGCTGCTGCACCCGCTGAGTTTCTCCAGCTTTTTGTGTAACCCTACACTAGTTCTATGTTATCTCGCTTTCGTTCCCATTCCTTATACAGTAGGGACAATTTGCAGTGGGCAATTAACTTACAATATGTATCCAGTTAACCTGTTTATGCCATAACTGTTAAGTTAAGGCCACAAATTCATCCCTTTGTTACTTCATCTCATTCTTTAGAAGTATTTACTGATGTGTTTAACCTGCGTTAGGTGAGAGCAGAATTGAACAGGCAAAGTTTTGGACAGACATTTCCTCGTTAAAATCTTTCAAATGTATGGAACAGAAGGATGCTTTTCAGTCCCTTGTGTCCATTGCCAATAACAAAAGAGCCATCCAACCCGTATTTCCCGGCAATGAAGACGCTATTTTTTACCCAAAAATAAGGCATGAAAATGCACCTGCGTCTTGGAGGCTGAAGGTTGGGTTGTTAGCCAAGAAAGATAGGCTTGGCAATCCCTCAGTACAGCAACATCAAGTCTATCCCTCATTGCTGGCAGCTGATGGGAAGCGGCTGCAAAGTGGGATGCTGCTATAAAAGGACAGCCACCTTCTCTCAAGGAGAGAAGTAGCTCAGGTGGCTGCGGGTGGCCTCCGGGACCGGACAGTGAGGGGACCAGATCAAGAGCAAAGGTCATAGAGTGGAGCGGGTCAGCAGGCGATGGATAACAGGACAGCGGTGGAGCTTACTCCTGTGTCAGCGCGATCAAGGGACCAATTGAGGTTACTCGCGCTGACACAGGAGTAAGCTCCACCGCCCGCTGTCCTGTTATCCATCGCACGCTGACCCGCTCCGCTCTATGATCTTTGCTCTTGAAAGACACGGACCGGGCGGTGAATGCCATGCAGTACCCAGCGCAGCAAGTGAGGCCATGTCCTGCTCCCGGCGGCAGTCAGAATTTATGGCTTTGCGGGAAGCGGCTGACATGAGCGAGTCCGGCGAGCGACAGGAGAGAGGTGTTCAGATGGAAAGCATTGCCAGAGGTCAGCGGGCTGGCAGAAGGTGCTGAGGTGGAGGCTGGTTCCGCTGTCCGGTCCCAGCGGCCGCTCGCAGCCACCCGAGCTACTTCCCTCCCTGGCACAATGCGGTGGCTCCGCGCCCGGAGCACCGCGACAGCGGTGAGTAAGTTCATTGCTGGCATGATCCCCGACCCCCTCCTTCTCGACGCTCCTGCCCGCGTTGACCCAGGCTAGATTCCCCCTAACACGCTGTGAAAGGAACTCTCCCCCAGATTGGTCCCTTGAACTAGTATTGTCATTCAATAAGATCGCAACTGATACAACTTGTCCCGGTGTGCTCCCGTTTTTCCCACCATCTCTCCACCTGCCGTCACCCTCCACCCCCCACCCATTCAGTCATTCAGAATGGAGGAGATCTGGAAGTCGTGGGCAAATTGAATTGTTACTTTCTTTATTTTTATTTTTCATTTTTTTTGAGCGTGAGAAATTCTATGTCCCGCCAGCCTTTTTTCAAAGTGCGTCTTCATTGCCGGGAAATATACGGTAATTACTCATCCTGTTCTCCATGCACAGTCTTGCAGGCCTGGAAAGAGCTGTCACGATTCACCAGCACCGTTTCAAACCACTATGGATCCATATCAACTGATCAATATCACGATTGCTCCAAGGTATTCTCTTTTCTAGCGCGAGGTTATTTACCGTTTGGCAACTGATGGTTAATAGACATGATGCCGATCCCATTGTATCTGTTTGATTCCTTTGTAAGTATCTTATGACAGCATATATGTATTCGGTAAATTATTCCATGAGGAAATTACACCAATTATAATCTATATTAAAAGATGTAAATTATTGCTCTGATCGCTTTCAATTTGTGTCCCAATTTTAAATTCAAGAAGGGCTATTTCATGAAACAATTTGCTTTTCAAATGAAAGTGTTGATCAACGGATTATTGAGTGAGAGCCAGGTGCATTATCTTCCTTTCAGAAATAAATCCTTCAGTTTCTTCTCTTCTTACCTGAAAGCATTGATTCATTTTTGACAGACGTTCCGTTTACCCTTGGTTATCTTTAGAGCTTTATGCTTCAGAGATACAGCTAGAAAACAAGCCCTTCGGCCCACCGAGTTCGCACTGACCAGCGATCACCCTGCACACTAACACTATTCAACACACTAGAGACAAATTACAATTTACAGAAACTAATTATGTTCATAAGTTGTAAGAGAAGAATTAGGCTATTTGCCCATCATGTCTACTGCCCATTCATGCCCATTCAATCATTACTGATCTATCTTTCCCTCTCAACCCCAATCTCCTGCCTCCCCTCTATAACCCGTGACGCCCTTACTCATCAAGAATCTATCATTTCCATAGAATGCTGTGGAGTTATAGGATACTTATATCCTATAACTCGTCCTCCACAGCCTTCTATGGAAATGAATTCCATAGATTCACCACCTTCTGTCTAAATAAATTCCACCTCATCTCTTTTCTAAAGGAACGTCCTTTTATTCTGAGGCTACGGCTGCTGGTCCTAGACTCTCCCACCAATGGAAACATCCTCTCTACATCCCCTCTATCCAGGCCTTTCTCTATTCAGCAAGTTTCAATTAGGTCCCCCTCACCCTTTGAAACTCCAGCAAGTACAGGCCCAGTGCCGTCAAACGCTCATCATATGTTAACCAAATCATTCCTAGGATCATTTTCCTAAACCTCCTCTGGACTCTCTCCAACACCTACAATGCTTATTGACCTACAAACCGTTACGTATTTGGAGTTTGGGAGGAAACAAGAGCACCCGGAGAAAACCCACATGGTCACAAAGAGAATGTACTTCGTAAACTCCACACAGACAGCACCTGTGGTCAGTATTGATCCCGGGTCTCTGGCGCTGTGGGGCAGCAACTCTACCACTGAACCACTGTGCCACCCAAATTAGGCACAGGAGTTGGATATTTATGCTACGTCTTAAACTTGCCTCTTAGCAGAAGAGCTGGAAGTGCAGAAATGTTGTAGCACGGACATCTGCAAGAAACCTAGTGGCCGGCCATGGCTACAGGTGCTGTCTGCAAAGAGTTTGTACGTTCTCCCCGTGACAGCATGGGTTTTCTCCGCGATCTTCGCTTTCCTCCCACACTCCAAAGACGCACAATTATGTAGGTTATTTGGCTTGGTGTAAGTGTAAATGGTCCCTAGTGCGTGTAGGATAATGTTAATGTGTGGGGACACTGTTCAGTGCGGACTCGGTGGGCCGAAGGGCCTGTTTCTGCACTGTTTCTCTTTAAACTTTAAACAATCAAAACCTGCTGGAAAAATAATGGTGTGTTAATGACTCAGACCGCAGGTAATTTAGGAATTGAACATTAGGTTCACAGGATATGCTTTAGGTTGCAAATCTCCTGAGTACAATGATTAATTTCTTATTTTATAAAGACACAGAAGGAGCTCATCTGGTCCGTGCCAACTCCCAAGAACCTCTCCAATCTTCCATTCCCTCTCTGTAGACTTCAATTTAGACTTTAGAGGTACAGAGTAGAAACAGGCCCTTCGGCCCACTGAGTCAGTGCCGACCAGCCCATACACTGGCACTATCCTGCACACTAGGGACAATTCACAATTTGCAGAAGCCAATTAACCTACAAACCTGTGTGTCTTTGGAGTATAGGAGGAAACTGGAGCACCAGGGGAAAACTCGTGCAGTCACAGGAAGAACATACAAACTTCGTACTGAGCGCTTGGTCAGGATCGACACCGTGCCCATCCTTATTTCCTTTGACACTTTCAAATTCTCACTTGCACATGCTAAACAATTGCCATTTTTTATTTATCTACAATAAAGGATAAATTATACCAGCCAAGTAACCTACACAATATCATAAAATAAACTGCAGACACAAAGTGCTGGAGTAACTCAGCAGGTCAGGCAGCATCACTGGAGAACATGGATAGGTTATGTTTCTTCAAAGTGAAGAAGGATGCCGACCTAAAACGTTACCTATCCATGTTCTCCAGTGCCTGACCTGCTGAGTTACTTTGTGTCTAGCACTTTGTGACTTTCGTTGGTAAACAATCACCTGCAGTTCCTTGTTTCCACATAAGCATGAACAAGGTGAGCCAAATGGTCCATTCTATGCTCTGATTCTATCCTATAATGTTTAGATGCCAAAAATGTGAAGAAATATATATTTAAAATTCACATAAAGAAAATATATATTTAAAATTCACACAAAATGTCAATTTTCCATTTTCCCCAGTGATGCTGCCTGTCCTGTTGAGTTACTCCAGCATTTTGTGTCTATCTTAAGTAACGTACAGACATCAAGTCAAGTCAAGTCAGTTTTATTCGTCACGTGCACATAAGTGCAGTGAAATGAATTTGCCAGCAGCGGTACAATAAAAAAAAGAACACACAATAAAAATGTAACACAAACATCCACCACAACATTCATCACTGTGGTGGAAGGCACAAAGTTTGGTCAGTCCTCCTCCATTTTCCCCCGTGTCGGGACCTCAACCCTCCGCGGTCACCGCTGCGGGCGTCCAGATGTGCAGACAAGGTAAAGTCCAGGTAAGTCCTGAATCGGTGCCTCCCCACCAGAGACCGCGGCTTCAAGATGGTGTAGGCCGCAGGCCGGCGGTCGAAGATTTAAACTCCCTGCCGCGCCGCAGCCAGAAGCACCGCAGACCGCAGGGCCGGCGGTCGGAGCTCCTCTCCAGGGATCCCCGGCGAGGGACCCCGCTCCGGTCAATAAGTCCCCGCCGCGCCTGCCGTAGAAGTTGGCCGCGGGCCGGCGGTCGGAGCTCTTCTCCTCCAGGTGTCCCCAACGAGGGATCCCAGGCTCCGGATGCCACGCCTAGCTGGAGCTTTGCTGACCGCGGCGTCCGGCTGCCGCTGGCCAGCGAACGGAGCGCTCCCTTCCGGCGACCCCCGTAGAGGGCTCGCCCGCTCCACGACGAAGGAGTCCTCGCTGTGCCCGCTACTGAAGCCCTGGGTGCGTCTCTGGGAAAGGCCGCACCAATCCTCTATGTTAGGTGACCGAAGCGGTTTCCCCCCTTACCCCCCCGCCCCCCCCCCCCCCCCCCACACCACTCCCCACACAAGACACACAGAGAAACATTAAAAACACTCATTGAGACATACTAAAAAACCAAAAAAAGTAGAAAAAGCTAACACGCTGCTGGCAGGGCAGCCGGCTCCCAGTTTGGTTTCATTCCTACATACACTTAATTATTAATAAGTAGTCGATCCAGACTATGGGTGCTGGTCTGTCAGGAGTTTGTACCTTCTCTCTGTGACCACGTGGGTTTTCTCCAGATGCTCCGGTTTCCTTCCAATTTCCTAAGAGATACAGGTTTGTAAGTTCATGTCATAGGAGCAGAATTAGGCCATTCGGCCCATCCAGTCTACACCACCATTCAATCATGGCTGATATATCTTTCCCTCTCAACTCCATTCTCTTGCCTTCTCCCCATAACCCTTGACATGTAAGTTTATTGGCTTTTGTAAATTGTAGCTAGTGTGTAGGATAGAACTAGTGTATGGACGATTGCTGGTCGGTGTGGACTCGGTGGGCCAAAGGGCTCGTTTCCATCTGTAAACTAATTTAAAATCCAAAAGAAAACCCCACTATTCATGACAGAACATGCAGGCTTCACACAGACAGCACCAGAGGACAGAATCAAACCGGGGTCCCTGGAGCTGTGAGTCTGCTCCTCTAATCACTGCACCCCCCACATCACCCTGCTTCATTGCTTGGTTTCGTTGGCAGAATATCAACAGTAGCACAGCACAATGTAATAATTAGTTGTGGATCACGCTGGCAACACAAGGCAGGCGTCTCTAATAAATCGTGTAATCATAAATCATCCCCATCATTTTCGATCCCAAATTCTAATATGAATTGCATGGAAAGAATGTCTCCTTCAAAAATCTCTCGTACTATTTGCCAGAATTTCACGCATTTCCAATAGAACGTTCACTTGGGGGCAGCACAGTGGCGCATCAGTAGAGTTGCTGCCTCACAGCTCCAGAGACACAGGTTCCATCCTGACTACAGGTGCTGTCTGTATCTGCAGAGTTTGTACATTCTCCCTTTGATTGATATTTTTAATGTGTTAAAAAGTATGTTTTAGTGTTCCTTGATTTGTTGTGTGTGTGTGTGTGTGTGTGTGTGTGTGTGTGTGTGTGTGTGTGTGTGTGTGTGTGTGTGTGTGTGTGTGTGTGTGTGTGTGTGTGTGGAGGGGGGGTGGGGTGTGTGTATGTGTGTGGGGGGGGGGGGGTGGGGTTGGGGGGGCGTGGGGAGGGTTAGCGTGAGGGTGATTTTTGGTCAAAGCAACTCAGTGGGGAGATGAACCTGTTTCCACGCAGTACCTCTGAACTAAACTACACTAGATATCTGTGAAGATTAACTGTTGGAACCAAGCAGTGGTAAATCTGAACTAGCAGCACTGAGGTATCGGCTCAATTATTCCATGGTTGTGGAGGAGACAAGGCACAGTTTAATAGCTTGTACATGGTTTACTGGGAGTATCTGAGAGCTCACATCATAGACGAATGAACATCTGAAAAGGATGTCAAGACAAGAATCGTTATTTCCTCCAGATAATTAAAATCTGTATGAGCAACGGCATTACACTTGCTACAAGTTGCTGTCATCTTTATGATGTTTTATGGCGGTATGGAATAGACATTCAAGGTGTTCATCTGTTCTACATCAAGGGAGCACTATTTATCTAGTGTTTAGTTTTCTTTTAGTTTAGTTTAGAGATACAGCGTTGAACAGGCTCTTTAGCCCACTGAGTCCGCGCTGACCAATGATCACCCCCTATACTGGTTCTATTCTACCCGCTAGGGAGAATTTACAGAAGCCAATTAATCTATAAACCTGCACATCTTTGGAGTATGGGGAGAAACCAAAGCACTCAGAGAAAGCCAACGTGGTCACAGGGAGAACGTGCAAATTCCATTCAGACAGCATCCGTAGTCAGGATCGAACCCGGGTCTCTGGCACTGTAAGGCAGCGGCTCTACCATTACGCCACTGTGCTGCCCACTGCACCGTCCACATTAATTTAGTTTAGTTTGTTATTGTCGTGCACCGAAGTACAGTGAAAAACTTTTTGTTAGACAATAGACAATAGACAATAGGTGCAGGAGTAGGCCATTCGGCCCTTTGAGCCAGCTGATCATGGCTGTTGCGTGCTGACCAGTCAGCAAAAAGACTATATATAATTACAATCGGGCCGTGCACAGTGTACAGATACAGGATAAAGGGTATCATTCAGGACTCCATTGAGGCAGAAGGTGGTAGAGTGGCGCACTGGTAGAGATGCTGCCTCACAGTGCCAGAGACGGGATTCGATCCTGACCTCGGTCGTTGTCTGTGTGTGGAGTTTGCATACTCTCCCTGTGACGGACTGGGTTGTTCCTCCAACTTCCCAAAGACATGTGGGTTTGTGGGTTAATTGGCCTCTGTAAATAGCCACTAGTTTGTAGTGGGATAACGCAGCCATAAATGATACATTTCTCTCTCCAATCAGGACAATATCAAATCCGCACCGTCATCTCTCACTGATGGATGGATGCCAACTGCAGTGAGATAACTGATGTAAACTGGTGATTCATGGTTAGTGTGGACTCTGGGCCGAAGGGCCCCTTTCCATGCTGCATCTCTAAACTAAGCTAAACGTTGTTAGAGGCCGTGGACAAAAGAAAGAAGCAATGGTTTGGAGTTCCTCACCAGCACTCCAATCCAGGACATTGTCAAAAGTGAGAGAAATATTGGTGGGCTCTTGATGTGGAGGCAGATGCCATAGTAGCACAACAGAGTTTTAGATAGGCACATGGATATGTAGGGAATGGAAAGATATGGATCATGTGCAGGCAGAGGAGATCAGTTTAACGTGGCATCGTGTTCAGCACAGACATTGTGGGCTGAAGTACCGGTTCCCATGCAGCGCGGTTCAGCATTCTATAATAGGAACAAATATCAAGAACAAGGTCAGGACAGAACGGGTAAGGGTAGTTGGAGCTGGAAAATGAAGACGCAAGGAACTGCAAATGCTGGCATTTCGCATTGATCATAAAGTACTGGAATAACTCCGTGGGGCAGGCAGCATCTCTCTGGGAATTGCTCCAGATATCTTTTGGCTTTTGGCTTAACATGACATTTCAGTTGCCATTTATGTTATTACACATTTTCCAATTGATTGGCACGGCACAGTGGTGCAGCAGTAGAGTTGCTGCCTTACAGCGCCAGAGACCCATAGCGCAATAGGACATAGCGCATAGCGAAATAGCGACAGAGATCCTGACCACGGGTGCTGTCTGTACAGAGTTTGTACGTTCTCCCCTTGACCACTTGGGTTTTCTCTGGGTGCTCCGGTTTCCTCCCATGTTCTAAAGACGTGCAGGTTTGTAGGTTTATTAGCTTCTGTAAATTGTCCCTAGTATGTAGAATAGAATTAGTTTGCGGGTGATTGTTGGTCGCCATGGATTCGGTGTGCCAAAGGTCCTGTTTCCATGTTGTACATCTAAACTAAACTAAACTAAACGGAACTAAACATCAGTAGACTCATTTAAGCTGTTTAAAGTAATTGAGAGTAGGATATCAAGTGAATTAAATATATGAACATTTGAACATTGGAGTCTTTTCAAGTCCAGTGCTGCAAGTATTACATTTTATCTTTCACATACAATGGGTCCTATCCTCAGATTCATTTTAGTCTTCATGGCCAGTTGGTGATATTTACAAGATAACTGAAATCGACATTAGTTCAAATTGATCTCCACATGGAACCCCGAATTGCAAGCTGAGGTGATCTTGTACCTTGTACCATCAATGAACCTTTGATGTTGTATTGCGAGCGGCAACTATTTATGTTGCACACTGCTCGGTTTCATTTTCTGAACTGTTCACCCCTGGGGAGATGGTATTGTGGAGGTTACTTTACTGAGCTAATAATCCAGAGGACTGGATTAATGGGCTGAAAGCAAGTTCAAATTACACTATGGGGAACTCAAATTTGCTTAATCAAATGTAACTGGTGTAATTAAAAGCTAACGTCCGTACAGTGACCGTGAAATGATTGACTTGCTTTAAAAACATAACTGGTTTATTTGTTTCCTTTCGGCTGGAGAATCTAGTGATCTGGCCTTGTTTCTTGACTCCATTCACACTGCAGTGGGGTTTTATCTCATCTGCACGAAAACAGGCCTTGACAGACATTCCGTTCTATCAAAGGCTGTGACATATATCAGGAATACTTCCATCACATTGATCACAGCGGCTCTAGAAGTTCACCAAGTGCAATTGGGAGTGGGCAATAGTTATTGGCCTTCTCAGCATTGTTTGCACCTCATGAATGAAAATAATGCTGTTGTCTTGTGCTCTTGGAGAAATCAAGCTGATAACCTTTAATGCAGCTCGGTGACGCATCGGTAAAGTCGCTGCCTTACAGCGCCAGAGACACCAGTTCGATCCTGACGACAGGTGCTGTCTGTACAGAGTGTGTACGTTCTCACCATACCCATGTAGGTTTCCCCTGGGTGCTCCGGTTTCCTCCCACACTCCTTGGACGTACAGGTTTGTAAACCTGGTTTCGGTAAAGATTGTAAATTGTCCCTCGTGTGTGTGATAGTGTTAGTGTGCGGGGGGATCGGTGGTCGGTGGAGCCAAAGGAGGTGTTTCCATGCTCTATCTATAAACTAAACTAAACTAAACTGAATGGTGGCCAATCTGACATTTCACCATTGTTATTGGCTTCACTCCTTCGGTACTGACACCAGGCTGTGTTGCTGAAAGTGTTACCATTTAAACTGACTCGAAACATCGCCTATCCATTCCCTCCTCAGGTGCTGCCTGACCCGCTGAGTGTTTTGCATGGGTTACTGTTTGCCCACAAGCCAGAGTGACTGCATCTTTCAATGGGAGCGTTTCCAGAGCCCAGTATAATTTCCTGGGTCACAAACCAGAGGCAATGAAGGAACGGTGAGTTATTCCCCTCAATTCTTCCTTTGAACTGACTGAAGCCCATTGTCATCTTTGTTCAAAACAAACAAAACTGGAGGAAGCCAGTGGGACCTGTGTACTGGTGACGGGGTTGGGGTGGTGACGAGTCAGAGCTGTCAAACATGACAGAGTTGTCAAGGTGGTGTGTGACTTTGTCGAGTCTTGTCGAGGATGAGTCTGTCAATTACACGATTAATCATGGCACATTGGAGGAGCAGGCGTGAGCATGTGGAGAACGGCTCGTGCCAGCAAGAGCTATTGCCGATAGAAAGTAACAGTTGGCGTGGAAGTCGATACAAAGTGGGAATCCAGTCCTAGACCCCTTACATTGGAAATCACAGTGACTGTGCAGAGGGCCATTGAAGCCTGGGAAAAGATGGAGACACAAAAAACTGCAGATAAGTTCATAAGTTATAGCAGCAGAATTAGGCCATTTGGCCCACAAAGTCTATTCCCGCATTCAATCATGGCTAATCTATCTTTCCCTCTCAACCCCATTCTTCTGCCTTCTCCCCATAACCCCTGATATCCTTACTAATCAAGAACTAAGTCAATCTCCACCTTAAAAAATATATTAAATATTAAGAAGATGCTGGAATCTCGAGCAAAAAGCAAAGTGGTGGAGGAGCTCCAGGCTGTATGACTGTGTGACTCTGACACTGTGTTTAACAGTGTACAAGCATAATGTCAACTAAAAGAATAAACACCCAAATCCAGTCATTCCTCACAAAACCAGTGGCTACGATGCCTCATTTCCAAGCACAATAAACCTCGTGGCTCATGTAACGTTTATCCATTGATTCAACGTCAGATGTGAGGAATTATTTGTCTTTGTTTTCCTTTTCTTGTTGGCACGGAGCTTTTTTTCCCTTTTAGAGTGATCCAACTGCCTAAATCCCCCTTGCTCACTACATCATCGCTTGGCAGCACTGCAGAGTCAACTCTCCCGATGCCACGAGTCATGTTAATCTTGTCCAGGTCAGTGGTGGGGGCAGACTTACGACACTGCATTTGGCTTCCTTCCAAACAAGAAAGATGTTGATGCATTGAAAGCCGTTGTGCAGAACTCAGGTGCTCTCTATAACAAAAAGGAACAGCCACTCATATTTCGCTTGGGCAGCTTACAACCCAGCGGTAAGAATCCTGATTTCTCTAATTTCAAGTAACCCTTGCTTTCCCTCTCTCCCTATCGCTCCCCCACTAGTCATCCTACTCGTTCCACTGTTTGTATTCCTTCATTATCACCTTTTCCATAGTCAACAATGGACCATTGATCATCGGTGCTGGCTCTGATTTGTTCTTTTCACACCTTTCATTCATTCGTTCTTTGTACTGAGTTACTCATGCATTTAACGCCTGTCTTCACTGAGCTGAGTTATATTTTAAATGGAGGACGGAAGCTTGGTAAAAGGAAGAGATACAGGTCATTAAAATGTAGACGAGTTATATTGATGCAAACTGATTACGTACAGTGGAACGAGCAGAGTATGCAGAATTACAGAAGTAAGATTCTGAGGTTAGAATACACAAGCTGCTTGAGAACTATAGGTAGCACAGTGGTGCAGCGCCAGAGGCCCGATTCGATCCTGACTATGGGTGCTCTCTGTATGTAGTTTATTTGTTCTCCCTGTGGCCATGTGGGTTTCCTTCAGGTGCTCCGGTCTCCTCCCACATTGCAAAGACGTGCAGCGTGCAGGTTTGTGGGTTAATTGGCTTCTGTAAATGGTTCCTATGGTGTAGGGTAGAACTAGTCTACGGGTGATCAATGGTCGGCGCGGATTCAGTGGGCTATAGGACCTGTTTCCACATTGTTTCTCTAAACTAGCCTAAACGAAACTAAATTAAACTAAATACAGAAATAAGCCCTTCTGCCAACTTCTCCCACAAACCCCTCCTGTCCATATCTCTGTCTTGGGTTTCAAGTTTTTATACCCATCGGATTCCACTTCCCAAGATGGACACAACATTCTTAAGAAACTCAGTGCGTCAGGCAGCATCTCTGGAGAACAGGAATTGGTGATGTTTCGGGTCGAGACCCTTCTTCAGACTGAGAGTCAGGGGAGAGGGAAACTAGAGGTATGAAAAGGTTCAGAACAAATCAGAGCCGGCAATGATGACCAAGAAAATGTGGAGCCCACAATGGTCCATTGTTGGCTGTAGAAGTGGTGATAAGGAAGATATACAAACAGTGAAACTAGCAAGACGACCAAGGTGGGGGGAGGGATGGAGAGAGAGAGAAGGCATGGATTAATTGAAATTAGAGAAATTAATATTCATACCACTGGGGTGGAAACTGCCCAAGCTAAATATCAAATGCTGTTCCTCTACTCGTGTGTCTCCTCACTCTGACAGTAGAGGAGGCCCAGGACAGTATGGTCAGTATGGGAATGGGAAGAGGAGTTACAATATCTGACAACCAGGAGATGGTATAGGCCAAGGTAGACTGAGCGTAGACATTCAGCGAAAAGATCAGCCGGTCTGCGCTTGGTCTCACCGATATATAGGAGTACACACCGAGAATAACAGATTGCATCTCCTATTCCCTTTGAACTCACGGATTCCATCTCCCACTGCCTTTACGCTCACATGATGAATAAAAAATGTAACTCGAACAATGATGGATAGAACTTAACACGGCAAAATGTAAAGTGTACCACATGGGAAGAAAAAACATAAGCTTTTTACTTCATGAATAACTGAGAGTGAGGTTGGTTGAACCCAAAACTCATTTATGAAGGAACATACTGATTTTGGAAGTGTCCCTAAGTGCTATATGGATAATGAATTACTTTGGAGTGCAAACTGCTGTAAAGCCATTTTGTAAAGTTCCATTATCTGCAGCTGCAGTGACTGAGCTGAGAACTCAAGGAAGTCTATTTCTAGGCTTGATCCAGCATTGTGCCTGATTTTCCATCTGACCTTGCTACCGTGTTGACTCCAATTCAACGAGATGACCTCTGATAGTTGGAGAACAACCATCAAAATCATTAGGACGGGGGTTTCGTAATTGGTACGGGGTCAGCGGTTATGGGGAGAAGGCGAGAGAAAGGGGTTGAGAGGGAAAGATATTTGAATTGCCGTGAGTTATAGAGTCATGCATCATGGAAACAGGCCCT
The DNA here is from genome assembly GCA_963514005.1 of Raja brachyura. The sequence goes on along the minus strand of OY740795.1, from coordinate 23,309,333 downwards.
TTGGCCTAACTAGCTCACACCGACCAACATGTTCCATCTACACTGGGTTGCGTCCTCAGCCACCTACTGTACTCCCTGTACACACATGACTGTGTGGCCAGGTTCAGCTCCAACTCCATCATCAAGTTTGCTGATGACACTGTGGTGGTGGGCCTGATCTCCAATAGCGATGAGAAGGCCTACCGGGAGGAGGTGGCTGATCTGGCACTCTGGTGTCAGGACAATAACCTCCTCTTGAATGTCACAAAAACTAAGGAGCTAATTGTGGACTTTAGAAGGGCACAACATGCGAGGACGTAGATGCCACTGGAGATAAATGGGACTACTGTGGAGGGGGTGAGCTGCTTTAAATACCTGGGAGTCCACATCACAGAGGATCTGACATGGACAACACAAACTGCCGCACTGGTGAGTATGGCAAGGCAGCGCCTTTACCATCTCAAGCATTTGAGGAAATTCAGTCTCTCTGAGGATCCTTCAGTGCTTCTACTCTGGGGCTGTAGAAAGCATATTTTCTGGTAACATCTCAATCCGGTTTGGGAACAGCTTTCCCCAGCACACGAAGGCTCTGCAGCAAGTAGTACGTTCGGCTGAACGGACTATGGGAACTACACTCTCCCCTATACACCAGGAAGTGCAGATCCAGAGCCAGCAACATAATGAAGGACCACCCCAGCAACGACTGGTTCTTGAGCCAACCCCATTTAGGACTCGAGGGCCTGAGCTATAGGGAGCGGTGGAGCAGGTAGGACTTTATTCCTCGGAGCACAGGAGGATGAGGGGTGATCAGACTTGACAAATCTGCAAGATTGAGAAAAATACTGCCAGTGCTGATGAAAAGATCTCATGAGAATTTGAAAGCCAGTGTTTTGTAAACATTTTTCCACCACCTTCTGTAGCAAACACTACAATGTGTATAATATTAGCAGTGAACAGTAAGAGATGCTTCAAGGCTGTCAGTTCCTCAAGGATGGGCTTTGCGTGACTAATTGCCAACTTCCAGGGGCAGTCTGTGATGAAAATCACACGTTATATTCATGTTGCCTGTATCTCACGTGTATCAGTACATTCTGTAACAGCCGCTTTTTGAGGTGAAGGCCAAACTTTATAATCAGCTGTGACGTTATTTCATGATATACTGGAAGGGAGATGGAAGAGGTTATATAAATGTTTATATAACAATTTCTAGTTATAAGGTGATTGTATGGGTTTATTATGATTGTCACGTGCATCTAGATACAGATAAAATGAGTTATTTTGTGTGCTATCGAGACACATCCTACAGGTCATGAGTGTATAAAACTATGAGAGGCAACAGCATTAGAATCGTTTTCTCAGTGAAAAATGTAGAGGGAATAGCTTTAAGATTTGAAAGACAAAGTTAAAAGGAGATGTGCAGGGCAAGTTTTTTACAGAGGGTGGTGAGTGCATGGAAAGTGCTGCTGGTGGTTGAAGCAGATATATTAGTGGCATTTAAAAACTTATCAATAGACACATGGACATGCAAGGAATGGAGGGAGTTTAGTTATGTGCAGGTAGATGAGTGATGGTCTTGGCATCATGTTTGGCACAGGCATTGTGGGCCGAAGGGCCAGTCCTTGTTCTGTGCCCTGTGACTGATCCACGATCTTGTGTCCACTTTATCACACAGCCCTCTTATCATTTGAAATCCATGAATTCAAGTTATATTGAATGCCCAAAGTATTTTGCTGTTGTGGGTGAAGCTATATCTCCATATTCCGTTCTCAAGTCTGATCAAATTCTGCTGCTGAGATGATGAGACAGAGCACAGGAAGGAGATTGAGAACATCATGACCTGGTGACGAGACAACAACCTTTCTCTCAATGTCAGCAAGACATAGGAGATAGTGACCGACTACAGGAAGCGAAGCGGTACCCATACCCCAGTTTGCATTGGCGAGATGGTCGAAAGCTTCAAGTTCCTAGGATTCAAAATCACCAATAACTTGTCCTGGACAACCCACATTGATGCAACGATGAAGAAAGCACACCAACACCTCGACTTCCTTAGAAGGCTTATGGGCCTGTCCCACATAGGCGATTTTTCAGGCGACTGCCGGTGACTGTCAAGTTGCCGGCAGTCGCCTGAAAAACCGGCAACTGGAACGGTGACTGTCAGAATTCAACACACACACACACCGCTTCCTTCACTAGTCTGTTATGCAGGCAGGGGACAGGACAAGCGGGGGGAGCGCTGTCTGAGTGAAATTTACATGGTGCAAAGCCAATGTGATACAGACACACACCACAATGAACAGGAAGTTTGCCGCTGTAATTAAGAGGCTAAAAAGCACAGCGTACGGTAAGTCCTTTAAAAGAGGGGGGAAGAAAGGGGAGAAGTGGGTGAGAGGGGGTAGAAGGAGTGGGGACAACTTTTAAGAAGCCAGAGATACACGGCTGTGAAGCTCGGTGGATATTAACATTACTGGTCAGTTATCCTTGGTTCTGAAAACTACTGCTTACATTATTTTTTCCCAATGACACAATGCAATTCATCAGTCAGCACCGGCTACAACCTACGAGAACCTAAGAGAACACTTCGACTGCCTGGCAACCCACTAGGACCTCCTGACGACCGACCTACAGCACGGGGATTCTCGCTGCTCTCCATGGCGGCTTCATTCTAGTCAACGCTAATTTTTCAACATGTCGAAAAATTTGCGGCGACCACTATAAGGCCACGACTAGTTCCCAGAATGTGGGAACGCCTCACGACCATGAGGACGACTCCCCGGCAACCAGCCGCGAACATGTGGCGACCGTGTGGCGACTGCATCGTCTCCTGCAATCGTCTAAAAAGTCGCCTAAGTGCGACAGGCCCATCAGGAAGTTTGGCATGTCCCCAACAACTTACACCAACTCCTACAGATGTGCCGTAGAAAGCATTTTATTGGGATGCATCACAGCACAGTTTGGCAACAGCTCCATCCAGGACCACAAGAAATTGCAGCGAATTGTGGACACAGCCCAGACCATCACACAAACCAACCTCCCTTCCAATGACTCCGTTTACACCTCATGCTGCCCCGGTAAGGCCACCGGCATAATCAAGGACCAATCTCACTGCACCCACTCCATCTTTTTCCCCTCACCCATCGGATTAGAGGTACAGAAGTGTAAATATGTACAGCTCCAGATTCAAGGACAGTTTCTTCTGAGTTGTTATCAGTTAACTGAACCATCCTATCACCAACTAGAGAGGAGTTTTGCGCTACTATCTACCTCATTGGTGTTCCTGGGATTATCTTTAGGTAGACAAAAATGCTGGAGGAATTCAGGGCGTGAGGCAGCATCTATGGAGCGAAGGACTAGGGGACGTTTCGGGTCGAGACCCTTCTTCAGACTGATTATCTTTGATTGGACTTTACTGGACATTCTGTTGCACAAACTGTGATCATATATTGTCTTTCTGCTGACTGGCTAGCACACCACAAAAGCTTTTATCTGTACCTGGGTACACGTGCGATAAATAAACTAAATTAAACTAAACTAAAGTCAGTCTGTCTGTTTTTTTCACCTTTTTGGGTTATTTTTAGTGTGTTTTCAAAGTTTGTTTTAAAGTTCTCTGGTTTGTTTTTTTGTGGGAGGGGGAGAGGGGTCAGGAGAAACTTTTTTTTCAATCTCGTGCCCTGCCGGAGATGCGATTGTTTTCCGGGTCGTATCTCCGATCGCTCTGCGGCCTAACATCTTGGAGCTGGAGACCTCGCTCGGGACTGACTTTGAACCCCACCACGGGGCGTGGACCTACCATCGGAGCCGATCCTTTGCCTGGGATCGCTCCTACTGTGCCCTGCGGACTTTACCATCGAGAGCTCGGAGACCGTGGATGCCGGGAGCTCCAACGATGCAGAAGGTTGGACAAACCCCGACCCAGGGTCCGATCGTTCGCTGCGGGGGAGCTGAGATCCCCCCCGATGCAAGAGCTTGAATCGCCCCGTCAACGGAAGGCTCGAGGCCCCAGACCGCAGGAGAACAAAGAAGGGAGGAGATTTAACTTTTTTTCCGCCTTCCATCACAGTGAGTAATGTGGAGGAGTCACTGTGGTGGATGTTTATGTTAAAATGTATTTTGTGTGTTCCGTCGCTTTTTATTTGTATGACTGACTTGACAAATTAAAGTCCTTGTATGTTGCAAAACATACTTGGCCAATAAAGTATTATTGTTTTGTAAACTAAAATAAAATAAACTGGGTGAAGTTATATCTGGGAGTATGCCCAGATTCTAAGTTCTGTACTTTCTCTCCTATCTATCTCTTTAAAAAATACAGCCTGAATCCATTAGACCCCATTTCAACTATCTGGATCCCATTGTGTTGTGTTAAATCTTAGTCTATCTCACCTCAAAGGACAACTCCTCATCTTTTTGTACTCTGGGATCAATTATCTTGTTAACAAATTATGTTGTCAGTAGACGAGAGGAAATTCAGATATGATTAACATAAAAAGACAAGCTGAAGTAATTCAGTGCGTCGGGCAACAGTTCTGGAGAACATGGATAGGCGATGTTTTGTGTTGGGACCCCCCTTCATTCATGGCAGTGGAGTAGGATGGGGTGGGGTGGGGAGAAAACTAAAACAGTAGTGAGGGTAGGACAAAGGTTGGCAAGTGTTATGTGGATACAGGTAAGGGGGGGGGGGGGGGGACACATAATGGGCAGATGATTGGACATAGGCCAGAAATGAAAAGACAAAAAGACTGAAATAAGGAGATAGGGATAGAAGAGGCACAAAATGTGAAGTCAGAGGAGAGGAAGAAGAGGTGGAAAGGGATGGGGAAGAAGGGAAAGGGAGAAATGGGTGCACATCCTTGTGGGAAAGGAAAAGGAGGGGATAATAGGGATTGGAAGGGGGAAATGGAGGGGGAAATTTTGTAAAATTAGAGAATTCAATGTTCATTCCGTTGGATTGTAAGCTAACCAAGCGGAATATGAGGTACTGTTCCCCCAGTTTGCTTGTGGCCTCACTCTGGCAGTGGGGAAGGCCCAGGACAGAAAGGTCAGTATGGGAATGGAAAGAGGAGTTAGAATGGTTAGCAACCGGGAGATCCATTAGGCCGTGGCGCGATGGGGGCAATTGTTCAGCGAATCGGTCGCCTAGACTACGTTTGGTCACGCCGATGTAAAGTAGGCCACATTAGGAGCAGTAGATGATGTTTAACGAGGTTATGTTGCCAGTCTTTCTCTTTAGACTTCAGACTTTAGACTTTAGAGACACAACACAGGAAGAGGCCCTTTGGCCTTGTGCATTCACATCAAAATCACTGATACAAATCACAAACATCAGTGGGTACAGCACCGGTCCCTGCAGCACACCACTCGTTACAGGTCTCCAGTCTGAACAACAACTTTCAACCCTCGTCTGCTGTGGCCACCAGCAGTTGAGGCCACAGCAGGTTCAACAAACATCGGGAAATATTGCTTTTGCGCCGTGGGTAATTCCATGGTAGACAAAAGTGCTGGAGGAACTCAGTGGGTGAAGCAGCATCTATGGAGCGAAGGAAATAGGCAACGTTTCGGGCTGAAACTCTTGTTCACGTTGCCTATTGTGTTTGAAGAAGGGTTTCGGCCCGAAACTTTGCCTATTTCCTTTGCTCCATAGATGCTGCTGCACCCGCTGACTTTCTCCAGCACTTTTGTCTACCTTCGATTTTCCAGCATCTGCAGTTCCTTCTTAAACACCGTGGCTAATTCCATTCCTGTCCACACATGCCCAGGCTAAAATCTGAATTGTCATCCAGATATGAGTTGAACTCCAATGAATGCCACTGAGCAAGTCCGGGCTCTTTGTATCTTAGAGCATCATAGAGGATAGTGGCAGCACAGTGGCACAGCTGTAGAATTGCTGCCTTACAGCGCCAGAGACCTTACAGGGTTCGATCCTGTCCTTGGGTGCTATCTGTACAGAGTTTGTACTTCCTCACTGTGACCACGTGGGTTTTCTCCAAGTGCTCCGGTTTAATGCCACACTCCAAAGGCGTGCAGGCTGTAGGCTAATTGTCTTCTGTAAATTGTCCCTAGTGTGTAGGATAGAACTAGTGTACAAGGTCATCGACGGTCAGTGTGGGCAAGTTGGGCCAAAAGGCCTGTTTCCTCGCGGCATCTCTAAAGACCAAAGTCAAGCTGGAAGAAAGCCTAGACATTATTGAAGTCGTAATAAATCCACAACTCTCCATTGTGATTGTGCTATTACTAACTCAAATCTCACACAAAAATATAATGCCACAAAAAATGATACCTTCAATTACAGTGCTGCGATATTACTCATAAATAGTCATCCTAACATGCATTACCATTCATCAAGTTGCACTTTCCATCATTTACTCTTTCCCAATACTTTCCTATCAGCCAGCTAAGCGTTATAAATCCACACAATGAGATAGGTGTACCATAAACGTAATTAGCTTAGCTGCTTGGGAAGAGGAATGTGAAGTGAAAGTTTCAGGTGTGGTCCAATTCAACCTTTTCTCCCCCCCCCCCCCCTCTTTCTACCCCACACTCCCCCCTCCCTTTCTCCCCCTCCCATCCCATGGTGCCACATCTGGACTCCCATCTATTTCCCCCCTCCCCTCCCCCTCCTCCTACATTCCATATTCTGGCTTCATATTTCCCAACTCATCAATCAGTCCGTCTAACACCTACTTTAATCTCTACCCTTTGTTCCAACCATCCTCCTCTTAAAAAAAACCCTCGCCTGTGGCTACGCTTTATGCTGCCTGTCCTCTCATCCGACTCTCCCCACTCCCCCCATAATCAGTGTGAAGAAGGGTTCCAAACTACAACAATTGTTCATCCCAGTTTGGCAAAAGAATAAATCAGGGAAGGTAGTGCATTCGTGGATAACAAGGGAAATCGGGGATAGTATCAAAACTGAAGATGAAGCATACAACTTAGCCAGAAAAAGCAGCCTACCAGAGGACTGGGAGAAATTCAGAGTCCAGCAGAGCAGGACAAAGTGCTTAATTAGGAAAGGGAAAATAGATTATGAAAGAAAACTGGCACAGAGCATTAAAACAGACTGCAAAAGTTTTTATAGATATTTGAAGAGAAAAAGGTTAGTTAAAACAAATGTAGGTCCCTTGCAGTCAGAAACTGGTGAATTGATCATGGGGAACAAGGACATGGCAGACCAATTGAATAACTACTTTGGTTCTGTCTTCACAAAGGAAGACATAAATAATCTGCCAGAAATAGCAGGGGACCGGGGATCAAATGAGATGGAGCAATTGAGTGAAATCCAGGTTAGCCGGGAAGTGGTGTTAGGTAAATTGAATGGATTAAAGGCCGATAAATCCCCAGGGCCAGATAGGCTGCATCCCAGAGTACTTAAGGAAGTAGCCACATATATAGTGGATGCATTAGTGATCATTTTTCAAAACTCTTTAGATTCTGGAGTAGTTCCTGATGATTGGAGGGTAGCTAATGTAACCCCACTTTTTAAAAAGGGAGGGAGAGAGAAAACGGGGAATTACAGACCAATTAGTCTAACATCGGTAGTGGGGAAAATGCTAGAGTCAGTTATTAAAGATGGGATAGCAGCACATTTGTAAAGTGGTGAAATCATTGGACAAAGTCAGCATGGATTTATGAATGGTAAATCATGTCTGACGAATCTTATAGAATTGAGGATGTAACTAGTAGAGTGGATAAGGAGAACCTGTGGATGTGTTATATCTGGACTTTCAGAAGTCTTTCGACAAGGTCCCACATAAGAGATTAGCATACAAACTTAAAGCACACGGTATTGGGGGTTCAGTATTGATGTGGATAGAGAACTGGCTGGCAGACAGGAAGCAAAGAGTAGGAGTAAACCGGTCATTTTCAGAATGGCAGGCAGTGACTAGTGGGGTACTGCAAGGCTCAGTGCTGGGACCCCAGCTATTTACAATATATATTAATGATTTGGACGAAAAAATTTAATGCAACATCTCCAAGTTTGCGGATGACACGAAGCTGGGGGGCAGTGTTAGCTGTGAGGAGGATGCTAGGAGGCTGCAAGGTGACTTGGATAGGTTGGGGGAGTGGGCAAATGCATGGCAGATGCAGTATAATGTGGATAAATGTGAGGTTATCCACTTTGGCGGCAAAAACAGGAGGGTAGACTATTATCTGAACAGTGGCCGATTGGGAAAGGGGAGATGCAATGAGACCTGGGTGTCATGGTACACCAGTCATTGAAAGTAGGCATGCATGTGCAGCAGGCTGTGAAGAAAGCGAAAGGTATGTTGGCATTCATGGCAAAAGGATTTGAGTACAAGAGCAGGGAGGTTCCACTGCAGTTGTACAGGGTCTTGGTGAGGCCACACCTGGAGTATTGCGTACAGTTTTGGTCTCCTAATCTGAGGAAAGACATTCTTGCCATAGAGGGAGTACAGAGAAGGTTCACCAGACTGATTCCTGGGATGGCAGGACTCCCATATGAAGAAAGACTGGATAGACTCGGCTTGTACTCGCTGGAATTTAGGAGATTGAGGGGGGATCTTATAGAGACTTACAAAATTCTTAAGAGGTTGGACAGGCTAGATGCAGGAAGATTGTTCCCGATATTGGGGAACTCCAGAACAAGGGGTCACAGTTTAAGGATAAGGGGGAAGTCTTTTAGGACCGAGATGAGAAGATCATTTTTCACACAGAGAGTGGTAAGTCTGTGGAATTCTCTGCCACAGAAGGTAGTTGAGGCCAGTTCATTGGCTATATTTAAGAGGGAGTTAGATGTGGCCCTTGTGGCTAAAGGGATCAGGGGGTATGGAGAGAAGGCAGGTACAGGATACTGATTTGGATGATCAGCCATGATCATATTGAATGGCGGTGCAGGCTCGAAGGGCTGAATGGCCTACTCCTGCACCTATATTCTATGATTTTATGATTCACAGCCATCTGTGGCAATTAATTTCAAAGATTCACCACCCTCTGACTAAAGAAATTCCCCCACATCTCCTTTCTAAAGGTACATCCTTTTATTCTGAGGCAATGGCCTCTAGTCCTAGACTCTCCCACTAGTGGAAACATCCTCTGTGTATCTACTCTATCCAGGCCTTTCCCGATTCGGTAAGTTTCAATGAAACCTCATCCTTGTAAACTCCAGCGAGTACAGACCCAGTGCCTTCAACCGCTCATCATACGTTAACATAATCATCCCGGGATCATTCTCGCAAACCTCCTCTGGACCTTCTTACTCGTGTGTTTGCCTGTGGTGCTGCTGTAAGTAAGACTTTCATTGTATCTGTACCTCAGCACACTTGTGCGTACGACAATAAACCCGACGTGACTTACTTAGGCCATGAAGAATGGTCCCAACTGGAAACATTGTCTGTCCCGTTTCCTCCACAGATGCTGCCTGGCCCACTGAGTTCCTCCAGCACTTTGTTCTTTGTTTAGGTAACAAGCACCTGCAGTCTCTTGTGATTCCTTCTATCTTTGAATTCCATCATGGATAATGTGCCACTGGAACCTGTGGGAATGGAGAACCACGGGTGTGCAAATAATAATTCTTGTGCCAAAGGAAAATATATTTAAAATAGCAAGGACTATCAAATATAATTACGTTATTAGTGACAGCAGCAGTTCATTCAACATGGGTCATTTAGCTCAATTTCAGCTGACAATCTTGACATTGTAGATTATATTGTTGTGTTGGAGTTCAGGGCTGGCGCAATGTAATGCAGTCATCTCACAGTTACCTTGACCTGCGTTTAATTCCGACCCGTGGTACCATCAGTGGTGTGTCGCAATCTCTCTGTGATCGTGCGGCTTTACCCCTGGGTGCTCCTGTTTCCTCCCACATCCCAAAGATGTGCCGGTAGCGAGATTAATCGGCCACTGTTAATCACCCCTGATGTGGGAGGATGGTGGTTTATGGAGGGGAGGGGAGGGGTTGCACGAGAGCAATAGCGTTAGAGGGATATAAGCGTAAAGATGGGATTGTTGTATGAAAGACAACATATACTCAACGGGGTGCAGAGCCTCGTTCAATGTTAAGGAGATATGGAAGGGAAGGTGAATGTGTATCTGGTTTAGTTTAGTTTAGTTTAGTTTAGTTTAAGTTAGTGACACAGCATGGCCCTTCAGCCAACCAGGTGTACGCTGATCATCCATCATCCTAGTTCCATATTTTCCCACTTTTGGATCCACTCTCTACACAATATTGGCAATTTTGCAGAGGCCAATTAACTTACAATGTCTGAAGAAGGGTGCTGACCGGAAACGCCACTTATCCATGAGATATTTTTAAGGTGGAGATTGATAGATTCTTGATTAGTACGGGTGTCAGAGGTTATGAGGAGAAGGCAGGAGAGTGAGGTTGAGAGGGGAAGATGGATCAGCCATGATTGAATGGCGGAGTAGACTTGATGGGGCAAATTCTGTTCCAAGGACTTATGAACTTACGAATGCTGCCTGACCATCTGAGTTACTCCAGCACTTTTGTGTCCTTTTTGTAACAAACCAGCACCTGCAGTTCCTTGTTTCAACAACTTACAAACCTTCAGGTCTTTGGGATGTGGGAGGAAACGTGAGGACCACGGTTGCACAGTGAGAACGTGCAAACTCTGCACAGAGACAGCACCCGAGGTCAGGATTGAATCCAGGTGTCTGGTGCTGTGAGGTAGCTACCAGCTATCAGCTGCGTTAATGTGCCATAATTAAAAATATTGGAGACTGAAATGAGGCGAAATGTCTTTACTCTGTAAGGCGGTGTCTACTGAAGAGAACAGTGAAGAGTTGGTGAGTGATGGTATTCAGTTAGATCGACTTCCAGATATTAAAGGAATCCAAAGTCTTTGGGACAGAGCAGTAAGAAGAGAGGATCACAGAACACACTCCTGTTTCAAATGTTCCTGTGTGATTTCATGCAGAGAGCATTAGTTTGACAATGTGCGATAAAGAGAGCGATGTAAATAGTTGATAGTGAACTTTTCACTTTGGATGCAGGGAGTGAAATCTTCCATTAGCACCAGCAGCCAGGTTGCTGCTTCAAGTTTCCATTTGGTGCAAGGTTCCAACTTGTGCCAAAACCTTTTTTTTTTTCCCCGTCTTCATTACCCCATTATGGAGTATGTATCGGATTTAGATTGCAAACCCACATGCTATTACTTTTCTTCCATTCTGTTATCTTTCAGAAAAATTCAATACAACGTGTAATTGAGAAATGCTTGGCTCTCGTGAAACAATCTGTCTCGGTCTCTCTAGTGCTCCCGGCAGAAGATAAGGGACAGCTTGTTCTCAGTATGCAGAACATGTGTTCCAAGATCCATCAATCAATCCAAGACTGGTAGGGTCACAGGAAGAGCAACAGGCCACATGGACACCCCTAACTGTTCCCACGTCCAGTTAGACAATAACTACCGTTTTGGTCACGGTCCAGTAGGAAAGATGCCATTTAGCAGCAAATGTTGCCGATAATATTTACAAGGATGTTCATTTCTTAAGTCATAGGAGCAAAATTTACCTATTTGTCCCATCAAGACTACCCCGCCATTCAATCATGGCTGATCTATCTTTCCCCCTCAAATCCATTCTACTACCTTCATAAGTTTGTATGTTATAGGAGCAGAATCAGGCCATTTGGCCCATCAAATCTACTCCACCATTCAATAATGGCAGATTTAACTTTCCCTCTCAACCCCATTCTACTGCCTTCGTAAGTTCATAAGTTAGAATCATAGAAACATAGAAAATATGTGCAGGAGTAGACCATTCGGCCCTTCGAGCCAGCACCGCCATTCTACACTAGTCCCATTTGGCTGATCATCCAAAATCAGTATCCCATTTCTGCTTTCTCCCCATATCCCTTGATTCCGTTAGCCATAAGAGCTATATCTAATGGGCCTGTCCCACTTGCCGATTTTCTAGGTAACTGCCGGCGACTGTCATAGTCGTAGAAGATCGTCGAAAAAACCGGCGACAACCTACGTCATCCTGGCGACAACCTACGACTACACCCTACGTCAGGAAAGTCAAGCTACGCTCATTGGCATCAAACCCACTGTCGGCAAAAACATTTCAACATGTTGAAAACTTAGCGGCGACCAGAAAGACGCTACGACTTTTTGCACAACTGAGGAGACTACTCTCGGCGACCACCGGCGAACATGTAGCGACAAACTTGCCTGTAGTTGCCTAAAAAATCACCTAAGTGGCACAGGCCCATAACTCTCTCTTGAATACTTCCAAAGAATTAGCCTCCACTGCCTACTGTGGCAGAGAATTCCACAGATTCACAACTCGCTGGCTGAAAAAGCTCTTCTTCATCTCAGTCATATAAATGGCCTACCCCTTATTCTTAAACTGTGACCCCTGGTTCAGGACTCCCTCAACATCAGGACCATCTTTCCTGCATCTAGCCTTAAGAATTTTCACATGCTTCTAAATTTCAGTGAATATAAGCCCAGTTGTTCATCAATTTTCGGAGCAGAATTAGGCCACTCAGTAGTATATCAAGACCACTCTTCCATTCAATCATGGCTGATTTATCTTTCCCTCTCAACCCCAGTCTCCTGCCTTCTCCCCATAACCTCTGACACATTTCAATAGTCAGTATTCACTAATCAAGAATCTGTCAATCTCCGCCTTAAAAATATCAATGGACCTGGCCTCCACAGCCTTCTCCCTGAACTCAAGGACTTGATCTATAAGAAGAGGTTGGGCAAGCTAGGACTTTATTCCTTGGAACACAGGAGGCTGATTATGTACAGGTGTATTGAATCTCTAGTTAGGGTGAATGCACTGCCTTTTTCCCAGGGGAGGGGAGTCAAAAACTAGAGGGCATAGGTTTAAGGTGAGAGGGCAAAGATTGAGGCAAGCACAATTAAAACAGATAAAATACATTTGGGCAGGTGCCTGAATTGGAAAGATTGAGAGGAATTTGGGCCAAACACGAACAAATGTTCAATTTTGGTCAAAATGCTACAAGAAATATGCCATTAAACTGGAAAGAATGCAGAGGGAATTTATGAAGATGTTGACAAAACTTGAGGGCCTGGGCAGTCAGAAGAGATTGGGCGGGCTCGGATTTTATCCCTTGCAGCTCAGGATGCTGAGGGTTAATCTTATACAGTATAAAATAATGAAGGGAAGAGATTGGTAGAATGCAGAGTCTTTTTCCCAGGGTAGGGGAATTGAGAAAACTAGAGGACATAGGTTTAAGATGAGGAGGGAAAGATGAAATAGAAACCTTAGGGACAACTGTTTCACACAGATGATCATGAGTATATGAAACGAGCTACCAGAGGAAGAGGTTGAGGTTGGTACAGCAATATTTAAAAGATATTTGAACAAGTACATGGATAGGAAAGGTTTTGAGGGATATGGCCAAACACAGGCAAATGGGACTAGTGTAGATGGGGCATCTTGGTCAGCATGGACGAGTTGGGCCAAGGAATTTGTTCTCGTCTTTATTACCTGTCTTAAGTCCATAATCCCTAGTCATTGTACAAGTAGCCCTTGCATCCCCTCTCTCTGTCCCTCTCGCGATCAAACTAGAAACGGGGGCCGCTCAGAGGTCGGGTGATCCCTGTACAGGGCCGTTCCCACCAGCATGCGCCTGCATGCGGCAAGCGCGACCAAACCGGCAGCGAGAGCCGTGCGGAGGTTGGGTGACTGGCGCAACACGGTACAAAGTGAGGCGAGCTTGGAGCGAAGTCTTACAGGTAAGTTCGCCAGGACAGAGAGGGGCACACAGAGAGGGGCACGGAGGCACACACATAGAGGGCCACGGAGCCACACACATAGAGGGTCACGGAGGCACCTACAGAGAGGGTTACGGAGGCACGACGTCGAGACGGTGTGTAACGCGTCGAGGTGACTGTGAGCCGACAAGCCGTTACCACACGGAATTTTTGAACATAGTCAGTTTTTCGGAGCCCCGCGCGATGTCGGGACGAACTCCGCACAATTCCGCACGGCTCCGGCGATCGAAGTGGGACCGGCCCCGCGACGCCGGACGGCTCAAGCGACCACGTTAGGTCGCGCTCATCGCATAGAGTTGCATGCTAGTGGGGCAGGCCCTTTACTGGACATAAGTTTACACAATAACACTTACCGGTATGTCCAAGAGTGCAAGGTAATAGATTACACTGAGGCAGTACACAAGAGTCACCACATTTATGGGGTCACCTTCCATCCTTCAAGTTTCACATTTTTAAAAGTGTAGAGTCTTAACTTGACGTGAAAGGCCCATTGTCCTGGTGGTGGCACTGGGTTGGAGTTGCATGGTTGGATCGTCATGTTGGCATTCTTCTCCGCTGCTCTGCCGCTGCGTGCCGCTGCAGGCCGCATCCGATCCGCGCATTCGACATCTTGGAGCGGGTCCCGATCCAATCGATCCCCAGGCCAGTGCAGGGCCTCTAGCGGCCCACTCCACTCCATCGACACCTCGCCCCGTCGACGCGCCATCCCTCACATCACACGGCCACCACTCAGCCTCCGTGCCCCGGGGCGTCTCCCGCAGCCGACCTCAGAACGCCCGGAGCGGCGCCGAGGAAGCTGTGGGATATGAGCCTGCAGACCACTCACCTCCGCCGTCTTGAAATCTCAGTTGCTAACAAGATGATCTTCAAATATGCCACAGACGTCCTTGGAGGCCAAATCATTGTGTATTTGTAAAGTGGACGTTCACAGGTGCTTGATTAGTAAGGGTGTCAAAGGTTACGGGAAGAAGGCAGGCGAATGCGGTTGAGGGGGAAAGATAGATTAGCCATGACTAAATGGCGGAGTAGACTCGATGGGCCGAAGGGCCTAATTCAGCTCCTAGGACTTACAAATTTATGAACTTATCTCCTGAAAATAATCAAAGAATAAAGGCCTTGGAAGTCCAGAATTTTTGTGCCAAAATCATACCTCAATGTTGACCTTAGACAGGAAGGTCAGAGTTTACTTGCGCCTTGTCCTGGTAAAGGAATTCATTGATCAACAAGATAGGTCTGTAGCTTTAAGACAGATCTGTGTGACGCTTTGGGAAGATTTATTTATTTTATGTGAGATTTCTGCTTGATTTCGCTTGCAACAATGTTACTGATTTATTCAGGCACAAGCTGACTTCATGCAACCCATATAAACGTAATTTCCATCTCTCCTGAGCAGAGATAAATTCAGCTCCACATGATTTCTTATCGGGAAATAGTCGAAGGCTGGGGGAGGGTTTTCATGCCTGCTGAAGATTTAACATTTTATTAAAAGAGCTGCGGATGCAATAACGGCAGATGATTACAGGCCAGCATCCCCGCCCTCAAAGATATTTCTTGCAATAAACAAAATACTGGAGGAAAAAACTCACAAAATGCTGGAGTAACTCAGCTGATCAGGCAGCATCAATGGAGACAGATTGGGATCTGATACTGTTAATTGGTTAATTGGGATCTGATACAGCCTCTCTCTTGTGTTGCTCCAGCTTTTTGTAGTTTAGTACAGATTCCAGCATCTGCATCTCTTCATCTTTCCTATGTCCTGTTTATGGCTATTTGTTGATCTTTTAGTTCAGTTTAGTTTAGAGATACAGCGTACAACAGGCCATCGGTCCACTGAGTCCACGCCGACCAATGATCACCTGTGCACTGGTTCTATCCTACCCACTAAGGACAATTTACAGAAGCCAATTGACCTACAAACCTGCAAGTCTTTGGAATATGGGGAGGAAACCGGAGCACCCGGAGAAAACTCACGCACATCACAGGGAGAACACACAAACTCCGTACAGACAGCACCCGTAGTCAGGAATGAACCCAAGCACTGAAACGCAGCAACTCTGCGCCACCGTGCCGCCCTTCTTACGTGGACCACGCATTGTTCTAATGATCCCTCGATGACTTGCCATGGCCGGGAAGAGTGGGTCATTGTCAAGCAAGCCACTTGTATCAGAATAGGAACTGCAGATGCTGGTTTATAAAGTGCTGCAGTAACTCAACAGGTCAAGTAGCATCATTGGAGAACATGGATAAGTGACCCTTTTATAGACCTAGATATGGGTATTAGAGGGCATTAGGTATGAGGAGCGGTTGGATAAACTAGGATTGTTTTCTCTGGAGCCTTGGAGGTTGAGGGTTAGACCTGATTGGTATATGAAATGAGTAAATACATAGATAGGGTAGAAAGTCAGAACCCTTTTCCCAGGGTAGAAATGTCAAAGGAGGGAATAGTTTCAACATGCAGGGGGCAAAGGTTCAAAGGAGATGTGTGGGGCAAGTTGTTTTTATGCAGAGAGAAGGGGGGAGAAGGGGGGATAGAGAGAGGTAGAGAGGAGGATGGGAGGAGTGGGGGAGAGGGGGGGAAGGGAGGGGGGAGAGGGAGTGGAGGGGGGTAGTGGGGGGGCAGGGGGGAGGGAGAGGGAGAGAGAGGAGAGAGGGGGGTAGAAGGGAGGGAGGGAGGGAAGGAGGGGGTGAGAAAGTAGAGGGGGAGAGAAGGGGGAGTGGAGGGAGGAGAGGGGGAGGGAGGGGGAGAGATAGGAGAGGGGAGAGAGATGGGGGAGAGAGGGGGAAGAGGGAGGGAGAGAGAGGAGAGGGATAGAGAGGAGGATGGGAGGAGTGGGGAGAGAGGGGGAGGTGAGGGGAGAGGGGGAGGGGGGAAGTGGGGAGGGGCAGAGGGGGGAGGGGGAGGGAGAGAGAAGGGGGAGAGGGGGAGGGAGGGGGAGAGAGTAGAGGGGAGAGAGGAGGGGGGAGAGAGGAGGGTAGAGAGGAGGGGGTAGATAGGAGGGAAGGGAGATGAGGGGGTAGGAGGGAGAGGGGGAAAGGGAGGGGGGTGGGGGTAGTGGGGGAGGGTGGCAGAGGGGGAGGGGAGGGAGAGAGGAGGGGGAGATAGGCGGTAGAGGAGAGGGGAGGGGGGAGAAAGGCCAGGGGGAGAGAGAGTAGAGGGATGAGGGGGGAGAGAGGAGGAGCTAGAAAGGAGGGGGGAGAGGGGGGAGAGGAGGAGAGGAGGGAGGAGAGAGGGGGAGGGAGGAGAGTGGAGGGGGAGAGGGGGGAGAGGAGGAGAGGGGAGAAGAGGAGGGGGGGAGAGGTGGACGGGGGGGAGAGGAGGAGGGGACCGTTGTTGCTGCAAAAAACGGAGAGAGCCGGGGAGCGTGAGAGAGAGAGAGAACTCTAGTACAGGGCTCGACTAGTAAAATGCTCTCGGCAGCACTCGGGAATTCTCGGGAAAGCCGAGCTGAGGCTAGTGCATCGACCTCAGAAGCGCTTGGAAAGTCTTGGGAAACCCGAGCCGAGGTGCGAGCGTGCTTCGTGCGTCGACCAAAGCTCTCGGCAGCTCTCGGGAGTTTTCGGGAAAGCCACGCCGAGGCTAGCGTGCGCTTGGAAAGATTTGGAAGCGCCTTCGGAAGCCGTCGGAATTTGGAGAACAGAGCCCACTTGTTCGTTCTTTCTGCGTCTTTTGAAAAACCGGGGGTGGGAGGTGGAGGGTGGTGACGTCACTCCTGGAAAACGTTGCACAGCAGGCAGCGTTGAAAACTGCGCAGCTTGCCGCGAGGAGCAGAGGCATTCTAAAGTCAGGGTACTTAATCCCAGGGTACTTAAGGAAGTGGCTCTAGAAATCGTGGATGCATTGGTGATAATTTTCCAATGTGCTATATACTCAGGATCAGTTCCTGTGGATTGGGGTGCAGCTAATGTTATTCCACTTTTTAAGAAAGGTGGGAGAGAGAAAACAGGGAATTAGAGACCAGTTAGCCTGACATCGGTGTTGGGGAAGATGCTGGAGTCAATTATAAAAGATGAAATAGCCACACATTTGGATAGCTGTAACAGGATCGGTCTGAGTCAGCAAGGATTTATGAACGGGAAATCATGCTTGCCATATCTTTTGGAATTTTTTAAAGATGTGACTAGGAAAATGGGCAAGGGGGAGCCAGTGGGTGTAGTGTACCTGGACTTTCAGAAAGCATTTGATAAGGTCCCACATAGGAGATTAGTGGGCAAAATTAGGACACATGGTATTGGGGGTAGAGTGCTGACATGGATAGAGAAGTGGTTGGCAGACAGGAAACAAAGAGTAGGGATTAACGGGTCCCTTTCAAAATGACAGGCAGTGACTAGTGGGGTACCGCAAGGCTCGGTGCTGGGACCGCAGCTATTTACAATATACATCAATAATTTGGATGAAGGGATTCAAAGTAACATTAGCAAATTTGCAGATGGCACAAAGCTGGGTGGCAGTGTGAACTGTGAGGAGGATGCTATGAGAATGCAGGGTGACTTCAACAGGTTGGTGGAGTGGGCAGATGCATGGCAGATGAAGTTTAATGCGGATAAATGTGAGGTTATCCACTTTGCTGATAAAAACAGGAAGGCAGATTACTATCTAAATGGCGTCATTGGGAAAAGGGGAAGTACAATGGGATCTGGGGGTCCTTGTTCATCAGTCTATGAAAGTACTCTTGCAGGTACAGCAGGCAGCGAAGAAAGCGAATGGCATGTTGGCCTTTATAACAAGAGGAGTCGAATATAGGAGCAAAGAGGTCCTTCTGCAGTTGTACAGAGCACTAGTGAGACCACACCTGGAGTATTGTGTGCAGTTTTGGTCCTCTAATTTAAGGAAGGACATTCTTGCTATTGAGGGAGTGTAGCGTAGGTTTACAAGGTTAATTCCCGGTATGGCGGGACTGTCATATGCTGAGAAAATGGAGCGGCTTGCCTTGTACAATCTGGAGTTTAGAAGGATGAGAGGATATCTCATTGAAACATATAAGATTGTTAAGGGTTTGGCCAAGCTAGAGGGAGGAAACATGTTCCCGATGTTGGGGGAGTCCAGAATCACGGGCCACAGTTTAAGAATAAGGAGTAAGCCATTTAGAACAGAGATGAGGAAACACTTTTTCTCACAGAGAGTTGTGAGTCTGTGGAATTCTCTGCCTCAGAGGGCAGTGGAGGCAGGTTCTCTGGATGCTTTCAAGAGAGCTTGACAGGGTTCTTAAAAATAGCAGAGTCAGGGGATATGGGAAGGCAGGAACGGGGTACTGATTGGGGATGATCAGCCATGATCACATTAAATGGTGGTGCTGGCTCGAAGGGCACCTATTGTCTATTGTCTATTGCATGACTGTTCAACGAGACCATTAACATAGAATTTTGATTACAAATCAGGGTCTTTATTTCACTTCATATCCGTGTATACCTGACATGAAAATGCATTGAAGGTATACAATGTATTGAATATACAGGTATTTTCAAATTCAATTGAACAAAATCAAGAAACAAAAATCAATGTTTCATAAAACAGATTTCAATATAGTTCATTATTTTTGCAGAACTGGGGCATTTGAAATGTCAGAATAAAATCAAGTTACATGAAAATCATATTGGTGCACACTGTCATTTCTAGGCTGTGTGAAACACCTTTTAAAATAATAAGCAGAGAGAAAAATCTTGTATGATGTGAAGGAATCAACAGCAGATGGAAAATTGAGCAAATTGGATGTTTAAGCTGTGATCTTTGGTTGGTATTTAAGATTGAAACCTCCTCCTGTGAAATGGGGATAGTTGGTTCTCTGAGGCTGGATTAAAGGCTGTCCTTCCTGCTCCAAGGCTTTTTCTTTCTCACTAGAGGGAAGAGCAAAATAAATCCAGTTTAGTTTAGAAACATCAAAACTTTTTACAGGTCCAGAATTTGTTTTTTGTGTGTTCTAAATGACCTTTTCAAACCTGTACAGGTTTGCGCTGCTCTGTCTTCAAAACCTCCAGGCCCTTCTTCAAAACCTCCAGGCAATTTCCTGTCTTTATCAGGATCCCCCAGCTAACACTGCCAGCAGATGTGCACACGCACCACAAATGCATATGCGGGCACACCGGTGAATATGTTCAAGTGCTGAGAGTTCCTGATTCCAGCACCGGGGAGTAAAATGGAAATTATTCAGTGTTTAACCTGATTAAGAAGATAATCCCCATAAATCACAGTGTCTCGAAATGCGTAGACCTTTCTTTAAATGTGACAAGGACTTGCTGATGTGTGGAGGATAGATGCCTTCTATTTTGACAACTAATAGTGACAGCTATTTTTAGGGAGAACGGAGTAGTAGGATATGGTGGATACAAGGAAGTGCAAGTATCTCGTACAAGGAGTAGGATATGGTGGTGTGACTAGATGAAGTAAGGTAGAAGGAGTCTTGTGTTACAGCACAATCACAGACCACCTATCATTCTCAATAGTTCCTTTCTGTGAGGTAAATTCGCTGTGTTTCTATTCTGCTGTGCTGCAATGATGAGATATTTATTCTGCACTCTGCATTGCACCAGAGTTTGGCTTGATTTTATTTATGTACCGTGCTATCTGATATTGGTTAACATGCAAAACAAAACTTTTCATTGTACCTCAGTACACGTGACAATAATAAACCTATTATGTATATTATATAAAAGATATGTCACATTAAGGTTGTTGGTGTCATAGTCATTTTAGATCAGAATGATCACTCCCATTGATTCTGCTATCTCCACTTACACCTCTTCCATGCCAAGTTCTTGATTCTTTATGTCCCATAGGAAATGTGAGATGTCTACCAGGTTTTAAGCAAAACACAGGTAGGGAAATAGGTAAGGCTGGAATTGTACCTTGCATGAGAATGCTCATGCATTGTACAATTCCAGCCTTACCTATTTCCCTACCTGTGTTTTGCTTAAAACCTGGTAGACATCTCACATTTTCTATCCAATTCTGCCAAAAGGTGAAGGAACCAAATTGCTACCTGTTCATTTGGCCATAATTCTGCCGTCTATTTTCAAGCATTTTTCTATTTATATTTAGGCACTCGGATTCCCAGCTGGATTACATGTAACTTGGGTTTTGTGGCAGATGCGTGCAGCGAGCAAGGCCAACTGTGCAAACAATTGGAAAGCACCCTATAATTTTAAAGATCACCAAGTTGCGCATATCCTCAAATTACAAAATACTAAAATTATGAGATGATATCCCTCAGCTAGAAACCCATGAGCTACGAGGAATGAGAAAGTTGCTTGATTTTGCATGATGAAAAGTGTGAATTCACTAACAGTCATGTTTTATTCCTACAAACAAATTAAACAACAGTCAATTCTTATCGATTTTTTTGTAAATTGCATTATAGCTTAAGCTAGTGCAAGATATTGATCACTTAGCTGGTACACAGTATTAGATTTCATCTTCAAATGGAAATTTAGACTTATTCATCACACTGTATACATTGCAGTGCATTTCAGCACTTCTGCGGCACTTCAATAAATCTGGTGTGTTTAGAATATTCAGGAGATTTAATAGTTTTAACCTTTTGAAGGTGAACATAGCATTTCTGCAGCATGTGCAAACTAAAACAGTAGGTAATACCTAGAATTTACAAACACACTGTGATCCATGTCTGACACAAGGAATGCCGATTTTCCAAATTTTAAAAAACCACAAAGTGCTGGAGTAACTCAGCGGATCAGACAGCATCTCTGGGAAACGTGGATAAGTGATGTTTCGGGTTGGGACCCTTCATAATGGGACTGAAGAATTGTCCCGACCCGAGACGTCAGCTGTCCATGTCCTCCAGAGATGCTGCCTGACCAGCGGAGTTACTCTCACACTTTGTGTCCTTTTTTGAGAGACCAATTCGGCCAACATTTTGGCCACATTTTGGAGGCTTCCTCATTCAACCTTTGATTGGAATTTCATTATAAAGGTCACATCCCCTCATCCAGCATACACATTTATTTGCTGTATAATATTTAGTTCATCTAAATTTACTTGTGGTACATGGCAGAAGTCTTTATGCATCGCAAGGGAAAGTGTCCCTTGAGTTAAAAATGGCGGCAAATAAATCGCAAAAATGGCCCGATGTTGTAAATCTGAAAATAAACCTGAAAGTGCTGGAAATACTCAGCAGGTCAGGCAGCACCTGTGGAGAAAGAATCAGAAACAAAATATCAGGTGGAAGACTTTTTTAATCAAATCTGATCTGCTGAGTCAGTAAAACTCCGGACCAGAAATGTCACTTGTCACTTTCCCTCCATAGACGCTGGCTGAGCCACTGAGTTCCTCCAGCTCTTTGTGTTTACTCCAGATTCCAACATCTGCAGTTCCTTGTGCCCCCTCCAACAGTTGTTTTTTTGCTGATCTGCCAAGTATTTCCAGCATTCTCTTTTTTTTTTCTGATTTCAAATGTAACATTAATAAGACATTTACATGCACGTAAACGCATTGCTCTTCATTACGGAGTAATCTCACTAGTTACTGATCTGTGCTGATGCTTTGGCCCAGCATGTACGGCTGAAAATTAAATGAATACAGCTGATTAGTTTTTAAACTATGTTCATATGGGGAACCAAGTGTATTTATTAAGTAATTGCTTTGCCGTTATGGCTTTGCTGGTGAACTCAGTGGAACCTTCCTGACATTTCTGCAGCGATCATACTTTATTGCATAAAAATTATGCAAGGGAAATGATCCAATACATTGACTCAGATGCCTGAAAAGTGTAAAATTGCTTTGCACAGCTCCTATATGTTTAATAACTTCCTGTGCCATTAGCATACAAATGCGTCAGTGTTGCATGCATTACTTTAATTCAGATGCAAGATGTTGCTGTGTGAGCTCTGAGCCAGCACAATATTGTGCCAGTCATTCCAGACATTTAACAGGATGATCACTGCTTGAATTTGATCTAAGAAGTAGGTTTAGAGGAATATGGGCCAAACACAGGCAGGTGGGACTAGTGTAGATGGGGCATGCTGGTTGGCATGGGCAAGTTGGGCCGAAGGGCCTGTTTCCACGCTGTATGACTCTATGACTCTAGGTAATGTGGTCACCCAACTCTTTCAAAATGGCACCAGGCAGTGGAAAGAGTTGCTTCTTCTGAGGAAGTCCCTCAACAGTGAGGATGACTCGCTTCCGTCCCAGTTGTGAGGTGGCGGATGAGGTCAATGTGGGAACTGTAGTCTGGTCACAGATGGAGGAGGACTGTGGACAACAGAGAGAGTGGGTGAGTAGTCTGAGACTTGGTGCACTCCTTTCATTGCTTACATGGGGCTTTTGTGAACAACCAATGCATAACCTCGAGGATCTCAATTGTGTCCCAAATGCACCTTTTCCACTTTGAGCAGTTCGTGGGTACATTTTGGAAAGTTAAATGATGCTCGGTGAAAAGTGTGTATGGTGTGCTGACACACCTTTAATGTTTCCGCACTGACTTCATTGAGTGTGCATAAAAGGTCTTCGAAATTCAAGACAAACCTGACGTAAAATGATCTTTGCACAGCAGCGAACCCTGCTCCCCTTTGCCTTGCGGAAGAGTGGGGACTCACTGACAGCTATCTCTGTGCTTCACAGCACATTTGCTCCCATACGATTTTCATCAATATTGTGATAAACACTGACCACTCCGCTGTTATTTCTCTCTGCAGATATTAAGCTGAAGACAGCTCAATCATGCAAACCGATCACTGATAATGTCACTGTGGACACAAATGGCCCTTGTAATTATAATCTTGAACATTAGCAGATATAGATTTAATGGTTTCACATGAATTATTTCACCCACTGCAGCCTCTCCACCATTTAACCTATGTAAGTAGGTAGAAGCATCTCAGATTAATAGAGGAAGGAATTGGATGCAAGTTAATTTGCAAATATTTCATCCAGCAATTCCAAAAGATTGCCTTCATCGTTTGTATTTTCCAACTTTGGACCGCTGGCAAAGAGCTTTGTGTGAAATTTATGAAGGTCAACGATGCACTGCCCACGGTATTATCTGAGATGTGATGCTCTGCAAGGCCAGAAGAACATGATGTGAAACGCATACTGCCAGCCCGTCCTTTTCACATATGTATGGGATGTACTACAAAGATGCATTCTCTGCCTTTCATTTACCAAGCACTCTGGTCGTTGCGCCGACACTTGAATGAGAAGGAGCCAAGCACAAGTGAGGACATGTGACTGATAAGCTCTATTCCTTTATTACATGAAAGGCGTCTATGTTCTTGAAATAGATGACATCTCTGAATATTCCGGCACAAAACTGATCAAAAAATGTACACTTTGATGTGTTCAGAGTTCAGAACTGACTCCAGCGGCTGCAACACAGCTTTATCAGAAATAGTTGCAAAACAATTAAAACAGAGGGTGTTTCAAATTATAGGGTTATACCTTTCATATCTCAGTTATTCCATTACTAATAAACTCCTAAAGGACCAGACATTCTCACGCATGTTGTGCTTCTTTAATCTAATGAAAAGCACCATACCATTTACTTTGGGGAAATGTATATTCTTTCAGGCCACAAGTAAAGTGTTTGAACTACACTATGATCTGATAGATTGTGTCTTGATCAAGGCCTTCTAAACTGTCAAGACTAAAAATTCTCCCTCTTCAACCACCAGCGACTGGCATTTGCCCTCTTTATTTTGGCATCTTTGGTCCATTTTATGATATTTTACAAATATTTTCCCAACAGTTTGGGCTTCACAAGATATCAATGTGCAACTCCAACCCTTGTAATGCATTCAATTAAGCCACATGAAAAACATATTTTTTATTAATTGTGTTTATCATGACAAGGTTTGAAATGGAAATCATTACTTTTGATAGAGTTCATTTCAAATGCTTTTCCATTACATTTTCCAGCATGTATAATGTAACCATAACTACCATAATACATATGCTATTTAGTTTTTATTTTAGTTTAGAGATACAGTGCGGAAACAGGCCCTTCGGCCCAACGAGCCCGTACCGATCAGCGATTCCCTACACACTAGGGACAATTTACAATTTTTACCAAGCCAAAAAACCTACCAACTTGTACATCTTTGGAGTGTTGGAGAAAACTGGAGATCCTGGAGAAAACCCATGCAGGTCATGGGGAGAATGTACAAACTCTGTACAGACAGGCACTCGTAGTCAGGATCAAACCCGGGTCTCTGGTGCTGTAAGGCAGCAACTCTACTGCTGCACCACCGAGCCGCTATTGTATGCTATAATACGCATCCTGTAAATATGTTGAGCTAATTAAGGATACATAGATTATGTACTGGTTTACCTATAGTTTCTAAGCCAAGTCAATAGACATAGACATAGAACAAAACAGTACAGGAACAGGTCCATTAGGCCCACAATGTCCATGCCGAACATCATGTTAAGTTAAACTAATCTCCTCTGCTTGCATGTGATCCATATCTCTCCATTCCCTGCATATTCATGTGATAAAATGTGTAAATGTGCATCTAGAATTGCAACATTAAAAACTTGTAATTGTAGAAGGTAAATCCTAAATCCAGGTGCACTGGTGTTTCAAGAACTGGGTCACATGGACTACAGTTTTATTTCATTGAGAAAGTGGGAACTAGCAATAGAATAACTAAGACAGGAGCAGAAGTAGGTCATTCAGCCCACTGAATGTACTCCACCATTCAATCATGGCTGATATATTTTTCCCTCTCAATCCCATTCTCCTGCCTTCTCCCCGTAACGAGGTCACATGTTATAGGAGTAGAATTAGGCCATTCGGCCCATCGAATCGGACATTCAATCATAGTTGATCTCTACCTCCTAATCCAATTTTCCTACCTTCTCCCCATAGCCCTTGACACCCGTTCTAATCAAGAATTTGTCTATCTCTGCCTTAAAAATATCCACTAACGGCCTCCACAGCCCTCTGTGGCAATAAATTCCTCAGATTAACTACCCTCTGACTAAAGATGTTCCTCCTCACCTCATTTCTAAAAGAGCATCTGTTAATTCTGAGGTCATGGCCTCTGGTCCTAGACTCTCCCACCAGTGGAAACATCCTTTCCACATCCACTCTATCTATGCTTTTCATTATTCTGTAAGTTTCAATGAGGTCCCCCCTCAACTTTCTGAACTCCAACGAGGAGAGGCCCAGTGCTGTCAAACGCGCATCATATGCTAACCCACTCATTCTTAGAATCATTCTTGTAAACCTCCTCTCGACCTTCTCCCCAGAGCCAGCACATCCTTCCTCAGATATGGGTCCCAAATTTACTCACAGTAAACCAGTAACCATTGATACCCTTACTAATCAAGAACCTATCAATCTCTGTTTTATCTTTTCATCTCAGAGTTTTGTATAACCCTCCTCACCTCTGTCAGACTATTTCCCAGCATGTCTTGTCCCTCCTCTCTTGCAGCTTTCTCTTCCCCTTCTCTGCCCCCCTTAAAATCAGTCTGAAGAAGGGTCCTGACCTGAAAAGCCCCACCTATCCATGTTCTCCTGAGATGCTGCCTGAACCACTGAGCTACTCTCGGACTCTGCATCTTCTTCAATAATGTGGCTTCCATAACTTGCTCGCATTGGAATAACAGCGATGATATTGATGCTCTAGCATTGTTGATACAGTGGTGTTTTACACACAATATACTTCACTTCTAAACCAATACAGTTGTTGCAAAAAATGATGAGTTTATATTTAAAAATTAAAGTCAGATGAGGACGGGTGGATTGTTTGACTGATCATACATTTCTACTTCCAATTATCTATTCCGAAAGCACAATTACATCATGCTCTAACAGGCTATATTAATGAAGAAGAATAGACACAAAGTGCTGGAGTAATTTAGCGGGTCAGACAGCATCGTAGAGAAAATGGGTAGGTGATGTTTCGGGTCGGGACACTTCTTCAGATCGCTGACTAGCACGCAGTGTCTATCTTTGGCATAAACTAGCAGCTGCAGTTCATTCTTATTATATTTATGAAAAATTACTTTGTTATAATGGTCTCATCATGGGCTAAATCAAATGTTGTCCTTTAAATTGCATAGGGGGAGGGTGGAGGAGGGGGGGAGAGATGGGGGGGGGGGAGAGATGGGGGGGGAGAGATGGTGGGGGGGGCACCTCAGGTCTCATGTTGGAGTGATCAGAGGAGATGCCAAGAGACAGCAATGTTACAGCAAATGAGAAACAAAACTGTTGAATTTTTAAATGGTAATTCCCCTAGATGTTGTACTCCCGTACTGGGTAGCTTGACAACGTAACACAAAACAAAAGTACGCACATCACGTATTTCTAATGTTTAAATTGGTTGGAGAGAGCTTTGTGGGCAGAATGTACAATGCCATAAACTTTTAGGTCAAATGGTTTGCACTCTGTGTCTGTGATAAAAGATCTATAAATTATTCGCAATTCTACTGCCTGACAAATGGGTAAAAGGTTAAAAGCAAAATTAATCGATAATAAGCAAAGTAGGTAAACATAAACATATCATCAGATGTAGAATATATTCTGTTACGTAATCTCACCTGCCTTAGAATGAGTAATAGACTAATTTCCTTTCCTCTCTGAAGATCTGTCTGGGGCCCAGCACATTGATAGCATCATAAAGAAAGCCCATGAATGTCTCTACATCCTTAGAAGATTGAGGAGACAGCTGTGGATGTCAATGGATATGTTTAAGGTGGAGATTGACAGATTCTTGATTAGCATGGGTGTCAGGTGTTACGGGGAGAAGGCAGGAGAATGGGGTTGAGAGGGAAAGATAGATCAGTGATGATGGAATGGTGGAGTAGACTTGATGGGCTGAATGGCCCATTTATGCTCCTATAATTTTTAGCTCCTAGATTCAGTGTGTCATCGAATACTTTCTTGCATTTCTACAGGTGTACAGTTGAGAGCTTCTTGACAGTTAGCGTCATGGTCTGGTTCGACAACTCGAACGCCCAGAACTGAGGAAGATTACAAGAAGTGGTGGACACCGCTCGGCCCATCATGACTACCAACATCCCCACCCTCGAAGGGAACCTTGGAGGCGCTGCCTCAAAAAGGCTTCCAACATCACGAAGGACCCACACACACCACCCTGGCCATGCTCTCATTTCACTCTTGCTGTTGGGAAGAGGGTATAGACGTCTGAAAACCATGGCCTCCAGATTCAGGAGCAGCACCTTCCCAACTACCATCAGTCTCTTGAACACTACAAACAATGAACAACTAACTTTCTTGGTTGCTCTAGGGACTCAGGGTTTTATTTTGCACAAACGTTTTTTTAATTTTGTTAACTTTTGTTTGTTTATTATGTTATCTGTGGGTCCGGTGTTC
Organism: Raja brachyura; assembly: GCA_963514005.1. Next base: position 23,281,345 of record OY740795.1, on the reverse strand, counting down.
ACAGACATGTTGTGTTACTGCAAGCAAAAATTTCATTGTTCCATTTTCAGTACATATGACAATTAAACACTGTTGACTCTTGACCTGACTTTTTTCCCCATCAACTTTCTCTACCACTTTAAAAAACGGTGTGAAACTTTTTGCGGGATGAATGCAAAATAATTATGATGGATGATTGACGAAAATAGGGAAGCATTGAACTTTCTGCAAGGTCATTTGCATTGTTTCAATTTATTGAGTTAAAAAAAGGCAAATTTAAATTATGTCGTAATTTTAAAACATCTTCTGGAGATTTTTATTTGTTGTGATTAGTTTTGAGCTGGTGGAAATTTGAGGCATTCGCATTAAAAGATCCAAGATTGCAGGTCTAAGTCGGACTGCACATAAAGAAGGCAAATGAAATTTAGCTTTGATACACCAGGCCCGCTGAATACCAGTAAGTGGCAATAATGATGAATTTACACAAAGAAATTACTAGCTATTGATTGCGTGTTGCTATGGGCAACCTGAGCTGGTTTTTTCTAAAGGTAGTAGGAAATTGATATTTGGGTGCCCTTGTATCACGTAGAGCAAGTTGTTCAACTGAAAATGGAGGGTTATAGCCTTTACTGAAAGGAGGTTGAAGTATAAAAGGAAGTCTTCACGTCGAAGATAGAGTAACTGGAGTAACTCAGCAGCATCCCTGGAGAAAAGGAATAGGTGACGTTTTGGGTCGAGACCCTTCTTCAGAGTCAAGGGAGAGGGAAAAGAGAGATATAGGTACATAGAAGAAACAAATGAAAGAAATGCAAAAAGCAATGAAGATTAAGGAAAGGTTGCTGCTGCAAAGGGCCACAAAGATATTTGTTTTATAAGTTTACAGGTTCGCTCGATTCAGTAGTTCCCCCCAGGAACAAAGACTGAGCAAAATGGCCTTATATTTCCTGGAGTTTAGAAAAATTAGAGGTGATCTCATTGAAGGATATATTTGCTAGTAAATGATGAGCAGTTGTTTCCTCTGTCTGAGTCTTACGTACAATGTTTCATAGACATAAGACATTGTGTCAGCCATTTAGAACTGAGATAAGGAAAGGTTTGTTCACTTAGAACTTTGTGAACATTTGCCCGGGGCAATGGCGTTGTTGAGATTTTTTGGAAACTAAGTGAATCAAGAGGGATAGTGGAAATAAAGGACAAAATTATCCCTGTTCAATGGTGGAGCAGACACGAGGGGCCACGTGCCTTTTCTACGTCTATTTCCTACGTTATTGAAAGACGACCCTAGAACAAAGAGAAGCACAGATTCATTGGATCCAGGTCTGAGAAATTAACGCTAAAATGTTCCAGGGATAAAATGCAGTGGAATGTATCAGTTCAATGAAGCCCAAATAAGCAAAGGATTTCAGCAGAATACATTATAAATTATTTCCTCCCAGGTACCAGGGAGTTTCAAACTCAGATTTTTCAAAAGAACAGTGAAGGTAGGAGTTAAAAGAAATCTGAAACTTTGTTGGGTGTTTAAAAGCAAAATTGACAGTGTTCAGAAATAAATGATAATGGGATCATAGTAGATCATTCAATTTGGAGAGCTCAGAGAGTGCAATATACCAAGGGACCTTGTTTGGTGCTGTAATATATCGATGATCAGTGAAAAATAACAGCAGTCTCAGAAATAATTTACTGCCTCATTACATTTTACCTGCTTTCCCTCCACATTCGGTGACACTTGCTAAAATTGTACCCACTAGATTTCTCACTTTCCTGCTTCCATCCCAGACTTGACTCACTCCAACTGCCCACCAGCTTCCCACTGTGCCTCTCTTATCATTGTCCAAAAGACCCACTGAGCTATTTGTTGCCACCTCTCGGTGGGCAGTGGGCTCATTATAGTTCTCCAGAGATGCTGCTTGACCTGCTGAGTTACTACAGCACATTGTGTCTTTGTTAGTAAGGCACCGTCTACAATTCCTTGTTTTTCCATTATATTTTCCACCTGCCTCTTTCGTGCTGAATGACTGCTGGGAAAAGCCTGGTTGACTTCTTTCACATTCAATTTGCTACTCCAATTTGAGCTCTACAAACATTTCAACCCTTGCTTTCTCTCCCACAAAGTTTGCAGTATTTCTTAAATCTCTCCCTCCCTGACATCTTCATGACCATCCCTCAACATGGTCATTTAACACTGTCTTCTTGCGTTAGTTGTATCTTGATTGACACAGCAATCTCTGATCATTTTCCTATTTTATTCTCTTCTCTTTCCAAACCTGGCATGTTTCAGAATTTCCCCCTCCCAACCCGTAAAAGCGTTCTCAAATTTATTTCCACTGCACTTCCAAATTCCCGCCCAGTTTGTCTCTGGCCCACTATTTATCCTTATGTTTCTGCACCTACAGTTCTGCTAAGTAATTTCCACTTTGACCTTTATCCCACCAAAGATAATATTGTCCCGCGCACATGCCAAAATCCATTCCACTGTTTCAAAATGGTGGACTGGCCACGTGAAGGATTTGTCAGCAAACCTGAATGAATATGCCAGAGTTGTCATCAGCTTCATAAAGAAATGCATGAACAAGTGTGTACCTATAAAAACATTCCGACTCTTCCCTAACCAGAATCCCTGGATGATGCAGGAGATGTGTAATCTTTGAGATCTGTGGCATTTAGCACTGGTGATCCAGAGTAATTCAAGAAGTCCATGTACAGCTTCCTGAAGGCCATCGTGATTGCAAAGAGACAATTCTGGATCAAACAGCAGTAACAGATGGATGCGCAACAGCTACGGAAGGGTTTGCATGCTATATATTCCTAAAAGGCAAAGCTGGGTTGTATAAGTGGCAACAACGCATCAGTTCTTGAGCTCAATGTGTTTTATGTGTTTTGAAATGGAGAACAATGACAAGCTCGTCTACACTGATGACCCTGTGATCTCAGTTTCTGAGCCCAAAATCAGAGCATCCGTCAGGAACATGAAGCCACACAAAGTGTTCGGCCCAGATGAAACACCTAGCTGAGTATTCAAGGATATCTTCAACCACTTGCTTCTGTGGGTCTGAGGTTCCCACCTGCTTCTAAAAGGGCATCTATTGCAGCGGTGCCTAAGATGAGCATGGTGACCTGCCTCAATGCCAACTGTCTGGTAGCACCTACATCCGCTCCAATGAATTCCTTTGTAAGTTTGGTTGTGATTCAAATCAACTCCTGCCTCAGAAATTACATGGATCCACTTCAATAGGAACCTAAGGGACAACTTGTTCACTCAGAGGGTGGTCGGCATATGGAATGAGCTGCCAGAGGAGGTGGTGGAGGAAGTACTATAAGACACAGCATTTAAAAGACACTTGGTCAGATACAAGATTAGGAAAGGTTTAGAGAGATATGGGCCAAATGCAGGCAAATGGGACTCATGTAGATGTCAGCACTGACGTTTGGCCGAAAGGCCTGCTCTTGTGCTGTCTGACTTGATGACTCTAATTTGCAGGTCAATAGCAGATACTATGAAACAATATCTCCACTCTACTCTGGATCACCTGGATAACAGGAACACATGCGTCAGGCTGCAGATTCAACACAATCAGTCTGACCGACCACAGCATGGATACAGATAGAGCGACAGTACTAGGTTGATGGATGCAGTCATCTGGAGTGAGGGGACCAGAATAACAGAGGAAGCACCACTCCTCTGCAGTGCCTCTCCAATCCAAGTAATCTGTTGGAGAACAGATGGCTGTGGTGCTGTGATGCATTGCTAATCTCTTTGCACATTAGTAGCTGCAGCCATGATTCCAACAAGTTGTGTTTGCATGGCAGCAGGTTGTGTTTGTACAGCAGCAGGCTGTTCCTGCAATACAGCAGTCCGTTCTTTCGACGAAGCACCAGGCCGTGAAGTTTGGTTGTTCTCTAGTCAGAAGGTGGAGAATCTGCAGAATTCATTGCCACAGACGGCTGTGGAGGGCAAGTCATTGGGTATTTTTAAGATGCAGTTTGTACGTTTGCTGTGGAGGCCAAGTCAATGGATATTTTTAAGGTGGAGAATGACAGATTCTTGATTAGTATGGGTATCAGGAATTATAGAAGGCAGGAGAATAGTAAGATTGAACGAGAACTTACCAGTTCGAAGGTTGATCTTTATTTCATGAGGAGTCGAAGTGAGGGATTTCGTGAAGAGCCCGCCGGCGCGCATGCTCGACATACTTCAAAGTAGCGGCGTGGAATCACAGAACCAACAATAGAAATGACTTCGCATAGTATGATTGAATTGACTAAGATTACCAGATGAAGGTGATTGAGGGTTGGGCGAGGAGGGCACGAAATCCCTCACTTCGACTCCTCATGAAATAAAGATCAACCTTCGAACTGGTAAGTTCTCGTTCAATCTTACTATTTCATTTCGGAGTCACGTGAGTGACTTCGTGAAGACTTCAAAGCTTCTGTGATTACACGCCCTGGACCACGTCCATGCTGACACACCACTACCAGGGATGGATGGGAGGAACAAACTGGCTCAATAGTTCATACTGCAAAACAAGAGCAGAGTTATTAACAACAAAACAAAACCCCTCATGCGGGGACATCTCCACGTTCGTGACCTGCATTCAGCACGGCTTCTGCGAACCGTAGAGGAGCAGCAACAGGCTTGTTATAAAAACGCTGGAACACAGCTTCATTAGCCCATCCTGCTGTGGCGAGAATTTGGTCCATGGGCACCTCCATGACCCTCACCCTTGACGTCGATGCAGCCCTGGTGGAAAGAGACTTGAACACATTAGTGTCGATACCTGACTTACCCAAGACGACTGGAAGCCACATGGATATCGTCTGGACTGTCACTCGATGATGAGGTCTCTTGTGAGTGACAAGCAGGTATCTCTCCATTCCTCTGATGCGTGCCGTCACTTTGACATAGTGGCGGATATGTGAGACTAAACATAGCCTAGCATCTGCGGGGTATGCCGGGAACTTCAGCTGCAGCCCTGTGCACCCAGGTCTATGCTGCTTTAGTAGCTCGTCAACGAAAAAGACTACTTCTGTAGGGGTAGCTGTCATTTTGTCGACACGCAGTTTGTGTAGTGTCTGTACCCTCTGAGCTGAAGTCAGCGCTAGTAACATCACCAGCTTCATGGTGAGTTGGTCCAGTTGGAGCCCTTCCATGGGAGACCACGTCCTGAGCAGGGTTAATACGTCCCTGACATCCCAGGTGATATTATAGCGTGGTGTAGGCGGATTCATATTGAATATACCCCGCATGAGTCTGGACACTAGCCTGTTGGATCCTACCTCCAACTGAGGTAGAACGATAGCGCACTTCTGGCGCTGTTGATGGCACTGTAACTTAAGTGTTCATCATGGTGCAGCCCGCGAGGAATTCCAGGACGTCGGTTGTTGTCACGTCATCATACGTGATGCGAGAGCGGCTGCAGTAGGCTTCCCACTTCTTAATATGCAAGCGGTATCTTCGCCTTGTAGACTCTCGACACGACGCCCTGGTGGTATCCATGGTCCGAGCCGAGAGGCCGTATTGGACTAACGGCCTGTTCAGAACCTGCAAGCCAACAAATTTAAATAGCCATGGCAGGGATGCGGCTCCCCTGAGACAGGGTGAGTAACCAATTGTGGGCAACCCTTCAAAAGGACCCAAGGTTCGTTGAGCATGTCAAAGACCACCGGATACCAAGGCTGTGTGGGCCAGTCGGGTATAATAAGGATGCCCTTGGCAGCATCTGCCTGAATCTTTCCCAATACCCGACTGATGAGGCAAAACGGAGGGAAGGCATAGAAAACCCAATTCCCCCAGTCCAGCGAGAATGCATCTAGCGCTATTGCCCCAGGATCTGGTTCCCATGAAACGTAGGCTGGTACCTGATGGTTTAACCGTGACGCAAAAAGGTCAATGTCCGGTTTACCAAATTTGGCTGTGACTTTAGAAAAAATCTCAGGATGCAACATCCATTCAATGTTGTCATTAAATTTGCGTGACCTGGTGTCCGCCACAGTATTAAGCTCACCTGGCAAATAGGTAGCTGAAATCCAAATGTCTCTTTGAACACACCAGAGCCAAATTGAGTTAGCCAATTTGTCACACGAAACTGACCTGGTACCACCCATATGGTTTAAATATGCCACAGCTGTGGTGTTGTCTATTTGGAGACGGACGTGTGCTCCAACAAGCTTGGAACAATATGCACGAAGTCCGTGGAATGCTGCCAGCAACTCCAAATAGTTAATCCCTTGAGTCAACAACATCGATGCCTCAAGGGTGTCCCATCTGCCCCCACAACTAGAGCAATTATCAGTAGCTCCCCAGCCATTGGAGCTTGCATCAGTCTGTAAATATACCACCGGATTAGCCTCCCTAACAGGCTTAAATGAGTTGCTAATGTGACACACCCACCATTGCAACTCAGTTATCGCTTCGGACGGCAGCTGCATAGATCGATCGTAATGACCAGCGTTCCATTTTAACGCAGTAATTTTAGCTCTTTGCAAATTCTGATAATGCAAAGGTCCATATCGTGCTGCCGGAAACAAAGCCACTAACTTGCCAATTACTGTGGCTGTATGCCGAATCGATGGTATATTGGTGCCAATTAAATCTCTGCACACCTGAGTGACTTCCTCAATTTTGTTAATTGGTATAGTTATCCTCATGCTCATTGAGTTCACCGTGAACCCTAGGTAATTAATTACCTGGGCAGGGCAGAACTTCGACTTCTCTGGATGGACAATGAATCCTAATTGTTGAAATATATTGACAGCAGCTGCAACACCCTGTTCAGCCAATTGCAGGGTGTGGCCCACAATAAAGACATCATCTAAATAGGCCATAACTATATGATGTCTTTGTCTCAAATAAGCCATGATTGGCTTCACCAATTTAGTGAACAATCTAGGGGCTGTAGTGAGCCCATTAGGCAAAGCCTTATACTGCCAAAGTTGCCCCATCCAGATAAATTTCAAAAACCTTCTATCATATTTCTGGATGGATACTGAATAATATGCATCCCTTAAATCAATGCATGCCATAAAGCAGCCATGAGAAATCAATGATTTGGCTGTTTCAAACGTATCCATTTTAAAATGAGTATATGTTACAAACGTATTCAAACGGGTTAGATCAATGATGACACGACAGCCTCCATCCTTCTTAGGTCTAGTAAATATGTTCGAAACAAATTCAATTGGCTCATGCACCGTTTTCTCAATCACACCCTTCTGTTCCAGACTTAAAATTTCCTTATAACCTGCTGCCTGTTCTGCAGCAGACAATTTGAACGTACGACCAGGCATGTGCTGGGATGGAGGAGTGTCGCCATTAATAAACTCAATTTTATGCCCCTGAATATTCCGCAACACATACTCATCACCAGTAAAATTACCCCATGCATCCAAAAACAACCGTAAACGACCACCAACATGGGAAGTGAAACAGAGAGAAAAGAGAGAACCAGACCCCCTCACCTCCGTGGTTACCGGCGGTCCTTGGCACGTGTGGGTGGCCGTGGAGGTGCTGGGTTGGCTTGAGGGCGCGGCGTCTTCGATTTCCAAAAAGGTCTCTGCCGACCCTGTCCTAAAAAAGACCCTTGGTGCTGGTTCTGGTGTTGTTGTCGTTGTGGAGCTAGAGGGTGAGTCCTCGTCGAGGCCCTGGCCGACCCTCGTGAGCGAATGTATGGAGCTATTGAGCCGGACGGTGTGGGGGCACTCTTAGAGCGCATGATCCCCACCGTTTTGGCTTGTTCGTCAAGCTCTTTGACTCTCTTCGAGAGGTCCTCACCAAAGAGCTGACGGGGCGGCGGCGGCGGCGGTGGTTTGCACAATCCTGCAAACTTCGGGTTGAGTGCTGGGCGGATGCTGTTTTTGCGAAACCCGTTGATTTCGTGCTGGGTCGCGCACAATAAGGCCAGAGCATCTTCCTGGTCCAAATTCAGCTCGTCCTCGTCCACCGACCGCGCAAAGGCGGTAATACCGGCCGTGAGGAGTTTCAGGATCCGCTGCAATTGTAGCTCTTGTTGACGGATAGCCGCACTGATGTTGCCCCATATTGGCGTATTGACCACAGGCACGTTGAGGGAGTTGCAGTTTGATGGAGCCTTGTGACGGCTCATAGCCTGGATGAGGACTTCTTCCTGCAGCACCTGATTATTAAGAAAGTCCACTGTGGCTGCCAGCTTTGAATTGAGAGGAAGACCAGCCGTATGTGGGGCCGCGAATTTGGTCGCCACATCCAAACGTTCCTCCGCTGGCACCTCCACCGGAGGTGGTACGGGATCCACCAGAACCTCCTCCTCGTGCTGCTCCAGGCTGATAGTAGATGTTGGTGAAGACGCCCTGTGCCTGTTGCTGCCCCGCTGTTGTTGACGCTTTAGTAGCTCGTCATAGAAGCAGAAGCTCCAGCAGCCGCTCCATACGGTCAATACGCCCTTCACCCTGAACACTCAGGTGGTCGGAGTCCTCCGGCTCTGAAAAGAAAACCGGGCTCCTGTCATCGGCCCGCACCTCGTCGAGGCCCTGCCGGTGCCGGTAGTTGTCGCTAACAGCCGCCGAGGCGAAACTGCGCGATTCCTGCGCGGGCGTGTTCAATCGCCTCCGTTTAGCGAGAGCTGAAGCCGCTGCCACTAAGGGCACATGCGGCGAGGTGTCGGCACCAGCCGAAGCATGGCTGCCTGGGGCCCGCGCAGTCTTGCCGGCTGCCCACATCGTGGACGTTGCCGACGCATGGTGCCGCCCACCCATCCATGGGGGGCTCGGCGACCGCGACGAGACCCGACTCAACCGACCCGTCCCGGCGTCGAGAGTCGGGGTGTGCCGGCTGGACCTCACAGCCGCCCCGGGTCTCGCCCTGGAACCTGACCGCTCCTCCGCGACAGGCAATGCCTTAGCCCTAACAGGGTTAGGCTTCTGGGCTCCTCCCCTCCCCCTTCTCGGAGGGCTGAGTGGAACAGGCCGTGCAACGGCACGCGCCCTGCTCGAGGTCGCCAGCGAGCCCGCTGACAACCTGACTGCCATGGCAGGGTCCCCCTGCTCTGGCGGCACACCACACTCCTCCTCGTTGAACTCCTCCGAGCTGTGGTGTGCTGGCGGATCTGGACCTGTGAACACAGGGCTTACCCACATCTCCGCCTGAGTCCCGGCCTGCGTTGCAGGTACTGCCGATGGTAAAGGCCCCGGAACTGTTGACCGGCGAACTCGTCCTGACGTCCTCCGGCCCTTCGAACTCCCATCCATGTCCTTGCTGCAAGACATAATCAGACAACAAGGACCACCAACTAAAGGTGGAATACTCACCTCCGTGGCCCCTTATGAAGGGCTGGCGAGGAGCGCGCTCCACCGCCAGCCGTCGCAGCAACGCGTTACGACGATATGTCGAGCATGCGCGCCGGCGGGCTCTTCACGAAGTCACTCACGTGACTCCGAAATGAAATAGGGGAGAGGGTATGATCAATCAGCTATGATTGAATGGTGGAGTAGACTTAATGGGCCAAATGGTCTCATTTTGCTCATATAATAAAAGGGCTGGGCAAACTAGATGCAGGAAAAATGTTCCCAATGTTGGGCGAGTCCAGAACCAGGGGCCACTGTCTTAGAATAAAGGGGAAGCCATTTAAGACTGAGGTGAGCAAAAACGTTTTCACCCAGAGAGTTGTGAATTTGTGGAATTCCCTGCCACAAAGGGCAGTGGAGGCCAAATCACTGGGTGGATTTAAGAGAGAGTTAGATAGTGCTCTAGGGGCTAGTGGAATCAAGGAATATGGGGAGAAGGTAGGCACGGGTTATTGATTGGGGACGATCAGCCACGATCACAATGAATGGCGGTGCTGGCTCAAAGGACCGAATGGCCTCCTCATGCACCTATTTTCTATGTTTCTATGTTTCTAATTTATGAATTTATGATGGAAACTGAACAGCAGACTGAAACGCTACAATATAGTAGGCTCCACTAATGTGTCAGTGGAAATTCCCATTACTTCAGTTGGTTCCAAGCTTTTAAGTAAAGTGAGCTGTACTCCTCCATGCTTTTGAACTTTATACGTGGATTCTCTGACAACATGCCAATGTGCATTTCTTTGTGCATATCGCTAAAGCCATCTTTTGTAGGTTCCTGCATTGAGAATCTCAGCTGAGGGTTTTTGAGACTCATAGTCATACAGCACGTTAAAAGGCCCTTTGGTCCGTCATCCAGGCTGACCAAGATGCCCCATCTTAGCTTGTTCCACCAGGGGCATTTGGCCCAAATCCCTCAAACCTTTCCTGTCCATGTACTATCCGAGAGTCTTTTACATGACACCCATTCTAATCAAACAATCTACAGGCTGTAAATCAGAAATGGGGTGGAAGTACTGTAGAATGTATAGATGCAGATTAAGCAGGTAGATACCACCATGTCCTATGCTTCAGCCCACTACTGGGCATGGACTTAGTAATAGCTAAAGGTCTATTGGAGGCGGTGCCTCAAAAAAGCAGCCAACATCATCAAGGACCCACATCTCCTCAAGGGCACAAGAGATGTTTTAGTGAGTGTTACACATACATCTGGCTGATGTGCCTGCCGTGGCTGAATAACTGGCAACATTAGTAAGCTGTGCGATGTGGGCGTGAGGTTTGCACCAGAGGTGAGTATGTAGTGAATCATAAAATTGCTGGGTGCATGACTGGTTTGAAAGAGATTATTTGGAGCTGAGTGTAGCAATGTTACAAAATTTTGAGATTTTAAAAATCAAGTCTGCAATTTATCCCATCAGATAAAGCATAAAAAGAAGTTTAATTTGACACCTAATTTACTTTCATATCTTCAGTATTAAGAAAGTTATGGCCATTTTCATACTCGGAAATGAGCATCTTGCTTCCCATTGCCTTTCAATTGACTTAACTCAAAAGCTGTGATCTGGAAAAGTTAAAAGTCCATAACATTCTTAACAATTAAGAGAACTCAATGAAATTTTCAGTTATTATAGATTGAAGCATTCTGAAACAAATATTAAACACTTACTTGGATTACCTGAAATTAAAGCATATAATTAGTTAGTTATCTAATTGTAGCTAATTACAAAATTCAATGAGTAGATCTAAACATCTATCAATTTCTTAAGAAAAGATAAACTTTTTAAAAATTGCCTAAGTGTCCAAATAACATTCACACAATAATCCACAATATAACATAATTTTTAAATCTCATTTTCATGAATTTATAGGCCAAATGGAAGGAATTTAGTGTTTTATGCCTGTAAATTAATGGCCATTTAAGTCAACTAGCGAGTGGGTTTTAGTGGAATGCGGTGGATTAGAACGTTGCGGTTAGCGGTGAAGTCGGGAGGAAAAATACAGTTTGTTCATACATTTTTTTAGATCCCATTTCGCAACATAAAAATATTATTAATGCCTCCCGAAACCCAACTTTTAATATAAAAATAAAGTATTTACCTTTTTTTCTCCCCTACGGAAAATGCTTCCGGTTGTTTGTTCTCACGGCTTTTGAAGGTGATTTTTAAATTACTCTAGTTAATAAATAATGTAGAGTAATTTAAAAATACCACCATTCATGAAATGTCGGAGCGATTTTTCTTCAGCAACCAAATCGCCCGACATTCATCGATTTTTCCTGTCTGTTGAAAAACGGCACTTTAAGCCCGCCCCCCTCTGCAAGGCGCGAAAGTCACGCACACGGGGAGCGGCAGAACTGCAGCGCCGGTAAAGGTACGTTTTGTAACATACCTACTGAGTGGTGGAGGTGTAGTGCCTGCAGTAAAGTGTGAGGCTCGTGGTGGCAATGGAGGCATGTAACATTACATGTTCTTGGTGCTTGACTCCTCAACTCCTGACAAGAGGGTCTCACAAAAATCTCTGTGCAAACAAAACATTTTCCCTCTTTGCTTACTGAACCAACATCTAATGCACTGATGTTTCAAATAGAAATGCGCTTTTGAACATCACCAAGCTCAGACCGAGTTCCTGACCGCAGTTTTAGTTTTACTTTGAGAGATGCAGCGTGAAAACAGGCCTTTCGGTCCACCGAATCCAGACCAACAATTACCCGTACACCCGTTCTATCTATTTACAAAAGCCAATTAACCTACAAACCTGCACATCTTTGGAATGTGGGCTGAAACCGGAGCACCCAGAGAAAACGCACGTGGTCTGAGGGAGAACATACAGTACAACTCCGTACAGACAGTACCCGTAGTCAGGATCGAACCTGCGTTTCCGGCACTGTAAGGCAGCAACTCTACCGCTGAGCCACTGTGCCACCGAAGTGTACTATCTCTCTGATTATGCTGACTCAATGATTGACCCAACATGAGTGATGTGATCAGCGAATTTGTAGATGGCATTACAGCTGAGCTTTGCCACGGTCATGGGTGTAAAGAGTAGAGAGCAGGGGTGCGGTGGAGCACCTTTGTTGATGGTCAGTGAGGAGGAGATGTAGTTACTGATTTGCACTGATTGAGGTCTGCCAACGAGGAAAACAGGGATCCTGTTGTGAAGGGAAGTACAGAGACTCAGCTTGCTGGAGTTTGATGAGGATGATATCATTGAATGCCAAGCTCTAGTCGATGAACAGCAGCTTGATATATGTGTTCCTTTTACTGGACGATAGTCATCGAGGCAGGTGACCATGCTTTTCTTAGGTACCAGTATGATAGTTGGCCTTTTAAAGCAGATAAGGACCTCAAACGGCAGAAACATGAGGTTAAATTTTAGAATCCTGCCTTTTGATTTATACTGCAATTTTCAATTCTGTCAGCAAAATAAGATAATTTACTTTTCTCAACATTACATTTATTTTGCCATCTAATTGCCCCTTTGACTAGCTTGTCTATGTCGTTTTTAAGTCAATTATTATCCTCCGCACAGTTCAACATATGTTTAAGATTTGTATCATTGACAACATTGGTCATTGGGCCCTGCAATCAGTTGATGGCCGGAAGTCAAGGTCATCAACCTATATTAAGAGAAGCAGTGATTTGAGTAGAAACTATTTGCACAATCGACCAAGCACTGCCGGAAATGTAAGCAAAAAATAATTTCACGTTTGTATGTGACCAAAAAGCATATTGACCATTGAAATAAACTTTCATTCAGCTCTGTTTGAACTAATTTGTTATCCATGCTGTTATAACCACTGTTCTTCCACGGGTTTCAATCTTGACATCAAGCCTATTATGTGGTACTTCATCCAATGTCTTTGTTAAACCCTCCACATGAGCTTGCATGTAACAAATCCATTCATTTTTTTCTTTTAGGCTAGAATATCAAGTATCTCCTAATACTTTTGAGAGAGTTTTCAATGCACTCCATTACACAAGTAACAATCAGCAAATGTAAAATTGAAATACCAGCAACACAAGAGACATACTTTATTGGATAGGAAAACAATTGCTTTTCTATTTTGTGGTTTCCAATTGTCTGCAAAATATTCTCCTCTCCCATCCAAATTAGCTGGAGATACACACAAAAGGCTGGACTAACTCGGGCAGCATCTCTGGAGAGAAGAACTAGGTGACATTTCGGTTCTGCATCGTGAAGCTTGATCAGCTCTTGTCGGTCTTGTACAATATCAGAGGCTAACTGAATGATGGAGGGGCTTTGAGGCTTTTATTATGATCTGTCCACAGATATGTCAAGACTTTTCGAAGAACAGTCACCAATATTGCTGTCTGGGTGATTTGAAATAAATAATATTTCACCAGTTTTCATATACAGAGCCATGCCTCGTGATCATTTGCTGCCGTTGATCTGTCCTTTTGCACACCCTTCATTTATTTGTTCTCTGTACCTTCTCACATCTCTCGTTTCCCTCTCCCCGACTCTCAGTCTGAAGCAGGGTCTTGACCCGAAACGTCACCTATCCTTTCTCTCCAGAGATGCTGCCTGACCCATGAGTTATTCCAACTTTTTGTGCCTATCTTTGTGGTAAACCAGCATCTGAAGTCCATTCCTACACATTGTGTCTCCTGATTTGAAATGTATTTCAAGCCAGTTTAATTTTTATCATACCCTTCACAAGGAGCCATAACCAAGGATCAAAAGTAATCTAAATTAGATGAATCTAATTAGATCTAAATCTAATCTGCAATAAATTGAAGAGAGTTGTTGACATTGCCCAGGTCGTCACATACACCAACCACCCTTCCATTGACTCCATCTATACTTCATGCTTCCTCAGCAAGGCTACCAACATAATCAAGTCTCAGTCTGGTCACTCCCTCGTCTCCCCACTCCCATCAAGCAAAATGTACCGAAGTTTGAAAACAAATACCTCCAGATACAGGAACAGTTTCTTCCCAGCTGCTATCAGGCAACTGAACGGTCCTCTCAAAAGCTAGAGTGTGGTCCTGACTTCCCATCTACCTCATTTGAGACCTTTGAACTTCCTTTAATCGGACAATCATGCAAACAAAAGCTTTTCACTGTATCTCGGTACACGTGACAACAATAATAAGCTAAACTAAACGAATTGTTCTACTGCGCATTGGCAGTAAAAGGTAGGGGTGTTTTGGTGGCATCTCTCCTGCACGTCACCCCTGCCCCCTTTCACCAACTGTTTAAAAAGTTTAAATTCTATTGCTGAATTGTAATTATATTTTTAATGAGTAATTTATACATAATTTACCGCATTATTTGAGTTACTTGTTGAGTGGAGGCAGAGGCTATTTAGTTAACTAATTATGCAACAAAGCCAGTAAAATCCCACAAGATAATTGATACTGCTCCAAACCAAATTCATTGAAGAAGTTGACTTTGAAATCATTTGTCGCTTTCCTTGCTGTAAACTGTGAGTCACCAATCCCAAGTTTAATTACTTTGCCAAATAAACTCAACAAATCCCGAACCCAAACACTTCTGAGCAATGACACATTTACTCAGGAAATTTTGACATGAATCAATACAATACTGGTGAAAATAGCAACAAACGAGATAATGTATTCAAACAGGTAATTTAAAGAAATAAGGCTGTGTTGGTGTATATTCAAATATTCAAAGTAGCATGATAATACATCTAACTTTGATGCACCCAGGTATATACTAAGCCCTGTTTCAGTCTAAGCAGCTTTCACAGAGGATGACAAGTTGATATGTGACTGCAACCCTTATGACAATTAGGGTGGTTTCTCCTTTCTTTCATACATATATATATATATATATATATATATATATATATATATATATATATATATATATATATATATATATATATATATATTTGTAATTTGTTTTTTGTTACTCCCTTTACCTCACCATTCTCTAGTTATGAGCTGAGGCAGCACATTTCCTTACAGGTCTGTGTGTGTCGGCTAAACAAGCGTGTGTCAGCAAAGCAGAATGATTATCCTGCCATTTTCCCTCCTCCTAAGAATTTCAAGTGTTTTTGAATCCCCCTGGAATGGTGGCTTTGTATCTGAAAGTCATATTTGGCTATTTTATGTTATATAGCACATGTATCCCAAATGCATTGTGAAATAAAGTAATTTTATTTCTCATCCGAAATCCCAACTTACAAGACAAATGACGGATTTCGTAGGAGGGAGGTGTCCATTTTGTTGAAGTAAGGAGTCATGTTGTCTGAGAATAAGCACTGCGCCCTTCAAAAATACTTTGACTTAGGCACAATGAAACATATCTGAGTTGAGTCCAAACTGCGAGGCCTGGAACTGGAGCGGGAAGCCAAACTGGAATTCAGCCTGATAAAGGGTCCCGAACCGAAACGTCGCCCAACCATGTTCTCCAAAGATGCTGTCTGACCTGCTGAGTTACTCCAGCACTTTCTGTCCTTTTATGCATACAGACGAGCTCACTGAACAATTCTGGTTTGCACTAGATCTGTAAGAAAGCTTATGTACGACAATATTTCAAACTGTGATAGAGGGCTTATCCAAGTAATGGATGAAATGCCCATATTCTCATTCATTTCTTCTCCATTAATGACTGTGCATGCTTAAATCCAATATCACTAACTCCAATGAAATCCTACTCACTCACCTGTAAGCTCTTCATCATTTTGGGCTTATGTCTTTCTCAATATAGCTTCGCAAACAGTCTGTCTGAACCTTTCTTCTTTGTTATTTTTTTAGTGTGTGTTAAATGTATGTTTTTTGTGTTCTTTAGCTCGCTTTATGTGGGGGGTAAGGGGGGGACTGGGGGAAACGTTTTCTAACCTCTTACCTCGACAGCGATGCGATTTTTTTTTCATATCTCCATCCTGCAGACTTAACATCATGGAGCCCGCGGTCTCTGGTCAAACACCGACTTCAGGGACTCCAAGCCGCAGGAGCTTTGACCACCCTGACGAGGGGGCTTCGACCGCCGGCTGCGCGAGCTTCGATAATCCCGACAGAAGGTTTGACTGCCCCGACCGCGGGAGAAGAATGAAGGAAGAAGATTGGAATTTATTGCCTTCCATCACAGTGAGGAATGTGGGGAATCTGCTGTGGTGGATGTTTATGTTAACTTTTATGTAGTTGTGTGTCTTGTTGCTTTTTTACAGTATGGCTGTATGATAATTTGCATAATTGTCATGTGTACACGTGACAATAGAAGATCTTTGAAACCTTTGAGATAAATTCTACACAATGAAATGAAGATTACTAATATCTTCATCAAAGGATGTTCATCAAAATCGAGTGATACATAGGCATTTGGGAACGTTTGATGAGATGACAAAACAGGAGATGCCAAAATTAAGCAAGAAAGATAGGAAATGTAACTTTTGATATTTAATGGATCTATTTTCTGGTCTTCTTCTTGCGTATGACGTGCACAGCCTAAAGTTGTAGGACAACGTTCTATTTGATCTTATTTGATTGTGCGCGCCAGGTTGAAACAGGGCGGACCAATTCGTCGAAACAGGGCGGACCACGTGAAGGTTGCAATCTCCCACCCCTATTTTCTGGTTAGGTTAATTAGCAAATTAAAATAAAATGTAATCATCAAATTTCATATATTATTCTGCAGCCATTAGATACACCTGTGAAACCTTTCAAATAGGTTAAGTTTCATAATTCATTGGAATTATTCATAGCAGGATCCTGCAACTTTGTAAATATATCTGCCTTGCATTGGAAACTCTACTTCATAATGAAATGAAACTGCACACATCAATAGTTCTAATTAGCACAACTCACTAATGCATTAACCATAATCAATTTACAATTCTTAGCAAGCGAAGAGTAGACAAATCATAGCTGCACTTAGTGTACATTACCTGTTCTATCACCAAATTAAAATCTATTAATTTTACAAGTATTAGCCTGCAATAGTTGAACACCCCCATCTGAGTGTTAACGTACAGGTTCTTCCCAGGGTTACATCAGATTTCCATTCCTGAGAACTGTTCGTAACACAAACAAGTCGGAAATGGGACAGCAAACCCAGCGGGTACAGTGGCACAGCGGTAGAAGGGTTGCTGCCTCACAGTGCCAGAGACCCAGGTTCGATTCTGACAATGGTGCTGTTTCTACAGAGTTCGTACATTCTGTGTGCGTTTTCTCCGAGTTCTCCTGTTTCCACCCACATTCCTAAGACGTGCAGGTTTGTACGTTGATTGGCTTAGGTAAAAATTGTAAATTGTCGCTAGTGTGTGGGATAGTGTTAGCGTATGGGGTGGTCGGCGTGGACTCGGTGGGCCAAAGGGCCTGTTTATGGGCTGGGTGGGCCAAAGGGCCTGTTTATGGGCTGTATGTCTAAAGTCTAAAGTTTATGCTGCAGACCTACTGTTAATTATGAATACCAATTGTTGTGGAACTCAGTGTAAGACTCTTTAGTGCGCTGCAATGAAATCAATCACATCATCTTATGATCCACTGGATAGCATCTAGATATTGAGAGCTTTCAACTGACCCATTATGGTTACTTATATCAGGCACGCCTAATTAGACTAAATCACACAGGATGCCAAAAAAGAGAAGCTTTTTGAGTAAGAGAGAAAAAGATTTTTGTGTTGTGAAATAGTGTCAGGAAGTCCTAATCAAATTATAGCAAGTTATTACTGCTTGGGGGACTTTGTTATATGTAACAAAACAGACTGTTGGGGGAAGCACCAGTAGGTCAGCCAACATCTGTGGAGGGAAACTATGGATGCTGCCTGACCTGCTGAGTTCCTCCAGAAATTTGTTTTCTGCTCAAATTTTAGCATCTGGAATCTCTTAGTCACAGCGTCATAGTGACAATCAGCATGGAAGCAGGCCCTTCGGCCCAATTTACCCGTGCTGACTAAGATGCCCCATCTGTACAAGCCTCGCATGCCTGTATTTGGTCCATGTTCCTCTCAACCTTTTTATATCTATGTACCTGTCCAAATGTCTTAAATGTTGTTACATCTCCTGCCTCAACTGTCTCGACAGGGTAGTCCTGCCTCAACTGGACTCGTGGGCCTGAGCTAGAGGGAGAGGTTGAGCAGGCTAGGACTTTATTCCTTGGAGCACAGGAGGATGAGAGGTAAACTAATACAGGCGTATAATATTACGAGAGGGATAGTATCTGTACCCTGTGGACGGCTTGACTGTAATCATGTATAGTCTTTCCAAAGACAAACATACAAATACCAAGCAACAAAAAAGCTTTTCACTGTACATGTTAGAATAAATTAAGCTAGAGAGTAGGCTAATCAAGAACCAGTGGACACAGGTTTAAGGGTGAAAAATTTAACATGACCTTGAGGGGCACCTTTCTTACACACAGGGTGGTAGGTAGACGAAGCAGGTACTATCACAACGTTTCAACAACATTTACACAGGTGTACGGATAGGGATAGGACAGATTTAGACGGATACTAGACCAAGGGGGACCCTTTGGGTCCCGTCCCTTCAATGCACCATTGCAGGGGGGGGGGGGGGCATGCGGCGTCGCACACACACTAATAACCCCCCCCCCTCCAGACACACACTTACCACCACCCACACACACGTACACACTAACCACCCCCCTTGGTATTATATTAATATTATTCATTGGCTCCTTTTGCCCCATCCCCACCCTATCTCGAGGGGCAGAGAGAGTGGGGCAGAGAAAGAGGGAGAGGGAGGGGGGGAGAGGGGGTGGAGAGGAGGGGATGGAGGTGGAGGGGCAGAGGAGATGGGGAGGGGAGAGGGAGAGAGGAGAGGGGGAGGATAGGGGAGAGGGGGGAGGGGGAGTTGAGGGAGAGGGAGAGAGGGGGAGAGGGTGGTAGAGGGGGGAAGGGGGAGAGAGGGGGCGGGGGAAGGGGAGGAGGAAGGGAGGAGGGGGAGGGGGAGGGGGGATGGAGGAGAGAGAGGGGAGAGGGACGAGAGGGGGAAGAGAAGGGGAGAGAGCGGAGAGAGGGGGGAGGGAGGGGAGGGAGTGGGAGTGGAAGAGGGGGAGGGGGAGAGGGGAGAGGGGGAGAGAGTGGGGAAAGGGGAGAGGGAGAGTGGGGAAGAAAGGGGGATGGGGAGAGGGGGGAGTGGGGAAGTGAGGGAGAGGAGGAGGGAGAAGAGGGGTGCAGGGGGAGAGGAGGAGAGGAAGGGGGAAAAGGGGGAGAAGAAGGGGGAGTGGGGGAAAGGAGGGGGGAGGGGGGAGAGTGGGGAGGGGGGAGAGGAGGGGGAGGGGGGAGAAAAGGAGAGCTCTGAAGCCCTCGGAAGCCCAACCAAATTACTGCATGTTCAGCGGCTTCAATCCAGAGCCCGGGGGGGAGGGCAGCTGGGCTGCGGGCGGGGCGCTGCGGCTGGCCGTCCGAGTGCGAGTTGACTGCGAGCGGGAGGCGACAAAATGACTGCGAGTCGGGGTGGGGGGGGGGGGTGGGGTTAACGTAACTCTTTGAAAACTGCGCAGCTTGCCGCGAGGAGCAGAGCCATTGTGACGTTATCAGCTCGTTAGCTTTAAAAAATATCTCACATTTGTGAACAATTTTAATTAAAAACTCAATAAATAATTAATCAAATTTTCAGATGAGGCGATTTTTAAATCATGAGGTGAATCTATATCGGAACATGTAAAAACTTCACCGTTAGCGCGTCGTGTTTTCGAGGAGATGTGAATCACAGACAAACAAGACACACACAAATAAATACATCCACATCCATGATCAGAGTTTTATAATAATAGAAATGGGCCGAATGCAGGTAGGTGGAACTGGTGTAGATGGGGCATGTTGGTTGGCATGGGCAAATTGGGCCTATTTCCACGCTGTATGACTCTATGTCAAAAGGTGTGTGAAATCAGAGAGTATTATTTTAAGTTAAGGGGTAGGATGTTTAGA
Source organism: Raja brachyura (assembly GCA_963514005.1). The sequence continues at coordinate 23,261,169 of OY740795.1, read as the reverse complement.
GGGGACTTGAAGAGTATTTTATTTTCACCTCGAAAGTGATTGAAATATGGAAAACACAATCTGCAGAGAGACTCTTTGATCAACAAGGTATGTAGGGCTGTTGACCAAGTGCTGGCAAATACAATTAATCCAGATGAATATTTATTAGCATAGACATGATGGGCAGAAGGGCCCGTTGCTCTGCTGTATGACTCTAGACCATATATTTCCACATTATATACCATTTGGCATGTCCCTACCCATCCACATAGCCTACTTACATTGCCTTGAAACCTCTCTGTATTCTCTGAACAGCAAACGCTGTCTTCTGGCTTTCTGTAATAGGTCAATTTGGATAAATTATACATGATCCTTTTATCTAAATCACTGATTAGATTGTGAAAAACACTGATCCCTGTGACTCCCCAAGTGTCACAGCCTCCCAAACTGGAATTAACGCTTTCATTCATTCTCTCTGTTTTTCATATGTCGATCCACCTGCCTCCAGGTCAATATAATTCCCCAAAACCAAGCACTTCCATTTTTGCTTCTTAATCTCCCATGTTGGCATCTATAGGTCACATCTTATTATTCTGCTGTTTACAACAACTAACAAGCAGATTTACCAAATTAACCATTATAGATCAGTTGAAAGCTCTCAATTTCTAGATCCCTTCCATTGTATCATAAAATAATCTGACTGCCTTCGTGGCAGTATACAAAGGAATCGTTCCTGCACAGATGCTGCATAAATCCATGTTGACGCTACCTAATGTTATTAGTATTTTTTCAATGTCCCGTTAGCACTTCCTTGATAATACATTCCTGCATTTGCGGTGACTAATCCTCAGTTCCCAATTTTTCTCTCCCTCTAAAACAGATGGATTGCATTTGGTACCTTCCAGGCTGTGGAAACCGTTCTCCAAACCATGGAATTATGGAAGATGACAATGTGCATCCATTATCTCCGGAGCCAATTCCTTCAAAATCTTTATTTGTAAGAAGCTTCATAATTCAAAGCTGCTTTTTTGCCAAACATAATTATTGAAGTGAATATGCCAGGCAAGCTTAGGAACAGTGCTGTGTAAAATTCCATTCTTTACAAATTCCAGTTAATTTTTTACATTGTTCTAAAACTTCACGTCATTTCTATTCAGCACTTATGTAAATGGTAATAAATCCATAGGTCAGCTGAGCAGTGAAGATTTTGTTTTAAGACAGAAAGGTTAATGTTTTGTTGCTATATTTAAAAAAATAATAGTAACTAAATGAAAAAAAACAGCTAATAGCTGTTAATTGTTCTAGCAAATTTGCATTGTGCTTCTAACATTTCAGATTTTGCTCTCTTGTGATCCGTGGGAGAGTATAATAGGAAGTTATTATTTTCATTTGGACAACAGAACTATGGATAAAATAAGACATTAGATTTTATGCCAGGAAACAACATTTAAATATGTTGGAACCATTGGGCTAGAACACTGAATTTACTACCCAACCATCCTGAATGATAACAGTACTACCATTATACCCCCTCAGGGACTTTTATATTGTTAAATATAAACAGCCAAAGCGATATTGAAAATATGTTTCTTCGTGATAAAGTATAGATAGGGTAGACAATCAGAAACTATTTCCCAGAATGGAAATATCAAATACTAGAGAGCATAGTCTTAAGGTGAGCAGAGCAAAATTGTGCGTTTTTTAATACAGAGGGTGGTGGGTGCCTGGAACGCGCTGCTGAGAGTGGTGGAGGAGGCTGATACAATAGTTGCATCTGAAAGACTTTTGGATAAGTGCATGGATATGCGGGATATCGAGTGATATGGATTACGTGCAGGCAGCTAAGGGTTGGTCTTGTCATCGTGTTCAGTACAGACATCGTGGGCCGAAGAGCCTGTTTCTATGCTGAACTGTTCTATGTTGTATGTTTTTCAGGACCACGCTACTGTTTGAGGCTATGCATTAGAAATTCCTATCCCAACTCATTTTTATTCAAAGTGAAATCGTACTTCCCTAACTATTACTTCTTCAGTCAAAAGAATTTATCAATGTAGCTTTTCTTTTCAATTTTACATGATCACATGCCTGTACACCTTCTGCAACCGTCAAGCTACCAATTGGATGAAATTTACGTGACCTTACCCTACATAGAAACATAGAAAATAGGTACAGGAGTAGGCCATTCGGCCCTTCGAGCGTGCACCACCATTCAATATGATCATGGCTGATCATGAATCGAGTTCATAGGCAAATTTAGAACTTGCTACAGTGCAATTGTTTTTACAGAACAACTGTGAGATATATCAAGATCAAAATGTCAAAAGCAAGCAAAAAGCAAATCCACAAAGAAGTGCAAGGAGGGATAACTGAAAGACAGAAAATACTGTACAGGTCAAGCAGGAGGGAGGGACAAGGTTAGCATTGTAAGTCAACCCAAAATGTTAATTTTGTTTCACTCTCCACTGAAGCTTCCTAACTTGCTGAACATATTTAACATTTGTTTTGTTTAGTTCAGAGCAACAGTGCGGAAACGGGCCCTTCAGCCCACCGGGTCTGCACTGGCTAGTGATCACAGTACACTAACACTATCTTACACACTAGGAACAATTTCCAATTTTTACTGAAGCCAATTAACCTACAAACATGTACGTCTCTAGCATGTGGGAGGAAACCAGAGCAGCCGGAGAAAACACACGCGGTCACAGGCAGAACATGCAAACTCCGTACAGGTTGCGCCCGTAGTCAGGATGGAACCCGGGTCTCTGCCACTGTAAGGCATCAACTCTACTGTGTCACCGTGCCGGTTTTACATCATCTCCTGAATGAACAACACAACGTACCCTCGCTTTACGGGACTATGGGTAACAGAAATACACCTTGCAAAATTCACAAATCACTATGAAAAGTTTGAGATATGAAATAAAAAATTATCCTCGTGGAACTGATGTGAGTGAAAAAAATTATTGTATAGACACAAAATGTGAAAGAAATAAAGAATCTTGTTAAGTTTTGTCACGGGCTCACATGACAGAAAATTGCGATACAGATGGTTTTCAATTAGCGGAACCCTGCTGTAACGCAAGAATGCACTGCACTGCATTGTTACTGCTAAAGTTACAATTATTTAAAGGATGAAGATTTGTTTACTATGTAGAGAGGTATGCAAGCTGCTATAACACATACTCTGGGCTCATCCACTGGTGCATTCAATGCAAACTCCTTAACCACGGCATTGTTAATCAAGGTTTACATTGTACAACAATAACGTATGCCTTTTATTTATATGACACCTTTGGCATAGAAAGCAGCCCAAAATGATTCACAAAGGAATGAGAAGAAAGCAGGTTCACAGCTATTGTCTCTGGCTGTAACCAGCCAACCTACCCTCTTTTACCCACCAAGATTTGCACTAAAGCAAAAGGTTTAATCCTGCATTTGAATAGAGAAAGGAGTTATCATGGAGAGGAGAATGGTGCTGTAATTCATGCTATGTAATGCTTAGCTGGAGATCTCTTCATACTCTGGTAGCACTTTTTTGAGATTATTTGTGCGTATATTTGCATCACTTGGTTTCACATACACCAGGACTTTCACTTCAGTGACTGGTGGAATTGTCTTAGCCACAAAGGCTCACTTGATGTTAACAAGCATGTTCTATTAGCTAGTTGGCCATGTTTACCAGGCCTTGTCTGTTTCATTAGGGTCCAAGTTAAGACGTCAATGGGTCCGCATTGACAGAAAACAATACCTCTCTAAAATAATTTGTTGGCCTGACCGGTTCATCAGTCAGCTCCCCTTCCAAACACTGTTGCTGTTGATGGAGAGTGATAGCTTTGTGCCTTGATGCCCACATTGAACAAAATAATTATGTCACAAGTATTTTGGGACTGATAAAGAACCAAGTTCTTTATTTGCATTCACTCTGAACTAAAATGGCAAACACATTGGCCTGGAAACACTTAATAATTCAATTCTCCCTAATCGTCCTTTCTCAGTCTGAAAAGTGTTATAGCTTCAAGCTGATCAGTGACAAATTCCTCAAAATGATGCATGGCAAACCTATGTCGCCAATGATCACTCAACGATAAAAACTATCTGCAGGAATCTACCAATAATTCTTATAATGTTGGAACTATTATCACTTTGCCAATTACAACTCAGGAGAGAACAGTGGCAGTGTTGTAAGCTGGTGCCTCACGGTGCCAGTTACCTGGGTTCGATCTTGACTATGGCTGCTGTCTGTGTGGAGTATACACATTCTCCCTGTGACCATGTTGCTTTTCTCCCCGTGCACTGGTTTCCTCCCATATTCCAAAGATGTGCAGATTTGTCGGTTAATTAGCTTCTGTTAATTGCCCCTAGTGCGTAGGACATGGACCTAGCGTACGGGTGATCGATGGTCGACATGGACTCAATGGGCAGAAAGGCCTGTTTCTAAGCTGTACCTCTAAACTAACTTCCTGTCCATGAATAAGGAGGCTTTGGGTTCAAGTACTATACCGTAATATGGTAGTGTTATAAGCTGGAGATGTCATATTAAACAAACATTCCTTTTGAAAGGCAAAAAGTTCTGGAATAACTCAGCAGGTCAGACATCATTCCCGGAGAACATGGATCAGTGACGTTTCAGGTTGGGACTCTTCTTCAAACTCACATTTCGGATCAAGACCCTTCTTCAGACAGAACATTCCTTTTGCCTTATTCGGTACATGTATCTAAGAAGGTTCTATTTTGTGTGGATGACACTGAAACATTAGCAAATATTTGTATCAATATGTTATTCTTTGATTAAGGTGGAGTGGGAGATTGCAACCGTCACGTGTTTCGACTAATCCAATCAACCCGACATGCAAAAACAAATAGATCAATTAGAACATGTTGACCCACAACTTTAGGCTGTGCACGCCATACGCAAGAAGAAGACTGATTAAGATTACATTGCTGTTTCCAGGAGTTAGTGTACACTAAATTGGCTTCTGCGTTTCCTACATTGCAGTAGAGAATGCATTTCGAAAGTAATGTATTGATTGCAAAATGTAGGAAGGCCCAATTAACCTTCCCTTTTTAGTAATGAAAGGCTGAAGTGAGAAGATGATAGGTGTTGGCAGACTCTTGGAGAACTATCCGTTTGAAAATGTATTTCTTGCACAGTTCAGGACAGGGTGCTGCAAATTTTACATTAATTTAAGAAGCTCTATAACTATTAGAATGGTTATTTTCACTCTTTATTTTATGCTTAATACAGTACTACCCTCATTATTACGGTCATCTTTATAACGGAATTTGGTTATAGCGGATGGAACATCTCCAAAGTAATCAGACACCACTGTCTCTTTGAGAACACAGGCTGCTAGTTACACTGTGGCAGGCCACTGAAACTGACAAGCAATGGCTTTGATCAACACTTGTGCGATGTTACTCTATTACATAATGTAACAAACAGCCTTTCGTATTTTTAGCTTGCAGTAAGAAAATTTTTAGCTGTTAAAAAGAACATTGTATTTACAAAACCATGAGAGGAATAGATCGGGTAGACGCACAGAGTCTCTTTCCCAGAGTAGAACTGGAGGACATGGGTTTAAGGTGAGGGGAGAAAGATTTAATAGGAACCTGATGAGTAACCTTTTCACGCAAAGGGTAGGTGTCTGGAACAAGCCGCCGTAGGAGGTAGTTGAGGCAGGGACTATCGCAACGTTTAAGAAACATTTATACAAGTAGATGGATAGGACAGGTTTAAATGGATGTGGGCCAAATGCAGGCAGGTGGGACTAATGTAGATGGAATATATTGGCTGGTGTGGGCAAGTTGGGCCAAAGGGCCCGTTTCCACACTGTGAGACTCTATGATTCTATTTGAAAGCAACTCGTTGTTTCACGGAGTGACTACTAAGCGGTTGGAGTGAATCCCTTACTCCCTTACAGTGGACAATCAGCAATAACAGACACCATTCCCCCTCACCTCCCCTCTTACTATGTGTCCGTTATAATGAGAGATATCTGTGTATAATTATGCAAGATAACAGAATGTGATGGAAAGTATGATCATGTCTTCATCCTCACTATTTATTATGCATTATATGTTCAATGATGGCTAAACAGAAGCATAAACTATTTTTAAAAAGTTTACATTAATTTACGGTATGTTGAATGCTATTCCTGCAGAAAAATTGACAAATGCATGGTATTCATTTATCAACATGACTATGTTGAGGACTAGGGTAAAATGTGATTGATTTGCTTCATTACGAGATTAAATGCAAACTAGAGTCAAGGGTTTTGAAATATTCTCTGAAAATAATCTACCTGAGAGAGCAAAAGTGATGTTTTGTTTAAAATAGCACAACCAACATACCGCACTCCCTGATTAAATGCAGAACCAATAAGTTTCTACTATGTGTCACAATTATTCTTGGCTGGTAGGTGAGGGTAAACCATTGGAGGAAAATCTAATACCAAGTTCTAGGCTATGACTTCAACAAATTATATATCACATTAATGTAGCTAGGAACAAGCTCCTGCCTCTTTCTCAATGAAGCGACGTATCTGAAATCAAATTTGTGACCTAGTTGCATTATGTAAGAGCAATTTGAAAGGTGGTGGCACTTTTGATTTTAACTGAAAAAAAAATAACGTGCAATAACTTCAAAAGAGAGTGCAATATGACAGCATTTGACAACTTAAAACAGATATGACAGCAATCCTGGAGGCCTTCATATTAGTTTTCTTTCTGGTGAGAGACAAATAAGAGCAGGAGGAAACTTCTTAGATCAAACCTGATCTAAATCTTCCCTACCTTCATTTGATATTGCTAAATTATCTGACCCAACACATTCCCAGTCTTCAAACTTCAAACAGCTCAAGCATCCAAAGTCAGTTGGGAGAGGCAATACCAGTTTTCAACTATCCTTTGAATAGAAGAAAAAGTTTCCTGCTTTCCCTCTTAGGGTCTGAAGAAGGGTCCGGACCCAAAATGTTTCACATCCTTTTTCTCCAGAGATGCTGTTTGACTCGCTGAGTTATTCTAGCAGTTTATGTCTATCTTCCCTCTTAAATGGTCTGATTCTAATATTAAGATCATATCCTCTCACACCCAATTTCCCTAACTAAAGGAACTGGTTTCTCCACATCTTTTCCAGCTTTCTCCCCCTTCCATTCCCCCCCCCCCCCCCCACTATAGTGTCTGAAGGGTCCTGACTCAAAATGTCATCCATCCATTTCCTCTGCAGATGCTGCCTGACCCTCTGAGTTGGCCCAGTGTTTTGCTCTCCATTTCTAACTGATGGACTCCTTCTGGCACGTTGAACACACAGAGCAGTCTCCTATCATTGTCAATATATACTTGGGGTGGGAGATTGCAACCTGCCCTGCTTCGACGAATGCTGGCATGAACAATCAAATAAGATCAAATAGTTGTCCTACAACTTTAGGCTGTGCACGCCATATGCACGAAGAAGGTCAATACATACTCAAGTGGGTTGAAAAAAAGACAAGAGAAGCTTAAGCAGAAAGAGTTTTACATTGACTAATGTTTTACATATAAAAAGTCCTTGATCTAGTTCACTTACAGAAAAATTAGATGGTAAACAATGCAGTCAGTTCCACAAATTTAGTGGCCATTTTTCACTCCAAGAGATCCCACAAACAAAAATGGGAGACATTGTTATTTAATGTGTTCTGGTGGTATGTTTGCTGGGAAAACAGAGTGACCTTTCGTACCTATTTGAATAGTTCCATAGAGTTATAATGTTCATCAGAAGCAGAAGGACAAGCACAAATAGTATTGGTTTACTCTCGCTGGAGTAGAATGCGAATCCTGTGATTATATCCCGTCTTGTAAAGAGCTGAGACAAAGTTATGTGTTCAACCTTACTGGAGTAAGGTTATAAAAAATAGCATTCTGCCTCACAGAATATAGAACATGGAAATGTACACTATTGGAACAGGCCATTGGGCCCACAATGTCTGTGCAGAACATGATACCAAGGTGAACCAATCTCATCTGCCTGCATGTCATCCTTATCCCTCCATTCTCTGCATATCCATGAGCCTATCTAAAAGCCATGTAAACACCACTATCATATCTGCCTCCACTGCCATCCCTGGCAACATGTTCCAGGCACCCACCACCCTCAGTCCTGCACACCTCCGTTAAATTTTATCCCTTAAAGCTATGCCCACAAGTCTTTCATATTTTCACCCTGGAACAAAGGTTCTGACTGTCTACGCAATCTATGCCTCTCAAAATTGTGCAGAATTTTATCAGGTCTCCCCTCGGCCTCCAAAGCTCCTGAGGAAACGTGCCAAGTTTTTCCAAACTCTCTTTATACCTAAGATACCTAATTACCTGAAGAAGAATATGCAAGTAGCATGTCAAGATAACACAAAATAACATTTTTTTTAAATTGTAATCTATTTCATTTCATATATCTCATATAGTTATTTTTTCATGACTAATGTTCATATGCAAAGAATGCCTTTATAAGATTTTGGACTGCGCCATAAATACCCACTTTTCTTACTTGATAGGATGAATTCTATCCAAGTACAAACTAATTGTGGTGTTATTAGAAGCAATAAAAATTTCACAGAGACCTTGGAAATGAATTTAGAAGTGCAGAATCAGTGGTAGGATCCAGTAACTTGCTTTTCAACCAGAAGTGATTACCAAGGACTCTTGATTTCCTGCCATTTAAATAAGCAGATCTTTGTCACTATCCAAGGAAAAAAATGTTCATCCCTTCTGTCTGGACTGGTTTCAAACCCAGGCATTATAAAAAGGTCAGGATCCAAATTTATTGTTTACTAACTCTTTAAATTGTGGTTTTAAATTGCAATTCAATGGATTCTCAAATCTTCCTTAAACACTTAGCTATCAATTAGTGGATGGATGTTTCAAAGTTGGTGTGTAATTAAATTTGTTAGATTCCTCTGAATTACGGTTGAGATTGGCAGTAAATCAGGATGTTATTTGTCCTGGCCTATTCCTCAAGAGCAAAGCTGAATAGGTAATCGTGCCTTCCTCACACTGATGTCCTGAAATAGAGCCATAGATCCAATGTAACAGTCCAATGTTACAAAGATGAGGCGACAGAAGGCAATCTTCCTCACATTCCAATTTCCGGTCTTTGCAATCATTAGTCGTCCAAATGTATAGGCGACAAAAGGATGGAGGGGTGGGGGGGGGGAGCGGTGGTGGGAGAGAAAGACAGAGAGAAAAACTGCAGAGAGAGATGCAAGGGAGAGATTAAATAGAGAGATGAGAGAAAGAGACAAAAAAAAGAATCAAACAATATAGAGACAAATAAGAGGAGTGGGTGTATATGTGTGTGTGTGTGCGTGTGGGAAAGAAAATATTCTTAATTATTCATTTTGTGTGTTCTGGTGCTTTTTATTGGTATGACTGTATAGCAAACTAAATTCCTCGTATGTGCAAAACATATTTAGCTAATAAAATATGATTATGATGATTATGATCTGCCTTTACCACAAATTCACCAGATTTCCTTTCTGAAAAACAAAGCCTCAATTGCAATAAAAATCTGTTGCATAATTCAAACTCTCATTACTTCTCATTTGTATGTAAATCTTTCCTATTTGCATAATATTTACATAAAAGAAAAGCTAATATGCTTACTCAGGATATCTATATTTTTCATAAAATACTTAAACAAATGCCCATTGCCCCTACGTTCACTGACCTTTATCAGCATCCCCTCGAGTAAACCTTTCATTTTAAAAATCTGAGTCTCATTGTCAAATTCCTCTGTGGCCTCAACTCACCTTAACACCTAAACTCATCCACTCCTACCAATCTCAGAGTTCCCATCGCTGAGTCCTGACAACTTGGGCATGATTAATTTTAATCATCACACTTCGGGTGTACATTCAGCTGTGTAAGCTTCATCTCTCTACATAAATCTCACCTTCTTAGTTTAGTTTTATTCAGACAGCATGAAAACAGACCCATCGGGTCCGTACCAACCATCGATCGCCCATTCACACCATTTCTATGTTTTCCCACTTTTGCATCAATTCCGTATGTACTGGGGGGCAATTTTACATAGGTAAATTAACATACAAACCTGCATGTATTGGGGATTTTTTTAGTTTAGTTTAGAGAAACAGCATGGAAACAGGCCCTTCGGCCCTTCGAGTCCACGCCGACCAATGATCATTCAGTACATTGGTTCTATTCTACTCACTAGAGACAATTTACAGAAGCCAATTAACCTACAAACCTGCACATCTTTGGAATGTGGGAATGTGGGAGGAAACCGGAGAACCTGGAGGAAGCCCATGCAGTCACGGGGAGAATGTGCAAACTCCACACAGACAGCACCTGAGATCAATTTCGAACCAGTGTCTCTGGTGCTGTGAGGCACAGCTCTACCTGCTGCGCCGCTGTGCTCTCTTCTAAAAGTCTAGCTCAATAATCAGATTTAGTTTTAATATCTTCTTTTGTCATTCATTGTCAGATTTTGTTTGATAACACCGCTGTGAAGTATTTTGGGTCATTTCACGATGTTAATGTGCAATATAAATGCAAGTTATTGATGTTTCTATCCAAAATGTACGGTGCCAGGTGTAAGTTTACTCCAGTCGACAGCCTTGTCACAGGTGTGAGACATTTAATTATACACTCAACATGATAAAGGGATCCAAGATACTTTAAGAGAGAATTCTAAGGAACAAATTGATACCAAGCCAAAAATGGATATTATCTTTAGTGTAACGCTTCACAAAGAATAGCATACTACTGCAGTTTTGTGTGGGATCAAGATCCAGTCCTGATGACCTGCCCCAGCACAAAGCCTTCTTGACTTGCCCTGATTAGCTCATGTGAGGCTGAAGAAGGGTCCCGATCCAAAACACCACCTGACCTTTTCCTCCAGAAATACTGCCTGGTCTGTTAAGGTTACTCCAGCACTTTGCATCTATCACTGATATGAGGCTCACCAGCCTATGATTTCCTATTTACTCCAATTTCCCTTCTTAAACAAAGGAACAACATGGATTACTCTCTAGTCTTCTGGAGCCTCATGTGTGGTTCGAGAGGTTACAAAGATGTAGAAACAAGAAACTTGTAAATTACCCAGTCATTCTCACAAACATGGTACAACAGAGTTTATTAAAAGACACTTACAGTACAGTATGTTGCTTCAGCTGTGTAGCGGCAATTAGACTAACAGCACAAGCTGGGTTACGATAATATGAACAGTGTAGTAGGCGAAGCCACTAATAATAAAGCACTACATTGGTTAATATGGAGTAACCAATCTACATCTTTCCTTGTAGAACTAAAAGTGAAGCACATCTAAATGCAGGTGGCCTATTAAGAATAAACACACTAATATGTAATGGCTGAGTAATATGGTATCCGAAAAGCTAATAGCACATATCGGGACGTATAGATGGTTTAAACAAAATCCCCATACCTAAGGGGTGGCCTACAAACCTGTCCAGCGAGCGTGCGGTATAGATCCGCGTCTCCTCCCTTCACCGGGGAAGTAACCGGGGACCCATGCGGAGATAGCACCGGAGACTCGGTGGGTGAACACGGCAAAGCATTGGGGGTATGGTCAGAGGCTGATCTGCAGCAGCAAAGCGCGAGGGAAGAGACAGTCCGACAGTAGAAGGGTAGATCAGACGCGTGGCTTCTGGATACAAGACCGCAGGACGTGGTTCCTTCACAGGAAGGAGATGTTGACGGTTGCGTCTGTAGATTCCACCGTCGGCGCTCACCAGGTATGAGCGTGGCTCCTTGGCAGGCTGTGGATGTGACCCAAACGTCCGTAGCCCTTGTCGGTCTGAAGGCGAACATCTTGCCCACTAGAGAGGGGTTTAAGTGGTTTGCTGGACCTGTCGAAAGATTGCTTCTGTGCATCGCGTTTCAGTTGGTTGTTTCTGGACCAGAGGAGGTGAACGGACATGTGGCTGCAGCAGCTGCTGGGGCACGGGCAGGGCTGCACGGGTCTGCCGAGACATCAGGCATTGGGCTGGAGACCTCAGTATTGGGTCACAGGCGATGTTCCTTAAGTTAAGCAGGTCCAAGAATACATCAGATTTAGCAAGGTGTGAGTGCTCCATTAATTGTTTGGAGCTACGGACCGCCCATTCTGCGAGTCGATTGGACTGTGGAAATTCAGGACTGCTGGTGAAATAGCGAAAATCCCGCCATTGAGCAATGTTTTTGAAACACTAACTGGTGAACCAACTGCCATTATCAGACAGGATACGTGCAGGGGTGCCGTGCACGGAGAAGTGGCGTGACAGCTTTTGGATGACTGTGTCGGATGTGATGTTTTGAAGTAGGTCAGTTTCGAACCAGCCCCAATACGAGTCAACGAGAACCAGATAGTGTTTTCCATGGCAGTTGCAGACAGCACAGGCTTCGATTTTTTCGCGTGTATATACTCAGTCATATCAGGCCAGTAAAACATGCTCTTTGCTCGTTGTAAGGTCAGTTTCACACCGGGGTGGCCCCTGTGGACTGCATCAAAGTACTTGTCCTGAAGAACAGCTGGGATGACTGCTTTGTGACCCTTGATTATGACTCCATCCTGTAGCACCAGTTCATCGCAAACCAGGTATTGTGGGTGGATCGCAAGTGGGTTACTATGTTGTTTATACGGCCAACCACGCCGGATGACTGAGGACAGTCGTAGTAGAGTTTTATCTGCAGACGTGTGCCCTACCAGGCTGCTCAGGCATTCAGTAGGTACGTACGACACCATCATTACTGTGAACTAGTCTTGTTCTGAGGGCAGTTGTTCGCCGGTTTTGCGTGGGTGCATGTCCTTGCCCTTTTTGTAGACTATAGTGAAATCGAAACATTGTAACTGCATCATCATCCGTTGCAGGCGAGCTGGAGCGGTGTGAATGGATTTGTTCAGAATGGTGTCCAGCGGTTGGTTGTTTGTTTCCACAATCACAAACTTGCCGAAAATAAAGACTTTGAATTTTGTGCAGGCAAAAACCACAGCAAGCAATTCCTTTTCGATCTGGGCATAACGTTGTTCAGTCTCAGACAGGGTGCGGGAGGCGTAAGCAACAGGTCTGCAGTCTCCACCGGTGGAAGTCTGTAGGCAAGCAGCGCCAAGTCCGTATTGGGATGCATCACATGTGAACGTCACCAGCAACTCCAAAGCAAAGTAGGCGAGGGTTGGAGCACTGGTCAGCTGCAATTTAAGGATTTCAAGAGCTCTCTGGTGTTGTGGGTACCAGGACCAGCAGTGTCCTTGGGAGTCAGTTCCCACAGGGGAGCAGATATATCGCTGAGGTTGGGAATGAATTTTCCCAAGTAGTTGACCATTCCCAGGAATCTCTGTAAACTCATAACATCAGTGGGAATTGGCATCTCGTTGATGGCAGTAGTCTTGGAGGGGTCCGGTCTGAGGCCACCACTGATGAATATGTGTCCATCATAGAAATCTGCATTTTAGAGGGTTGAGCTTGAGATGGATGTCTTTAGCACGGTCTAGTACTTTTTTCAAATTGGCATCATGTTCAGCCGTGTTGCGTCCAGCAACGAGAATATCATCGACAATGATGGTGCATGGGTACCCCACAAATAATTGTTCCAATGTGCGTTGGAAAACCTCACTAGCAGAGTTGACGCCAAAGGGCATCCTCAGAAATTTATAGCGGCCAAAGGGGGTGCCAAACGTGGTGAGATTGGATGAGTCAGGATCCAGCGGGATCTGCCAAAACAAACTTTTGGCATCCATAACAGAGAACATGGATGCACTGCCTATCTGAGCAGGAACCTCCTCTACTGTATGCGTAGGGTAGTGTGGGCGTTTGATCGCTGTGTTTAGGTCTCTGGGTTGATGCAGATCCGGATTTCTTCCTTGTTCTTCTTTATTGCAACCACCATGGTGGAAACCCAGTCAGATGGGTCGGTGACCGTAGCAATGACACCCAGGGACACGATCCACTAGAGCTCATTGTATACTCTGTCGCGCATAGCATGCAGAATACAGTGTGGTGCTCGGACCACAGGTAGAACATTTGGATCAGTGGCGATGTTGTACTTGATGGACAGCTTTCCAAGCTTGTCGTCAAATAGTTCTTTGTATTGTGAAAGTATCTGCTGAGTAGAGCCCTCAGTGGGAGAAATTTGATGGACAGCAGGCCCAAAGGTATCCAGTCCTAGATCCTGGCATGCGTTAATGCCGAGCAGAGTTGCAGAATTCCCAAGACCAATGAAAAGCCCCAGGTTGTGAGCTTGTGACTCCAGGCGGCAATTCAGTTCAGTTTCTCCAAGTGGGAGCAGGTCCCCTCCCCTGTAGGCTTTCAAAGTGGCCGAAGTGTTTGCAATACGTTCGGCATTACGGATTTGTTTAAATTCAGATAAAGACTTGACACCAGTGTCGATCTTTGCAATGGTGATGTTGCTGTTAATGAGCAAAGAAACTTCAGGGTCAAGTTGTTTGTTAGTGGAAGCAATCAGCAAGTTGCTGTTAGGACTGTTATCTTCATGCTTTGGGAGCCAAACAGGAGATGGCCCTTCCAGTTCCTGGTATTAGTTATTAGTACGTTCATGTTTTAACAGGTACACAGACTGCCTTGGGAACGACGAGCTATGCGTGAACGACAACATTTCATGAAGTGATTCGTCTTCTTACAGTAGTGGCAATGCACAATTCGCGACCTGGAACGTGGGAGCCGTCACAGTTAGAGCACCGTTCAATAGATCTCTGAGGCTGTCGAGGTGATGTATGGGGTTGTGAACGCTGGTTACGATATGAATGTGGCCCAGGGCCCGAAGACTTTGTGTGAGAAACAGTTAGTTCAGCAATCGTACAAGTATGCTCAGCTCGGGCCAAGGTCAGTTCAGTATCGAGGAGCAGTTCGTCTCGTACCTTATCACTAAGCAGACCTACCAGTTTGTTGCGGATGAGATCCTCACACAGAGACCCAAAACGGCAGCGTGCAGCCATGTGATTTAGATCACAAATTACATTTTCAACAGGTTCTGCTTGCCGTTGGTAGCGAGCAAAAAACTTAGTACGTTCAAGTATGGAGTTGGCATGAAGGTCACACAGATGTCTGAACTTAACGAGTAGGACTGCAGGGTCATCAATAGTTTCAGCAGGAACTACAATCTGGTTGTTGTGATCCAGAACTGCAGACGCTTAGTCGAAACGCTCAGCGAGCTTTATTGCTTCAGGGCCAGTGACATTGAGTAGTATAGAGGCACGCACGTCTGGTGTAGCGTTGCGATGAGCAGCACGAATGTAATGGTTGTAGTTGCGCTCAAAAATGCACAACGTTCAGCAATGTCTGAGTCAAAGATCAGAGGGTCTGGATGGCGTAGTGTGCTAGCCATTGCAGCGATAGTGAATAGACAAAACAAAACTCAAAATAAAAACCGATTTACTTAAACACGAAGTGGGTTACGAACCACTTCTTGACACCATGTAAATGACCCAGTCATTCTCACAAACATGGTACAACAGAGTTTATTAAAAGACACTTACAGTACAGTACAGTAGAGCATGTTGCTTCAGCTGTGTAGCGGCAATTAGACTAACAGCACAAGCTGGGTTACGATAATATGAGCAGTGTAGTAGGCGGAGCTTCTAATAATAAAGCACTACATTGGTTAATGTGGAGTAACCAATCTACAAAACTGCAGATGCCCGTTTACAAAAAAAGAAATGAAGTGCTGAAGTAACGCAGCGGGTCAGGCAACAACCCTGGAGATCATGAATAGGTGATATTTTGGGTCAGGACTCTTCTCCATCCTCCCCCCACCCCCCACTCTGCCATTCTAGTTTAAACTCTCCAGGGTCAGACGACTGAAGCTCCCTGCAAGGATATTGGTTTCCCTCCAGTTCATGTGCAACCCAAATCCTTTTATACAGGTCCCACCTGCTCTGGAAGAAAGCCCATTGACCCATATAGCCGAAGCCCTTCCTCCTTTACCAGCTTCTTATCGATGTATTGAACAGCACTATCTTTCTACTTCTTGCCTCGCTAGTCTATGGCATGGGTAGTTATGCCCCTGTCCCACTTAGGAAACCTGAACGGAAACCTCTTGAGACTTTGCGCCCCGCCCAAGGTTTCTGTGCGGTTCCCGGAGGTTTTTGTCCTCCGGCAACCACCTTCAACTAGCATCACAACCGGCTTTGACTAAACAATTAGCGATTTTTAAAACGGAAACCACGTTCGACCATTAGGAAGACTGACAAAAACCGCGCGGAAACCTTGGATGGGGCGCAAAGTTTCCACAGGTTTCCGTTCAGGTTTCCTAAGTGGGACAGGGGCTTAATGGTAACACTGGATGTCCTGTTTTTAACCTACTACCTGACTCCCTAAATTCTCTTTGTAGGATCTAATTTCACTTCCTACCTATGTCCACCCTAAGTTGAGTCAAGAGTTAAAAGTGTTTTATTGTAAAAAGACACCAAGTGCCGGAGTAACTCGGCAGGTCAGGTAGTATCCCTGGAGAACATGGATAGGTGATGTTTTGGATTGGGACATTTTTTCAGACTCTTCAGGTTGGGACCTTCTTCAGATTCAATGCATGCTGCCTGGCAAGCTGAGTTACTCCAGCACTTTGTCTTTTTTTGTGTAAACTAGCATCTGCAGTTCCATGTTTCTACAATGTTGTATTATCATATGTCCCACAACAGAACAATAAAATTCTTACTTGCATCAGCAGCACAACGGGTTTGTAAACACAGTACTCAATAGATTACACAACAAACAAAAAAATAATTTGAATAAATGGAAAAATCTATTATAGTGCAAAAACAAAGCCAAGCCCAAAACGTAAAGTTCTCAGTGCAACCCAGACAGTTCATAGTTCAGAGTTGTGTTTGAGCTCATTATGTTCAATAGCCTGATGGTTGTTAGAAAGAAGCTGTTCCTGACAGTTACAAACAAAAAGGGTAGAATTTTCGGAGGTTCTGGCCACAAACCACTCAACCCTTTCAGGTATGGAAATTCTGCACTTGCAAAATTACAAAGTAATAAATAAAAGTCAACATAGAGCTGCCGAAGGCTAATCATGACTAACTTGATTAAATTATTTGATTATATAACAAGAGACTGTAAATGAAGGTAACATAGCTGATAGTCTGTATGAACTTTCAAGAGGCATCTGACACAGACTGAAAAGTCTGAAATACAACCGCCAGCAAAAGGAAAATCCATTAAAGAGCCAGCGGCAGATGTGAATATGCAAATAGCTGAAGAAGAGAAAAGTGTTGAAAAATAATTTTACAAATTGATATATAGTGGTGCTCCGCAAGGTTTAATATTGAGATCCATGCTCTTCTAATGCATATTAAGACCCTGTACCTGGGTATACTGAGCGGAGACACAAAGAAAACAAGTGCAGGAATAAACAACTTGGTCCTTCAAGCCTGCTCGCTTATTCAATATAATCATGGCTGATCTCTATTTCATTGTGATATCCCCACTCTCTGCACATACCTCTCCATATTGTGTTTTTTTTGTTTAGAATCTTAGTTTGCAGATGGCACAGGTGGAGCATAAAAAGTAGTATATTAAACAAAACTTCAGAGAGACACCGGGAACTGCAAATGCTAGAATCTTGAGCAAAATAGGCAAAGTGTTGGAGTAATTCAGCAGGTCAGGCAGCATCTGTGGAGGGAATGGATATACGGTGTTTCGGGACCGAACCCTTCTTCACACTGATTGCAGTGGGGAGGGGGAGTAGGCTGAAAAGGAGATGTGGGGGAGGGAAAAAGCCAGGCAAGTGATAGGTGGATACAGGTGTGGGGGATTTGACGGGTGGAGTAAGTGACAAAGACTAAGAGATGAAAAGGAGACAAAAGGGTGTCAGATAAGGAGACATGAGGAATGAAACATAAAGCCAGAGGGAGTGATTTAGGTTGAAGGTGATGGAGGGAGTCGGGAAAGAGGGACGGGATGGCGGGAAACGTAGGTATCTGCAAGAGGGTAACCAGGGGCAGGCAAAATAGGCAGGAATTTGGCAGAACAAATTTAAGGCAAGATAGGAAGAATGAGAGGCAAGATCAAAAGAATTATATAATTTTCAAGGAGGTGCAGAAACAGATGACCTTAGGTATATGGACATAAATCTTTAAAAGTGTCAGGAGAAGTTGATACATTATTTAAACCAAAAGCATTGGGTTGCTTGTTTCTATTTATAGTGACATGGAATGCAAAAGTTAAGTAAGTCAGTGTACTTCCTAGATACTTCCTAAATACCTGGTAGCCTTGGACACAAATATTGAACGTAGGTAAATGGAAATCAAGACATTATTTAACAGTTAAGGATGCAACTATAGGCCTGGTCAGTTCAGGGAAGGATGTTAAGGGCTTAAATAGGTCACAAAAGAGATTCGCTCGAATGTTTCCTGGAAAGAGGGACATGGGTAATGTGGAGAGGCTAGATAACCTGAGGTTGATAGAGGTGCTAAAAATCATTAATGTTTCGATACAGTAAGTAAACAGGCGTCAGTATCCAGCGGATGCGGATTTATGATAGTGGCCATGGCAACACGAGGAAACAACGCAGCAAAATCTTGACAAGGCATCTATTGCCTTAAAGTGAGGTGAAGGTAGGTAGTTTTAATTAAGAGCAGACAAATGTACAGGGCATTGGGGAAGGAGCAAGGACGGGAAGTTAACTGCATAATTCTCCCCGAGAGCTAGCATATGCACAATGGCACAAATGATTTCCTTCTGCGTGGTACCATACTGTGATTCCAATCCTTTATTGTTTAAACCAAATAGCCATTACAACTGTTGATGCCTAAATACTCATATTATTGTACTAAAAAAGAACAGCACAAGTCTTAAAACTTATAAATAAATCTGTAACTGTTGCTTTGATTTTGCATATCGTTTTATAGACACAATCATAAGGATGTGTGGATTTATTTTCTTATATTTAACTTCATTTGAATAGAATTTAAAAATGTATGTACCTAGAGGGTGACTTTGGCGATAAAGAACTGATCGCACAAAGCCAATTAGAGCAAAAAGGTGAGGCTACAATACAGTCAATGGCTTTGAAGTTTTTATGAAATTCATCACCGCAATGAGATGATCCTACTAATACTACTGCAATATGACATTGCAGCTCATTAATAAATGTAATATTGTCTTGGCACTTTGTCCTCTTCAATTGCTGATGAATCATGGAGACATCTTGGTGGCAAACAGCGAAGTCATAGAGAAAGGGAAATGCTTCAAAGCTCTCCTACAGAAACGGCCGATCAATAATAAAACAATGGAGAGATGGCTCACATCATTTCATCTGCTGGCACTTAGCTTTTTGAATAATATTAGATCTAGGACTTCCACACATGCACTTTCAAACATGGAGGTTCGGGACTTACTGCCTGGTCGGAATCAGTCAATTCACTCTGCTAGTTTTATTTTTTTTAGATACACCGTGGAAACAGGCCGTTTAGCCCATCAAATCCATACTGACCAACAATCACCCGTCTTCTAGTTCTGTTTCTTTTATCACTGTTACTTTTTTTGCATCTCTTTCATTAATTTGTTCTAGATCTCTACATCATCATCTATATCTCCCATTTCCCTTTCCCTTGACTTTCAGTCTGAAGAAGGTCTCGACCCGAAATGTCACCCATTCCTTCTCTCCAAAGATGCTGCCTGTCCCGCTGAGTTACTCCAGCTCTTTGTGTCTATCTACTAGTTCTGTCCTATACACTAAGGATGATTTACAGAAGCCAATTAACCTACAAAGCTGAATATCTTTGGGATGTGGGAGGAGACCAGAGTACCCGGTGAAAACCTACGTGGTCACAGGGGGAACGTTCAAACTCCATACAAACAGCACCTATGGTCAGGATTGATCCCGGTTCTCTGGAGCTGTAATGCAGCAACTCTACCGCTGTGTTACAGTGCCGCCTGAACTCAACCTCTGGAATCCAATCTTGTTGAGATTTTGTTTTCTTGTCCTCGTTTCACCTCAATCATTTCAATTAGATTGTAGGCCCATGGATTGGTGGTCAAAGGAGGAACTGTGTTACTTCAGTTATTTCACTTTATTTTAGTTTTATAAATATTTATGTGTTTTAGGTGCTATGGTTAACTTTAATAGCTTCATACTATTGAATGACTTCTTGGGGTCTTCTGAAACCAATTAAAAATATCATGCAAATTTGGGGTAGCACAGTGGTACAGCAGGCAGGGCTGCTGCCTCATTGCGCCAGAGACCCAGGTTCAATCCTGACCTCGGGTGTTGTCTGTGTGAAATTTGAATATTCTCCCTGTGACTGTGGGGTTTCTGCTGGGTGCTCTGGCATCCACCCAGATCACAAAAACATGTGGGTTTGTAAGTCAATAGGCCGCTGTAATTTGCCCCCTTGTGTGTAGGGAGTGGATGTGAATATGGGATAACATAGACCTAGCAATGTAAATCGGTGATCGATGGTTCTTGTGGACTTGGTGGGTCGAAGGGCCTGTTCCCATGCTGTATTTCTAAAACTAAAACTAAGACTGAATTTAACAGCCAGCAAAGTCAGGGGTAGGAACAATGAACTGCAGATGCTGGTTTATACCAAAGATAGACACAAAGTGCTGGAGTAACTCAGTGGGTCAGGCAGCATCTCTGGAGAAAAAGTATGGGTGACGTTTCAGTCGAGACCCTTCTTCGGACCGGTTTAAGTTTCAGTTTCATTTTAGTTTGTTGTCACGTGTATCGAGGTACAGTGAAAAGCTTTTGTTTCGTGTGAACCAGTCAGCGGAAAGACAATACATGATTACAATCGAGCCATTTACAATGTATAGATACAGGATAATGGAATAACGTTTATTGCAAGGTAAAGCCAGTAAAGTCCAACCACACACAGACTGTCCTGTATCGGAAAAGGGGAGGTCAGGAGGGATGGTGAAAACACGACAGAGGTGAGGGCTGGGGGTGAGGTTGACGATCCTCTGAAGAAGGGTCCCGATCCTAAACGTCACCCATCCTTTTTCTCCGGAGATGCTACCTGACCCGCTGAGTTTCTCCAGCACTTTGTGCCTAAGTCGGGGGTAGGGTTTGTGCAGATCTGGGGGGTGGGATTTCTGAAACATTGCCATCGCCAGGGCTGTGCCAACAGAATCCATTGTACTTTGGTTCAGCATGGTGGTTCTGAGCAGGCAACCAGGTCAGCAGAGCTTCATTCTCTGCACCGCATGCCCAGTAATATAAACAACTGTGTGCAGAGAGAGAGACAGCTGACATTCTACTATTTAAATAAATAAACTGTACAATCATTTAACGTGTCGCTGAAGGTCAATGCAATATCCACATCACAAAGCATATTTTCAGCAGCTTTTCATACTGCAGTTTTCACCATTTCTTTTGCTAAAACAAAGCAGTTATTTATACATATTTCTCCATCCTATTTCTTGCACCCGCAATATAGATGAGTGACAGCATTCTCTCTGGTGATTATAATCATCCCTCTGAAGCTGCAGGTGATTATGAAAGAGGTAACATGGATGTCTCTGCCTTGTGTAGACATAGCAGTACAGCACAGGAACAGGCCCTTCAGCCCATGATGTCTGTGCTGACCATGATGCCCATTTAAACTGCATATCTGCCTGGACGTGGTCTACAGTCCTCAATTCCCCGTCTGTTCATACGCCTGTCTATATGGCACTCACCTTATAAAAAAGCTCCTTTAAACGTTCCCCATTTCACAAAGCAATGCCCTCTATTTGATATTTCCTGCCTAGGAAAAGATTATCCCTACTGACACTTTATTCACAGACCCTTCTCTTTAATCTATTTCCCCACCGTTGAAGACACTAACCACTCTGTACTTTCCACTCCATTGCTGCACTATTGTCTTTAGACCTTAGAGATACAGCGCAGAAACAGGCCCTTTGGACCACCGAGTCCGCTTTGACCAGTGATCATCCCGTACACTAGCACTATCCTACACACGAGGGACAATTCTACTGAAGCCACTTAACCCATAAACCTGTACGTCTTAAATAAAACAGCCACTTTCCTGACATCAGTTACCCTGTGGCCTTGGCGCAGGGTTCTATAGTAATATTGTTTAGGATAATGTCATTCCCCGGGAATCTCTCATTCCAGAGTATTGTGGAGGAACTTGGATCATCTTCAAGATTGGATAAAATGTTCTTGAGTAACTCAAGCAGCATTTCTGGAAAACATGGATGGGCGACATTTCAGGTCGGGACCCTTCTTCAGACTCAACCATATCCTGGACACAAGATCTTCACTCCGCACTGTGCAATGGGAAGGCCAGCAATGTAAGTAAATTACTTATGTGCCCCCTTTCCTCCATCTCCAGCCTAATTGCCCATGATCTCACTGGTACTGACGCAGATTCATCACATCACACTCCACCACTGACACCCGACACGGATCAACAAGGTCCAAACATTAAATATTTGCAACGTACAACACACACCAGGACGGCACAGAAACAGGCCCTTCAGCCCACAATGTCGATGCTGAACATAATGCCAAGTAAGCCAATATCCTCTGCTCGCATGTGATCCATACCCCTCAATATCCATGTACATTTAACTTGTCTAAAAGGATAATAAGTAAAAACTCTCTGCTTGTTTTAGTCCAACTGGCGATATATTTTGCCATACAGTGGAACTCATTCAAAGTGAAATCTGATTTGACAGACCGAAGGTTTATTGTTGCAAGAGACAGCTGACCAGTTTAATAAAATGGAGATTATAGCAATTTCAAGCTGAATTCCAGTATATCACTGGTCTCAGCTGGGCATTCAATTCTCTCAAAATCGATTTGAAGGCTCTCCTTACACTAAGAAGAATTTATTATGTCTCCTGGTCTTCCAGACTGTGTGCAGGTGAGCCTTACCTGTGTTTGCATCTTACTTGTACAGGGAATAAGGAATGTAATGTGGAAACATACAAGACCATCCAATTTGGAAATAAATATATATATTTTTAAATGTTTAGTTGAGAGATACAGTGCAGAAACAGGCCCTTCGGCCCACCAAGTCCGTGTCGACCACCGACACTAAGACTATCCTACACGCTAGGATATAGGGGCTATTTACAATTTCTGTCAATTAACCTACAAACCTGTACGTCTTTGGAGTGTGGGTGGAGGCCGGAACACTTGGAGAAAACCCTCGGGGTCACGGGGAGAACGTACAAACGCCGTACAGACAACACCCGTAGTCAGGATCGAACCCGAGTTATTGGCACTGTAAGGCAGCAGCTGTGCCGCCCTTTTTAAATGATGAGAGATTAAAAGATGCTCAGAAGAATCTGAATGTCCTTAGACAGAACCATTGACAGTTAACATGCAGGTTCAGCAAGCTACTGTATTAGGAAGGAAAACAGTACTTTGGTCTTTATTGCAAAAGGATTTCACTTTGTTGTAAATCATTTTAAAGCAAGAAGTAACATTCAAATGCATGTACATGGTTTTCCAGGGTGCAGAGAGAAGGCAGTGTAGTGAGGCAGCTGTTGTCAATGCTACACACCATGTGATGCTTATTTTACTAAGAATGGTAATGTCATGCATTTCAGGTCAACGGGCTTGAGGTCATACTTATTTGTAGCAAGACAATGAGGGGTGCTTCTCAAATAAAAGGCATTGCCTTACTGCAGAGGGACACATGACTGTGAAATAAGTAGGACTAATGCTGTAGTTAACATGTAATTCAGGCAATAAATGTGTATGACCACCAATATAAAGTCGATTTCCATCTCAGAATTCTTGGTATGTTCAAAGAATCATAACGGCACTTTGTGAATAGGGGATTTCTATGAATTGCTGAAAATACCAGCAAGATTATTTGGTAAAATGAAGATTCATTCATGTCCCAGAGTCAGGGAGAGTTTCTTCCCAGCTGTTATATGGCAACTGAACCATCCTGTCACCAGTTGGAGAGCGGACCAGAGGTTCCATCTTCCTCACTGGAGACACCCGGACTATTGTTAAAAGGACTTCACTGAACTTTATCCCGCACTAAACATTATTCCCTTTATCCTGTATCTGTACACTGTGGTTGGTTTGATTGTAATAACATATAGCCTTTCCGCTAACTGGATAGCACGCAACAAAAAAGCTTTTCACTGCAGCTCAGTACACGTGATAATAAAACCAAACTAAATGAAGTGTCTGCTCAATGCTGCTTGCTTTCTGGAAGTATTTATTTATGTACAGGATTAGAAGCACCAGGATTAGGTGAGAGAGCACTAGTCAGAAGTGTTTGAGCTGGTGAGCATGCCAAGACGGGGGAACATGTCTGATTTGTGTAAACAGTGCAAAACATGGATCTTCTTCATCAATATTTTCTCAGTATATATCTTGGAATGATCAATAGGTTCAATGATTTAAACTGAACCTCATGACTTCAGGCAATTTCCACATTGCTGAATTAGTGTGAATCTTTGCCTTGAAAGATTAGTCCTTCACTACTTCCAACACTTGTATGCCAAATTGGTCAATATATTATTATGCCTTTTACCTTCAGATGCATTGTCCTCAATGCTAAATATACACTATTGGTTTTATCTGCAATCCAAAGTGGGAAAGCATTTGACCATTGTTAACAGTTGAAAGGTAAATTATTAGAGTTAGATTTAGATCTTAGGGCTAACGGAATCAAAGAATATGGAGAAAAAACAGGAACGGGGTACTGATTTTGGATGATCAGCCATAATCATTTTGAATGGCGGTGCTGGTTCGAAGGGGCAAATGGACGATTCCAGCACCTATTTTCTATGTTTCTTTTCTTGGAACACAAAAGCAAGGTGTAATGCTGAGGCTTTGAATGATGCTGGACAGACCACATTTGGAATACTCTGAGCAGCTTTGGTCCCCATACCTGAGGAAGGATATGATGGCATTGAAGAGGGTCCAGAGGAGGTCTACAAGAATGGTCCTGGGAATGATTTGGTCAACATATGATGAGCATATGATGGCTCTGGACCTATGCTCCCTGGAATTTAGATGGATGAGGGGAACTCTCATTGACACTTAATAAATAATGAAAGACCTAGGAGTAGATTATGAGAGGATGTTTCCAGTAGTAGGAGAGTCTAAGACCAGAGGGCACAGCCTCAGAATAAACGGATGTACCTTTAGAATGGAGATGAGGAATTTCTTTACCAGAGGATGGTGTATCTGTGGAATTCATTGCCACAGATGGCTGTGGAGGCCGTTATTGGGTATTTTTAAAGTGGAGATTAATAGGTTCTTGATTAGTAATGATGTGAAAGGTTACAGGGAGAAGGCAGGAGAATGGTGTTGAGAGGGAAAAATAGATCAGCCTGGATGGCTCTAATTCTGCTCCTATGCCTTATTGTCTAAAATGTTTCTAAAATTCTGATGAGTAAAGCATGCTTTTGGAGAATTACAAAAACAGAAAATGGTTGAACCAAGACTTTTAATCGACATGACCATGAGGACATGTTCATGACATTCAACTATTCAGGCAATTATATTACATTTTGATGTGACTGTAGGAAACAGAATAAACATAATTCACCCGTAAATGTGATTTTTGTGATAATTCTATTGTTAACATTTTAGAGTTGGAAGAATCATCTTAACATTCGCCTGTAGGCTTTCCTTTGGTTGCTATAGAAGATCATTCAATAAAACTGCAGCTATTGCTGACTCGCTCCTAAACTGTTTTTAAAATTCCCATCAACATTAACGTTACCTGTCTTTAATAAAGCCCTTATCTCTAAAGATTTTTTTTAATGGAGGTTTCACCCAATACTTTCCTCCAGTAGCATCTGTTGTTTTTAATCTTTGAAACGATTACGCCTACAGCCACAATATCTAACGGGAATTTTCAAGATTCCTTTTACCCGTTTGCATGGGGATGTCATAAAAGAAATGCCTTTCTCAGGGGCTTAATAGCACACACTGAACTGATCTGTGGGCACGTTGGATAAAAAGGCTGGTTTTCAATTACATGCTGGTAAAAAGGGAATTGTGCATTCAAATTAAGCAATCCATCTGATCTCCTTAATATGCCTGCAGTCATCTTCTCAGTGACATGGAACGGAATGATATTGAAACTGATGTTTTGAATAAATATAAATAAGGAAATACTGACACCCATCCAGACCAAATGTTCAGACCAATTCATCCTTAAAGATCAGCATTGTCTATATATATTAATTTAAAACACCGGATTTGTGGCATTATGGAGCTGATTGTTGGAGCCGCATTTGCACAAAGCCAGCAACTATTCTAGGTTTTCAGCATGCTAGACATCCATCTAGTTCCTCCCATGACTTTGGAAAAATAATTTACAATCAAATCTCATAACTACAAGTGCTATTGTAACTATTCATCGAAGTAGGAAACGTTAACTTTGCTTCATTCCTTTCGTTTATAGCTCCATAGACGTCTTATGAAAAATAATGATAACATTTAAAAAGAAATGGCATTAATTAGTTGAAATGTAATAAAACCCTGGGAGGTTGATAGATTACTAAGAACAAGGAACTGTGGAAGCTAATTTACCAAGGAAAGACACAAAGTGCTGGAGTAACTTAGCGGGACAGGCAGCATCTCTGGAGAACATGGATAGGTGACGTTTTGGGCTGAGACCCTTCTTCTTGATAGATAAGAGCAGAACTATCATGAATTTTACTTCGGAGCCATGTGTGACTTCATGAAGACCCTGCCAGCACGCATGCGCGACATATATCGTCGCTCGCATTGCAGTCGACAAGCTGGCGGTGGAGCGCGCTCCTCTGCTGGCAGCTTAAAAAGAACCATATAACCATATAACAGGCCATCTCGGCCCTTCAAGTCCGTGCCAAACAACTTTTTTCCCTTAGTCCCACCTGCCTGCACTCATACCATAACCCTCCATACCCTTCTCATCCATATGCCTATCCAATTTATTTTTAAATAGACCAACAGGTAAGTTTTACTAACCTTGAGTTGGTTGGTCTTTGTATTGTGTTTAAATCCTTTACAGAGACTCCATGGAGAGAACCCGGAGCAAAAAGAGGGCTGCTTGTAAGCATGCCATTGAAGACTGCGGGACTTCGGAGCGAGGTCAGCGGCCAACATCCCCGGAGCTGACCGTTGAGTTTTCGGCAGCACCCGTACCTCGGGCCGGGAAGACAGCGCGGAAGTCGGGGAGCCCCGCTCAGTCGGCAGGACCCGACTCTCCACAGCTACAGTCCAGGAAACTGCGAACTGGCGGGAGGACCGTGCGGGAGCAGGGTAGCCAAGACCCCAACTCCCCACCGCTTCAGTCCGCACGACTGCGAACTAGCGGCAAAAGAGTGCGGAAATCAGGGAGCCCTGTTCAAACGGCAGACCCCGGCTCACCACCTCAGTCCGGAAGACCGCGGACAGGTGGTAAAACTGCACACAAGTCGAGTAGCCCCACTGGAGCGGCTGGCACCGATTTTCCGCCGCATCAGTCCGGAAGATCTCAGACTAGCGGCAGGCCCGCACGGATGTCGTGTAGCCCCGCTGCAGCGGCAAGCACCGACTCCTCACTGCCTCAGTCCGGAAGACCGCGGCCTGGCGGTAGATCTACAAGGAAGTCGAGTAGCCCCGCAGGAGCGGCAGGCACCGACTCTCCACCGCCTCAGTCCGGAAGGCCACGAACAGGCGGCAGATCCGCGCGGGAGTTGCGTAGCCCCGCTGGAGCGGCTGGCACCGACTTTCTACCGCATCAGTCCCACAGACATCACTCTGACGCGGTGCGGACTGGCGGTAATGACCCCATTGATTCAGCAGAATCTGGGGAAGACGACCTGCCGTTTGCAGATAGCAACGGCGATTGCATTGCCCGCATGGAGGGGATGATGGAGCAGCTGTCCCAGAGGGTCCTACTCCAGCAGGAGCATGCGTCCCGTGGATCATTCACGTCCACGACAGGCCCCTTTCCAGGGCTGTCCAACATCTCTCCCTCCTCGGAAGGGAGCGCCAGAAGTCAGGATTGCCTGACTTTGAAGAGGGATTGACCGAAGACCCTAAGTTGCATGGGATGAAGGAAGAGGAACTTCTGGGTATGTGTCAAAATTCGCACATCCATCCCAGAAATGGCAACCTCTTCAATCACGGCTAGCGGTTAGTATCAATTACCTGACCACACACCAGCTTCATGAACAGGTAATTACGGAGACCACAGGCAAGTACCTGGCCCCGGAAAATTGTGTGTCGTTGAATGTACCAACTGTCAACACACCCATATGGGGGAATATAAGCACTGGGATAAGGGCACAGGAACTGAAAATCCAGAAAATCCTCAAATTACTGACCTCAGGGATTACTGCGTTTGCCAGGTCAGTCGATGGTGTTGACATGACGGAAGAGCAGCAGGATGCGTTAGCCCTGCTTTGTAACACTCAATATGAGATCAATTGCTTCAGAAAAAGCTCTATCCAGCCCATGCTCAACCCCAAATTTGCAGGGTTGTATAAAACTAGCGCTACGCCGTCACCAAGCTTGTTGTTTGGGGATGACCTGCCCAAACGGGTCAAAGACCTAGATGGGGAAGCAAATGCAGTCGGCAAGATAAAACCGCCTTCCTCTAGCAGGTCACCAGCATATCGACAGCAGCATCCATATGCAACACCCAACAGGCCCCGGTTTCACCCTGATAGGGTGACGGGTGCAAACCCAAAGGTCGCGCCTCACCCACAGAGGTCTTTTTTAGGCCAAGACCCAGAGCAACCCGCTTGAAAAATGCATCAACCCCACACCACAGCACCACCACATCTCAAGAACCAAGGACGGAAGGCCAAGCCCCACCAGTAACCATGGAGGTAAGGGGGTCTGGTTCCCTTGGGAATTCTGCATGTCTAACCTCACAAGTGGGAGGTAGGTTGTGTCTGTTTGGGGATGCATGGAGTTCCATAACTTCTGACCCTTTTATATTGCACAGTATTCAAGGTTATGAAATTGAATTTATAAACAAACAACTTCCCCTAGTTCAACATGTACCTAGCCGGAAGTTTGTGCTTTCTGACATGCAGAACTATTCAGACTATATACCAAGGGGGTAATAGAAAAAACTGTACATGAACCTCTTGAGTTTGTATCCAACATCTTTACCAAAACTAAAAAAAGATGGTGGATGTCGTATTATAATCGACTTAACTCAACTGAATACCGTTGTGCAATATACCCATTTCACGATGGAAACATTTGAAACTGCCAAGCAATTGATTTCCAGAGGGTACTTCATGGCCTGCATCGATCTAAGAGATGCATACTATTCAGTACCTATACGCAAAGCTCACCGCAGATATTTGAAATTTGTCTGGATGGGGCAGCTGTGGCAGTATAGGTCACTGCCTAATTGACTTACAACAGCCCCCAGGCTGTATACCAAAATATTGAAACCAGTATTGGCATCTCTATGGAGACAAAACCACAAAGTCAAGGCCTATCTTGATGACATGCTGATTGTGGGGAAAACTTTGGAATTGGCTAAATTAGCTGTGACAGCCACCAAGTCACTGTTTCAAAAGCTGGGGTTCGTCATCGATCCAGACCAATCCAAATTAACGGCTACTGTCATTATGGACTATCTGGGATTCACGATTAACACTAATCATATGATTATTACTTTCCCAAATAACAAAGCGGCAGATATTATAGAGGCATGTAATAGCCTTGCTTGCGCCAGGAAACCGACTATTCGACATGCTGCCAAGGTAATTGGGAAACTTGTAGCTACATTTCCAGCTGAACGATTTGGACTGTTGCATTATCAAAATTTACAAAGATCAAAAGTCTCAGCACTAAAAACCAATGCTGGGCATTTTGATAGACCTATGCAGCTACCAACCAAAGCAAGAAATGAGCTACGATGGTTGATTAGCAGCATCCGAGACTGTTTTAATCCCATCATAGTTACAAACCCTTCAGTCGTGTTGCAAACTGACGCCAGCGCTCACGGCTGGGGAGCTACCGACACCACATCTAGTAGTGGCAGCAGATGGGATTTGCACAAATTTACATTTCTCCAATCACGAGGTATCAACTATTTGGAAATGCTGGGAGCATTTCACGGACTATGGGCTTACTGTACAAATATGCATCATATGCATGTCCGTCTGCAAATAGACAATACCACAGTGGTGCAATATTTAAACCATATGGGTGGTATTAAGTTGATATCTTGTGACAAATTGGCTAACACAATTTGGCACTGGTGCATTGAAAGAGAGATTTGGATTTCAGCTACTTACCTTCCGGGTAAGCTTAATACAGTGGCGGACGCCAGGTCATGAAAATTCAATGACAACACCGAATGGATGTTGAACCCCCAAATATTTGCTAACATTATAGCTCAGAATGGAACACCAGATATCAACCTCTTTGTGTCCAGATTGAACCATCAGATACCAACATATGTCTCTTGGGAACCAGACCCTGGGGCAGTAGCGATGGACGCTTTTTCACTACATTGGGGGAAATTGTTCTTCTATGCATTTTCCCCTTTCTGCCTCATCAGTTGGGTATTGCGGAAAATCCAGTTCGATTCTGCATCAGGGATACTGATAATACCCAACTGGCCCATACAGCATGGTTCCCAGTGGTCCTCGACATGGCGAAGGAACCATGGGTGCAGGTTCCTAAATGCCCGAACCTCCTGACACATCCCATATCAGAGGAGAGTCATCCGTGCCATGGTCATCTGAACCTGTTGGCTTGCAGGTTCTGAAGAGACCTTTGCTGCAATTCGGGCTGTCGAACAGGACCATGGACATCATCACGGCGTCGTGCAGAGAGTCCACAAGGAAGCAATACCTTACCCATGTAAGGAAATGGGAGGTCTTCTGTTCCAGGACTAATATCACCTACGACTCTGCCACCATCACAAATGTGCTGGAATTCCTCGCAGACCTTCACTATGATGAGGGCCTCAGCTACAGTGCCATCAATAGTGCTAGGAGTGCATTAACGTCCTACCTCAGACTTGGAGTGGGATCCCATCCACACATTGGTGTGGAAACTTATGAGGGGTATTTTTAATTCCAATCCTCCAAGACCACGATACACTATGACATGGGATATAGGGGTAGTGTTGTCCCTACTCAGGAGTTGGTCACCAGTTTCGGTACTCCCACTCGCAAAGCTCACCTATAAAGTGGTGATGCCGATGACATTTATTACAGCTCAGCGGGTCCAGACCCTCCACAACTGAAATTGGACAAGATGGTCTCGACCCCCACCAAGGTAACCTTTTTTATAGACAAGTTACTTAAACATCATAAACCTGGAACACCCGGCCTTAAATTGGAATTCCACGCATATCCCATTGATGTACGCCTCTGTATAGCCACCCATCTCCGACATTATATTATTGTCACCCAAAATTTAAGGGGAACGGAAACAGGTCTATTTATCAGTTTTAAACGCCCGCACTACAGAGTAACTGTGCAGACTATTTCCAGGTGGCTCAGGGTAGTGTTGGGTGCAGCAGGGGTAGACACTGATATTTTCAAATCTCATTCTACCAGGGCGGCGTCCACATCAGCGGCGAGGACCATGGAGGTACCCATGGACCATGTCCTCACAACAGCGGGCTGGGCCAAAAAAGACACATTTCAACGGTTTTATAATAAACCTGTGGCCACTCCCGCGACGTTTGCAGATACTGTTTTAAGTTCTGTTCCCTGAATGGTCCCCGAAGTCAGGGTTTTTTTGTTTGTATTAATAAATACATTATTGTTTTTCAGCTCTGTTTCTAGTCTGAAATACGTTAACATACTTTCTCCATCAGTTATTACGGCAGTGTGTGAGCATGGACGTGGTCCAGGGCATGAAATCACAGAGCTTTGAAATCTTCACAAAGTCACTCACGTCCAAAGTAAAATAGTAAAATTAAACGAGAACTTACCATTTTGAAGTTTAATCCTTACTTTATGAGGAGTTACGATGAGGGATTTTGTTCCCTCCGCTCCCAACCCTCTATCATAAGGTCAACTGGTAAATGGGTTTCTCTTAATCTTACTATCTCCAGTCAGTTCTACTATCTGTGATTTCACACCGCTGCTTTGAAGAATGTCGCGCATGCGTGCTGGCGGGGTCTTCACGAAATCCCTCTTCGTAACTCCTCATAAAATAAGGATCAAACTTCAAACTGGTAAGTTCTCGTTTAATCTTAGTATTTATCCTACTTGTATGTTTCTTTCTGAAAAAGTGACGTCATTGCTTTAGGCTGCTACCAGTCACTTTGGAAGGTTGACAGACCCCTTTTTGCACATTAAACTATCAGACATTTTGCAAAAGCCTCTTGTAGGCTCGCTACCTCTGCTGAATTGAAATAATTTGTCTTTCATAGACTATTCCTTTTATGTCCATTCCTGTGCAATAGAGTCAAGCCGCATATGTCCTCTGATGCACACTTCAGTCCGCCTCACTTTGCTTCGTGAAAACCCGTACCACAAAAGATATTAGATTCTATGCAGGTGCATGGAAGGATAAGAACAAGTGAAGGTAGCTCCTTAATGAGCCCGAGATATCTGATGGATTTTCTCTGGGGATTTTCTCTAGTAGTTGAGGCTTGGTACGATGTAAGATGTTTTTGAAATAACATAGAAAAATAGGTGCAGGAGGAGGCCATTCAGCCCTTCGAGCCAGCACCCCCATTCAATATGATCATGGCTATCATCTAAAATCAGTACCCTGTTCCTGCTTTTTTCCCCATATCCCTTGATTCCTTTATCGTTAAAAGCTAAACAGACGTGCAGATGCATAAAGCATCACCATGCTATAATGTTAACAGTCATTAAGAGAGTAGAGTAAATGTGGAATGGAATGGACAATTCCCCAAAGCCTTGCTTTATGTGACCTGCAACTGGTTGTTCCATGTTTTTTACATCCTCATTCAGTCACCTCCGTCGCTAGTACCATGTGTACATAGCATGGAACCTCCTTATGATTTTACAATCTTCTGTTCAGTGTACGCTCTCTTTTCTAACAAGGAAGGGAGCAGCGAATCACGGATGGGCTTTGAAGATGCCTGAGGCAATTCAGATGCTACATTCAATAAGAGCAAGTGGCTGCCTTTGTGGCTAAAGAGAGGAACAGATGAGAGGGCTGCTGCAAATGGATGGTTTTATGTCAAAGGCAGTGGCTTGTGTGTTCTTTTGCTGCCGCTTACACATTCCCCAAATGGGGAAAATAAGACATCTGAAGAATCTACATGAAACTAAAAATTACAATCAAGTGAAATTCGCCTGAAGACTAACTTTTATTTGGAAGACATTAAACCTTTTTATTTTCTCCCTCTACACCAGGGGTATATGATTAGTTGAGTTTCTAGCATTTCTTATTTTGATGGTATTTTTTCAAAATGTTGTAGATATTTTAGCTCATGGCCATCTGTATTCCCTCATCTGTAATTTTCTCTCTGTAAAATCATAAACACCATGTGACCATGTCTGCTGTTACATTCTGCTTTACCCAATGTATGAATTCTTCAGTGTGATGGACAACTGAACGTGCTGGACAGTGTCACTGTTGCTGAAACCCATTATTAAGTTGCATACGGTAGTGGGGGCCAGTGGTGCAGTGGTAGAGTTGCTGCCGTACAGCACCAGAGACCCGTGTTCGATCCTGACTACCAGTGCTGTCTGTGCAGAGTTTGTACATTCTCCCTGGGGCCGTCCAACCAATCAGGGTGTTTAGTTTAGTTTAGAGATACAGTGCGGAAACAGGCCCTTCAACCCAACGGATCCATGCTGACCAGCGACCCCCATACACTAGCACCATCCTATAAACTGGGGACAAATTACAATTCTTATCAAAGCCAATTAACCTACAAACCTGCAAGTCTTTGGAGAGTGGGAGGAAACCAGAGCACCCAGAGAAAACTCACATGGGACACGGGGAGAACGTGCAAACTCCATACTGACAGCACCCGAAGGCGGGATAGCTGTAAGGCAGCATCTCTACCGCTGCGCCACCGTGCTGCAGTTTCTTCCCACATTCCAAAGGTGCTCTGGTTTCTTCCTACATTCTAAAGACATGCTGGTTTGTAGGTTCACTGCAAATTGGCCCTAGTGTGTAGGATGTGAAAGTAGGATAACATAGAACAAGTGTCAGGGTGATCGATGGTCGGCACGGACTCGGTGGGCCGAAACGGCCTGTTTCCATGCTGTATCTATAATCTAAACTGCATCACACCAACTACTGGCGTCATTAAGGACAGCTTTCATCAAGATTAACAGCACGATTCTTGGCCATTTTGTTGCTATTGTGTTTGACATATTGTTGATATCATAGAGGATAAAGAACCATTAAGAGATATACCGCTTTGACAATATACCAAAAACATGCACAGAGAAACATTGTGACACAGGGACAAAGAAGTGTAAATATACATTTAAGTTTCCTGATAGTTATCACACTTCAATGTAATCTCCTACTGGATATTCTGAAATATGTAATGCATGTGTCTCTTACATGTAGGTAGGTTTTCTGGAACCTAAACAGTCAAAGAACTGTGGGGTTTATATGTGGGTGTTATAATTGTACATTAGTCAAAGACTTAACATGGGTTTTTTAAATCCACATGAATTAATGATATTTATTTAAATTTAATGCTACGGTAGTGTTTAATGAAAATTCATATATAGACGTGTCCCAAAAGGAGATAACAAATCAAATTTCACAGAGGAGGAGCAACTACTGATGCAGATGGAACAAAATAAAGTACCCAGGCATTAAACCATTCAATCTCTATGACAAAATATCCCATACCATCTCCTTGGTTACAATTTAATGTAATGCTTTGGATGTTTGAGGTTATCTTTTGTTACTTGGACAGATATAAACCCGTTCCACGGCTCTCAGCAAACATAAATACACTTGAAATACAAATCTGAAGAACCCAAAATGTCACCCATGAGTCTAAAGAAGAGTCCTAACCCAAAAGGTCACCTATCTATTTTCTCCGGAGATGCTGACTGACCTCTGAGGAACTCCAGCACTTTGTGTTAACTTTGGTATAAACCAGCATCTGTAGTTCCTCATTATTACACTTCGACCCAAGGAGGTTGTCAGGAATGAATGGAAATTAGTTCCATTGGTACAGATAATAGGATATATAGTAGACTGCAAATCAAGAAATTGATTAGTTAACCAACAGTTTCGGAAAACTAATAACAGTCAAAGATAAATAAACAACCTAATGGATCTCCATTAAGGTATCAGTATTAAAAGCATTACTACTTGGCTGTAAGTGTTCTAGAGGCACAAGGAAAAAAATTGGCTAAAATAACTGGAATCACATAACTAATGTTGCTTTAACATCAAGATTAATTGCATCCATTGTAAGGCACTGTTAAAAAGTAGTCAAAGTCCAGTTTAACATTTGTAACAAATATGGGGATTGGCTTTCTTCAATGTATGGAATGCAGCAAGTTCTCTATCTTCATCCTTTCAGTTTAATCACCATTTCCACATATCAACAATTGGTCTGACATCATCTACTCTCAGATGAACTAATCGTCTACGGGAAAACACTGAGAGCAATGCAGCCAACATCTTTGATAAAAGCGAATTCTGTGCCCTTACATTCAATACGATTCTATTTCCATGTTGACCCCAAATATTGTTGTATCAAACATTAGAATTCCATATGAGCCTGAGCTGAGTTTGACTGTTAGGTCTGTGCTTTTTTAAATTCTTGACTGCGTCCTCATCATTTGGGATATCACAGTGGCACAGCTGGCGGAGCTGATGCCTCACAGCGCCAGAGACCCGGATTTGATCCTAACCTTGGGGGATATCCGTGTGGAGTTTGCACGTTCTCCCTGTGAATGCATGGCTTTTCTTCGTGTGTACTCCGGTTTTCTCCTACATCTCAAAGACGTGTGGGTTTGTAGGTTAATTAGCCTCTGCGAATTGTTCCCCAGTGTGTAGGGAGTGGATAAGAAACTGGGATATCATAGGACTAGGGTGAATAGGTGATTGATGGTCCATGTGGACTCGGATCGCCAAAGGGCCTGCACCTCTACATTTGAACTAAT
The DNA here is from genome assembly GCA_963514005.1 of Raja brachyura. Next base: position 23,225,227 of record OY740795.1, on the reverse strand, counting down.
AAGCCCACCTCCCCCTGTACTTCAGCACATGTTGTACTGAAACATTCAGCATGTCTTCTTGCACCTTGCCTCTTCAATTCCAATGTCAAGTCAAGTCAAGTCACATTTATTTATATAGCACTTTTAAAAAACAACTCTCGTTGACCAAAGTGGGCTTTGTAGACAAATGTGCTACTGGATAGCTCTCATAGTTCATTCTTTGTAAATTTAGGTAATCCTATTCATTCCTGGCCATTTTTGAACATTTTTTGTTCGGAACACCGACGTCGGGACAGGTTGAGCACACCCTACGGCCCGGAGCTACCAAATTGACCACCTCCTTACCGGAGACCGCGGCTTCAAGATGTTGCAGGCTGCAGGCCGGCATCGGAACTCTTCTCTGGCGATCTCCGGCAAGGAATTGCCCGCTCCACGATGGAAGGTCCGCTCCACGCCTGCCGCCAGAAGCTCCACAGACCAAGGCTCCAAGTAGGTATGTTACAATACCCACCTTTAGTGGCGTTGCAGTTCTGCCGCTCCCCGTGTGCGTGACTTTGGCGCCTTTCAGAGGGGGGCGGGTTTAAAATGCCGTTTTTCCCTAGACAGTCCAAATCGATCCTTGTCGGGCGATTTCGGCGCTAAAGAGAAATTGCTCCGACATTTCATTCATGAAGCTATTTTTAAACTACGCTAGATTATTTATTAACTAGAATAAATAGTTTAAAAATCATCTTCTAAAGCTCTGAACGCCGACAGCAGACCTAACGTAGGCGATAAAAGAAGCTACACAGTTTATTTTTACATAAAAGCGTGGTTCTTACGAATCAAATTTTCATGTTGCGAAAGGGGACAAAAAAAAATGTTTTTTTCATACGGACTTCACTGCAAACCGCAACGTTCCAATCCACCGCATCCCACTAAAACCCACTAGCAAGGATTTAAATGGCCATTAATTTACAGGCATTAAACACTAAATTCCTTCCATTTGCCCTATAAATTCATGAAAATGAGATTTAAAAATCATGTTATATTGTAGATTATTGTGTGAATGTTATTTGGACACTTAGGCAATTTAAAAAAGTTTATCTTTTCTTAAGAAATGGATAGATGTTTAGATCTGGTAATTGAATTTTGTAATTAGCTACAATTAGGTGACTAGCTAATTATATGCTTTAATTTCAGGTCATCCAAGTAAGATTGTTTCACATTTGTTTCAGAATGCTTCAATCTATAATAACTGAAAATTTCACTGAGTTCTCTTAATTTTTAAGAAAGTTATGGGCTTTTGACTGTCCTTGGTCACAGCTTTTGTGTTAAGTCAATGGAAAGGCAATGGGGAACAAGATGCAAATTTCCAAAGATGACAATGGCCATAACTTTTTTAATACTAAAGATATGAAAGTGAATTAGGTGTCAAAGAAGGTGTCATCCTTCTTTTTATGCTTTATCTGATGGGATAAATTGCAGACTTGATTTTTAAAATCTCAAAATTTTGTAACATTGCTACTCCAAGTGTTTCCCCGGCAACACGGCAAGAGGTCGCCCCACTCCGCTATGTTAAAGTCCCCACAGCGCAGCTGCTGAAGCTCTGGGCCTGCGATGTTAGCGTCCCCGCTGCACCACTGCTGAAGCTCTGGGCCCGACTCTGGGAAAGGCCGCACCAAACCAGCTGTAAGGCCGCGAGGAGGAAGGCGAAGAAGCAAGAAGGAAGAAAGTACATCTCCGTCAAGGTAGGTGCCTGAAAATGTTTTCCCCCTATTCCCCCCCATCACCCCCCACACAAGACACACAGCGAAACACTAAAACATACTTTTGGACATACTGAAAAAAACAAAAAAAAGTTGAAACAACAAACCCGTTGCAGGTTAGGCAGCTGACTTGCAGCGCCACCGGAACTAGAATTGGAATTCGGGTTGGAACTCTTCTTCAGACTGAAGACCATTCCCCCTTCCACCTATATCCCTTCCTCCGGCTTCACATTTCACTCCCATTTTTTCCTTATTTTACATCCTTTTGTCTCCTTCCTTTCACAGTCTGACAAACGTCCCAACCAGAAACGTCGCCTAATAACATCTTCCAAAGATGCTGCCTGACCCGCTGAGTTGCTGCTGCAATTTGAGTTTTTGTTTTTAAACTAGCATCTGCAGTTCCTTGTGTCATAAGGTCATAAGTGATAGGAGCAGAACTAAGCCATCAGGCCCATCAAGTCTACTCCATCATTCAATCATGGCTGATCTATCTCTCCCTCCTAACCCCATTCTCCTGCCTTCTCCCGTAACCCCTGATACCCGTACTAACCAATAATCTATCTATCTCTGCCTTGAAAATATCTATTGACTTGGCCTCCACAGCCTTCTGCGGCAATGAATTCCGCAGATTCACCACTCTCTGACTAAACAAATTCCTGATCATCTCCTTCCTAAAGGAACGTCCTTTACTTCTGAGGCTATGAACTCTGGTTCTAGAATATTATTATGTTAGGTAATGCTTGCCTGCAGTACAATTACATATTAATGTTAGGACAGAAATGTGCCACAATATCCTCCAACAAATCCCACCACCTTCATTAACTAGAATATTTTGCAAACCATGTTACTATGAAGAAACACTAAGCAGAACTAGTTCCGAGCGCTCATGTTCGAGTAACAACAAATCATCCGTTAAACAGATCACTTAACCTTTTAATTTTTGTTGGAGTTATTTTATATATGAATAATGCAATATCATTTCTACTAATGCTTGTAGCCAACATTTGATCTCATTCCTATCACACACACTTTATTCAAACAATATTTATCATGGTTATATTAAAATCATGACAAAAAGACTAAATCATAAAATGAAAAATCAAGTTTTGCCTTTGCCTCAGTGATAACAACTAAGTCAGAGGCCGTGTGCTCAAACTCAAGGCATTCAACCATTATTCTACATTGACATTTTAATAGAGGACTATTACATTGTTAGTGATATTTCTCAAATGAAATATTAAACCAAAGCATAGCCTGCTTCCTAGGTTAGATGTAAAGAAAATCTGTGACTGAATAAACAAGAGAACCAAGTATCTCTCAATAATACATAGATAAATCAGTCATTCATTAACATTTATGGAACATTATTATCCTCATTTTGACTGGTATTTGGGTATAGAATAACATGGACCATAATTCAAATGGATTTTCAGGCATCATCAGGACATAAAAGGTGCTACTTAACTCCGTGTGACCGCATATGTTTGCTCTTGGTGCTCCAGTTTACTCCCACATGCCAAAGATGTGCAGGTTTCAAACTTAATTGGCTTCTGTAAATTGTTACTGGTGTATAGAATTGAATGAGTGTATGTGTGATTGATGGACAGCATGGACTTGGTGGACCGAAGGGCCTGTTTCCACACTATGTCTTTAAAACCAAAACTAAAACTTAAATGAATGGACATTTTTTTACCTTTATGTTGGTGATAAAGCAAAGCTTACAAATGCATGCCAAGCCTATAATGCTGGCCTCTGGATCAATAGGCTCAGTGGCCCAAATCCCAGGGTTCCTTGTCACTTGTTCAGTCAGATAAATATTATCTTCTGTCATCGGCAACTGAATTTTAGAAAGGAAACACTGCAAACGTAAGCTGTCTTTCGCTCTCAGAGGATACATTCCTGGCCTGGCAATTACAGAATAAAGACTACTGGAGGGTGCCAAAAAGATAAGACAATGAAGGAAAGCAGAAAGTATGAGACAGCAAAGATTTAAAAAAAAATAACGAACCTCAAAATAACGAACAGCAAGATTATACATATGGAGCAATATCACAAAAACATTTGTATTTGCTGTGTAGCAGCTTTTTTTTTGTATTTGCATTTTTGCAAATACATTGTATTTTTGTATTTACTGTGCACCAGAACTATTTCTCTTTGGGGACTCTGCTAGAGGCAGATTACACTGCTGTACAAACAGTTCCACAATCATAGAACATAGAACAGTACAGCACATAAATGGGCCCTTCGGCCCACAATGTTTGTGCCGAACATGATGCCAAGTTAAGCTAATCTTGTGCATGTGATCCATATCCCTACATTCGTTGTTTATCCATGTGTTTATCTAAAAGCCTCTTAAATGCCACTATCATATCTGCCTCTATCAGCAACTCATCTGCCTGTATATGATCCACATCCCTCTATTCCCTGAACTTCCATGTGCCTATCTAAAAGCCTCTTAAACACCACTTTCATATCTGCCTCCACTCCTGGCAAAGCTTTCCAGGCCCACACTACTGTCTGTGTAAAAACGTGCCCCACATATCTCCATCTCCATCCTTATAACTATGCTCTCTATTGTTGGACATTTCCAGGCTGAGAAAAAAGGTTCTGACTCTCTACCCTTGCTAACCAATTCCATCATATTCTGTAAGCAATTTATTTTAAGCTTGGGTTAAATTTTCTCAAATACAGCATAGGAAAGACAATGTTCAATTTGGAGAAAGCTCAGTCTGATTACAGCAACTCTTTTATGACAAGTAAATGTTGTGTAGATGTCTGATGCTCATAGTTGCTATGTCCAAGACAAAGTGCAGAATGTGCTCATCATTAACACATGAGAGGGCTGTCATTGTCCTGCACTTACTAATTTACTAAACTATTTTGAATTGCCTCTCCTCATGCCCCTGCCCATGCCCCTGCCTATGTGTTGTTGGAGTCCAGACAGCTTGCATTCACACTAATTGAATAATATTGTTCCCACAAGAACATCAATTATTTATTCTTTCCTACACTGCGAATATAGTGCCACAATAATGCACGCTATGTTAGAAAACCGCTGCCCAGAAAGTAACATCATTATTTGACAAATAGCTTAGAGGTCTTGCACTGCTTTAGAATTTAAGGATATTTATCGTTGGAAGGGCACGATTTTCCTCGCAACATTTAAGCATAGAATGCTACAATCCTCCTTTCATTTCAGTCTTCCATAATACAGTACATCGTCTATATCAATGTACCAGTGGCTGTTGCACATTGCTGCATGGGTTAGTCATCCTTGAGCCTGAGGGAACCAGCTATTATAAATAATTAATGCTGTTAACTCACTTGACACCGTAGTAATTACTAAACTGGGGTATTGACAAAACAACGTCACCCTTATTGCAGCTTACATATCCCCCAGGAAGCCTCCTAAACTTTAGATATTGGGTCAAATTGTTCTTGACCTGGTTTACTGTCTGAACTCACTACCTACAATGCCCATCCGCACTAACTTACTCCAGATACAGACGATGGGCCATTCTCTACCCATTACTACAATTGTACATCATCCAATTAGCTTCATTTGATTGTGTTGTTACTCATGATGTTGTTACTTCATCCCAGTTGAAGTCATGGTCATAAAATGATACAGTGTGGAAACAGGTCCTTCGGCCCAACTTGCCCACACTGGCCAACACTAGTCCCACTTGCCTGCGGCTTGGTCCATATCCCTCCAAACCTGTCCTATCCATGTACCTGTCTAACTGTCTCTTAAACGATAGGATAGTCCCAGCCTCAACTACCTCCTCTGGCAGCTTGTTCCATACACCTACCACCATTTGTGTGAAAAATCTACCCCTCAGATTCCTATTCAATCTTTTTCCCTTCACCTTAAAGCTACTGTATGTCCTCTGGTCCTCAATTCCCCTATGGGCAAGAGACTCTGTGCATCTACCTGATCTATTCCTCTCATGATTTTGTACACCTCTATAAGATCACCCCTCATGCTCCTGAGCTCCATGGAATAGAGATCCAGCCGACTCAACCTCTCCCTATAGCTCACACCCTCTAGTCCTGGCAACATCCTTGTAAATCTTTTCTGAGCCCTTTCAAGCTTGACAATATCTTTCCTATAACATGGTGCCAGAACTGAACACAATATTATAAATGCGGTCTCATCAATGTCTTATACAACTGCAACATGACCTCCCAACTTCTATACTCAATACTCTCACTGATGAAGGCCAAAATGTCAACAGTCTTTTTGACCACCTTATCTACCCACGACCATGTACCTGTACTCCTAGATCCCTCTGCTCTACAACACTACCCAGAGGCCTACCATTTACAGTTTAGGTCCTGCCCTTGTTCGACATCCCAAAATGCAACACCTCACACTTCTCTGTATTAAATTCCATCAACCATGGCCAATCGATCCAGATCCTGCTGCAATCTTTCACACCAATCTTCACTTTCTGCAAAACCACTCACATTTGTATCAGCAAACTTGCTAATCTTTCCCCGGATCTAACATTTTCATCTAAAATACTTTAAAAAAAAGCAGTATTATGTCAAATAGGACCACGGGTATTTTAGATAATGTTTGCTTTCTCATTAATGTATTTTTTGAATAGTTAAAAATATATCATTGGCCTAAAATATCCTCAGCTCATTCTTCTAAAGGCCTGCTGAGTAATTTTAGTATTTTCAAATTTCATGTAAAAATGGAAGAATCATCAAAATGAATTAATACTAGCTGCAAAATAAGTGCCCTTTATCTTTTATTCCTAGTTTAAGCTGTCACTTCATGATGACAGCTGCAAAGCTCACAGCAACTGATGCTTTAACGAAACTCGCATTTTGTTTTAGGTGGAAGGTCAGAGTGACAAATGGTTGGATTTTGCAAAAGTGAGAGGGTTGTGTTTAAAACACATGACTAATATGACTGAAATATCAATAAATTCAATGTAAATTTCCCAACCACCAGTTGTGCCACATCTTACCTTTGTTTCTGCCGAATGCAACATCCATGTGGACACACTATAAAAGGCAATACAAACTAAACATTTCAAAACAAATCTGCAAATTACTTGCATAGTAACATCAATTAATCACCTTTCATGAAGTTCAAAAGCTGTCTGTTTTCCATGTGCTCTTGTCTCCCTTCACAATTCCTTATCGCACTTACCTTTTTTCTGGAATGGGATAGATTGGCTTTCAGCAGGGGGTGTTCACCAAATGTGATGCTGGAAAGTTAAGGGCCTTTCCCACTTTCACAACCTAATTCACGACCTCTGCCGAGTTTTCCCTTGACTCATACTCGCAGCATGGTCGTCACGAGGTCGTAGTAGGTCGTAGAAGGCCGTGGTGCTAGTCGTAGATACTCGTGGCATCAAGGAGGTCGGGGCGTTTTTCTAGCATGATGAAAAATGTCCACGAGTAAAAGAGGTCGTGAATTAGGTCGTGAAAATGGGACGGGCCCTTTACTTAGTTCGGGACAGGGCTCCCTGGTTTCCAGCTTTGATAGGAATAAAAGGATGGGGGCTCAACCCTAGGATGCGATTATTGATTGGGGGTGGAAGGAACAATCAATACTGACAGCTTACAAAGCTCCTCAGATGTTCAGCTTTGTTTTCACAGATCGGGTCTGATTCTATCCCATTTGTAATGATGGTAATGCCAGCTGCAATTTGGACTTGAACTTTTGTATCTAGATTCTCATTCCAAAGATCTGGATTATTCGTCCATTAATTTATCCATTTTGTTATATTCACAAAGATGGCACACTCACCAGAAAAAAATATCTTTGGTGAAGAACCTTCGCAATGCCTGGACAGACACAAGGCTATGGCATTCCCAATAGGAAAACATGTTTTTTTTTTCAGTTTAGTTTAGAGATATGGCATGGAAATAGGCCATTTGAGATACCGAGTCCATGCCGGCCATCAATTAACCATTCACACTTGTTCTATATTATCCCACTCCCTACACATTATGGGCAATTTACAGAGGCCAATTAACCTATAAACCTACACGCTTTTTGGGATGTGGGAGGAAACCCACAAGGTCACTGGGAGAATGTGCAAACTCCACACAGACAACGCCGGAGGTCAGGATCAAACCCAGGTCTCTGGCGCTATGAGGCAGCAGCTCCACCAACTGTGCCACTGTGCTGCCCTTCAAAGACTAAATGACTTGTTAAATAAGAGAATATGATTTGTTTGAGGGAAAAATCTGCATGTAGAAGAAAAATAACACCATGCATGATCACAAAAGATGCTGTCATCAATATCTCCAAGGAGACAGAGCAAGAGAATTCAAGCACATGGACCATGAACTTAAATTAAGAAATTTCATTATTATTTTGCTATTACTGTTAACATTAACAGCCATTGTCACTGCTCATATAACAGCTAAGTACACAAATTCCCTCCCTTCCCCACCTACAGAGGGAGTAAAGTAATGAGACTTTTTGCTTATCATTCACTCAAGGTAAAGCATCAGAAATAATGAGATGCAGGTCAATACAAATATACCGCGTATTAGATGTCCAGAAATTAGAATCTAGCTCAGCAATATGTGTACAGGGCAAATTATGATAGGTGGGTGACGAATAAAACAAAATGATATTTTATATACAGATAAATTGTAACTGCTTAACCTTGGAGGAAAGGATAAAAGTAGTCATTCATTTTTAAAAAATACAATAAGCTCATAACTGCACTGATTAATATTTCATACTTAGCCAGCTGTTCCTTGCGCTTCTGATTGTGATACTTCTTTTTCACGTTCTGCAGTTCTTGGGCTAGACGGTCATTCTCATGCTTATACTCCTGACTATGTGATTCAGCCATGTTCAGCTCTGAAGTCAAGGCCTTCCAAAAAGAAAAAAAATCATGATATTAATGAACGTTAATTTCCTTTTTTCAAACCACTTATCTGGTTGATAAGGTATTGCATGTATTTACAAACTGCGAAACAATATCAGTTAGCAGAGAACGTATATCGTTAAGAATGAGTTAAAAGGCATGAAACTTCATGGGATAGAGAGGCTTAGAATCATGGAATCATACAGTATGGAAACCCGCCCTTCGGCCCAACTTACCCATGCCCTGCCCACGGTTTGGCTCATAAGCTTTTAAACATTTTCTATCCATGTACCTGTCCAAATGTCTTTTAATACCAATCTTTTTCAAAACTCATCAAAGATTGGAGATGAACAAAAGCCATAAATCACAAACATGTATCACTTTCAATATGACTTTGAATTGGAAGGTTTTGAAGTTGACTATAAAACTTCATTGTACAGGGGAAGGCTAATATTTTCCCTTCACCGAAACTATGCGGTTTACTTTCTCCTTAAAACCTCTGTATCAAGTAAATAGCAACCTGCAGAATGGTTTGATTTTGACAACTCAATCTGTAAAATGCAACCTATCTTCAAACTAATAAAAGGAAAATGATAGTTTATGAATATGGCCACATTTTTCTTCTGTCACTAGCTACAGTACCCAGGGGAATCTTGTGCATGCAGCTGCCCCAACTCAAAGTGGGTATATTTTGGAAAAAAGTGCAAATACCTTTCAATGTTTTGTAATATTGCTGAGGTCTTCATGAGCCAACACTGTCATATAAATGTAGCAAGAGTTTTTATGGCTTTACCTTGGAGATACAGTGCAGAGATAGGCCCTTCGGCCCACCGAGTCCACACCGACCAGTGATCACCCTGTACACCAACGCTATCCTACACGGACCAGGCGGACAAAGTTATCTTGAACTCAAACGGCTGTGTGGGCGGATGAAGACTGCAACAGATCTATCAGCTCCAATCATCTTGGTTCCCTTGCCATTGGAATGAGTTGATTGATTTGTGAAGGACCGTGTGCTTCTTGGAGTGCATCATCAAGTACACGTTAAACAAAAACACGCACAGGCGTCTTCGTTCTGTGAGCTGCAAAGCCAGGATTGGACTCATAAGCCACCTGAGAGTCCATAAAAACAACAGAACGTAGACCATCATCTTCGACCTCGAGGGATAGCCACGACGACCTACATGGTAGGGACAATTTTTACCAAAGCCAATTAGCCTACAATCCTGTCTTTGAAGTGTAGGAGAAAACCCGAGCACCCATGGAAAACCCACGCGGTCACAGGGAGAATGCACAAACTCCGTACAAACCGCGGCTGTAGTCAGGATCGAACGTGGGCCTCTGCCGCTGTAAGGACACAACTCCACTGTGCCGCTCCCTACGGCATAATTTGAAAAGATGCCTCTCAGCAGCATTCCGTGAATACTGAAGAACATCAGTTGTGGATCGAGTACCCCAAATACAAGTGCCCAGACTCAGGATTTTCAGATTCTTGGAGAAGGCACTTTTTTTTGTTCTCACCAAATGGAAGAACAGCAATTTTTGGCTAATAAATAACATGAGGGGGAATAGATTATCAAATCCCATCCTGAGCCACAGGCAGAATAAACATATTCTACATCGCCGACATTAAAGAAAATTGGCACTTCATGCATAAAACTTGGTGAGATTGTAGATCTATCCCAAATTAATGTACTAATGACGTACAGATGTGTCAGGGTCGGAGAAGTTAATTGTCAAGGATTTTGTAGAAAAACTGCTGCAAACAGGCAACAGTTGATTATTACATAATTTCAAACCCATACAATATCTGCCAGGTGAAAGTGAATGAGATATTTACGCGAGTTAAATCAAAGTGGAAATTTAAACTGTATGCGCAGAAACACCTCTATCTATAACTGTTGAATTCCAGTAATATCACCAACTGGTACAGTGTTACACAAGTAAACCAAACATTACTTTTCTGACGAAGACTGTTTTTCAAAAACAAATATTGCATATCATTTATTACTGCATTAATAATAGAAGTGCGTGTTAGACAAGGTCTCAGAACCTCTTTCATGAATTTTATTACCTTGAAACTCAAGATGGACAGAAAATAAATCTCCTGATTAGCATTAAAAATGAACCTCTGGCTAAATGCGGGAATTTAACAAATAAAAGGTTCACTGATATGCTCCAAGGGTTTGGTTTTACTGTTGATTAAATGGTAAACAATGCATTCATTTCATTTCACGAGTGGGAACTGTATGTCTGTCTCAACCAAAATGCTATAAATTAAGATACTCGTAGAATTATGCGGCAATCACTACCCATGTTTCCTGCTTGTGGTGCAGTGGCAACATAATGATAACACATAAATTGGACAGCTTTAAACAAGGTATTTTGATCCAGATTAGTTTTAGAAATACAGCATGGAAACAAGTTCTTCTGCCCACCATGTGTTGGAAAGAACTGCAGAAGGTGGACACAAATGCTGGAGTAACTCAGCAGGTGAGGCAGCATTTCTGGAGAGAAGGAATGGGCGACGTTTCGGGTCGAAACCCTTCTTCAGACTACAGATGCTGGTTTAAATCGAAGGTAGACACAAAATGCTGGAGTAACTCAGCAGGGACAGGCAGCATCCCATTCCTTCTCTCCAGAGATGCTGCTTGTCCCGCTGAGTTACTCCAGGATTTTGTGTCTACCTTCTGCCCACCAGATCCACACTAACCATCGATCACCCATTCCCGACACACTGGGGGCAATTTTACAGAGGTCAATTCACCTATAAAACCGTACGTCTTTGGGATTCTGGAGGAAACTGGATCACCCGAAGTAAACCCCTGCTGTCACCAGGAGAGCATGCAAACTCCACATGGACAGCACCCAAGCTGCGCCATTGCACCGCCCTTATAAAGAATAACTTATAAAGAATACAGTGAGGATGGAATGTGCATGCTCCATTCCATAAAAAACAATTTTTAGTCTGCAGGTAGATTTAACCACATTACTCACCAACGCTGCTGCTTTTAACTTGAATCTGCAATGAAGTAACCTTCTAAAATATTTTTACATTTCCCTGTCATTTATTTTTAATTATGTTTGTTTTAACTGCAAATGTCACCAGCCGCACCAGAGAAAACGGTCGGGAGATATTATCAACTGTGACTGTATAAAGACTTAAAGTGTGGTGCTGTTTAAAAAAATGTAATCTCGGTTCAGCTTAGAAAAGGACATTGCAAGGATAATTGCGCTATCAAATGCTTTTCAAATATTACTCTGAGCAAGATTAGCCCATTGACGTACAGATCAAGTGAATGGTGCAAGAGGCTTGAGGAGCTGAAAATATATGGAGGTCCTGTTAAAGTAGCCTTGGCCAATAACTTCAGGTACAGTGAGCTGGAAATGGAGGCAAGGAGTGTTAAGGAAGATCGATGCTGTACCAATCAATTATGTTGCTTTGTCCAGATCTGTATCAAGATTCTTGAGTGCTGTAACAGGCTAATTCATCCAGGCAAGTTTAAAGTATTCAGGCTTGTACCTTGTATATGACACAAAGACATTTGGAGAGTCAGGTGTTGAGTCACTGACTACAGGCTACTCAAAGGTTGTACTGAAGAAAGGTCTCAGCCGAAACGACGCCTATACATGTCCGCCAGAGATGCTGACTGACTCGTTGAGTTACTACAGCACTTTACGTTCTACACAAAATTTCAGCATCTGCACTTCCTGTGGCCATGCAGATGTCACATTGATTGATAGAACATGGACCACTAAGTCCACACTACGATAAGTTTTAATCCACAATTTGAGAGGGAGAAGTGAAAATTGGAAGTGTCAGCATCACAGTTGAGCAAAGGGGACTACGGAGGCATGAGGGAAGAGCTGGTCAAAGTTGACAGGAAAGAGACCCTTGCAGGAATGACAGTGGAACAACAATGGCAGGTATTTCTGAGAATAATACAGAAGGTGCAGGATCAGGTCATAGAAACATAGAAACATAGAAACATAGAAACATAGAAACATAGAAACATAGAAAATAGGTGCAGGAGTAGGCCATTCGGCCCTTCAAGCCTGCACCGCCATTCAATATGATCATGGCTGATCATCCAACTCAGTATCCTGTACCTGCCTTCTCTCCATACCCCTGATCCCTTTAGCCATAAGGGCCACATCTAACTCCCTCTTAAATATAGCCAATGAACTGGCCTCAACTACCTTCTGTGGCACAGAATTCCAGAGATTCACCACTCTCTGTGTGAAAAATGTTTTTCTCATCCTGGTCCTAAAAGACTTCCCCCTTATCCTTAAACTGTGACCCCTTGTTCTGGACTTCCCCAACATCGGGAACAATCTTCCTGCATCTAGCCTGTTCAAGAATTAAGAATCTTAAGAATTTTGTAAGTTTCTATAAGATCCCACCTCAATCTTCTAAATTCTTGCGAATACAAGCCGAGTCTATCCAGTCTTTCTTCATATGGAAGTCCTGACATCCCAGGGATCAGTCTGGTGAACCTTCTCTGAACTCCCTCTATGGCAAGAATGTCTTTCCTCAGATTTGGAGACCAAAACTGTACGCAATGCTCTAGGTGTGGTCTCACCAAGACCCTGTACAACTGCAGTGGAACCTCCCTGCTCCTATACTCAAATCCTTTTGCTATGAATGCTTACATACCATTCGCTTTCTTCACTGCCTGCTGCACCTGCATGCCTACATTCAATGACTGGTGTACCATGACACCCAGGTCTCATTGCATCTCCCCTTTTCCTAATCGGCCACTATTCAGATAATAGTCTACTTTCCTGTTTTTGCCACCAAAGTGGATAACCTCACATTTATCCACATTATACTGCATCTGCCATGCATTTGCCCACTCACCCAGCGTATCCAAGTAACCTTGCAGCCTGCTAGCATCCTCCTCACACCTAACACTGTCCCCCAGCTTTGTGTCATTCGCAAACTTGGAGATGTTGCATTCAATTCCCTCGTCCAAATCATTAATATATATTGTAAATAGCTGGGGTCCCAGCACTGAGCCTTGCGGTACTCCACTAGTCACTGCCTGCCATTCTGAAAATAACCCGTTTACTCCTACCCTTTGCTTCCTGTCTGCCAGCCAGTTCTCTATCCACATCAATACTGAGCCGCCAATACTGTGTGCTTTAAGTTTGTATACTAATCTCTTATGTGGGACCTTGTTGAAAGCCTTCTGAAAGTCCAGATATAACACATCCACTGGTTCTCCTTTATCCAGTACTACTCTACTAGTTATATCCTCGAAAAATTCTATAAGATTCGTCAGACATGATTTGCCTTTCGTAAATCCGTGCTGACTTTGTCCAATGATTTCACCACTTTCCAAATGTGCTGCTATCCCATCTTTAATAACTGACTCTAGCAGTTTCCTCACTACCGATGTTAAACTAACTGGTCTGTAGACTAACAGGTCATTCCAAAGAGGCAGAAAGATTCTAAGGGGAGTAAGAGGCGACAATATACATCAATGATTTAGATGAAATGATTAAAAGTAACATTAACAAATTTGCAGATGACACAAAGTTGTGTGGCAGTATGAACAGTGAGGAAGATGCTATGAGGATGCAGGGTGACTTGGACAGGTTGGGTGAGTGGGCAGATGCATTGCAGATGCAGTTTAATGTGGATAAATGTGAAGTTATCCACTTTGGTAGCAAGAACAGGAAGTCAGTTATTATCTGAATGTTGTCAAGTTAGGAAAAGGGGAAGTACAACAAAATCTGGGTGTCCTTATACATCAATCACTGAAAGTAAGCATGCAGGTACAGCAGGCAGTGAAGAAAGCAAATGGCATGTTGGCGTTCATAACAAGAGGAGTTGAGCATAGGAGCAAAGAGGCCATTCTGCAGTTGTACAGGGCCCTGGTTAAACCACACCTGGAGTATTGTGTGCAGATTTGGTCTCCAAATTTGAGGAAGGACATTCTTGCTATTGAGGGAATGCAGCGTAGGTTCACGTGGTTAATTCCCGGGATTGCTGGACCGTAATAAAATGAAATAATGCGACTGGGCTTGTATGCACTGGAATTTAAAAGGAAGAGAGGGGATCTTATTGAAACATATAAGATTATTAAGTCATTGGACACACTAGAGGCAGGAAACATGTTCCCGATATTGGGGGAGTGCAGAACCAGTGGCCACAGTTTACGAATAATGGGTAAGCCATTTAGAAGCCAGAGAGTTGTGAATCTGTGGAATTCTCTGCCTCAGAGGGCAGTGGAGGCCGACTCTCTAGGTGCTTTCAAGAGAGATTTAGATAGAGCTCTTAAAGATAGTGGAATCAAGGGATATGGGGAGAAGGCAGGAACGGGGTACTGATTGTGGATGATTAGCCATGATCTCAGTGAATGGAGGTGCTGGCTCGAAAGGCTGAATGGCCCTCTCCTGCACCTATTGTCTATTGACCACCAATCACCCTCTCACCTTCATTTTATATTATCCCACTTTGACATCCATTCTATAACCACTAGGGCCAATTTACAAAGAGCAATAAACTTACACTCATGTCTATCATTTGGATATGGGAGGAAACCGGAGCACCCAGAGGAACCCATGTCGCCATGGGGAGAGCATGCAAACTCCATACAGACAGCATTGGAGGTCAGAATCGTACCTGGTCTCATCCACTAAGCCAGCGACTTTACCAGCTGCACCACTATGCTCTTGCATCCATGTTCAGAGTAAATGGTTATGCCCTATTATGCAGGAGAGGTTGCTGCCTGAAACTTGTGAGCCACGCGTAAATGTGTCTTGCTCCTTATACAACATGCGCGATTGTTATCCAAGTCCTGTTGTTCGCAGGCATGGGCTGTTGCTTATACAGTTCATAACAGCTTTGACAACTAATACTTTTTTCTTGTTTTAAACCAGTTAATCATTCATTTGCTAATATTCAAAATGTACCCTGGTTCAAAACAACAGTTCATAAGTTCAGAAATTATAGGAGCAGAATTTGGACATTCAGCCCATCAAGTCTACTGCACCATTTTTTCACGGCTGATCTATCTTTCCCTTTCAACCCTATTCTCCTGCCTTCTCCCCATAACACCAGACACGTGTACGACTCAAGAATCCGTCAATATCCACCTTAAAAATATCCGTTAACAGCCTCCACAGCCTTCTGTGGCAATGAATTCCACAGATTCACCACTCTCCAACTAATGAAATTACTACTTATCTCCTTTCTAAAGGTATGTCCTTTAATTCTGAGGCTATGACCTCTGGTCCTAGACTCTCATACTTGTGGCAACATATTCTCCACAAATATGACTCTCATACTTGTGGCAACATATTCTTCACGTTATCCAGGCCATTCGCTATTCAATAAGAGGAGCAACTCGACCACAGTTGTGAAACGGAAAAGAAAGCCACAGTATGCAAGTTCTGTCTAAGCGTTGCACTAACATGTTAACCTAGTTTTTGCCCTTCAAGATGGCCAACAAGCAAGCCCCTGTGCATTTCCTGCATTCTTTTTTCATTTTAACTTCTCTGATATTTTCAGGGTTCATCCTCATAATGAAATATTGAAATGTTGATTATTCAGGTACTTTTCACAGCAATACCCATCCAATATGCTTCAAACTACCAGTGTGGCTGGTCGAGGATCAAGGGTCAAAGATGGAGCTAATAACAAACAAATGAAGGAAAATCGGAGTTGAAAAAACTTTGCAAATTAAACAGACTTCAACATTTCTGCACCAAAGTTAAGAATTGCAATCTATTAAAATCTATTCCGTGAATATCAAGAATACTCTAAGGTTCTTAAATTCTACCTTATAATATTAAAAACTCAATTTTGTTTTGGTAGGTTACGAGATAAAGAGAAATGCTCTCGTGAATCAGCAGAATGATCCTCTTTTTCAATAACAATCCCACTTGTTTATTTTATATGTCAATGATTTCAGATAGATATCACATATTAATCCTCTGTCATTGCTGCCTGAAAGGGAATGAGCTTCTCTTGTGAACCTTTGCTGCTTATCTGTCATGATCACAGTGTATCATCATGTTTGGAATGATGTCCTGTATAGATTGAAGGTCAAGATGAGCTACTTTGTAATTCTTGTATTACTGCCCTCCAAAGAAAAATTAAAAAAATAATTATGTTCTGTTCCAGTCTCTCATAGAAAAATTAATGGATAAAATAATTTAATTAACTTTGGAAGCCTAGCTCTTGACCTCCAATTAATGCTTATACAATTCACAGACAAAACAAATGTTTTAGAGTTGCCGGGAGGGACAAGATGGAATGAAAGGTCAACAACTAGTAAGCAAGGCTTTTTATTACATTACCAATTAATCAACGGATCAGTGGATTAGAAAGAATAATGCTGTAAGGATAGGAAGAAACATTTGGTATTCAGTGACATGGATTACCACTTCATTCGTCATTATACAATCTGACAAACTCGTACCTCACTGTAAAGATACTAATTTATTTCTCCTGATTGAAGAATGAAGTTTATACTTATGCGTTATTCTATTTTTGCAGCTCTGCGCTAGCGCCTGGATGTATAGATCCCAGTACCAAACTCATAACCAGCACTACTCCATAGCCTACAGAAGGATCCTGACTCAAAAAGTCATCTATCTGCTTCCCTCCATGTTTGCTGCCTGGCCCACTGAGTTCCTCCAGCAGTTTTTTGTTTCCCAACATATGCAGTCTCTTGTGCAGTCTCTTGAGCAATTTCTTGCAGTTTTTGACAGAGCTGTTCCCAAATCAAGCTGTGATGCAACCCAAAAGTATGGTTTCTATTGTACATCTGTAGAAATGTATAAGAGTCACTGGGGACATGCTGATTTCCCTCAGTCTCCTCAGCAGGTAGTGCCTTGGTGTCCCTTCAGAGCTGTTGCATCAATGTGGTTGGTCCTCCACAGATCATTTGTAATATTAACACCACAGAACTTGAGGCTCATAACCATTTCCTCTTCGGCACTGTTGATGCTGCCTGGTGTATGCACCCCACCACACTTTCTGAAGTCAATAACTAGCTCCTTTGTGTTGCTGACATTGAGGGAGAGATATTTGTCTTGAAACCATGCTACTGATAGCAAAGTCACTCACCCCTGTTGCTTAAGAGCCCAAAAGAAGGGATTTAAGCAAAGAAATGGAGTCTGAAGAATGATCCTGATCGGAAACATTGTCTGCCCAGACTCTCGTGGGCAACTTGGGCCGAAGGGCCGGCTTCTGCGCTGTATGACTCTGTGACTTGCTTTTGCGCCAGATCAAAGTTGAACTCATTTAATCATGATGACACATTCACTGAAGCATACAAGAGACCAGGCTTTACATTCAATATACAAATGCCAAAAATCTTTATACTTGCTCCTGCAGCACACATTGCCCTCCCAAAGTAAAAGAAAGCCTACAATATGCAGTTAAAAATCAAATGTCCATCCTTAGGTCTGATGTTCCTGCACTCAAACAATTTGTTGTCCACATCGTCCAGGCATAGAAATAAAGATTACAACTGGGTCAAGTCACTAGTTTCAGGTGGTGGTGCAAATGCATCGTAGCTTGAATTAGAATCTTCAATAGCGGAAAGGTAAGCACCTAGAGTGCTAAGGCAAACCATATTCGAATGGTGGCCAGTTTGTCAGCAGTTGGGATAAAGATCTAGGAGCAGGTTCTATTCTCACCACATTCATCGTTAAACAATTTATTCTGCTAGGCTGAATAATGCAGTGCTATGCAAAGAAAGATTTTCATTGTTCTGTCAGGGACACATGACAATAAACTCTTTTGACTTTGACTCAAGGTAATGTCCAAGAGGTCGTCCATTGGCAGCAATCTGCATTGTCGTCTCAACATGAAGTATGTTTTTTAAATATGGTGTAAAATTCAATGGGGTGGTTGTACACAACTCAATATCCAGCTTTTGTACAAATTCTATAGAAATGACTCTTTGAGCAGCAATGAAAGCTGTGAGCTGAAAAGTGACTCTTTGTAAAAAGCACAATGCTGTCACAACTCCACCCCATCTGTCTTCACTCCACAAGTCTCCACACTGGCTAGGTCTCTGCATTAAAATTAAACTCTCTTCCCTCTGCTGAAGAGGAAGCAAAAGAGAAATAGAAGAAACCAAACAATATGGAAGAAACCGCACAAAAAACCAACATGATCACCAGCGGAACAGGAGGATTTTAGAAGAGATGTGAAAGTCATAAGCAGGACATCAGAGGAAGGAAGAAGAAAAAGAAATGAATAAAAATCTAAATACATTTCATGGACATTTCAAAAATGAATGGATGATATGATTAATTTTCTCAAAATAACAAGTAGAGGTTACGCGTGCTCAGAACCTGTATTTGCTGGATTTAATCTAGGATGAGGGAGCATAGCCTAAAATCTTGAATCAGGCAAGGGTGGTAATACCTTGGAACTCTCTCCTGTCAGATGCATTTGATGCTAGGACAACAGCTAAATGTAACTATGATATTGGTGTGATTTTTCACACAAGCACATCGAGAGAATGAAGCAAACACGAGTATGTTGTGTCAGAACATAAATCAACCGCAATCTTATTGAATGGTGGGCAGAATACCAAGTGATGTATATCTACATCTAAGTTTCCAAAACAATGTGGGGAGGATTGGGAATGGTGGCGAAATAAGGGCAGAGAGCAAACAGTATGGATGTGTGGAGGTTAATGAAAGGGGAAGGGGTGCACCAAGAAGAAACGTCAGAACACTTTTGCGATGATCAATCCAACAAAGGATCCTAGTATCAAGCGCATAGTCAACATCTTCACCACCACCCATGTGGGAAAGAGGTGTTTTTTTTTTACTGTAAAACAGATTTGTTCCCATGTGTTCAAGGAAATGTATATTTTCGGTGATGTCAGGGCTTCGAAAGGAGCCCCAGGGGAATAAGGATGCTACTAGCTTGGATGTTAATACTTATTCTCGGGAAATTCCTAATTATTATATAATGAGCATCAGGAGCAAATCTGGCACAGATTTATTGTAACTACTATGATATGTAAGCCACACACATTTATTTATTTATGTAGTACAAGAGAGGCTTAGAGATATTTTATGTATCCTGGTGCACTGAGTGAGCAGAGGACTGAACATAGAACAGTATGGGCTGAATAATGCTTGTGCCGAACAAGATGCCAAGATCAACTCTTATCTGCCTACACATAGTATAATTCCCACTATTCCCTGCATATCTATATAACTATCCAAAAGTCTCTTCAATGCCACTATCATATCGGCCTCAACCTTAAAAGCCACCATCGTATCTGCACTCCCGGCAACGCATTCCACACACTCACCATCCTCCGTGTAAAAAGCTTGCCCCTCACACCTTTAAACTTTGCCCATCTCACCTTTAAACTGTGCCCTCTAATTTGATTTTTCCATCCTGGGAAAAAGGTAATGACTGTCTACCATATCTATGTGCCTCATAATTCTACATACTTCTATCACGTCTCTATGCAACCTCCAGCATTCCAGAGAAAGCATTCCAAGTCTGTCCAACCGCTCCCTCCAGCAAACACCCCTAATCCAGGCATCATTCTGATAAACCTCCTCTGCACCCATTTCCAAAGCCTCCATATCCTTCCTGTCATGGGGCAACTAGAACTGCATGCAATACTCCAAATGTGGCCTAATCTCTAGGTTCTGTAAAGCTGCATCATGTCTCTTGTTTTCAATGCCCCGACCTATGAAAGCAAGCATAAAGAAGGCATTTGATGGAACCTTTCAAGGTTGAAGTTGATACGATAGTGGCATTGAAGAGACTTTTGGATAGCCATAAGGATATGCAGGGAATGGAGGATTTAGATTGTCTGTGGGCAGTTAAGAGTTGATCTTACAATCATGTTGCCTCCATCAAATGCCTTCTTTATCATGATGAATGCTCAAACATTTAATTTTTTTAAATTATTATTATCAGTGAAATCATCTTGGCCTCACTTCCTCATCAGGGTTTGATGAAAGTGATTGTCTGCTTTAGAGCCTCTTCCTTAGTCTTCATGTAACAATATATACTCCACAGACCAATGGGGCAGAAATATCAATACGAAATCTGGCTCCACAATTTTTAATGAGGTAATGCTCCTTACACAAATCTACCCAGCAATTAGGATCAGTGGCTGTCCAGTTGGCAATAGTACGTTGGGGATGCCTAAAAAGAAAAATGCTAATTCAATGGCACTGTCAGTACCTCATATATAGAGTGGCATTTTTAAAATGTGGCTTTGTCATTAGCCAGTTGACTGCTTTTCACTTCAGTTATATATTTTTGAACCATCTTATTTGACCTGTGAAATGATAAAAGTCTGGTTGCCTGGCCACAGCATGGAACCATATTGAAAATTCTGTATTAGTTACAAAGTGCCAACAGTCTCGCTGATCCAAGTATAAACATTCTCTGCAATAGAATCTTCAAGTAGATTGTTTTCCGAGATGCAAATGAGGCAGCGATTGCCGGGAATTGAGGGAAGTAATTCCCCAACCTGCTGCTAATAAACATTATGTAAATCATGGGACCACTGAACCAAAAGAAAAATGGGCTCAGTGATTTATAAACCCCACAGGAGAGTTAGAGAAAGTAACAAGTCCGACATCTGTGCTCACCTTCAGTTGTTTTGTCTTATCTCTCAGGTTCTTCTGATATATCATTAGCTGCTCGGCAGCCTCTGGGCCAGGCTGCCGCGCCAAGATGTGTTTCAGCTCCACATAAAGCTTCTCCTTCTCCTGTAGGAACAACAGATCCAATGTCAGGCAACATGCTGAGCAGTAAAGCTGCAATTCTTTTAGTTGAAACAGGGAATTGCAGGTGCTGGTTTACACGAAAGGGCACAAATGGGAGAAGGCTACAACCAGAGGGCAGCCTCAGAATAAAAGGATATTCCTTCAAAATGGAGTTGAGGAGGAATTTCTTTATCCAGAGGATGGTTAATCTTGGGAATTCATTCACAGACAGCGTGGAGGCCAAGACAGTGGGTATTTTTAAGATGGAGGTTCTTGATGAGGAAGGTCGTCAATGGTTACAGGTAGAAGGCAAGAGAATTAAGTTGAGAGGGGAATCATAAATCAGCAATGATTGAATGGTGGAGTAGATTTGATGGGCTGAAAAGCCTAATTCTGCTCCTATGTCTTATGATCTGATGGTCTCCTACACAGTGCTGGAATAACTCAGAGGGTCAGGGAGCATCTTTGGACAACATGGACAGGTGACATTTCAGGTCAGGACCCTTTTTGTCGTATGTGTGAGGTTGTTGTGCTCCTTAAAAGTGCACCTTGGGGGTCATTACCCTATACACCAGCGCCCACTTCAGTCATAGGTCTGCCGCTGAAAAGGAAAGTCATGTGAACAGCCCAAGCAGACTTACTTTCACTTCTTGGAGAACATGTGAAAGAAAATGCACCATCCAACACTGGAGTCCAAGGAGGAGAAGGTAAGGAGTGAAAGGGTGCTTGTGGTCAGACTCTCACTCTCGTGACAGATGTTGATGTTATGGTTGGAAGGGGCCAGGAAGTGGATGAGTAAGACCATGGTTCCCAATCACGGAATTCGTGAAAATCAAACCATTTGGGAGTAGAGAATTAGTGCGAGGATTCTGGAGGAGAGATTGTGCACAGGATGTTGATATCATAGTGGATGATTTGTGGGAGATAAGATAATCATCCAGTGCTTGATTTACTCAGCAGGTCAGGCAGCATCTCCGGAGAACATGGACAGGTGGCGTTTCAGATCGGGACCCTCCTTCATGCAGATGAAGGGTCTCGACCTGAAATCTCACCTATCTACATTCTGCAGAGATGCTGCCTGACCTGCTGAGTCACTCCAGCACTTTGTGTTATTTTGTCTATTAACCAGCATCTGCAGTTCATTGTTTGTATACTAAGATAGACACCCATTTGAATACTCAGAATGGAGCGGAACACTCAAACAAATGGTTGACTCGGGACTGCCATGGACAAATCTCCACAGTAATGCTGTGAAAGCAACACTGTACGTGGAATAGAATCACTGATGCATGCCTGACATCGAAATCGCAGTTCCTCTGCGGCTAGGCACTAGTGGCTTGGCCAGTGTACCTCACTTGAAAGAGCTCAGTCAAATTTCGGGAGTGGCACAATTTGAACCGCAATTATTTTCCAGGTTCTAAATATAAGGAGTTCCATAAGATCACCAATCGAGACATGACTAGTTTACAAAAAGTTCGATTCAATAATTTAATCCTTAAATGGTGCTAAGTGTGTTTCTAGTCTTAGTTATATGGCCCTTGAGTGGTGATTTAAACTTGTTCTCACTTAATTTCCAAAATAAATTTCCTATTTACAGCTGTCTCAAATAATTTGTCACCGTAAATCTGTTCTTGCACAAGCACAATGTGGAGGATCCCCTTGACGTAAGGGTTGGCAAACTTGTTTTACCTTAAACAATCCTCTTGCTATAAATCCTAATTCCTAGATGAAGAAAAGTTAACGTTGGTCTGCAATTTTCTCTCCAAATTGATCAAAAGACAAATGTCTCTTTAATGACTCGGCTTATGGCATTGGCAGAGTGCAATCTAACATTGGTTGTCTACTGCCATCTCCTGGCCATGGCTCACTAGATGAAGGAGCAGTGTAAATATTCAATGATACTTTATTGTCACATGTACCTAAGTACAGTGCAATGCTTTGTTTTGCATACAACCAGGTAAAATCATACAACAGACCTCACCAAGGCAGTACACAACAGCCGACAAAGTTACAATAGTTTAATAGAAAGTAGACACAAAAAGCAGGAGTAACTCAGCTGGACAGGCAGCATCTCTGGAGAGAAGGAATGGGTGACGTTTCGGTTCGAGACCCTTCTTACTAATTGGGTCAGAAATGAAAGCAAAGAATAATTATTGCTTATGTGCAGGAAGGAACTGCAGATGCTCGTTTACATCAAAGATAGAGACAAAAAGCTGAAGAAATTCAGCGGGTTAGGCAGCATCTCTGGAGAAAAGGAATAGGTGACGTTTCTGGTCGAGACCCTTCTTCAGACCATCATGGAAGGGCATTATTGCTTCTTTACAAGGTGACAGGAAACCCCACATTCAATAACAATACAAAAAAAACTCTGTAACGTATCTGATAAAAACAAAGTCTCCCGCACTTAATACTGTAAAATTAAAAAAGAATGCTAAAACTTTAATTTCCTCAAGGTAAATGGGATGGATTTTGGTTGATTTCTGTATTCATTGGATTTCTGACCTAATAATTTATAGATCTTAAAAATCAGCCCAGTTTTAAAATGGCTCACAAATCAAAACTGTATCTTTAAAATCAGATTTTGCAAATTTAACAAATAAGAACAATACTGGAAAATAATCATAGATTTTAAACAGTATGGTCAACATTTCATCTCTCCAATTAATTGGGAAGAAGGGTCTCGACCCGAAACGTTGCCTATCTCCTTCGCTCCTTAGATGCTGCTGCACCCGCTGAGTTTCTCCAGCTTTTTGTGTAACTCTCCAATTAATTAGTTTGGTTGTGCATTTCCATCTTTTCGTGTATAATCATTGCAGTGGAAACACAGCCCCAAAATATTGCTCCCAAAGAAAGTGATTTCCCAGAGTTATGGAGAGGAAAAGAGGGAATGGATCGTGCCCGGCACATCAAATTTCAACGAGATACAAGAAACTGCGGATGCTGGAGTCTGACCAAAAAGCAAAGTGTTGGAGGAACTCAGTGGCTCAGAGCAGCTTCTGTGGAGGTAATGGACATACAATATTTTGATGTTGCGATCCTTCTTCAGAATTTTCAGACAGTTGATATTTTGGGTTTGGGAACCTTCCGTAAACTCAGGAAGGGACTCACCCAAAACATAATTTCTCCACTCCCTACATAGATGCTGCCCGACTCACCGAGTTCCTCCAGCACTTTTCAGTGATCACATTTCAGTGTACTTCATTGAATTGTGGAATAAAAAACAATAATCGCCACCAAGTCAGCACAGGATTTATTTAGGTTTAGGTTTTTTTGTCCATTTGTAGAGTTTAAAACCAGGGAACGGCGACTCAGAAGCCATGTCTGATTAAACATCCAATGGCTTGTTAAATATAAAAGCTGTGCAGTCCCCAACCAAAATTGCATTTGGGTCCTGATCTCATTGCTGATAGAAAACCATGGTAGAAAAGTTTCATGAGTGGTTAATTTATTACATTCAGATGCCTGGTATAAGTTTCACTTTCCTCTCTGAATTATTAGAAAACAAGACATTTCTATTTTAGGAATGCACCGACAGCAACACAAGTGCAAACCTCGAAGTAAGAATTCTAGCACAGCAAAGCGAAACCAAATTTGTTTTCCCTGCAATAGATGAATGGTTTTAAACTTCCCATTTTGACAAATATTGTTGTAGAAACATAGAAAATAGGTGCAGGAGAAGGCCATTCGGCCCTTCGAGCCGGCACCGCCATTCATTTTGATCATGGCTGATCGTCCCTAATCAATAACCCGTGCCAGCCTTCTCCCCATATCCCTTGATTCCACTGGCCCCTAGAGCTCTATCTAACTCTCTCTTAAATGTGCAATGGCCACATTTGCAGGAAGTAATGTTTAATATTTTTTCTTGTAGATAGGCTTTTTGCCCATTGTTTATATCATTATTTGAAGGAATCTACCCAAGCAAGAGATTGAAAAGATTTGCATCGGTATAGACTAGGCTCTGCAAAGTCCTGTCCCAGAGATAAAATGAAATGAATTTTGAAACCGGCTTTATCTTTTTTTTTAAGGGAATAATAGTTATCCACTGGAAAGAGTACGCAAAGTTAAACTGGACATTTTAAAACCAGCTAAGTTCCATTCAGTAGGGAAAGACAGAAGATGCTGGAGTAAGTCAGCGGGTCAGGCAGCATCCTTGAAGAACATGGTGATGTTTCGGGTCAGCACCATTCTTCAGACTTTCACTCTCAACTTATCCAAGTTCTCCAGTGATGCTGCCAGACCCCACTGAGTTACTCCAACATTTTCGGCCTTTCCTCGGTAAACCAGCATCTGCAGTTCCTTGTTTCTACCAGTTCCATTCAGTGTTTCGCATGTTTTGCGCTTGAGCACAGATTATACCGAATACATGAAAAAATTGGATTGCTAATGTTACACATCAAACCTTCAATTCCCCCTGGTTTAAATCAGCAACAAACAAATCATTTCAGCCTTTCGAAGTGTACTTCAAGTCATTCAATTAATGTGCACCTGCAAAAGCAGCTCCTTCTCCACCACATCCTCAGTCTTTGCGATCAGACGCTTCTGAAGTGTTTGAACCTTGAGAATAAGTTCGTATCTGCTCGGATCACTTGCCTGCAACAAATCAGTTCATAAAATTTACTATGCAACTGCTATTATGGGTTATCCAACTGTCAGTGCATATTTAGAAGTTATTCAAAGATATTTTTGTTATAATCTGGGATTAGGGGCGGCACGGAGAGATAGCAGTAGAGTTGCTACCTTACAGTGTCAGAGACCCAGGTTCGATCCTGACTACGGGTGCTGTCTGGAGTTTGCACATTCTCCCTGTGATTGCGTGGGTTTTCTCCGGGTGCTCCGGTTTCTTCCCACACTCCAAAGACATGCAGGTTTGTAGATTAATTGGCTTCTGCAAAAAATGTCCCTCGTGTGTAGGTTAGAACTAGTGTATGGGGATCACTGTCGGCATGGACTCGGTGGGCTGAAGGGCCTGTTTCCATGCTGTATCTCTAAACTAAACTGAAAACATTACTTGTAATCCCTCTCCCAAGGATTGTACACTTCAAACTGTGCCATATGTACTGTTTTGTACTAATTTAATTTGAAACAAACTCACCCCAGGTCCTTTAACATTGGATCTTCCCTGAACAATTTTTCCATGCACAGTTGCACCAAACCAGATGGGCAGAAAAAAATTAAACATCTGTTCCATGAATTTGAGGACCTCAACTACAATCCCCAGCATCTTAACCACTGGCTCAGGTCACACACACGTTGTCATGTTTTCATTCTTCTCATATTTCCCCCGGCCATAAAGGGAGGACATTTGACTAATCTCAATGATCAGATAGATCAATGGCATATAGGGAAGATGGATCTTGGCTATATGGAACGAATTTCCATTGGAAGTGGTAGCGGCAAGTACAATTTTAAAAACATTTGGACTGCAACATGGATAGAAATCGTTGAAGGTATGTGAGCTAAACTCAGGCAAACTGGACTAGCTTAGTCAGGCATCTTGGCTGGAATGGATGAATTGGGATGATGAGCCTGTGTTGGTGCTGTGTAATTCTCTAAGACCTCTTTGAGCGCTAAAGCATTCTGCCATTTCTAATGAAAACAATTCTAATATACAGGCAACCTCCAGGATATGACAAGGTTCCATTTCTGAGAAAGTTAGGGCACACCCAAAGTGTACATAAGTTGGAAATGAACAGAAACAGTGTCTGGGAGAGGACGACAGAGACAGCTGTGGTGGGAGAGCTAACGAACGCGGGAAGAGAGGCCGCCATCTAGCCTCACTGATTCAGTGAGTGAGCAAGTGAGTCTGCTCAGCGCTCCCAGTTCTGCTCAGCTCCATCCAGCCCACATTGTTGCAGCCTGAAGAGGGAGTGAAAGAAGGCATGCAGAAATGCCCTGTACCCTCCCAGCCGATTATGCGCATCGCTCCAACGCAGCCTGAAATTCTATTCTCATCTGTCCCACTGGTCCCCCCCAATGCTTGGTCATATGTTCAGGTTGTCCTTAAGTCGGCCGTTCCTAACCCATGGAAGGATCTGTGAAGTTGGAAATATCTTTTCTTTGTGTTGGAGCTCGTACATGGCAAACTCTTGCTTTGGTTGCTGGTCAATGCGAGGCTGGAGGTTACCCAAGAGTGTGACTTGTCAGACAGCCATTTTGTACACTGTTGGAACACTGGTCCGGTGTTTCTTGGATGCCCAGTTTGCAGAGAGCCATTCCAACAGACAGGCAAACACACCATGGCTAACAGCACCTGATCCCAAAAAAACAACAGAGAGATGGATAGAGTCCATCCATAGCAGCCTTCTCTTTCTATCTGCCTCAGATCCAATACAATTAAAGCTGTGAAGATGGAAGAACCACAAATTGAAACAGGCTGAGCATTATACAGCACAGAACTGTTTTGATGGTTTTTGAAGAAAGTTGTTAATTTCCATTGGTACTTCTAATTTGGCTAACACTTTTCTGAGAATAAGTGACAAAGGCGTAGTAACAGGATCACAGTTTCTCAAGTCAGCATACTGATTCAGCTCCAGATCATAATCATTCCTCACACAGCTTTCAGGTTTGCCAGGTACATGGGAGTAAGCTATACGTGGAAGTAAGTTTATAAGACCTAGCATGGAAATTCAATCGGAACAATAAAGATCATTTCAGCTGCAGTTTTCAGAGTGTTCCAACCATATCCCAATCACGTGTAGAGGAAACTTCCCAATAATCTCAAAGATTGTTCCAACCATACTCTTTGTGGCAGGGTGGTGCAGCGATAGAGTACTAGATACTCCAGATAGATAGAGTACTCAGATACTCCATCTGAGCCTGGAACATTTAGAGGAGAAGAACACCTATGTGCGAATGCTGTTCGTGGATTTAAGTTCAGCATTCAACACAATTATCCCCCAGCACCTGATAAGCAAACTGGTTCCATTGGGCCTCGGCACCCCCATGTGTAACTGGCTACTGGACTTCCTCACTGACAGACCCCAGTCTGTGAGGGTTGGAAATAACACCTCTAACACCATCTCTCTGAGCACCGGCTCCCCTCAGGGCTGTGTCCTGAGTCCACTGCTGTTTACCCTGATAACCCACGACTGTTGTGCCAGGTTTAGTACAAACCACATCATGAAGTACACAGATGACACAACAGTGGTGGGCCTCATCAAGGACGACAATGAGCTGGCTTACATGGAGGAGGTGAAACAACTGATGGACTGGTGCAATACGAACAACCTGATCCTGAATGTCGAAAAAACAAAGGAGGTCATCGTCGACTTCAGGAAAAACCGGCACAGTCCCATACCACTTCACATCAATGACAGCGATGTGGAGGTGGTCAGTAGCACAAAGTTCCTGGGGGTGCAGATCACTAACAGTCTGACCTGGTCGAATAACAGCTCATCAACAGTTAAGAGAGCGCAGCAGCGGTTGCACTTTCTGCGCCGGATGAGAAGAGCTTATCTCCCCCATCCCATCCTCACCACTTTCTACAGGGGCACCATAAAGAGTATTTTGACCAGCTGTATCTCTGTCTGGTTTGGGGACTGTAAAGCCTCTGACTGGAAGTCCGTGCAGAGAGTGGTGAGGACAGTGGAAAAAATCATCGGGACCTCTCTCCCCTCAATCGGGGATATTGCGACCAAACGTTGTGTGTCTAAGGCCAGCAGTATTATAAAAGACCCCACACATCTCCATCACGGACTGTTCACTCTGCTGCCCTCGGGAAAAAGATATCGCAGCATAAGGAGCAGAACATCAAGGTTCTGCAACAGCTTCTTCCCACGAGCCATCAGACTCCTGAATGCCATGTAATGGGCTGCCACCATTGTCTATTTATCCTTTTATCCTTTTTATCCATTTTATCCATGTTTATCCTTCTGTTAATTATCGTGTTGCACAAGGAGCCAAATGCAATGGAATTTCGTTTGGAACTGCATATATCAATGTGTTTCTAAATGACAATAAAGTTTGTTTGACTTGACTTGACTTGACTAGAGTTGCTGCCTTAATGCCCCTGTCCCACTTAGGAAACCTGAACGGAAACCTCTGGAGACTTTGCGCCCCCCCCCCCCAAGGTTTCCGTGCAGTTTCCGGAGGTTTTTGTCCTCCGGCAACCACCTTCAACTAGCATCGCAACTGGCTTCGACTAAGAAAATTAACGATTTTTAAAACTTTCAACCATTAGGGAGACTGGCAAAAACCTCCGGGAACCGCACGGAAACCTTGGGTGGGGCGCAAAGTCTCCAGAGGTTTCCATTCAGGTTTCCTAAGTGGGACAGGGGCATTATAGCACTTATAGCCTCGGGGACTCTGTTTCGATCCCGACTACAGGTGCTATCTGTACGGAGTTTTTCATTCTCCCCGTGACCGCATGAGTTTTCTCCGAGATCCACTCCAAAGACGTACAGGTATGGAGGTTAATTGAATTGGTATAATTGTAAATTGTCCCTAGTGTGCGTAGGATAATGTTAATATGCGGGGGTCGCTGGTCGGCATGGTCTCAGTGGGCTGTATCTCTAAACTGAACTAAACTAAACATATCCCATCCAGATGAAGAGAAAAAGTCCCAATAATTGCAAAGATCCATGAACGTATTGATCTTATTTACGGAAGGACATTAAAGCATTGGAAAATAGTTCAGAGAAGACTTACTAAATCGGTAATTGGAAAGATTAGACAAGCTTGAATTCACTGACGTTCAGAAGAGTGAAAAGTGAATTGATTAAAACAGGTACGATCCTGAGGAGTCTTGACCAGATGGACAGGATGTTTCCTCTTGTGAGAGAATCTAGAATGGTGAATCACTATTTAAAAACAAGGAGCTGCCCATTTGTGGCAGAGAAGACGTGAAACCTTTTTCTCTTAGAGGGTCATGAGACTTTGGAAGGCAGGTGGAAGGCAGACGAAAACAAAGATTTCGGAGAAAACACACGCGGGTCACAGAGAGAAGGTACAAACTCCATACAGACAAGCACCCATAATCAGGATCAAACCAGAGTATCTGGCGAGTAGGTCTACAGCACCATGCCACCCTAATTCTTGATAAGCAAGTGTGTGCGTAGTACCATGGATAGGCTGGAACATGGAACCAAGGCTAAAACCAGATAAACCATAATCTTACTGAATGGTGGAACAGCACTGGTGGGGGGGGGGGTCGTCGAGTGACCTACGTCTGAACACATTTTTGTGTTATCCCAATATCTCATCCATTTGGGGCAATTTACAGAGGCCAATTAACCTATAATCCTGCATATGTTTGGGATGTGAGATGAAACAGGAGCACCCGTAGAAAACCCACGTGGCCACAGGGAGAATCTGTAAATTCCATACCCAAGGTCAGACTCGAACCTGGGACTCTGACACTGTGAGGTGGCAACTCCACCAGGTGCGCCACTGTGCCAACCCCATTTTGGGGTGACGAGATTGGATTCAGGAAGAAAAATTGAAATAGGCAAAAAAAAAGAGTAGAGGGAATTGGATTAGTGTGGCAAAGAAAGTCCAAAGAGGAGGCTAGGTGATTTACAAGTGTAACAGGCACTGCACTATACAACTAGAGTGTCCAGCGATTGGTACCTCTCGGAGAATGCAAAGCAAGTTCCCGTCCAAAGTTGCAAATGGAGGATTGCATAGGGAATAATATAATGACATGGATTCCTGGCTCAGAAATCATGTCATGGTCACAAGGCGGTCCAGAAATAGCTGGTTGAATTTCTGAGTGATGCAAAATTACTCTGAGATGGCAGTTATCCTATTTCACTCCAGAGAAGATTGATTCACTATTGCACACTGCTGAAAGAAAACACCATTGCACAATTGAATATTTGGTACAAATGTTTTAGTTGCCAACGCATGAAAATAAAAGAGCACTTTCTTTAATTGGAAAGTAACTCTTTAATTGGAATTAAATTAATTGGAAAAGAGTTCAAAGCATTAATGAAGTCAAAATTGTAATCACCTCAAGTTTTCGCCACCTGTGAACATTCATTGGATTTTCCAATTCCTCCTCCAGAGCCCTGCACCGCGTTCGTTCCTTTAGAAGTTCTTTCTGTACATGGTAGACCTCTCGTCTGCACAACAAATACAAACAACATCAACTTCTTTGCTTTTAACACAAAGAACTGCAAATGCTGGTTTACAAAAAAAGACACAATGTGTTGGAGTAATTTGGGAGGTCTGGAAGCATCTCCGGAGATCATGGAAAGATGATGTTTTGGGTCAAGACTCTTCTTGAGACAAGTTTCCCTTATTTTTTTTTATCAGCATGCTGTCAAATCCATCTAAATGCAATTTTATGGGGACAGATTTTCTACTGCAATCAAAAATGTGATTATTGGAATGATCATGTACTTTGACATTTATTCAAAAGAAATAAAGCATTTTTTAACAGGAAATGTTGACTACTGAAAATGATGTTGTTTGCACATTCCTAGATATCAGCTTGGCTTCCTTTTTTCTTGTGTATCAGAAGCACCTGCAGTCAAACCTTTAAGCATATAATCCAGGATTAAGTCCAGTATTGCATTGTCGCATTTGAGAATTTACATCGAGTGCTATCAGTAACTGAAAGACTCAAAACAATATTACATCAGTGTGCAGACTGGAATCTAAATCTTAACTGTGCACACCAAATTGAAACACTGACCCCGTTTTTCCAGTGGAACTGGGCGTGCATATAAATTGGTGGCTATTTAAATACAGTATTAATGGTAATCATTTCATGATTTAACTGTGTAGGAAGGAAATGCAGATGCTGGTTTACACTAAAGATAGACACAAAATGTTGGAGCAACTGAATGGGTCAGACAGAATCTCTGGAGAAAAGGAATAGGTGACTTTTCAGGTCGAGACCCTACATCAGACTGGTGAGGAGTCTTGACCCGAAACATCACATGTTCCTTTTCTCCAGAGATGCTGGCTGACCCGCTGAGTTACTCTGGCATTTTTTGTCAATCTTCATGATTTAACTGCTTTTGCTGTTTTTCCATCCAATTGGATAGCAGTTTTTGCCCATTTTTGCCTGTGATTCCCAAATAACAGTACATGGAAAGATTAAGATTGAAGTGGTGAGATACTATGCCTTGAGGAGGCACCAAGAGTGATGGGCGCTTCCACAATTTGTATACCCAGCCTTTAGGAGGGGAATGCAGAGATACGCTGGGCGAGCTTTATAAATAATTCACTGCTTTGGGCATGCAACAAAAATGGAATTGCGTTCAAATAATCTATAAAAATACGAACATAATTGTAAATTTCGGCTAAGATATAATGGAAGGTTATAGAATGGATGATATTGCAGAAATACTATTTGAAATAATGTTTGCTACTCAATATGGAAGCTGACAACATTCTAGTTTGTATATGGTGTTCTAGTAATCGACATATATATGTCCCAAATAATATTTCCCCATCTAAATTATACATAATTGAACATGACTAAAAACCAACAATAGAAGCATGAGCTGCAAATGTTCCTTGAAAATACATTAAGTATAGATAGAATTTTATCATAGTGCATTTTCAGAGGAATGCCACATTGTACATTATACATTTAATGTTGGCAATGATTGTGTAATTCAGAAATATTTAACTTTTTGTTTCATTAAGGTTAGATCAATTATTGCAAAATATTAAATAGGATTTATTCATGAACATATTTAGCTCCAGTAAACCTATGTTATACAGGTTTATGTGAAAACAATTACAAAAAAAGACAAGGGTGGCTTGGTCTGTTGAATCTTACCTACAAATGAAAACAATCACAAAGAATGTTTATTTATATCATACTTTGAAGTAGCTCTCAGTCCACCCAGTCTCAACGGTCCACCTAGCATTCCTGGCATGAGGACAAAGTCTTCACATAATTTTTAGATGCTGAGATGGGTCAGCAACAGCTCACTTTTGACAATGTTTGGAGAAAAAAGTCAACATCTGAACCATTTGCTGATGTTAAAAATGATTAAAAGTAATTATTTGGACAAATTCTCTGTGCTCATTATATGATGACCACCCTCACTATCCAGCACCTCACTCTACACACCCAACACATCACATCTGAGGTCCTAGGCCGATACAGATACCACATTCCTTCCCAGGATCTCAATCCATCTGAAGACCAACCAATCAGTGGGTGCAAGTGTGCCGAAAATCTTTGGTCGAAGAAGCGGGGGTGAAGATGGGGATCAGAAGATTCAGTCTCTGCAATGTGGGGAGGGACAGTCTTCGCCAAGAGTCAGCAAAATGGTGCTTGCACATTCTCCCTGTGAACATGTGGGTCTCCACCTGTTGCCCTGGTTTCCACCCACATCACAAAGACTTGTGGGTTTGTAGGTTAATTGGCCACTTTAAATTGCCCCTTAAATGGGATAACATTGAACCAGTGTGCACAGGTGATTGACAGCCGGTGTGGACTTGGTGGGTCGAAGGGTCTGTTTCCATGCTGTAACTCAAAAATAAACCAAAACAGCAGAGCGTCAAAAGGCAGCAGGTCAACTGTTCCCAAGGAACTGTGACCAGAAACAGAGATATATACAGGCAGCCATGGCAGCAATTTTCTGTGCGTAAGTCTGATGATCCAACCTATTTTGGGTATTACAAGACTTGCAAATTTAATCGTATTCACATTCTTAAATAGCCAACAACTACTGCTTTATTCATTAAGCAGTTCATCTCCACTTTCTGTTATTTCAAGTTAATCCTCATTTTGCACAACATCTCTCATTGCAATTGCCTGTGGTACATTTTGGACAAATCTTAATTTTGTTGTTAATCCTTTTGGAATTCCTTGGTTGTTTCTTTTGGAATGCACCGTTGACATATGGAGGTACAGATGCATTACACTAGGCTTCTGCTTAGAAACTACATGCTAATAACAGATTTGGAATACCCGACCAGGATTTGTACCAATTACTGAATGTGTAGTTTTAATTCGAGAAGAATTTGCTGCAGCGTTTGTTATGCCAACTGTTTCTGCTGCCTGATTATTTGACAGGATAAGGATTAAAATCTACAGTGAAGGAGAACATTGGTCTGGAGCTTCTGTTTTTATTAATTCAATGCACTCCCCAGAAAAGTTCCGGGTAAAACCTCAAGTATACAAGATACAATTAGACATTAGATAAATTTAAGATTTAAAGTGCTGAAGTAACTCAGCGGGTCAGGCAGCATCCCTGGAAAACGTGGATAGGTGACATTTTGGGCTTTGGACCCTTCTTCAGACTAGAAAAGGTCCCTGACCTGAAATGCCACCTATTCATATTCTCCAGGGACGCTGCCTAACCCCGTTAAAGAAGGAACTGCAGATGCTGGAGAATCGAGGGTTATACAAAAAGCTGGAGAAACTCAGCGGGTGCAGCAGCATCTAAGGAGCAAAGGAGATAGGCGACGTTTCGGGTCGAGACCCTTCTTCCACCTAATCTGCTGCCTAACCCACTGAGTTACTCCAGCACTTTGCATCTTTTATTGTTAACTAACATCTGCAGTTCCCTGTTCCACGTTAGACAAATATACTTTGAATCAGGTATCTTAATGAGGTAATAATGACTTAACTGAGGTTTTTTTTATGAGCTGAAACTAAGAATGAGAAGTCATAGTCATACAGCTTGGAGATAGGCACTTTGGTCAACCATGTCTAAGCTGACCATTTTGCTCAGGTACACTAATCCTATTTGCTTACATTAAAATCAGACCCTTCTATGCCTTACCTATTTAAGTATTTGTCCAACCATCTTTTAAAAGTCTTAATTGTATCAGATTCTATCACCTCCTCATGTTCCAGGTACAACCCATTCACCACTTACAAAAAAAAAGATCCACTTTTATCCTCTTACCTTATAACTAGCGCATCTTATTTTTGACACCTACTGTGGGGAAAAATACATTGATTACCTTCCTTATCTGTGCCTCCCATAATCTTCTACCATGCCATCCCTCTGCCTCTTTCACTCCAGGGTAAACAAGCCCAACCTGTCTAATCTTTCCCTGGAACTAGACTCCTCGCTTCCAGGTAATATCATAGGGATCTCTTATGCACTCTCAGAGCAATCATGTCTTTCCTATGGGTGTGGTGACCAAAATTGCACTCAATACTCCAAGTAGAAATAAGGAACTGCAGATGCTGCATTATGAAAAAACTCACAAAGTTCTGGAGTAACTCAGTGGGTCAGGCAGCATCTCTGGAGAACATGATTTACCTATCTGATGTTACTTGACCCACTGAATTACTCCAGCACTTTGTGTCTTTTTTTCCCCGCAATATTCCAAGTGTGCCCCAATCAGTATTTTGTAAAAACATTGTCCGGACTATTAGAAACAAGGAACTGCAGATGTTTGTTTACAAAATAAGCCACAAAGTGCTGGAGTAATTAAGTTGATTAGGCAGCATCTCAGGAGAACGTGGATAGGTGACATTTGGGTTGGAACCTTCTTCAGTAGAGGTCTTCTTGAAGAACAGCCCAGTCCCGAAACATCCCCTATCCCATGAACTCCTGAGATGCTGCCTGACCCAGTGAATGACTCCAACACTTTGTGACTTCTTCCATCCCAACTATTATATTTTATGTCCTGAACTATGAAGGCAAGGATATTATATATATCTTCTTCACAACCATATCTACCATTTTGCTACTTTCAAAGAACTGTGCACTTGGACCCTGTGGGCTCTCTGTTAATCAAAGAGAGCAGTAGATGTGTAATTGGATCATAATGGAATAGGTCATAATATAGGACTGCATATGAAGCCTGTAAGCAAATTTGAAGCCTACAGAAAAGAGAACAGAAGCAGCACGAGTGAAAAATTGGCTAAAGAACAGAAAATAGATGGTTGTGATGAACTGCTGCTGCTTGAGCCAGACGAATATATACAGAGGACTTTCCGAGGATTCAGTACACGGATTACTGCTGTTTTTGACATGCATTAATGACTTGAACTTGGCAGTAATGGGCAGAACTATAAATCTGTTAGTGATACAAACACTCAGAAGTACAATAAAAGTCAGGAAGACAAAATAGTATAAGCTGATGCAATGGATAAATGTATAACAAATTATATTCAATGAGGAAAGAGCAGTGATAAAATTTTACCAAGAAAAATGAGGTGAGATAATACAGAACACGCAGTGCAAATTTAAAGGGGCTGCAAGGACATACAGCTTTGGTGTTGGTCTCAAAATCTTTGAAGACGGCAGGACAGATTGATGAAGTGTGTAAATTCCACTTTTATGGGCTGAGGAAGAAATTAGCTAACGTGTACAACATTTTAAAGGCCTAGGAAAGATGAATTGGAAGAATCTATTTCCCTTAAAAGAAAGGTCAATAATTTTATATAATTAGAATTAGGAGTAGTGGCGAGTTGGTGGGGAATGTTGGCCTAAAGAGAGCTCGTGAATGCAGAAACCCTCAACACGTTTAAAATATATTAGCAATTGAGGGACCAAAACCTGCAGGAACTGTTTAGAAAGATTTGCCTACATTTTGTCAACTTAAGTATGAAAAGCAAGAAAACTCTGATTTAGTAAGAGAACAAGACAGAAAGAAAAAGTTTAAACCACATTTTAATATAACTCTCCAACGATAATTAAAATCTAAAGGAATGAAATTTCATATTCATAAAAGTTAATCTTGGTGTCAGATGCATCATTTGACAGTGATTAAAGCCTTAATATGCATACTTTATAATTGCCAAGTTCCATATTCTTTTTCTGTTGTGATTTTTTGATCAATCAAATAAATACAATATTATCAAGTAATTTACAGAATATAAATGGTGATCCTCTCTGCTTGATACAATAAATTCAGTTTTCTATTTCTCACTTACTGGTTCACACTGTTCAGACCTGAAATATTAGCTGTTTTTGTCTGCACAGATGCTGACTAAACTGCTGAGTGTTTTCTCACTGGAGAAGGGTTCCAACCCAAAATATCGCCTATCCATGGCCTTCAGGGATGCTGCCTGACTCACTGAGTTGTTCCAGCACTGTGTTCCAGTGCAGAAGTTGTGGTTTATAATCACCTGTCCAAAGGTACAAATTCATGCAGCAGACTTACAACGTCTGTTGTAAACGGATGCAAAATTGCATGAGAAGATTAGATGAAAGAACGTTCAAATACGAATGGAGTGATGTTCAAGGCAATGCGAGTTAAAGAATGATTAGTCACACATGGATATTCTTTCACAGAATGAAAAAACAGCTGGAATCTTCAAAATGAAAAAAAGTGCAAATTGAAATAATACAGAACACCACCATCTGGCTTGCAAGCTGAAACACAAAGCGAGAGGCAGCGACAGTGAAAGGATAATGAGGTTAACAATTGTTTCCATGAAACTTAATTCTTCAAATTATTATAAATCAAAAATGATTCAAAGAACCTGCCGTCATGCCGCCAAATATGGCAATATTTAAGTTGATTAACCAGATTGTTTTCACATGGAACATCAGGCTTGTGAGGTCAATTGAACAGGTTAAATAAGTTTGCAAAATTGCTCTGCCATCATATACCATTTCCTTTATGCATCTGCAGTGCATTCGGGGTGATTTTTGTCCTATTAGCATCTCACTAAGGTAAGTAATGATTGATTTAGTCCATATGTGGGAGTGTTCACTTGAATTGAAACAGTTATGAGATCGGTTAAAAACTAATCTTGTTCTGAGAAACAAGACTTCATACAACAGAAAGCAGTTACAAGTCAAGTTCACAAATTAAGGGAAGGCTTAGAGAAAAAAGGGTTTACTTCTGATGTTCAATATTTACACTGACAGCACATCAGTAGAGATTTCTACTGGATATTTAGATATTCTATTTTATCATAAATTGTTCAGTTCCCCAAGAGAATATTAAACAGCTTGTAAAGATTCAGTCCAATTTTTTCTAATTTTGCTTGTCGCTTTTATACATTTCATTTGATTCAAATTATTACGATCACTGGTCATATTTGAGAAGATTTTCCATTAACATGGTCTGTGGGGGAGAATTTTAAGAGTTTTGTATTGTATTGTAAAATGATTTCCCCTTTCTATGAAGGCACAGAATGACTATATTCCTTATCTGCAACTAAAGCAAAACGTCCTCATGGGTACCTGGATAATATTTGGTCTTGACATCACAAGGAATCAGGCAGTCAATTCCAATTTAAAAGGCATGCAACAAGTCTCTTGCACACCATATCTTTTACAAACTCAGAATGAGTTATTATTATGCCAAAGGCAGCTGTGGAGGCCAAATCTGTGGGTATTTTTAAAGCAGAGATTGATAGTATCTTGATTAGTAGGAGCATCAAAGGTTATAGGGGGAAGGCAGGAGAGTGGGAAAGGGGAGGAGAAAGTAGATCAGCCAAGATTGAATGATGGAGCAGACTCGATGGGAATCACCAGGATAAGAGCTAAAACACGGTTTCATTTTAAATGTAATTAAGCACTCATGATGTGGTACTATAGTAGTCATGTCTGGGGACCAGTACTAGTGAACAGAGAATGCAAGCTCAGACTTGATTATAGCGGGATTAGATTTGTGAAAGTCTGGAAAATTAAAGCCAATAATAAATTACAATAAAGGAGGTGGTTGGGTTTGTGTAAAGACTCTTCTCCACTCTTTAAGAACCTTTTGCTTTTATCCAGGCGCGGTCTGGTCTACATGCAAATCAAAAAGGTTTGGATAGCCAATGTTGACCGTATCCAATTATTTTTTTATTATGAAAACCTTTAGAATAAATTTTCCTGGGATTACCTGAGGTCATCCAGATTTGAAACACTCTTGCTGAGGATGCTTTTCTCCCGTCTAAGTTTTCTGATCTCCACTCGGAGCAACCGAATATCGTCAACCCGCTGCCTGTATTGTATCTCGCCTTTATTTAACATGGACTGTTGAATCTTGATCTTTTCATACAGCAGTGCCAGCTCATCATTGCGGCGTACAAGCTGAGTCCCCAAAATATCTCTCTCACTGATAACCTGGTGAGGATGTTGGAAAAAAAGTTAATTTATAGGAACAACGTGTAAACATGACAGTACAAAATAATCATGTTCCATCAGTGAAGGGGGTGAGTGAAAAATACATTTTCTGAGCTGCTCAAGCTTTGCAGCTTAAAACAACAAGAATGGCTTTCCTGCAATTTAAGGCACATAATATGCTTAATGATCCATAATGTTAGCTAATAGAAATATGATGGGATAATTATGAACCTATAAATTAAGACTCTGCTCAGAAAATATTGGAGAAAATTGATATTAAATAACCTAGAGCTGTTAGTTCAGCAAAGACAGGAAATAAATTGTGCACAGTGTTATTTCTATAAATGATCATCACAAGCAACTTCCATCTTAGTATGTAGGAAAGGACTGCAGATGCTGGTTTATATCGAAGGTAGACATAAAATGCTGGAGTAACACAGGGGGACAGGCAGCATACTCAAGCATTTTGTGTCTAACTTCCATCTTTGGATGTATTTACAATATGGCTTCAGCACACTGCACTAAGCCTGGGTACAGAAAAATCTTCGCTAGCATTTTAGGTTAAAATAAAAAGACCCAAGGCATTTCACAGAGGTAGAAGCAGACAGTATAGCATACCCGCCTCCAAAGAAGAGTGATTGAAAGCTTTATTCAATGGGATGAGTTTTATGGAGGGTTTTAGAAGCGAAGAGTGGAATGAAAAGAGGCAGAAAGGTTTACAGTGAGAATTCCAGTGTGAGGTGTACATAGATGTTGCCATATCAGTGGGCGACACAATGGCATAGTGGAGCTACTGCCTCACAGCGCCAGAGACCCAGGTTCAATCCTGACTATGGGCGCTATCTGTAAGGAGTTTGTACATTATCCTTGTGACCACTTGACTCTTAAAATACCTAACATTAACAAAGCTCCTGATGTAGTGATGTACAATGGAAATGTAATGGTGACTACCATTTGCCCTTTCAGCAACCATAGCAGTGCGTATAAACCCACAGTTAAGCATTTAAACAGTTTACATCATATACTGTATCATTGTTTTCAGAGTGGAAGGATTTAATAGTCTCCTACTGCTATGTCTCATACCTGATTTAATTCTTTTTTCTGTCGAACCCTCTCTGTGTCTGCCTCTTCAATAATCCTCAGGAGCTTTCTTTCTTCTACCTCCTGATTTTCGATGAAAATCCTGGTGTCCTGTGCCTGTTGCTTCATCCGCTGTAATTCAGTCTATGGTGAGGAAAGAAAAGGAAGACACTTTGAAACAGCTGGAATATTGTGTTTAAATACTATGAGGGAAAATAATCAAGACTTTGAAAATGCAGCTACCTGGAATTCAGAACTTGTGCAGCTTAGAAACAGAAAAACGCTTAAAATAGGTGCAGGAGTA
This sequence comes from Raja brachyura, assembly GCA_963514005.1. Next base: position 23,184,612 of record OY740795.1, on the reverse strand, counting down.
GGACATTCGGCCCTTCTAGCCAACGCCGCCATTCAATATGATCATGGCTGATCATCTAAAATCAGTACCCCGTTCCTGCTTTTTCCTCATGTCCCTTGATTCCTTTAGCCCTGAGACCTGAATCTAACTCACAAGAGTGTGGTGAAAAAAAAAAATCCTCATCTCATCCCTACATGGCCTACACTCTATTCTTAAACTCTGATCCCCGTTTCTGGATTCCCCAACAGTGGGAACTTTTTCCTACATCTAGCCTGTCCAATCATTTAAGAATTTTATGTTTCCATAAGATCCCCTCTCATCCTTCTAAATTCCAGTGAATACAAGCCCAGTCGACCCATTCTTTCATCATATGTCAGTCCCACCATCCCGGAAATTAACCTGGTGAACATACACTGCACTCCCTCAATAGCAATAATGTCCTTCCTCCAAAATTGCACACTATACTCCAGGTGCGGTCTCACCAGGGACCTGTTCAACTGTAGAAGGACCCCCTTGCTCCTAAACTCAAGTCCTCTTGCAAAGAAGGGCGACATGCCATTAGCTTTCTTCACTGCCTGCTGTACCTGCAAACCCAGGTCTCGTTGCACCTCCCCTTTTCCCAATCTGACACCATTCAAGTAATAATCTGTTCTTGACACCAAAGTGGATAACCTCACATTTATCCCCATTATAGTGCATCTGCCATGCATCTGCCCACTCACCCAACCTATCCAAATCATCCTGCAGCCTCGTAGCATCCTCCTCGCAGCTCACACTGTCAACCCAAATTATGAACATTGAATTCCCCAATTTTAGGTAACTTCCTTCCCCCCCCTTTTTTCCCCACCTCCCCCTCGCCTGAACCCTGGCTGACATTGCACCGGTTTCTCCCTTACACCTCCCCCTCCATCCGCATTGGTCCCTCCAGCTTCACAATTGTCAACCTGTCTATCCACGAGCTTTACAATTCGCAACTCGTTTCCTTTTGGGGCACACCTGTTTTTTTTAAATCTCTGGCCATTTTCCAACAATCTGCCTATCGAAAACACGGCTCATCTGTGTTCTCAGATCATAAGTTCATAAGTCATTGGAACAGAATTAGTACATTCGGTCCATCAAGTGTACTCCGCCATTCACTCATGGCTGATCTATCTTTCCCTCTCAACCGCATTCTCCGGACTTTGCCCTGTAACCTTTGACACCCATACTAATGAAGAACCTGTCAAACTCTGCTTTAAAAATACCCAATGACTTGGTCTCCACAGCCATCTATGGCAATGAATTCCACAGATCCACCACCCTCTGACTACAGAAATTCTTCCTCATCTCTTTTCTAAAGATATGTCCTTTTATTCTGAGGAATATTATAGGCCATAATCTGTCCTGCCCCTCCTCTCTTCCAGCTTTGTTTCCTGCCCCTCCTATAATCAGTCTGAAGAAGGGTCCCGACCTGCCACCTATCTACTTTCTACAGAGATGTTGCTTGACCCACTAAGTTACTCCAGTACGTTTTGATTTTAACTGGAACACAATTTTAGTGTACATCACCATTGTACAATTTTGTATTTGGTGTAACCCAAGCCTCGGGGTGCACTACCACCTTACGACAGAATATTACCCCCTTCAAATGCCCGTCCATGAAGGTCACTATTCTTTAACAAATTGCATACTGAGTTTAACACAGAATCATAATATTATAGGCCACGCTCATCGGGTATGCAGTTAGATTGCTAAATTTAATTTCAATAAGGAACTATTGCAAACAACACCACAGAGAACAGTATCATGTTATATGAATAAAAATTCAGATTAAAAGTGTAAACAAACTTGTTAATATTCCCAAAGAGATCTTTTAGGAAATATTCTCGCTGATTATTTTCCTTTTCCCGCTGCTGCACTTACCAATTCATCTCCATTTTGCTGTGACCACTAGGTAATGTAATGGATGATTGTTTACTGGAGAGCTTGCAAAAACTTATCTGAGCAAAAAATAGGTCACAGGGAACCAGGATGATAAATGACCGAGCTTGTCAACTGCGACCCGTTATTGGTTTGACAAGAATAATAAGCAGAGTGTTTAACTGTGTCCACATCTAGTTAGCAAAGATATGCTCACTTCTCCAATCCAGAAAAAGTGTTTTCAGCTGGATATTTTTTCTCCATGCAACTGATAATAATTGGTGCCTGCATTTCCTGAGCTATTGGTTGTTGTTTCTGGCGTTGAATATGGAAACATCATCCAATACCCATGATCAACAAAATATGGAATAATTGCTTTGATGGACAGGGTACTGAAGTACATACATTTTTCTTGACAATTGAGAATTGCATTTATATAATGCTTTTCAGGGTGCTCCCAACACATCCTACACCCAGTGAAGTGCAAGTACATCTGAATTGTGGCCATTGTAATAATACAATGGATATGCAGAGAATGGAGAGATTTGGGTAATGGAGAGATTTGGGTAATGTGCAGGCAGATAAGAGATGGTCTTGGCATCATGTTCGGCACAGACATTGTGGGATAATGGGCCCGTTCTTGTGGTGTACTGTTCTACATTCTATAATGGGGCATGCAAAGGGTAGCCAGTCAGCACCTTTTTCCCAGGATGGAAAACATTCATTACTAAAGGGCATAGCTTTACAGTGAGAGGGAAAAGTTTAAAGGAGATGTGCAGGGCAGGGGGGGATTACACAGAGGGTAGTGAGTGCCAGGAACATGCTACCAGGAGTGGCGATGGAGGCATATATGAAAGTGGCATTTAAGAGACTTTTGGATATGCCGGGAATGAAGGGATTATGTGCAAGCAGACAAGAGTTGGTCTTGGCATCATGTTCAGCACAGACATTGTAGACTGATGTCCTATGTTCTAAGTTCTAATGTGATAATGACAAGACAATTTATTTTAGCTAGTGTGGTTAAGAGATAAGTGTTGGCCTGGACATTGAGAATAACTTCCTTGAGTTTCTTTCATTCATATCAAAGGGCATATGTGACTTTTGTTTAATGCTTCATCTAAAATATGGAATCTCTAACAGCAATGTTGCAGCATGGCACACGATTCCATGTTCGAGTGGCTGGGTAGGACATGAATCAACAATTATCTGTGCAAGAGTGTTCCCACACGAGTGTTCCCACCGAGTCAAAATCAGCCCAAACTAAACAGCGATAACCACCAGTACCTGCAACATGTTTGGGGGATATCAAAACCACAAATATTTCAAGTCCAGAGTGTTTTATTGTCATATGTCCTAGATAGAACAATTAAATTCTTACTTGCTGCAGCACAACAGAATATGTAAACATAGTACACCGTAAACAATATAATAAACGAGAGAAGTTCAGTATGTGTACTCACAAGTACACATGTATATAGATCATATATAACTATACACACACACGCACGCACACATATGTCAACACAATAAACAAACAATAATAGTGCAATAATAACAATAATAGGTTATGTAGTTCTGAGCTTATTTGAGGTTGTTGTTTTTAAGAGCCGAATGGCTGCAGGGAAGAAGCCATATTTACAAGTGGATTGAGAAAAGAGGCCACAATGAATCCCATCAAATGAGATTGGAGTGGTGGGCAGCTACGTGGCAAATGTTCAAGCCACTGGATAATGAAGGTTGACATTTACAAAGAGAAGCTGACAGAATCAGTCTCTCATTCAACTGTAGGCTGCTCTCCACTCAAGTGCAGAGTGAATGAAATGGGGAAATGGATGCAGAAGGTGGAAATGATTTGTTGTAATGGACACTGCATCAAGTGTGACAGTGGGATGAATACATAATCAGTGTCACGTCAGAAAGTATTGACATTCTGTCACAGTTTTAACAAAGTCTACTCCTGTCAAACACACACACACACACACACACACACACACACACACACACACACACACACACACACACACACACACACACACACACACACACACACACACACACACACACACACACACACACAAAGAACATGGGAAAAGGAGCACTTGCATTTTTATTTAATTTTATCGCACGCCAGGATAATATGTTACTTTGCAGGGCAGTAACTGTTGTTGTCCAGACAAATGTTGCTATAGCTGCCCTTGCACAGTATACTTCCACAGATAAATTATATTAATGGTCAGTTCTGTGGTTTGTGGGGATATTGATTTAAGGGGAATATGCTGACCAAGACATTGAGAGAACTCTTGCTCCACTTAAAAGAATTGTATGATTCTTAACATTTAGTACAAATGACAAATAGATCTCGGGATAATGCGATCTTAGATAGTGCTGTTCCAGTTGTGTGGAGGATTTACAAGCTGGTAGGCATGTATCTTTATAATTTCTAGTGTGCATCCCTTTTCCTCAGAAAAGCACCCTTTCCACGGGCTATAACTAGCTGCTAGTGAAGCCCCAATTATCACAGATCACATTTCGCTCAGGAACTCAGCAGGTCAGGCAGCATCTGTGGTGGGAAATGAACATACAACATTTCGGGTCGGAACCCTTCTTTAGACTGAAACATTGTCTGTGCAATTCCCACTACAGATGCTGCCTGTGTTCCTCCAGCAGTTCAAGGTTCCAGCATTTCCAGTCCCTTCAATCTCAAATGTCTCCAAGTAACTTTCTTTGAAATTCCCATAGAGGGTTGGCTTAATGTTGTTTGACTACTATACCCATGATACCAAGAGTGAAGCTGGTGAAGCTTCAATTCATTGTCATTGAGTGACAACGGTTGAGTATTTCCTAAATTCACTAATAGGGGTAGCAGAAAAGAAGTTCAATCTGAGCTTTTGCTACAATTTCAGCTTTTGCCTCTGCAAATGGTGATTCTTTCATCAATCCTTTTAACTCCCTCCCTGGTGGATCTAACAAAAAAATGAATTGACAAGTTAAAGCATTGTATATTTTGAATTCATCATTGAAAGTGGACGTCACTGGGAAGGCTCGCATTAATTGCAAGGCTGTAATTGCCCTTGTCATTGGAGATTTAAAAGTTAACTATATTGGGTTAGGCAATGAATGTTGGAGATGACTTCAAATTCCATCCCAAACCTGTTCTCACCCAGTATTCATACTTATAAAGTTATAGATTCCTATAGCAGAGAAACACATCATTTAGCCCTACCAACTGTGCTGCCTACCTATACCCATGTGTCTATATTTGATCCACAGTCTTCTATTCCTTGGCATTGTCTTTCTATGCCTTGGAGTCACTGAACATTGTTAACAGGCTGTCCAACCAAAGGCAGGCCAGAACGGGTAAGGATGGCAGATTTCTATCCCTAAGGAATATTAGTAATTCAGATTTTGGGGGGAATAATCCAGTCATGGCCAATAACTCTGATGCAAGATTTATATTTAATAGTCGAGGTGTTAAGATAACTAGCCCAATACTAAACATGATACAATTACACTCAACTGAACAGGTTGCAAAATATCCTTTATGATTTCATTTGAGTAAGAGAAAGAGAATAATCTTTTCAGTAATTCCACCGCAATACCTTTAGTGAATCCTTCTCCTTCTCCATGCGCTGATACTCCAAGTGTTGCTTCACAAGTGTAGCCTCTTTTGAGCCAATCTCATCTTTCAGTTGATCAATATGATGGTGCATGATTTTCAGTTTTCGTTTCATTTCAGCTATCTCATCCTAAAAAACAGAAATAGTGGAAGTGAATAAAAATGACTCCAAATGTTCTGTTAAATTGTACGACAGGTGTAACGTGCGATTTAATTTGATTTAGTTTGGATTCACAAATTTCCCTTTACTTGAAAATATTGATTTCCCATATGTACACCAGGAACTGCAATCATTTGCCTGCATTTGACCATAAACCCTTCCTATTCATATACTGTATCTGTCCAAATCCTTTTGGAAGGTAATTGTATCCGCTTCTATAGCTTTCTCTGGCAGGGCAGCTTTTTTTCCAGATACAAAACTACCCTCTGAATGAAAATGTTGCCCAAGGTCCCTCTTAAATCATCTCTCCCCTCTCACCTTGAACTTATGCCCTCTAGTATTACAATTCTCCAACCTTGGAAAAAAACAATGAATGTTCACTTTAGCCATGCCCTTCATGATTTAGTATACTTCAATGAGGTCCGCCCTCAGCCCCAAAGATCCAAGGTAAAAAGTCCCAGCCTATCCAGCATCTTCCTATAACCCAAGCCCAGAACTCCAGTAATATTCTGGCGAATCTCTTCTTTCCAACTTAATGACTTCCAATAGCTGGGCGACCAGAACTGCACACAGTAGTCCAAATGCGGTCTCAGCAACAGCATAGACAGGTGTATCATGATGTCCCAACTTTCATACTCAATACCCTTCCCATCAATACAAATTCCGTTCACACCATAGAATATTGTTTTTGATTTGTTTATTAACCATTCCAGCAAGTTAGTGTATAACAGGGCACAGAATATTGCAGCAAAAGCTAGAAAATTCACCCCCAAAATTCAAATGGAAATGATCCAAATATAAAAGGGAATATCGGCTCTTCGAATTCACACACAGGGTGGCACAGTGGCGCAGTTAGTAGAACTGCTGTCTCACAGCGCCAGAAACCCAGGTTCGATCCCAACCTCGGATGCTGTCTGTGGGGAGTTTGCATGTTCTCACTGTGACTGCTCTGGTTTCCTCCGGGTGCTCCGGTTCATTTCAAAGATGTGCGGGTTGATAGGTTAATTGGCCTCTGTAAATTGTCCTTAGTGTGTATGGAGTGGAAGAGAAAGTGGGAAAACATAGAACTGGTATGAATGGATGATCGATAGTCAGTATGGTCAGTATGGACTTGGTGGGCCAAAGGGCCTGTTTCCATGCTGTATCTCTAAACTCTAAACTAAATACAGGGAAGTTAAACCTTCTTTGACTTCACTGTCATGGATTCTCTTGAGTAAGTAATGGTTTCATAGCAGGTGTCCAGTAATCATTTCATTGCTATGTGCTTGATACATTTGTTATGGTGTTCATCAACTCTTTCAGCAGTCTATTAGCATGTAGGAGGGCGATTATTAAAATGAGCTTCATTTCTTTTCTGTCTTTGAACGTTAATGCTGAAAACTGACCTGCGGACTGACATCCACAATCAAACTCAATTATTACATTCCATTCTTTTCTATAATGGAATAATGTGAACAAAGATTATTTGCGAATAAAATTAGTCCTTACGGCTGTGAAACTAATTTTCTTACATTCAGCAACAAGCTGAATTTAGAATTCAGCGCATTCTAAAATAGTTTCTCTTGTTCCTTATTATTGACTAAATTTAAAAAAAATAATGACTTGATCTGAATTAGGTTATAATTGATCTCAGTGACCCCACACTTGTGCAAGGAAGGAAAAACAGCTCTCTCATGCTTTCTTGCAGCACCTCTCTATTCCAAAAGAAACTATGTATTTGCGACTTGTGAGGATAAGATTGAGTAGAGGCATGAAATCTTCTGGCCACTCCCATCCTGACATATGTCAATTAACTTGGTATAAATCAGAAATAAACATGTAACCTTCCTTATGAATCAAAGAATCACAAAGTCATACAGCATGGAAACAGGTTCTTTGGTCCGACTCATCCATGCCGACCAAGGTGCCTCCCTGTGCTTGTCCCATTTGGCCCATATCCCTTAAACCTTTGTGTAGAAAGCAACTGCAGATGCTAGTTTACACCAAAGATAGACACTAAATGCTGGAGTAACTCAGCGGGTCAGGTAACATCTCTGGAAAAAGGAATAGGCGATGTTTTGGGTTGAAACCCTGCTTCAGACTTCAGAGGTAAAGCCTATTCCACTCTTCAATACTATACATGATCCTGCATTTCAAGTCCCTATATATCTCAATTATCCAAGTAACTAACAATCTCGGCTTCGAATAAATTCAACAGATGAGCAAGTATAGAACTCTTGGGTTGAGTCTTTCAACTGCTTATCAGGAAATGGCATCTGTGTTTTAGCAGGCTAAACCGGCTGGAGGACGTAAAGCATTTCACTAAGATCATCAACAAAAGCATGTTCTAGTCAGGGTCACCCTAAAGCAAACAGAAAATCATGAATGATTTAAGCCACCAAAGCATTCTTCGTGGAAGATGTTATACTTCCATTGTTGGTCGGTGTGGGCAAGTTGGGCCGAAGGGACTGTTTCCATGCTGTATGACTCTATGCCTTGGTTTGCCGAAATCATTAAACCGTTCGGCTCTCAAAAGAAAATTAGCAGAAAGTCTTAGCTTTCAGAATGGATGGTGCAGATGCTGGAGGGGAGAGGAGCAAAGCAGATGGATGACTAATCTTTTGAGAAAGTGATGTTATAAATATCCAAAAGCGTCATGCTTCATGTAACTTACAAACCCACGCTCCCAACAGGAAAGCTCTATGTAAAGGGAAGGTGAAAAGTAAAGTTGGAACACAATAACCACAGGTCTCTGACAGTGTGTAGCTCCGCTCTTGCTCCCCCTCCCCCCCAACCCCCCCCCCCCCCCATTCGCAACAAGGACAGTCCCCCTTGTCCTCACCTTCCACCCCTTTTGCCACCTCCAACGGGATCCCACTACTGGCCACATCTTCCCATCTCCACTCCTTTCTGTTTTCCGCAGAGACCGTTCCCTCTGAAACTCCCTGGTCAACTCGTCCCTTCCCACCCAAACCATCCCCTCCCCAGTTACTTTCCCCTGCAACCGCAGGAGATGCAACACCTGTCCCTTTACCTCCCCCCCTCGACTCCATCCAAAGACCCAAACAGTCTTTCCAGGTGCGACAGAGGTTCACTTGCACCTCCTCCAACCACATCTACTGTATCCGCTGTTCCAGGTGTCAACTTCACTACATTGGCGAGACCAGGCGCAGGCTCGGCAAACGTTTCGCTGAACACCTCCGCTCAGTCCATCTTGACCTACATGATCTCCCGGTGGCTCGACACTTCAACTGCCCCTCCCATACTCAATCTGGCCTTTCTGTCCTGGGCCTCCTCCATTGTCAGAGTGAGGCCCAGTGCAAATTGGAGGAACAGTATCTCATATTTTGCTTGGGTAGTTTACACCCCAGCGGTATGAACATTGATTTCTCTAACCTCAGATAGCCCTCGCTTTCTCTCTCCATCCCCTCCCCCTTCCCAGTTATCCCACTAGTCTTACTGTTTCCGACTACATGCTATCTTTGTTCCGGCCCCTCCCCTGACATGTCTGAAGAAGGGTCGCGACCCGAAACACCACCCATTCCTTCTCTCAGAGATGCTGCCTGACCCGCTGAGCTGCTCCAGCATTTTGTGTCTACCTTCGATTTAAACCAGTTCTTTCCTACACAGTGTGTAGGCCACAGTTATGTCTATCTCCTGGAAATGCAAGATCCCCCATGGTATTAAGCAGAGATACCTATCTGTTCTGCCATCAAATCTAAGGAAAGATAAATTATGTTGATCTGGGAATACATTTGCTCAAAGAGCATCCATTGAATTGATTAGCAATAATGTAATACAAGTACCAGACAACAGCCAGATTTAACAAGAATAGCATTACAACTAATATGTAAACTCTATTATGTCTCCAACACCACCATCATTATGGTCATCACTAATAACTTGCGTCAGAAATTTCTGTTGGTATTTGGCAGCAGAAGTCAAAAGTCAATGAAGAAGCAGCACAACCCTGTAAAGATGCAGCCACAATAATAGGAAAGAAACCTGTTGAACCGAGTCTGAAGAAGGGTCTCGACCCGAAATGTCACCCATTCCTTCTCTCGACATGCTGCCTGTCCCGCTGAGTTACTCCAGCTGTTTGTGTCTATCTTTGGTTTAACCCAGCATCTGCAGTTCCTTCCTACAATGCTGAATTGCCTCCTACCTCATTGATGGCTGTCACAACAGTATTATTTTAGAACACTGAGATATATTACCATCACATTCCTTCTTTAGCAGCAAGTAAAAAACTTGGAATACCTTTCCTTGAATTACAGCACTACTCAGCAAACTCATTTAAGATCTCATGGTCGACTTGTTACACATGGAATCTTACTAGAGCTGGCCACACACACAGAATTTATTTAGAAAAAATATATTATTTATTCAAAGAATACATGTTAAAGTGTTGTATTTCAAGGAATGTCCTTACCTGGGCTTCAATCAAGTTCTTGCTGTACAGGTTCCTGTCACAGCGCACAGCCTCATACAGATTCTGCTGCTGCTTTAGTTTGCTTTCAGCTTCGGAGATTTTCTTCTTGAAGTCAAAATTCTGCATCTCAAATACCTTAATATCTTCCATATATTGAAGAACCTGCAAACAAAATAATACTTGACACTCAGGAACCCATAATGATACAAGGCAGCTAATTTTAAAACCGTGATACCAGCTTTTAGCAGATTCAAGTTCCAAAAGCATGTTGTCGGCATGGAGTAGCTATTTTCACAAATGCAAGGTGTTATATTATTTTTTAAAGAATTGGTAATTATTGAGTTCATCTAAAATTTCTTCCATTTTTTTAACATTTAGTTCAATTAGTAAGCACTTATGACATGTTAATTGTATGAGGTCTTTATAGAAGAATGATGCTCCCACTTCCTAAACCTGTCATTGTTACATGTGAACATGCTAATGACACATGCCAAAAGAGCCAAGTCACAGGAAATTTTGCATGGTGGACAATTAAGTAATGAGATTGATCAAGCACATTCAACAGCTTGAAGAATGAATCCCATCAGTCTAGGCTTTTTTTATTTCAAGAAATGAAAGACCATATACTATTTCATTTCGGAGTCACGTGAGTGATTCCATGAAGAAGCCTCCAGAAGCCTGCATGCACGTCAATACATCGACACATGATGCAACGCTGACTGGCAGGCGCGCTGCTCCTGTCAGCGATAAGTTTAAACCTAAAGGTAAGTTTTTAAAACTTTTCAGGTTAGGCTTCCATTGCAGGAATCTCCTCTTACAGAGTTTCCTGCTGGATTTCGAGGTGAAGTCGGGACGGCGGGGAAACCTTTATGGACCGCGTCCCAGTCACGGACCGTGGGGAATCCCGGTCATGACCTCGGGGAACCCGACTACGGAGACCGCGGAAGTGCGGGTAGCGGCGGCAGTCAAATTCGCCTTCAGAGTCGCTGCCGGTGGAGACAGCGGCTTCAGACTGGTGCCGGCAGCACCTTGGCAAACCCACTTGGAGGGCAGCCATGGACAAAGTCCTTATGGCCCGTTGACTCAAACGAGTCGAGCCAGGAGGCTTCCTATGGAAAGGATCCCCTCCTTCACTGGGTAATGGAGAGGTGCTCCACAATGGTATGCTCCGAGAAGAGAGTTATATCACTGCGGGTCTCTGCGGGGCCCGGGGCAACAGCACCCGTGTACAGGGCTGCACACTATCTCCTTCTCTGAAGAGGGGAGCAGTCGGGGTCAGTTCTGTCTGACTCAGAGTTCGAAGGTATTGCCGGGAGCATACCACGAGGCACGAAGGATATGATCCGTGGAAGGGCCACATCAGCACAGGTCGCCTCGGGGCCTGCGGCAACAACATCGGTGTACAGGGCTGCAAACTGACTCCCTCTCTGAGCAGGGGAGCTGTCGGGGTCAGTGTGTAACTGACTCCAAACTTGGAAGTATGTCCGTGGCAAATACTGAAGTTCCTGAAAGTGCCGGCAGTGAACAGCGCTATCAGGGGTGACGTTGGAGGGGCATGGTACCAAGGAAACCAGCCGCCGTATCTGCTATTCAGATAAAAGCTATTCAACAGGTGAGACCTGCATGTGGGAGCTAAAGCTGTCGAACTACAAGTACAGCCTCATCGTTTCGGTGACAATACACTCCACACCTCCGTCGGCAGCAAGCGGTTCACTGAAGCTGGTGGCAGCCAGCAAGCTGGGCAGAGGGCTTTAGGCCAAGGCCCAAGCCGGTCTCAGGAAAAATATGGGATCCACGTACCCTACCAGTCCTCCCCAATCAAGGATGGAAATAGAACCCGCATGAGGGGCCTTTGGGCTTACCATAAGACCACCTGTAGCCATGAAGGTAGGTGGGTCTGGTTCTTTCCGAAACATGGGGTATGTGGATCATTTACAAGTTGGAAACACTTGTAAAAACCTGTAAACAACCTTGTTGTTATGAAGCAGCCTCTATTCATCAAGAGTATTGGCAATATAGTGGCTGTGTCTTCAGCTGTGCATTTGGACCTTTGCATTTTCAGTGCCATGTAGGTCGTTATTAACAGACCTATTCCTATTACCAGCTGAAGCTATCAAAGTCACAATGGTGTATTCTACATTGCTCCTGTACCTTTGCTCAGTAACTCTTCAGTTATATTACAAACTGATACTAGGACTCAAAGATGAAAAATTACGAATACCATCTCTAGTTACGGATGCGGATGGGCTTTACATGCTCAACTCCAAGTTGATACACTATGGTAGGGCCATTTGACACTGGTGTATCATCACGTAAAAATCTATGACAACACAGTAGGGATGTTGTATCACAACGTATTTAATGACATTGTGGTGACATGGAACACCGAATATCAATATGTTTGCATCCAGGCTCTATCACCATTGCAAAAATATGTGGCACAGTGGCAATAGATGTATTCTCGCTACACTGAGGAGGAATGTTCTTTATGTCTTTCCTCCATTTTGCCTCATCAGTCGGGTCTTGCACAAAAACCTGCAAGATCTCGCCTCAGGCATTTCGTACTGCCTGACTGGCCTATGCAGCCATGGTTCCTGCTAAATGTTGGGGATGATTATAGGACCTTAGATGGTTGTCCTAAACACAAACATTTGATGGTTCACCCCATGACTGAGGAAACCATCCTCTGCATGATAAAATCAATTTATAGACTTGGAGTCTCTGAGAAGACCATTCGGCAGTACGGATTGCCAGACCGATTCATGTATGTGCTCACTGCAGAATGCAGGGATAGCACCGTGAAAGCAGCATATTTTTCCTCATCAGGAGATGGGAAGTGTTTTGGTTTTAATGCCAATGTTCCATATAATACGCCATGGATAACTAACGTCTCGGAGTTCATTTCAGATGGGTCTTTGACAATCAATTAAGTTATAGTACCATTAACTGTGCCAAAGTGCTTTCTCATCATAGTTGCTGCAGCGATCAGGACCCACTCTGTCGGGTCACACTCTCTGATATCCAGATTTATAAGGATATCTTTAACAACATTCTCCCAGGCCCAGGTACTCAGAAATATGGGATGTTAGCATTGTTCCAAAACTGCTTAGACAGTCGGGCCCAGCTACATCTCTATCCCTGGTCAAACTCACTTACAAAATGTTTATGCTCATGGCGCTAGTCTCAGCGCAACTGGTCCAGCCACTACTTATATTGCGACTGGACAGGATGGTTACATCTGCTAATAATATATTTTATGTTTATGATGTAGTTAAGCAGAACAGACCAGGGGTGTCAGGTCCCAAATTACTTCTAATGACATACCCCATGGACCTTTGGTTGTCTGTAGTCACTCATTTACAACAATACGTCAAGGTCACCAAGAGCCTTAGAGGATCTGCACTAGCAATGGTTGTTAGTTACTAACAACCTCATAAAAGGTATCTATCCAGACCATCTCTAGGTGATCAAACAGGGTTTTGGCTTATGCAGAAGTAGATACTATATATTCTATCTCACTGCACTAGGGTTGCTACTACATTAGCAGCAAGGGTCATGTACGTTCCACTGGACCACACCCTAACGGCTGCAGGATGGTCAAACAAATGAACTTTCCAACATTTTAATAATAACAGATAAATTGCCAGACCGGGGGTATTTGCCAAATTCCATTTATGATTTGTTTCATAGTTTTCCCCAGGATGGAAGGGGTCACTATTATTCTCCTTTGATGATTAAAGCATCAGCATTTTTAACAAACTATGTCATGGCTGAATGCATTAATCTCACATGACTCCGAAATGAAATAGTAAGATTAAATGAGAACTTACCAGTTTGAAGTTTGATCTTTATTTTATGAGGAGTTACGATGAGCAATTACGTGCCCACCGCTCCCAACCCTCGTATCATAAAGGTCATCTGGTAGTTCTCAAGTTCTCTCCAATCTTACTATATTCAGGTCAACAACTTTTATCTGTGATTTCACACCGCTGCTTTGAAGATTGATGCGCATGCGGGCTGGCGGCTTCTTCACGTAATTGCTCATCGTAACTCCTCATATAATAAAGATTAAACTTCAAACTGGTTAGTTCGCATTTAATCTTACTATTCTGGTTAACCACTGACATTAACACTTTAATTGTAGGACTAATAAAGAAGCAAGTTGCTTTCCACCACAATTGCTTTCCACTACATATCAAACCATCACATCTAAATCATTTGTTATCAAAAGGGCATCACAGTGGCACAACAGTAGAGTTGTTGCCTTACAGCGCCAGAGACCCGGATTCAGTCTCAACTATGAGTGCTGTCTGTACGGAGTTTACACATTCTCCCTGTGACCATATAGGTTTTCTCCAGGTGCTCAGGTTTCCACCCACATCCAAAGACGTGTAGGTTTTTAGGTTAATTGGCTTCTGTAAAGTTTCCCTAGTGTGTAGGATAGAATTGTGTATGAGGGATCGCTGGTCGGTGCGGACTCAGTGGGCTTGTTTCCATGCTGTATTCCTAAACTAAAATTAAAACAGATAACATCTACTATACTATATATCACAAGTAGTTTAGGTAACAAAAATGTCCACATTTTTCCACATACAATCCTCGCTCTATGTGGCTCACTCTGGGGTACCAAGTGGGGACATTGCAATCACTGACAACTTCACTGGCAGCTGTGTAAAATCAGCTTGGGTTTTCACACCTGAGCAGTACTGAACAAATTCTAAAGAGTTTCATAAGAGAAATCATTACACCTCAGCAGCGATGCAAACTCTGCACCAGTTCACCATGGTGGCTACGATCCAGCAGGCTTTACTATATTTCACTTCCAGATATGAAACCAATTATTTGATAGTGGAGGTTGCCAACAATGGTAGAATCAGACCCCCAAAAATTGGGAGGGTCAGGAGAAAGATGCGCTCTGAAAGTAAAGGTAAAACCTTATCCTTTCATATATAATTTGGATTTTCTTTAGACTTTAGAAATACAGCGTGGAAACAGACCCTTTGGCCTACCGGGTCTGCACCGACCAACAATCTACCTATAAACTAGCACTATCCTACACACCAGAAGCCAATTTACCTACAAACCTGTACATCTCTGGAGTGTGGGAGGAAACCAGAGCACCCAGAGAACACCCATGCGGTCACTGGGAGAATGTACAAACTCCAAACAAACAGCACCCATAGTCAGGATCGAACCCGGGTCACTGTGCTGCAACTCTATTACAGTGTGGTGCTAGATGCAACATTTTATCCGTGAATAATACCACAGTTTAAGCCCTTTAATATCGATCTCCCTTGCAGGGAAACACCTCGGCTTTACTTTGTATAGGGCTTCAGTCCTGTCAGCCAGTATCAGACTTGCCAATTAATTTAGCCAAAGTTACCAATTGAGAAATCACAGAAGCAGATGACCAGAGAAGTTTATTCAAAGGTGACATTAGTCATGGAGTAAAGTGTGTGTGTGCCAGGTAAATTGATTGTTTAGGACTACCATACTTTAAGTGTGGTTTTGACATCCTTTTGAGCACCACTTTATTTATTCTCTGTATCCGAAACTAAAACATGAATTAAAAAAATTAGACATTTTCTTTCTCATTCCAGAAACTCTGGGCAGCCACTGACGGTAAGACTGCTCTTAAACAAATACTCTGATAAATGAGCAAATTCATTAAAAAAATATGAAGGAAATAAAGTTGAAGACGTTGGAAAATACACCTCTAGATGGAACCAAATACCTGAATAGAGTCTGAGCATGAGGGGTGGTGTTTGCAAGGGGACATTAGATACCTGCACTTATGGACACACGGTGCTGTTTTTTTATAGGTTATATCAGACAGGAAACTGCCATTAGGCCCAATGTGTCTGCACGGTATCTACATCTTAACTCAGTAGTCAGCACCGCTTTTTATTTTTTTCACTGTCCTGTCCTCACAAACTTATCTGTCTTCTGGATTATTTCCTTTAGCTATTTCTAGTAACAGCAAGTTCAGATTTGAACCACCACATGAGCAAAGTTTTATCCTTGTTTCTCCATTGAATTATGTTCTCTGGTTTGTTTTGTGTGGGGGGTGGGGGGTGGGGGAGGGGGGAGTGTGAAACTTTTTTTTTCCCAATCTCTTACCTTGCCGGAGATGCAATCGTTTTCCGGATCGTATCTCCGGTCACTCTGCGGCCTAACATCATGGAGCTGGAGGCTTTGCTCGGGACTGACTTTGAGGCCCACTGCGGGGACGTGGACTTACCATCGGAGCTGATCCCTTGCCTGGGATCGACGCTCCAACCGCGGCCTGCGGACTTCACCATCGAGGAGCTCGCAGGCTCGGGTAGACATCGATGTCGGGAAGTTCCAAACGACGCAGAAGGTTTCGACCAGCCCCGACCCGGGGTTCGATCGCCCGGTGTGAGGGAGCTGAAATCACCCCGATGCGGGAGCTTGATTGCCCCGACACAATGGCCCAAACGCCGCCGGCAACGGGAGCCAAGATCGCCCAGTCAACCGAAGGCTCGAGGCACCCAACCACGGGAGAACAAAGAGGGGAAGAGATTGAGCTTTTTTTCGTCTTCCATCGCAGTGAGGAATGTGGAGGAGTCACTGTGATGGATGTTTATGTTAAATGTATTTTGTGTGTTCTGTTACATTTTATTGGTATGACTGTATGGCAAATGAAATTCCTATGTTGCAAAACATACTTGGCTAATAAAATATGATTATGATGTATATTATTTGTGGATCTTTTTCTATCCATGGATCTAAACAGACGATCAAACGCTATGCTCTCTACTTGCAGTTTTCTCCTGCCAGACGAGTGAAATTAACAAAATACCCCATCAAGGGTTAAGACTTACTGCGTCAGACATTGCTAGCTTGAAGACGAGTGAGGAAAGCAATTTAAATCAAGAAGTGACATTAACGCGATGCCAAGGTTTTTTTGTGTTTTAGGAGGAAGTAAAACCTAAGGGCAAATGAGGCGAGCAGTGAGCACTGGTGAGGTGAAAGTTGCCACCGAATAATGGTTTGCTATGAACTTAATACTTTTCTCTGCTCACTGACAACTACCTTAACAAGCCCATTAAATTTTAAACTCCAAGAAACCAGTCCATCGCATTCCTTGTGACATTTTGCTGTGCTGCATATTTTTGAATGACATTGCTAATTACTCTCCTACGTCAAGGCTGCACTAGCTATCAAAAAAAATTAAAGATGACAAACCTTCGGATAATTAAGGAACTCTAATGCATTTGGTATCTGCATCCTTTCTACAAATTATACAGTTACGGAGAATGGGATGATAGAACATTCCTTTACATATTTCAATGATGTGTCCAATTGTGAATATTCCCATTGTTAAACCAAATGGCAATCTAAATGATATCTTTATGATTGTAATAACATGAGATAAAGATCTGTTTTAACAAATGAGTATGCTCTTTTTCTTAAGATGAAGAAAAAGTTTATCTTCCTGGACTTAATCAAATAAACAGATTGTGGAATCAGAACTCAAAATAGTTACATTATTTCAAGATGTTACTGCAAAAATATTCAAATGACATTTAGACATGTACATGGAAAGGAAAAGTTGAGAGGGATATGGGCCAAATGCAGGCAGGTGGGACTACGTGTTGATGGGGTATCATGGTTGCCGTGTGCAGGTTGTTTCCAAGCTGTGTGACTCTATGACTTTATGATCATGTTCAGAAGGGCATAAAATCCTTCACTAGTAGAATACTTCGACTGGTTTTGCTAATCCCAAGGATGAAGTCAACCTTTCCGTTTAGGACACCCATGATCTTCCTGAGCTTTCCAAGTAAAGACTACAACACTTCCCCAGGCTTGAATAACTTATCGAAGATTTACGAGAATGATCCTGGGGGTGACTGGGTTAATGTATGATGAGCGTTTGACAGCACTGGGCCTCTACTCCATGGAGTTTAGAAGTATGAGGGAAGGAAACCTCATTGAAACTTACCAATTAGTGAAAGGCCTGGAGAGAGTGGATGTGGAGAGGATGTTTCACTAGTGGGAGAGTCTAGAACTGTCTAGATGTCAAAACAAAAAAATGAATACAGGAAATGCACCGGGGCTTGTTGGCCATCTTGAAGGGCAAACATTAGTTAGCATGTTAGTGCAACTCTCAGACAGAATTTGCATATTGCGGCTTTCCTTTCTGTTTCGGAACTGTGGTCGAGTTGCTTCCCTTATCGAATAGTGAACAGCTTGGATAGAGTGAATGTGGGAGAGTGTGAGAGTCTAGGACCAGAATAAAAGGGCATACCTTTTGGAAAAGAGATGAGGAGGAATTTATTTAGCCAGACGGTGGTGAATCTGTGGAATTCATTGCCACAGGCGAATTCCACAGATTCACCACTGTGGAGGACCTTATTGGGTGTTCTCAAAGCGGAGATCGACACGTTCTTGATTAGTAAGGGTGTCAAACATTACGGGGAGAAAGCACGAGAATGGGGTTGGGAGGGAAATATAAATCAGCCATGATTGAGTGGCAGAGTAAGCTCAATGGGCCAATTGGCCTAATTATGCTCCTATGACTTGTGAACTTCCAAGATCATCATGGTCACTTGGGTTAAGCATTGATAGCTGCTCTTCCACAATTACTAATTAGATCACTGCTCTGGGGAAGCATGAAGTGACTGCTTCAAAATAAAATTTGATTTTCTTTTGAATTAAATTCAGGTGGCCAGGTTACCTGTTGACGTATTTTAGGTAAAATTGGTAAAATGCAAGCAATGTTACTGCTCGAGCTATTTTTAAAGTAATTATTAAAACCCAACTTTAAGCATTTTCTGATTCGAGCTTGGTACAAAAACCTACACACAGCTAAAAATATAAAATGCCCCAATTAAGAGAATTTGTGATACACAGGTTTGGAAACATCTTTTTCCCATTCAATGTTTTGAACTCCGGCTGGTAAATTGGCCTCTTTACCACCAATACAGTGAAAGCAGCAGCCAAATAAAAACATGGTTTGCCAATCATCTCCAAACCTGTTTCTGCAATAATATTCTAGTGCGAGGAAAGGCAAACCTCTGGAATCACACCAAAATACTGGGGTTTTTTGTTTAATTAAATTGGTATTTTAGTAATTATGTTATTTACAGCAGTTCATTTTCTGTCAAAAATAAGGTACCAAGTTTTCATCAGTTGGTGTAAATTCAACTTTCTATCATCTCTCAACTTTGTCTCATCTCTCCCTCCAACTGTATCCTTTGCCGAGTTGATGTTTAATTTATTCTGGTTTTAATTACTTTCCATCAAAAATCGAACAGTGCCTCTCTCAACATTTGAAAATTCTACATCTCTTTCAAACTTCGAAGTTGGATTAACATTTAATGCTAAACACTGACCTTCTGTGTAAGATCACTGGCTTCATTGATGTATCGATCCCTCTCTTTTTCCAGGTGGAAAATAATTTTCCTTTGCTTCTGTGCCTCAAGGTTATAGTTTTGAATTTCCTGATCCAAGACCTTCTTAGACTGTTCGTGAAGTTTAACCAAGTTCAGTTGTTTCTCAGTAGCTCCAACTGCCTTCAACACGTTCTACGGAAATGGAAAATGTAACCATTGTTATTTTATTTCACATATTTCCTGAAATGGTTTAATGAGATAATTAGATCTTCGTTTTCAAAAGTTTAGACCTCTCACTAAAATCGAAGAAGTAAACATTATATAAATGTAAACAGAATATCTTTCTGATATTTGGAGATTTTTTTCCAGATCCTGAAAATGAAAAAAAAACTCTCTCTGCCTCAACTGCATGCAGTGAATAATACATCAAACCAGCTCATTCTAAGTTGGTTCATCCATGGAAAACATTCAAAAGCGTATATGTCCTCACAATAATTTTCCCTTTTATTTTACAAAACAACTTTCGGAACAAAATCAAAACCAAAAAAGAACTTGTCAGAAACTAATCCTAAGAACAATAATGGAAATCAATAGAGAAGCAATCAAATTTCCACAGAAATACAAAAATCAGATGTCCGTGTGCTTTGTCAGCTTGTTTCATCATACTGTAAGTTCATTTTCGCACATTTATATGGTAAAACGTCAATACTAACGTTAATCATACCGCAACTGAATCCTCTCACTTCTGAAAACACGGCAGCGTATGTATTGGCAGGTCTGTATAATTACAAGATAGTGTCTACCTGGTGAGGTTTCATTATAAATAATGACACAGAGTTGGAAATTTCTGTAAAAGATGCTTTAAAATGGGAGCTGCATTAAGGACCTGTCCCACTTAGGAGACCTAAACAGCAACCTCTGGTGACCTTGCCCGCCATCCAACGTTTCCATGAGGTCACAGGAGGTTTTGGTCACTCTCCCTAATGGCCGAAAGTGGTTTCCGCGTGGTAGAGGCTTCATCTAGGTTGCTGCTATTTTTTCATCATGATTAAAACCGGCCTTGACTAAAAATAGGTTGCCGTTTTAAAAATCAAACATTTTTTAGTCGCAGGTCTAGTCGAAGCCGGTTTTATTCATCGTTGATGAAGGTTTTCGACATATGCATGGGAGGTGGTAGGAGGTTGCAGGTCACCTCGACCTTGATTTTTTTTTTGGGCGGCGGGCAAGGTCACCTGAGGTTGCTGTATAGGTCTCCTAAGTGGGACAGGTCCTTCCATTTCTCTTTTCAGTTGCATTGACCCCACTTCTTAAATCAATTTTAAGATATTATTTAATTTCAATTCTGCATGAACAATGACAATGGAAAATCTATATACTTATAAATCTCTCATCTTGTATGTATGTACGCGTGCGTGTGTGTGTGTGCTTGTGTGTGTATGTATATGTGTGTATGTATACATGCAGGGATTCAAGTTTCTGGATCATTGGAATCCCATTTGGGGAAGGAGTTAACTGTATAAAAAGGACAGGTTGCACTTGAACCCGAGGGGGACCAGTATCCTGGCGGGGAAATTTGCAAAGGCTACTGGGGGGGAACTTTAAAGTTGAATGGTTGGGGGGAGGGACTCAAATAGAGAAAGCTAGTAGACAGGATCTGAGGCAGGAGGCAGAGAAGGGAAGCGCTCAGACCCAACACGTAGGGGGGATAGAAGAAAAAAATAATAAACAGGGAATAAGAGGTGGTGGGTTTCTTAAATGTGTGAGCAGAGAGAAAGAGGGGTATAAAATGAGGGTAGAAGCAATCGGTAGCAAGGTGAAAATTAATAGTGGCAGGCAGACAAACCAGGGCAAAAATCAAAAGGGGCCACTTGTCAACATAATTGTATAAGGAGTAAGAGTGTTGTAAAAACAAGCCTGAAGGCTTTGTGTCTCAATGCGAGGAGCATTCGTAATCAGGTGGACGAGTTGAATGTGCAGATAGCTATTAATGACTATGCTATAGTTGGGATCACGGAGACATGGCTCCAGGGGGACCAAGGCTGGGAGCTGAACATCCAGGGATATTCAATATTCAGGAGGGATAGACAGAAAGGAAAAGGAGGTGGGGTAGCGTTGCTGGTGAGACAGGAGATTAATGCAATAGAAAGGAAGGACATTAGCTTGGAGGATGTGGAATCGATATGGGTAGAGCTGCGAAACTCTAAGGGGCAGAAAATGCTAGTGGGAGTTGAGTACAGGCCACCTAAGAGTAGTAGTGGAGTTGGGGATGGCATCAAACAGAAAATTAGAAATGCGTGCAACAAGGGTAAAACAGTTATAATGGGTGACTTCAAGCTACATATAGATTGGGTGAATCAAATGGGCAGGGGTGCTTAGGAAGACGATTTCTTGGAATGTATGCGGGATAGTTTTCTAAACCGACATGTAGAGGAACCAACGAGAGAGACTGGGTATTGAGTAATGAGGAAGGGTTAGTTAGCAGTCTTGTTGTGCATGGCCGCTTGGGCAAGAGTGACCATAATATGCTTGAGTTCTTCACTAAGATGGAGAGTGACATAATTAAGTCAGAAACAAGGGTTCTGAACTTAAACAAAGGTAACTTTGAAGGTATGAGACGTGAATTGGCCAAGATAGACTGGCAAGTGATTCTTAAAGGGTTGACAGTGGATATGCAATGGAAGGTATTTAAAGACTGCGTGGATGAACTACAACAATTGTTCATCCCAGTTTGGCAAAAGAATAAATCAGGGAAGGTAGTGCTTCCATGGATAACAAGGGAAATCAGGGATAGTATAAAAACAAAAGATGAAGCATACAAATTAGCCAGAAAAAGCAGCCTACCAGAGGACTGGGAGAAATTCAGAGTCCAGCAGAGGAGGACAAAGGGCTTAATTAGGAAAGAGAAAATAGATTATGAAAGAAAGCTGGCAGGGAACACAAAAACTGATTGCAAAAGTTTTTATAGATATGTGAACAGAAAGAGATTAGTTAAAACAAATGTAGGTCCCTTGCAGTCAGAAACAGGCGAATTGATCATGGGGAACAAGGACATGGCAGACCAATTGAATAACTACTTTGGTTCTGTCTTCACTATGGAAGACATAAATAATCTGCCGGAAAGAGCAGGGGACCGGGGGTCAAATAAGATGGAGGAACTGAGTGAAATCCAGGTTAGCCGGGAAGTGGTGTTGGGTAAATTGAACGGATTAAAGGCCGATAAATCCCCAGGGCCAGTTAGTCTGCATCCCAGAGTACTCAAGGAAGTAGCCACATAAATAGTGGATGCATTAGTGATAATTTTTCAAAACTCCTTAGATTCTGGAGTAGTTCCTGAGGATTGAAGGGTAGCTAATGTAACCCCACTTTTTAAAAAAGGAGGGAGAGAGAAAACGGAGAATTATAGACCAGTTAGTCTAACATCAGTAGTGGGGAAACTGCTAGAGTCAGTTATTAAAGATGGGATAGCAGCACATTTGGAAAGTGATGAAATCATTGGACAAAGTCAGCATGGATTTACGAAAGGTAAATCATGTCTGAAGAAATCTTATAGAATTTTTCGAGGATGTAACTAGTAGAGTGGATAAGGGAGAACCAGTGGATGTGTTATATCTAGACTTTCAGAAGGCTTTCGACAAGGTCCCACATAAGAGATTAGTGTACAAACTTAAAGCACACGGTATTGTGGGTGCAGTATTGATATGGATAGAGAACTGGCTGGCAGACAGGAATCAAAGGGTAGGAGTAAATGGGTCCTTTTCAGAATGGCAGGCAGTGACTAGTGGGGTACTGCAAGGCTCACTGCTGGGACCCCAGCTATTTACAATATATATTAATGATTTGGACGAGGGAATTGAATGCAACATCTCCAAGTTTGCGGATGACACTAAGCTGGAGGGTAGTGTTAGGTGTGAGGGGGATGCTAGGAGGTTGCAAGGTTGCAGTATAATGTGGATACATGTGAGGTTATCCACTTTGGTGGCAAAAACAGGAGGGTTGACTATTATCTGAATGGTGGCGATTAGGAAAAGGGGAGATGTGACGAGACCTGGCTGTCATGGTACACCAATCATTGAAAGTAGGCATGCAGGTGCAGCAGGCAGTGAAGAAAGCAAACGGTATGTTAGCATTCATAGCGAAAGGATTTGAGTATAGGAGCAGGGAGGTTCTTCTGCAGTTGTACAGGGTTTTGGTGAGGCCACACCTGGAGTATTGCGAACAGTTTTGGTCTCCAAATCTGAGGAAAAACATTCTTGCCATAGAGGGGGTACAGAGAAGGTTCACCAGACTTGTAAGGACTTTCATATGAGGAACGACTGGATAGACTCGGCTAGTACTCGCTGGAATTTAGAAGACGGAGGGGGGATCTTATAGAAACTTACAAAATTCTTAAGGGGTTGGACAGGCTAGATGCAGAAAGATTGTTCCCCATGTTGGGGACCAAGGGGTCACAGTCTAAGGATAAGGAGGCATTCCTTTAGGGCCGAGATGAGGAAAACATTTTTCACACAGAGAGTGGTGAATCTGCCACAGAAGGTAGTTGAAGCCAGTTCATTGGTTATATTTAAGAGGGAGTTAGATGTGGCCCTTATGGCTAAAGGGATCAGGGGGAATGGAGAGAAGGCAGGTACAGGATGCTGAGTTGGATGATCAGCCATGATCATATTGAATGGCGGTGTAGGCTCGAAGGGCCGAATGGCCTACTCCTGCACCTATTTTCTATGTTTCTAGGGGGTGTAAGGGGGGGGGGGGGGGGGCACCACGTTGGAATGTTCTGGAAAACCTCCCCTTTGCCTGGCCCAGTCACAATGAAGGTGCGGCCTCGTTCGGGTCAGCGCCCACGGCCTCTGCTGCTGGTGCTCCGGGGCCGTGCAGAGGATCAGAGGTCTGCAAGCTGAGCCTGCCTCTGAGGGCGCCGACGGCTGATGATCCTGTGGAGGAGGTGAGGAGGGAGACTGGGGGGATTGAGGCAGAGGAGGGAAAGTGAGCCTCGCTCGGGTCTGCGCCCGCTGTCGGTGCCCCCCGCTGTGAGTCCCAACTGCACTACCATTGCACCGCCCCCCAGCTCCAGCACATTCCCCTCTGGTCCCATTTGCTGGCTCCTGCGGCGGCGCCTGTCTCCCGGGTGAGCGCCGACCTCGCCTCCCTCCCCCCACCCTCCCCCCCCCCCCCCCCGCGTTGGGGGACGGGGCCCAACATCTTCCACTTGGTCTGGTATCATACAACTCCTCATTGGCGTGCATTTTATACCAACTGTGGTTTACAGAATGCAATGTAATGGGCCTGTCCCACTTAGGTGATTTTTCAGGCGACTGTCAAGTCATAGTGGATCGCTGAAAAAACGGCGACTGGAACGACAACTGGAAAGGCAAGCAATTGTCAGAGTGGAACACACACACACACACATCACTTCCTTCACCAGCCAGTTATGCAAGCGGGGGATAGGCCAAGCGGGGGGAGTGCAGTCTGAGTGAAATTCACACAATGTGATACAGACACACACCACGATGAACAGGAAGGTTGGCGCAGTGATTAAGACGGTGAAAGCACAGAGTACGGGAAGGGTCACTTAAGTCCTTTAAAAGAGGGGGGGAAAGGGGGCAGAGAGAAGGAGTGGAGGCAACTTTTAAGAAGCCAGAGATACACGGCTACGAAACTCGGCGGACATTAACAATACCAGTCGGTTATCCTTGGTTCTGAAAACTACTGTTTACTTTTCTTTTCCTAATGAGCCACTGAAATTCACTGGTCAGGAATGGCGACAACCTCGGACAACCTACGACAACCTATGACCTCCTGACGACCCACTACCACTGCACCTGCGGCACAAGAATTCTCGCCACTCTCCATTGCGTCAGAATTCTGGTCGCCGCTAATTTGTCAAAGTTTTTCAACATGTTGAAAGATTAGCAGTGACCAGAATGCCATTACCAAAATTATCACTTGTTGCGAGTCTGAGGGCACTACTCACGACCATGAAGACGACTCCCCGGCAACCACCCACGAACATGTGGCGACCGCATTGCCTCCTGTAGTCGCCTAAACAGTCACCTAAGTGGGAGAGGCCCATAAGCAATCATAATTAAAATTACTTTACATTACTTAAAAGTAATCATAATGTATTGGTGCCTCCCCAGTGGTAATTGATTTACACACTTCCTGCATACTAGGGGCAATTCATAGATCTATCGTGCACTGTGGCACTGGGTCTACAGGCTGCACCACTGTGCCGCCCAATGCCAACATAAAGGTCTAATTTGCAACCAACAGAATATGTGCAGAGCTGATGCCAGACTTTCTAATTACTTACAACAGGCTTTCCAGGAAATCAGTTCTCCCACTTTGAATGCTACATGAGGGTGGAGTTGTTCTGCGTCTTTACTTATTAATTAAATTAAATTTTAATTAAATCAAAACTTGACCTCAAGAGGCCAGATATGAGGAAATTGGATCACAACCATAGACACTAGGATGAGACAGAAATCAAAACCTTTTCTAGAGAGGTCAATTTCACTGGGAAGAAAACAGTGAATGTTTGACTCTTTATTTTCAGTAAACTCAATAACACTTATCCCGAGTAAACAAAAAGCCCCATGATGCTACAAGCTGTGATACTTGACAGGAAATTGGGACCACGCTTGCAGGAACTGATCCCAAGCCATAAAGATGGTAGAGAGGGATGTTTGGTTTTGGTCACTGATGCCCAAAGCAAATCTCGAAAATTACAACATGCACCTGGCACTCTAGTACTGGTTCAGTGCTTACAATAGAAGATAGATTTCTAACCCTGTGGGTGTATATGACATTCAGGATTGTTGCACTCTACTACTTTTCCAGACAGGCAGAAAATTAAGGGATTTTTTTTTCTTTGCATCACAGCTTGTAAATGCATGGTTGTGTATCATACGGTGGCAAGAAAATTGGTCAAACCAAGGTACAGAAGAAGTCTAAGTTAGAAGACAGGTTTATAAGTATCAATCCTAGAATTCTGAAGGTCAAACAATTGGTCCATCACCAACCCTCCTGGCCCAGAGACCATTTAATGGCCCCTCCCTACTCTCCCAATCGTATTAATAATCTAAAAACTGTTAATATCCATTTCTGAAAATCTGATATGGATTTCTGACAAGAAAATAATGCATGAAGAGGGTTAATTCTTCAAGCACACATATTTGTGTTAGTTGTACAACTTCAGGAGAATGACCTTACCTTCATCACCGCCAAATTGTAAGGTCCGTGATAAAGGTCCCTGACAAGCCCTAGAAAATATGAACCCTTATCCTGTCTCAATGGACATTTCCCATGGAGAGCAGATATTGATGATGAAATTCACGACTGCCTTCTGGCCACCCGCAGACAAGTTTAGTTTAGAAATACAGCATGGAAACAGGCCCTTCAGCCTACTGAGCCCACACTGACCATGGATCAGCCATTCACACGAGTTCTAATTATCCCTCTTTCCCATCCATTCCCTGCACACTAGGAGCAATTTATAGAGACCAATTAACCCGCAAACCTACAAAATCTTGGAAGATGGAAGCTTCAAACCTGGCACAAACCTCATGGCTCACTGGGAAATAATTATCCCTCCCCTCCCATACACTTCTGATACATGGACAACGGGCATTTCAAAGTATTGGATAGACACCTGTAATATTATTTCCCCAAAATCCTCCAAATCCACTGGCAATGAACCAGTGTCAGCATCCTTTCTGAATCCAATTCCAAAATGGTAGCTCTTATTACTTTTGTAGCCACTACTATTGCCTGACATCAGACTGTATCTGAACTCCACCACAGCCAGTGGACAGAAATGAATCAATGTGGTTATCAAAGACTTCTTGACGAAATGCCTCATCCCCGTCAAATCAAAAAAAATTCTGGCCTAAACAAAATGTTCATGGCATTTGAGAAAACGATGATTCCTTTTAACGCTTCAGACCTGAAACGTCACCTATTCCTTTTCTCTAGTGATGCTGCCTGACCCGCTGAGTTACTCAAGCATTTTGCGTCTATCTTTGGTAAACCAGCATGTGCAGTTCCTTCCTACACACGAGTCCTTTTGTTGGAAACATGCTTAAGTTAAGCATAAACTGCAGAAGAAACACACAATCTTCTAAACCACCTGCCAAATATCTCCTGCCACATCTGTGCCAAATTGCAAGTCCCATACTGGCCTCTTCAGATTCCACAGATTTAATTGAATGTCATTCCCAACTATGAAGGATTGGCTAAGAAGAAGAAAAAGGGAGTTTTCAAGTGTCTTGTCAAAAATAGCGATCAGAAGAAATCTCAGTAGTCTGTTCTTTGCAAATGACAAATTCATCCGCTGTGTATTCTCAAAGAAGCTCAATGCAGGAATTGCTGATTGACCACTGGAGTTCAATCATTAAACAATACTTTCTTTTGAATAGAACCTACATAGATATATTTGATAACATCAAAGTCAGATTACATGAAGAACATACAAGGACAATGTCGACATTGTTACAATAGCTAGTTGATAAATGGTAAATTAAAATAGAACTTCTCTAGCGTTCTACTTGAAATGTGACAAAACTTCAATCATAAAGTTCTTCTGTCATTAATAAAGGGAGTCAAGGCAAACACAGAGACATTGAAAGTAGGAAGAGGACTAGTGTTTCCCAGATTGGACGTGTCAAATGCTTGGGGGCATAACTCTAAAGTCGAGGGGAAAATTTAAAGCAGATGTGCACGGCAAGTTATTGTTACAGAGGGCAGTAAGCGTTGGAACATGCTGTTAGGGGTGGTGGTGGAAGCGGATAAGATAGTGACATTTAAAATTTAGAGAGTGGTAACTTAAAATGGCTTTTAGATAGGAATATGGATATACAGAGAATGGAGGAATATGGATCACATGTGGGCAAAGAAGATTATTTTAACTTGGAATGGACCTTGTTGGCCAAAGTGCCTGTTCCTGTGCTGTACTTTATTACGTTCTATGTTCTGTTCCGTCAATTGAGCCCGGTGTGTTGTTTAATATGATATATTTAAGAGGGAGCTAGATGTGGCACTTGTGGCTAAAGGGATCAGGGGGTATGGAGAGAAGACAGGTACAGGATACTGAGTTGAATGATCAGCCATGATCATATTGAATGGCAGTGCAGGCTCGAATGGCCTACTCCTGCACCTATTTTCTATGTCTATGTCTATGTTTATGTCACAGTTGATCATTCAAATGTTATACTCTAGTTGGTTAAATAATTTCCTTGTAATAACCACTAACCCTATAAGTACGCATAAATGTTTTTTGACAGGTTAGTTATTTGGGGTTCATTAAATCCTCAGAGAAAATGAAATGTTAATCCAATGCCTATCTGCCGCCTGTAAAAAAAATGTATAACTTGTTTCCCTATTCCAGACATATTACATTTTAATGAGGGCACTTATCAATATCCTCACCTTATTCAGAATGTCTCGTTCTCTGACCAGCTCATCAACTGCTTTCTTATCAAACTCAAGCTGCTTTTTAGTAGACTCCAGCTCTGAAGAAGAGAGTGACAAAGAAAAAAATTAAGGGCTTGACAATAGTCATCTTCAAAATATAAATTAAAACCAAAACATCTCATGTAATTTGGAAATTATATCTATCACCAAACAAATTCTGCATCTCTACCCATATAGGGTTAAGATTCTAACTTGTAACCACACACTTTATTTACCAAATGATAACTCCAATTGTTATTTACTTCTCACTTGCCACACTGATTTTAAATGTATTTCTCTGATTATTTTTATCTAACAGCCTTATACTATATATATACATATATATCTATATCTATATATCTATATCTATATATACATATATATATATATATATATATATATATATATATATATATATATATATATATATATATATATATAATATATATACACGGAGAGAGATATCATTTTAATAGACTCCAGGTCCGAGGAGGAAAGTGACCAAAAAAGTTAAAGGCTGTACAATATCTGTATATATATTTACACATATATTATATTTTCTTCTAAAGCTTCCTGCAAATCCTTCGGCAGTTGGCAGTTGTCAGAGTCATAGAGTCGTAGAGACATACAGCATGGAAACAGGCCCTTCGGCCCAACTTGCCCATGTCGACCAAGACGCCCCATCTACACTAGTCCACACTTGCCCGCTTGTGGCCCATATCCCTCTAAAACGTTCCTATCCATGTACCTGTCCAAATGTATTTTAAACGTTGTTATAGTAGCTGCCACAACTGTCTCCTCTGCCAAGCTTGTTCCATGTACCCACCACCCCCTATGTGAAAAGGTTGCCCCTCAAGTTCCCATTAAATCTTTCCCCTCTCACCTTAAACTTATGTGCTCTGGTTCTTGATTCCCTTACTGTGGATAAAAGACTGTGCATCTACCCTATCTATTCCTAGTTGTGTAACTATTGTTTTACTATCAATCAAAGTAATAGTGGTAACATTACTGCACACCATTCTGACATTAGCTTCATATCTCTCCAGTATAACCCACCAAATCTCTCCAGTATAACCCACCATATTTTTTGGCACAGAGACATTTTTCAGTGTGACTGACAATCCCAGCTAAATCAGAGGCATTTTTATAGGAAAAGAATATCCGTGATAGAATCAAAAGCAGGCTTTTTGCACCTAAAGTCTGTTCTGCTATTCAATATTCCTGGATGAACATCTACCTTATATAATGCTCCCACCCAAACTCCACATATCTTGATTCACTTGGAGTCTAAAGATCTATCAATCTCAGCCTTCAAAATGTTCTCTGGCTAAGCATCTAAAATACTCTGTCGGATGGAACTTCAAAGGGTCATCAACTTCTGAATAAATAAAAACTCCTCTTGATCTGTTATAATTCACTGATTCCACATCCTGAGAATTGTTGCTAAGTTCAAGAAGGGAAAACACTCCTGCCATCTACCCTGTCAAAGCTACTCAAAATCTTCGATTATATTTCAATAACATTACCTATCAGTCATTGAAATTCCATTTAACTTAATCTCTACAAATCGGATATCTCTATCTTCCCAGATGTTAATCAAGTAAATCTACTGTACATCTCACCACTTCCAAAGAAGTCACATTTTCCCTTGCTTTCACCTACCATTTCTTGCTCACTCGCCTAAACTGACTATATTCCTTTGACTTGTCTTTGTCATCTTCTCGTATATCATTTTCCCACTTAGCTTGTACTGTTAGCAACCCTGGCCAGACAAATTTACACTGAAGATAAATCTGTCTATATCTATCTATACATAAAACTCTGATCTTGTTATCTCCGATTGGCGGTCTTTCCATTTGCGCAAAAACTGTTTGTGATAGCACTACAATTGTGCAATACGTGCGCAGATAGATCTCTTCTCCTACCAGTCATCGCGGCGCGTGTTAGTCTCTTCCCCTGTCACTTGCTGGGACGGTACGCCCCTTCCTGCACCATCGTGTCTTTACTGGAGCTGAGGGTGGCCGGCAGAGGTTTCCAACCGGACTTTCGGAGGGACCCCAAGCAGCGGCCCGGCCCCAAGCAGCGGCCCGGCCCCAAGCAGCGGCCCGGCCCCAAGCAGCGGCCCGGCCCCAAGCAGCGGCCCGGCCCCAAGCAGCGGCCCGGCCCCAAGCAGCGGCCCAGCCCCAAGCAGCGGCCCGGCCCCAAGCAGCGGCCCGGCCCCAAGCAGCGGCCCGGCCCCAAGCAGCGGCCCGGCCCCAAGCAGCGGCCCGGCCCCAAGCAGCAGCCCGGCCCCAAGCAGCAGCCCGGCCCCAAGCAGCAGCCCAGCCCCAAGCAGCAGCCCAGCGTTGGAGACTCAACCCAGCCCAGCCCATAGTCGGAGACCCAGCCCTACCCAGAGTCAGAGACCCAGCCCAGCCTGGAGTTGGAGATGTCGCCGATGTCGTTAAACGGAAAGCGGAGACTCTGATCCCGGTGGAGAACGACCAGCGACCACTGTAAGTCCCTATCACACCGCCAATTCCAGCGTTTTGAAATTCAGGTACATTTGGCCTGCTAGCTCCCCTTGATACCCTGTCAAAATATGTCTTCAAAAATATTGAATAGATTTGCCAAGCACAATTTCCCTTTCAGGAAACCATATTGATTTGTCTAATCATTTGTTTTCTAAAATATATTGTCACCACATCTTTAACATGCCACTAAAAATACATTTGGACAGGTACATGGATAGGAATGGTTAAGAAGGATATGGACCAAACATGGGTAGGTAGGATTAGTGTAGCTAGGGCATCTTGCTCAGCATGGGCAAGTTGGGCTGAAAATGCATGACTCTGTGCCTCTAAAGGAATCCAACATTTTCCTAGCAACCAATGTTAGCTAGGTGCTCATTTATTCCCTTTCTTCTCAAAAATATTATTATATTTACCCCCATCCAATCTACCAGAACTGTTGTGAGAG
This sequence comes from Raja brachyura, assembly GCA_963514005.1. The sequence continues at coordinate 23,152,786 of OY740795.1, read as the reverse complement.
CAATCACTTTAAAATCTTGTAATGCAGGCTTTCCGGCCCTAGAGATTTTGCAAGCTTTTAGTCACCTTCATTTTTTTCCACTAACTCACAGCATCATTGTCCTGCACAAATCTTGTTTAACACATATTCACCGGTAAAATATTGAGTTGCAAAGAGGTTACATGTGACAGCATTTACATCTTGCACAGCTATTATTATTGAAACATTCCAATTTATTCATACTAAAGCTTGAATAACAGAACTGTTTAAATCTGAACTACTGGGAATAAATATGCTTTATAGGTGTCCTTCAAGTTTAATTATAATTCTGAAGAATCATTTACCCAGGAGTGCAGGAAAATGCAAGTTTCACTGAAGAAATGTGCCTCAGCACATTTTGTTGCTGAACTATGTTGAAATATCTAAACAAAATCATTATATTTATGATGACTATGCATGTAAGCTGTATGTGACTTGCATTTCATGAGCATGTAGCATCCTGTGTTATGATGGCTAATGTTGGAATTGGCAGGTTTCTGCCACATTGATCAGAACCAAAATGGACCCTTTCTCTCTTTATCCATCAAATGATAATGGTGCTCCATCAACAGAGGGCCAGTTTTAAGTGACTGTCAAGTTCCCTGACGACTATATTTCAAATTGATAATTCCAGAAAGGAATTCACAAGCTAATTCCTTATGCAGAGTATGATTAGAGTGTACAACATGAAGCTGTTGTGACAAACAAAAGAGCTACACTTAGAGAAAAAAAGCATATTATACGAAGAAGAAAGAAATAGAAGAGTATGTTAGAAGAACTCAGCAGGTCAGGCCGCATCTGTGGCCTGAGGATGGACTTCTGAAGAAGGGTCCTGGCCCGAAACATTGTCTGTTCATTCCCTCCCAAGATCCTGCCTGACTAGCAGAGTTCCTCCAGCTCTTTGTGTTTTGCTCAAGGTTCCTTCATTTGTAATTCCTTATGTCTCCAGAAGGATATGCTGATACTTTGAGATCAAGTCGGGGGGGGGGGGGGGGGGGAAGGTTCACATACAGCCTATATTCAAGTGTGTTGGGTCAAATAGTAACTTCTATATGAAGTAAAACAATTGAATAGACAAAGGAACAGCAGGTTTTAATCAAGTTTGCATTTTACTATATAGTTGTCAAGTATAGCCCCAACCTTTCTCCAAAGAAACGGTGAGATTTCTGAAAGTTTCCCGTTGGTGGTCAAGGTCCAGCTTTTGGTCCTCAGATTGATGCAACCTCCGTTGCAGCATCTCCCTCACCTTCGTCAACTTGGTGACATCTTGATTCAATTGTGCCACATCTTCCTCTTTTGTCTGGATCAGATGACAGAAGAGCATTTATTTAAGTAAATTAGTTTAGGAAGAGGAAATGTTTCCTGCTCAAGATGTCTCTTCAAGTAACCTGCAAATCCTGAGTGGGTGATAATTCAGTTAACAACAGAAGGAAAATATATCGATGAGGGTTTCAATCTTATGTCTTACCAAACAAAGATGGGGGTTGAGGACGCTATCATCCACCTGCTCTATCATTCCTATTCTCACCTGGATAAGCCGGGAAGCACTGTAAGAGTCATGTTTTTTATTTCTCCAGTGCTCTTAACACGATCCGGCCTGCACTGCTAGGGAGCAAACTGAGGAAGTTGTGGGTGGATGCTCTATCGGTGTCCTGGATCACCAACTACCGGACTAGACGACCACAATACGTCAGGCTACAGAACTATGTCTCGGACATGGTGGTGAGCAACACAGGGGCCCCATAGGGAACGGTCCTCTCTCCCTTCCTGTTAACCATCAACACCTCGGACTTCAAATATAACTCCATCTCCTGACTGTGCAAATATGGGCTGCATCAGTGAGGGGAGGAAAGCTGAATACAAAGGTGTAGTCAACAACTTTGTTGAGTGGTGTGGGCTGAATCATCTGCAGCTCAACACAAACAAGACTAAGGAGTTTGTGGTGGACTTTAGGAGGAGAGGAACACCTCTGTCCACTCTCTCCATCAATGGAATGGATGTGCAGTTTACCAGGGAGTACAAATACCTTGGTGTGTACCTGGACAGTAAACTGGACTAGTCCTGGAATGCTGAGATCCTGTACAAGAAGGGACAGAGCTGACTGTACTTGTTGAGAAGGCTCCGCTCCTTCAACATCTGCAGGAAGACGCTGCATACGTTCTACCAATCGGTGGTAGCCAGTAGCATCTTCTTCGCTGCCATGTGCTGGGTAGCAGGGCAAAGGATCAACAAACTCAACAGGAAGGCTGGCGCCATCCTGGGAGCGGAGATGGATTCATGGGAGATGGGCTTGGAGGGAACTGCGGAGCATCCTGGACAATACAGCTCACCCCCTCCATGACACACTGGTCATCCTGAGGAGCACCGTCAGCAACAGACTGGTTCCACCAAGATGCAGGACAGAATGCCACAGGAGATCCTTCTTCACTGTGGCTATCAAACTTTACAACTCCTCTTCCTTCTGTCGTGGGGGAGACTGAGACTAAGACTGGGGCTGGCAGATCTGTTTCATAGCCATCTTCTGTGGCCGATAGGCGGTTCGAATTCGCCACCTGCAGTTGGGGCTCTAGAACTTCGGCACAGCCGGAAATGGCAGATTCACTCCCATAGCCGGACTTCTGAGGGTGAATTTGCGGGGATGAATCTCAGCCCCACGGCGGCCTAAGTGAACCATTCTAGTACCATTCAACTCCTCTTGGAGGCCATAACTTCTGTTGGTCTGGCAAAACAGATAAGCCAGCAAGCTCTGGAAACAAGGGTACCAGAAAATTGGTGGTGGACCTGTATTCTACAGTCTCATGAATAGCTTTAGAACTACAATTGTTGCAAAGTAGAAACACGGGAAACAATTGTGCACACCTCGGTCCTATACCAACTGCTTTGATTAAAGGATGAATATTAGTTTTTAAAAAACAACTGCCATGCTCATTCTTCAAATAGTGCCATTGGACCTTTTGCACCACCAAAATGGGTCACAGTGGGCATCAGTTTAAACATCCATCCAAACGGTTGAACCTCCAACCCTGCAGAACACCCTCAGTACTTCAGACTGTCAGCAGTAGCTTTTGAACATCTTTATAAAAGCATTAACTATGGGTAACACAAAATATGAAAGAATAAAAAAATCTAGCCCTGAGTTTGGCCATTTGGTGGTGAGTTTGGCCATTTTCTACGTCGTATGATTTATGACGAGCTTACATTATTTTGGTACATAAGGGGAGAGGAAATTATGCATACTTTAAGATCCATCAGCTTCTGTTGATTTTCGACTGTTAGTTGGTCAGTGATGAGAGCTTGTAGTTCATTTTCCTGCTGGAGCTTGAGAAATTTCTGGTTAAGTAATTCCAAATCCTTTGAAGTTCTTTCATTCAAAATCTGTTGAAAGAAAAAGAAAAACAATTATTTAAGACAACAGAAATTGTGTTTGACACAAGGGCAGGGTGGTGCAGTGATAGAGTTGCTGCCTTACTATGCCAGAGACCCGACGCAATCCTGACTACGGGTGCTGTCTGTACAGAGTTTGTATGTTCTCCCTGTGACCACGTGGATTTTCCCCGGGTACTCCGGTTTCCCCCCACATTCCAGACATACAGGTTTGTAGGTTAATTGGCTTTTGTAAAAATTGTAAACTGTCCCAAGTGTTGGTGTATGGGGATCGCTTGTCACCGTGGACTCGGTGGGCCGAATGGGCCTATTTCCGCACTGTATCCCCAAACACATTTTGTATATAATAGACTTTAAATAATTCAAAGATAAGCAAGTGTTCAAGTGGGTCGGATATAGGATTTTTGGTTCCGAAACACAAGCTAAAATTAATTTCAAATTGTCAAATTGTTAATCTGCTTCTAGTTATAAAAGGCCGATGTAAATTGAACTTGTTCCTCTCATCACATTACACATGGATCCACGGGATGAAACCTCAATGAATTGGCACTTACTTGCCAGTTTCATTCCAAATCCAACACTGATTTAATGGCCAGATGGTCGGTTTCTGTGTTCAGTGCTATACGCCTTATAGTAGAAATTGGAAGTGTTACAGAGGTGCTGCACAGAATACCTTTCAGTGATTATGTTTGAGCACATTGCCAAGACAGAGCAAAATGAGTTTTGCTCGGTAAGTTGTATTTTTATTTCCCAGCAAGAAGTACAAAATGTTGGACAAAAATCAAAAGTTGTGAAGCACAACATTCACAATAACAAACAGAACACAATTTTATTTTTTGAATGGAAGTTGTTTACAGTTTAACATTAAATGCCTTTCTTAAGACTTTTTCAGAAATGCAAATGAAATATTTTTAAAGTGATGAAGAAGGCATTTGGCACTCCTACCCTTCACCCATCCATATATAGCCCATTTTTTCCTTTTATCACCTTCCCTCCAGCTTTACATTTGTTTCCTTATCTGACATCCTTTTAGGGGCTGTCTCACTGCGGTGACCTAATCTGCGAGTTTAGATGAGTTTGCCCTCGACTCAAACTCGCAGCATGGTCGACACATGGTCCTAGGAGGTCATTGGAACTCTCCTTCATGCTCGAGGGAAGTTCCCGAATATTCGCGGCCTCAGTTTGGTCAGTTTTCTGCGAGTAAAATTTGGTCGGCATGGCTCTTTTTAACTCGTAGTACAGTAGAGTGGGGTCGCTATTTAGTTATAGGCAGTCGAGGGCAGCCATAGACAATTTTTTTTTTAACAAAGCCAAATAACCTACAAACCTGTACAACATTGGAGTGTGGGTGGAAACTGGAGCACCCGGGGAAAACCCACATGGTCATGGCGAGAACATACAAACTTTGTACAGGCAGCACCCATAATCAGGATCGAACCCGGATCCCTGGCAATGCAAGACAGCAACTCTGCTGCTGCACCACCATGCCAGGGGGAAAGGAATGGAGTATCTATTGAAGACAGGAGCAGAGAGAATCAATGGAGGGGAGCAAAGATCAAGCCACCGAGCGGACAGGCATGGGAAAAAAATAGAGAAAAGGAGGAGGGAATGCATGCAGAGCTGGAGTGTTATCAAGGGTGAAGGAAGAAGACAATCTGTTGGAGGAGCTAGTATGTTGGAGGAGCTAGTATGTATGGCTTGGTGAAAAAAATCTACAAATGGTACATTGGGAGGGAAGATTAATTGGTGTGGAATGGAGGTAAGAGTCCATGAAATGGAGGGGAGAAGTCCATGTGAGGAGAGGAGATTGAGAAGGGGAGGTCTGGAAGGGGCAAAGAAGAAAAGATCACTTGGAGGTGGAGAAAGGGAGCACCACTGGAGGCGAGGGGAAGGTTAGCATAGCGGGGAAGTAGAGAAGAGAGTCAATGAGAGGAGGATCTGGGAAAGGATAGGCAAAGAGCAATCACTTGGTGGGGAGAGAAAGGGGTGAGCTCTTGGAGGGAAGAGAAAGGGGGTCATTGAAGGGAAGGGGTGAAGAAAATTCAACATACTGCATAGAAGGTTGAGTCAATGTAGAGGATAGATTAATCAACAGAGGGAAGTTGAAGGGTTAGGAGTGTCCTTGTGGGGTACGGAGTCAGTGGAGAGGAAGGGATCTTTAGTGAAGAAAGAAGAAAATGTACCATGATGTAACCAACGATGTCCACCTGAACAGTCACCTTGAACTACTCTGTGGAAGGCACAGCTCCATTCAGTGTCATCAAGAAGCTGCATGAATCATCGATTACCAACCTCTGTGCCAGGACAATTTTGTCACTGAAAATTCAGCTTTTTAAAATGCAAATAGAAAACCACAGGGGTTTTTGTTGAACTTCAAAAGCGTACCATTTTGGCAAGGTTTAGCAGCAGCTGTGTTTACAGTACAGTCAATTACTGATGTGAGACTATCCTTTCCAGATGGTTTCACTAACAGGGCACTGATCTGCATTTGTCTATTGTACTGCTGCACTGCTATTGCTGGCTCTGTGCTCATGAAGACACTGCACCTATGCCAAAAATACAGTCACAGCAACAATCCCTGTTTCATTACCCTTTAATACATTTCAGTTTTTGGTTGGAAGGTCAAGGTGAAGTTTAGAGGTTTTGTCCAGCTACCTTTTGTTCCTTCAGCTGGAGGTCCAATTTCTGATGTTCATCTTTGGTCTTCTGCTGTTGTGCCATCAACGACTTGATCTCAGCTTGACTTTCATCCAGCTCTCCCTTCGTGCGCGTCAGTTCTTTGGACAGTTTCTCCTTCCGTCGAACCTCCCGGGCAATCTCATTCTCTCGCATCTGGATGTCGTGCTGAAGCTACAGACAAAAAGGATTGCCATTGGATTATCGCTATCGAAAGAAACATGCATCTCTGAGGAAAATATGCCTTAAAAGACTAAAAATTCTTCAACGTATCAGATAACATTTGAATCTGTTCAGGTGACATTATAAGAGATGTCCACAAATATTTTAGACACAATAGTGAAAAACAATTTGCAATCTCTTCTCACAATTCGTTAATGATTATTTTCTTCATTTTTTTCAAACCAGTGTCCTGAATTTACACTGTTTTATTTGTGCATTAACTGATTTTAATTGAAGGATATTGTTCTTTTTAGAAATAGTGCTACAATGTTTTTTTTATGTTTACTTTAGATATCCAATATAACCTCAGTTTAACATCTTGCCTTGAAAGCAATATCATTATAAGAGCAATCCACCCTCAGAGTTATCCTACATTTTGTGCCCAAGATTGGGACTTAAACTCCCTACCTTATAGAAAAAATACCACCAATAGTTTAGAAACTTTTAAAATAATCTGGCAATTTTTAATATAACTAATTTCAACAATGTATAAAGGTCAATTAAACCCCACTGGAAACTCATGTTGGAAGCAGCCTTTCGATCACTTTATAGCAGTCTTTTGCTCAATATCTCCGTAATCAGATGCCATGGCCCTAGTTTCTAGGTTGTCAAAGCTGTGCGACTTTCTAATTCTTTGCTGGATGCCCCATCCAAATCAATATCTTGAAGAATATTTCAGGACAATGTTGTAATCCTATGTGTCCCTTTAGTCAGTCGGCAATTGCAAAAAATCGCTGGGACTGAAGTCCTAATTGGTGTGCCAATGTTCTTCTCAAACCCTGGTATAACTGGGATTTCAGAGAGGTTTTCCATTTCCTGGGTTTCCATCCAATTCCCATCCTAAGTCCAATTCTACTAAAGTAGGAATGTCCTGATTCTAAGATCTGCTACACTTACACTACGCACTGTTGTGAGGTACATTTGATGAATCAGTTGGCCATCTGTCCAAAGGTTAAAGAGGTGAATCCAAGAGATTCTGTACACAAAAAAGCAGTGACCACTGCTCCATTCCTCATCCACTAACTTACCATTACCACACACCCAGTACTGGTGATTTCACCGGTAATCCACAAATTATTTTACTGTCCTCCTTTTCAAGTATATTCCCCTGCTTTTCCTTTTTATGAGCTGGATTTAATGTAGGTGATGAAGAGTATCAAAATGTTCATGCATCATTGACTTCCACGTATCAATACTGCAGCATTAGGGCCAGAAGTGCACTAGTTATCAGATCCTCACACACTTGACATCCTCTCTTACACGGGACTCATGGTGTGCTATGCAGCCAGATATCAGTTATTGAACAACCTGCCAAATCGTCAGGGCTTTGGAATCACATATAAAGAACTTGTACATCTTGTGGAGCGAATGGGACCAGAAACAAATGATTACCAACCTGCGCCATATTTTGGTCAGTCTCTGCTTTAAGACGATCCAACTCTTCCTCACGGATCACCATTTCTCCCACCTTTTCGCGTAAAGTTACAACCTCCAAGAGAAGTTCATCTCTTTCTTTAGTCAGCTGCTCTTGGATTTTCAGCAAATCATTAACACTGTACAAACAAAAACATAATCACGATCTTTAACGTGATCTTTAAATATATTTTGAACAGAGTACAAATAATTATTTCAGATATTCCATTTTAGTAAGCTGTACTGATGCACCATGCAACGGCACATCTAGTAGAACTGCCATCTCACAACTCTTGCTATCCAGGTTCATTCCAGACCCTAGGGCCACCTGTGTGGAGTTTGTACGTTCCCCACCTCATCACATGACTATCTCCCAGTTACTAAGCTGGTAGAGTGCAGAGACGATTTACAAGGATGTTGCCAGGACTTGCGAGCCCGAGCTAGAGGGAGAAGTTGGGAAGGCTAAGACTTTATTCCTTGAAGTACAGGAGACTGAGTGGTGATCTTCTAGAGGTGTATAAAATCATGAAGGAAATATGAAGGGTGAAAGTGTTTTACACAAAATAGGGGAATCAAGAACCAGAAAGTACAGGTTTAAGGTGAGACGGGAAAGATGTAACAGGATGCTGAGGCCCAACTTTGCACTCAGAGGATGATGGGCATAGGAATGAGCTACGAGAGGAAGTTGTTGAGGCACGTACATGCATTTAAAACAGCATTTAAAACACACTTGGTTAGGCATGTCGATAGGAAAGGTTTAAAAGGATATGAGCCAAACGTGGGCAAATAGGACTAGCTTAGATTGGGACATCTCGGACGGCATGGACAAGTTGGGCCAAAGGGCCTGTTTCCTTGTATGACTACGATTTCATGACTCTGATTTTCTGTGTACCACAAAGATTTGTGAGTTGGTAGATAAATTTACTGCTGTAAATCTGGTGGAAATTTATAGGAACGAAGGAAGACTAAGTTAGAGGGTATTTAGTATGGACGAGAACCAGTGCGACCCATTGGGCCCCGTTCCCCCAATGCAATATTCCACCACTCACCCATAGCCCCCAATTACGCAGGCGCTGCTGACGTTTTTAAAGTTTAAAATGGCAGTAACTTGTAAAAATAAGATAAATGTGAACGCATCTCACTCTCCTTCAGTTCCCTATTCCCTTCCTCCATTATCCTCTCTCCCCAGCCTCCACCAACCCTCCTCTGCTTCCTCCCCTCACCCTCCCTTCCCTACTCTATCTTCCCCCTCCATTACCTCGCCACCCCTCTTCCTACCCCTATCCTCATCCATTCCCTCTCATCTCCAGCACTCCCTCCTCCTCTTCACCCTCCCTCTTCTTTTCTCTCTCCTCCTCTGCGCAACCGGCATGTAGGGGAGCGGTTTTAAGTTATTTTCAGTTTTAAATGTCAGTAATTTGTAAAATATAACACCAATCTGAATGAAAATTGGTACTGCACATCCCAGGACAATGGTGAGTAAGGTGGGCCAAACATTGTAGTGCTATAATGTACCGTTTTGACTGAGTTTCCAGAACATACACGCATACAAACAAACAAAACATTGCTCTGTGAACCAAGCATGAACTTAATAAGGAAATGTAGAATAAATATATTAACACCTCAATCTACTATATTGGGGTCAATAATAAAAATGATTATTAGTGGTGCCTAAAGGTCAGAACATTTTCTATAATATTCCCTTTTACGAAACCAGTTTATATGTGGAACAGCTAAGAAGATGATGAATACTTCTTTATTTTAGGTATTTATCTTTGGTAAGCTTCTCATTACATTACCCTTCAGGCATCTCGGAAAACCTATTGAACAAGGTGATTTAGAGCCTGGTAAGACATTGAACAAATTACTGAGTGGCAGAAACGAGGGTCTGCAGATGCTGGTTTACAAAATAATTCACAAATTACTGGAATAATACATCTGGTCAGGCAGCATCTCTACAGGAAATGGATAGGTGACATTTAGGGTCACAAGAAGGATCCCAAACTGAAATGTCACCTCTTTGTGTTGTCTGGAGATGCTGCCTGACCCGCTGAGTTCCTGCACTTTGTATCTTTCACTGAATTGCAGAGTTCAAGATTAGTATCTTAACTCATGATCAGCCATGATCACAATGAATGGCAGTGCTGGTTCGAGGGGCCGAATGGCCTCCTCCTGCACCTATTTTCTATGTTTCTATGTCTATGTAACTCTGTTCAGTTTTCTCAAAATGGTCTAATCAAAAATATATCCAACGATTTTGGTAACAATATTCATCTGTATCAGTCTTCAGTGCAAAAGGTACACTGGAACTAGAGGACAGCACTCAGGTGTATGCCTGTGAAAAAGCTGTTTAATGGGAACTGAAGAGCTTTCTCTGCTTGATGACTAATTAACAGTGGATGAGATTGGAGAAGAATATGCCACCAAACCACCCTAATTCACTTCCAAGCAGCCAGTTAGGGAACCACCTTTGCAAGATCTTAGCAACGTGATTCAACTGGGAGGTGAACATTTGCCAGACTAAGTGTTAAAGAAGGAACTGCAGATGCTGGAAAATCGAGGGTACACAAACTAACATCTTTGAGCAAAGGATTGCAAAATAAAAACAGAACATGTTGGAAATACTCAGTCCGTCCGTGACAAAATAAACTTAACATTTCAGGTTGTTGATCTTTCATCAGAACTAAAGAAAAACTAGAAAAACTAGAAATAGTATCATTTTTAACGCAAAGAAAGGGGGAAGAGCTGGTGAGAAAAAAAAAGGAATGTTGCGATAAGATGGACCCAACACTAAATAACACAAGCGGTTGTGGCCCGAGCTTACAGAGGGAAATAACGGCTAGTAAACAACAAAAGCTAGGTCTGGTGGAAGTGTAAAGGGGAGGAGATGCATCAAATGTGAAACACGAGAAAAGAGACAAAGGCATTGATTACAAATATGGAGAAAGTAATGAGAATGTGGACGAATGTGGACAAAGAAGTATAGTGAATTCTACAAACCGACAAACTCCCATTGATATATTTTCTCCCAACCTGCTTCTTTTTAGACTTTAGAGATACAGCCCTTCGGCCTACCGAGTCCACGCCGTCCAGCGATCACCCCGTACACTAACACTGTCCTACACACCAGGGACAATTTTACAACTTACCGGCTGGACAAAAAAAGACACAAAGTGCTGGAGTAACTCGGCAGGTCAGGCAGCATTCCTGGAGAACATGGATAGGTGACCCTTTGGGTTGGGAACTTTCTTCACACCGATAATCAATGGGCTAAATTTAAACATCAGCCACCACAATGAGTTTTGAATTTTATGTATGATTTCTGCATAACGTATGTTTCTGTGTCTTTTCCAAGTTTATGTGCTTGCGATGCATGGTTTTCATTGTATCCCTACCTTATTGTACTTGTGCATATGGCATTAAACTGGAATTCACAAGTCAGGATTATTTGTCCAATCCCTTGACTTACTGGTAATATAAATTCATTTTGGGGACAAAAAAAAACCCTAATTTATAATTTAATGATGAGATGCAGAGAGCAATATCCCACTTTTCCCTCACTGCTGTAGAGAACGCTGTTGCCAATATATATTGTATTCTATGGTCTTGCCCATATTCTTTCAACCACTGTCATTTTGCACTCTGCATGATGCAGTGTTCACTTACTGCAGTGACTTTCACTAGACAGCTCATGCAACAATATGCTCTTCCAGCACAAATCAAGATTAAGAGCAACAAAATGTTCCCAATACAAAAGCAATGATCACCTATAACCATTTTAAATTGAGTTCTCAATCAGCTTGGATCTCTAACCAGTGTTGGTTCATGCAAGGCACTTAGCCTTGGGCCAGTTCTTGTCAATTTTATTTTTCTGAATATATCTAAATCTAACATCTGTCTCCACACAATGGAGAAGTAAAGCTGGGAAGTCATCAAAGTAAATATAAACATATGGTGATCTTATCTGGAAAGCAACACATACAATCTTAGTCCCTTTATACTAAATCTTCCCTTGCTATTAGAGATATGAGAATTGTGTTTGTTGACAATAACATGCGTGATGCACATTATGACACAGAATGAGACTATTCAGCCCATTGGATCCATGTCAACTCTGGGCAGTGCAACCCCATTGATCCCATTGTTCTTCTTCTTTCCCTGGAAACATGCAACTTATTCTCTTTCACTTGCCCAACAATTCTACGTTGATTTAGTTTAGTTTATCTTAGTATAGTTTAGTTTATTTTATTTTAGAGATACAATGTGGAAACAGGCCCTTTGGCCCACTGAGTCTGTGCCAACCAAAGATTACCCCATACACTAGTTCTATGTTATTCCGTTTTTTTCATCACACACACTAGGGGCTACTTACACAGCCAATTAATTTACAAACCTGTATGTCTTTGGAATGTGGGAGAAAAGCAGAGCATCTGGAAAAAGCCCACGTGGTCATAAGGTCATAAGTGGTAGGAGCAGAATTAGGCCATTCTGCCATCAAGTGTACTCCATCATTCAATCATTGAAACATAGAAACATAGAAAATAGGTGCAGGAGGAGGTCATTCGGCCCTTCGAGCCAACACCGCCATTCATTATGATCATGGCTGATCATCCGGTATCAATAACCCGTGCCTGCCTTCTCCCCATAACCCTTGACTCCACTAGCCCCCAGAGCTCTATCCAACACTCTCTTAAATCCATCCAGTGATTTGGCCTCCACTGCCCTCTGTGGCAGGGAATTCCATAAATTCACAACTCTCTGGATAAAAACGTTTTTTCGCACCTCAGTCTTAAATGACCTCCCCTTTATTCTAAGACTGTGGCCCCTGGTTCTGGACTCACCCAACATTGGGAACATTTTTCCTGCATCTAGCTTGTCCAGTCCTTTTATAATTTTATATGTTTTTATAAGATATCCCCTCATCCTTCTAAACTCCAGTGAATACAAGCCTAGTCTTTTCAATCATTCCTCATATGACCGTCCCGCCATCCCAGGGATCAATTTTGTGAACCTACGCTGCACTGCCTCAATCACGAATGATGACACAAATGTCCTTCCTCAAATTAGGAGACCAAAACTGTACACAATACTCCAGATGTGGCCTCACCAGAGCCCTACACAACTGCAGAAGAACCTCTTTACTCCTATACTGAAATCCTCTTGTTAAGAAGGCCAACATTCCATTAGCTTTCTTCACTATTAGCTTTCTATCCTGCTGTACCTGCACCCCAGCTTTCAGTGACTGGTGTACAAGGACACCCAGGTCTCGCTGTACCTCCCCCTTACCTAACCTAACCCCATTGAGACAATAATCTGCCCCTTTGTTTTTGCCACCAAAGTGGATAACCTCACAAATCATTCATGATTTATCTCTCCCTCCTAACTCTATTCTCCTGCCTTCTCCCCATAACCCCTGACACCCGGACTAATCAAGAATCTATCTATCTCTGCCTTAAAACAATATCCACATACAACCTCCAAAGTTGAGTATAGAAGTTGGGAGATTATATTGCAGTTGTATAAGATGTTGTAGGTTAATTTGCTTTGGTAAAATTGTAAATTGTCCCCAATGTGTAGGATAGCGTTAGTGTTCAGAATGACCATTGGTCGGCGTGGACTCGGTGGGCCGAAGGGCCTGTTTCTGTGCTGTATCTCCAAAGTCTGTCTCAAACAAAAATTTCAAAGGTGTTTTGGTGCTGCATTCTTTCACACCAGCCCGTTAGTACATTTTAAAAGTATGGAACAAGCTGCCAAAGAAGGTAGTTGAGACAGATACCAAAACAACATTTAAAAGGACACCTGGAAAGTTACATCAATTGGAAAGGTTTAGAGGGATACAGGCAAAAGCAGCCAAATGGGACATAGCTTAGATGGGTCATCTTGGTTGGCATGGACCAAAAGGCCTGTTTCGGTGCTGTATGATTAAGACTCTACTGAAAAGTTACAAAACGGATTCAAAGCTCAACTGTATAGGTATAAATGGCTCAAAGGCAATATTATCTGCATTGTGTGTGCAAAGTATCAGTATTTCATTATTCCAATTGGAAGTTAGAGGAAGATTGGTCCAAACATAATCCAGTGGTAAGTGCAGACCTTATTAGAGTCCCAGTTGAGGGTACAATAGTATTGTTGCAGCTCACCATTTACAAATGATCAAGATCAACTAGGCAGGGTTTATATGCTTTACCGCCATGCAGTGAAAGAACAATTCAATGTAATGTAACACTTTTGTTTATAAGCGGTTGCCCAGTGAAGTTTGTTCTTGGTTACCATCCAGGGCTAAAAAATACAATGCAAACAATACAAACTGAGACAATACAAGCCACAGGTCAGAATCATTGGGTCTGGAAAAATTGGATTGTTTGCGATAACCTACCTGTGGTACCAGATCTTTGAAATTCTGCCCACATTGAAACCCACCATCTGGGCAGCTCCAGCCAAAAAAACAAAGTCAGTGGTAAAGATAGGCACAAAATGCTGGAGCAACTCAGTGGGTTAGGCAGCTTCTCTGGAGCAAAAGGATGGGTGATGTTTCAGGTCAGGGCCCTTCTCCAGTGGTAATTTTTTTTTGAGTCAACAGTGTCAATTGAATTGAGTTAATTTATTGAATATTCATTCATTTTATATTATCTATGTGCATTGTGTTGACAGGCCTGTTATGCTGTTGCAAGTAAAATGTTCATTGTTCCATTGTCTGTACATATGACAATTCTGCAATATCCACTCTCGATGTGCCCTCTCTGTGATTCTTCCTGCTCTCCGACTACCTCTTGCTTCCCTTATCCATAACTAGTTTGAAGAAGGGTCTCGACCTGAAATGTCACCCATTCCTTCTCTCCAGAGATGCTGCATGTCCCGCTGAGTTACTCCACCTTTTAGTGTCTATCTTCGGATTAAACCTGTATCTGCAGTTTCTTCTTACACATTCCATCTGCTGCACTGCAAAATCTCCTCAAGACACATCTACTTTGAAGAAGTTGTCCTCCTCTCTCCGACGAGAGTTCTGCAACATCCTCTCTCACTGCTCCCCCTCTGTGATTCCTCCAGCTCGCCAACTATCTGTCGTTTCCCTTATTCATAACTAGTCTGAAAAAGGGTCTCAACCCGAAACATCACCCATTCCGTCTCTCCAGAGATGCTGACTGTCCCGCTGAGTTACTCCAGCTTATAGCGACAATTAAACAATCTGGACTCTTCACTGTCTCGATGTAAAATGCACATAGGAAATTGACCACCTGATTTTCTTTTTTATTCCCTTCGCAATAATTGACTCCCTATTGCCAAAAGGGCCTACTTAAAGGCAAAGCCGTCATACACATTACACTGGCACCATGAGGTCTTGGGGTGTGGAATATAATCACAGAAGAAAATATAGTGGATAGAAGAATAAATAAAATGAACAAACCTGCTCTCTTGACCCAGTGAAAGTCCAGCACCTTGTTCCACAAGCCTCGTTAGGTTACTAATTTCCTGCTTCAGAGAGCGAATGGTTTCTTTTCCTCGTTTTTCCTGATCAAGAGCTGAATCAACCATTTTCCATGCCTTTTCAATCTCCTATTTATTTCAATGAAAATATTCAGAACAAAATTAGCTGAACCATTTATACTTTGAAACGTAATTCATTTGTCTTTTTTTTAAAAATGGTATTAAAAGTTGTACAAGAATTTTGTTTCGTGTAACGCATTATTATTTTTAATGGAATAAGAACCCATCTGGTTATCCGACCTCTCTGTCCTGGACCTCCTCCACGGCCAGAGTGAGCAACACCGCAAACTGGAGGAACAACACCTCATATTCCGCTTGGGGAGTCTGCATCCTCTTGGCATGAACATTGAATTCTCTCAATTCTGTTAACCCTTGCTGTCTCCTCCCCTTCCTACCTCTCCCTCAGCCCTCGGGCTCCTCCTCCTTTTTCCTTTCTTCCCCCCGCCTCCCCCCACCCCCCCATTCAGTCTGAAGAAGGGTTTTGGCCCGAAACGTTGCCTATTCTTTCGCTCCATAGATGCTGCTGCACCCTCTGAGTTTCTCCAGCATTTTGTGTACCCTCGATTTTCCAGCATCTGCAGTTCCTTCCTTAACACTGGTTATCGCAGATGGTATGAATACATTAATGAATACAATTTCCAGCTGATATTTTTGGCATCATTTTGCACAGGCGACTACTGTAAATCACAAACCATAGCCAGAAGCAAGTGGTGGAAGGGCTTTGGCAAAAGTGATAAAATAATCACTTTTTCACTAACATTTTATTTTGAAGGGGGGCACAGTGGCACAGCAGTAGAGTTGCTGCCTTGCAGCACCAGAGACCCATGTTCGATCCTGACTACAGGTGCTGTCTGTATGGAGTTTGTACGTTCTCCCTGTGACCGCGTGGGTTACTCTGGGTGATCCTCCTACATTCCAAAGACGTACAGGTTGGTAGGTTACTTGGCTGCTATAAATTGTTCCTGGTGTATAGAACAGAATGAGTGTACAGGTGATCATTGGTCGGAACGGACTTCGTAGCCAAAGAGCATGTTTCCACGCTGTATCTCTACATTAAACTAGGAAAAAACTAAAATGTATTACTGAAAATCAAAAATTGCAGGTGCTTGGAAACATTGATTAAAAACAGAAGTTGCTGGATTTACTCAGCAAGTCAGAAAGCATCTAAGGAGAGTGGCATTTCTGAAATCTGTCATTTTAAATTCTAATGATGGGTCTTAACCTTGAAATGAGCGGATTTTGTCCCACAGTCACACACCAGCACAAAACCCCATCTTCTACCCTTAAAAAAATAATGACCATGCATGTTAAGGACAGGTCTGTATGTGGTTCTTTAATCTGCCTTTCCAAAGATGGGAAAATCTACATTTCTATGAACATCTTTCCATCACCCTAAGTTCTCATGAAGTATGGTGCTATTGTCTAAGGAGCGTAACCATACTAGACATGGGGGAAGGCAGAGGTATATTGCAATTATGTTACTGTGTTAGCATTCCAGAGGCCAAATGGAGGATGGCAGAGACGGTGAGTTTAAGTCTCATAAAGTTATAAGGAATAGAAGTAGAATTAGGCCATTCTGCCCATCAAGTCTACTCTGACATTCAATCATGGGTGATCTATCTCTCCCTCCGAACCCCCATTCTCCTGCCTTCACCCCATAACCTCTGACACCTTCTGAAGAAGGGTCTCCATCCGAAACGTCATCCATTCATTCCTTCTCTCCAGAGATGGTGCCTGTCCCGTTGAGTTACTCCAGCTTTTTGTGTTCATCTACGGTTTAAACCAGCATCTGCAGTTCCTTTCTACACATTAAATCTCACTGTGTCAGGTTCGTAGTTAGAATGCAGTTTACCAAACAAGAGAAACAGAAAGCTAATATTAATTAAATTGGTATAGGCGCAATGGCTTGGAACCCGCACAAGCTAAGGAAGTAAAATTGCTGATCTTTCTCCATCTGACTTGAATGTGCTCAAATCCCATTTCATCACAATTAGCTATTAATTGCCTTCTGAAATTGCCTGACAAGCCATTCTGCTATGTCCAAAGCACAAAGGGCCATAAATGTTAGCATTGCTCGCAACCTAGTGATAATTATCGAGAAATATTTCACCATCTGCCTCAACCTTGTGGAAATACAGATAGTTTCAGTACTGGCAACCTACATATTTGCAATGACAGGTTTTAACAGAAGAAATATGGGGAACAAGGCTGCCTGGCATTGGATTGTTCAAATGACAAAAATTCATGACCATACAAATGATCAACATGTGCACTGGCAGTATATATGTAATGCACATACACATGTCGAGTAAATATTATCAAGGTGAACATTTGTACATTGTCATATGGTGTATATGTCGAGAGGTATTGTGGTAAATCCTAGTAGCAATGAGCATCCTACATTGTTACACACTGTACATCTTGACTGTACAGTGTACTTGATTACATGGGATCACTAATACATTAGTGCCGTGGTCATATAAGGTGGCGAAATTGTGGAATTAATTGCCACACACGGTTGTGGAATCCAAGTCTTTGGGTATTCTTAAAGCAGAGATTGATAGGTTCTTGATTAGTAAGTGTATCACAGGTTACTGGGAGAAGGCAGGAAAATGCGGTTGAGAGGGATAGATAGGTCAGTCATGATTGAATGGTAGATGGGTTTGATGGGCCAAATGGCTTAATTCTGCTCCTAAGACATGATAAGTATTGTATGGCTTTGCAAGAACAGTTTATTTAGTCCCACTCCCAATATTATCCAATAGTTGTGTAAATTGTTGCATAGGTTTTAATTGTGTGCATGTCATTGTATACTTAGTAATGATGAACGGGCATCCTTGGTTCCCAAGCCTTACTGGATTATCCGTTTTGCTAAACCAACAAAGATCACAGCCTCTGAGAGCCCAACAGTACCTACAATGCCAGGTGAGTCAACCATGGAAGTCGGTAGCGGGACTGGATCTGCTGGCTCCGGACGGGCCAGAGTTCCAGAGTCCTGGCCACAGGGTGCAAATTCGACCCGCCAATCAGCCGTAGAAGTTGTGATGAGGTCGTGAACAGCAGCCTCACCCAGCCTAGGCGCCGCATTTTCAGGGGGACATCCTGGGGGCGATTTCAAGTGTGCTCTCATAAATTTGTCCAGATTAAAGGAAGTTCCTGACCACTAGTTTCTGGAAAATCGATGGTGGACATGATACCTGTTATCATGTGCATTTCACACACAGACACTCAAGTTTGTTCATTTTCTAAGACGTCTTTTTAATGGAGAGTCGTAAAATCATGGAGTCATAAGGGACAGACACTGGCCCTTCAGCCCACTAAGTCGTCACTGGCCATCAACCACTCACTTGCACTAATCCTACACTTATCCCGTTTTATCCTTCCCACATTCCCCAAATTCTACCATTCACCTACATAAAAGGAGCGATTTACATTGGCCAATTTACTTACTGACCCGTAAATATTTGGGATGTAGGAGGAAATCACAGTACCGAAACCCAGATGGTCACAAAGTGAATGTGCAAACTCCACCCAAACAGCACTCAAGGTTAGGATCGAGAAGGAGGCCAGCAACTCTTCTTGAGTCACAGTGCTGCCCTGTCTCTCTGTCTATATTTACAATTCATTTTTGCTTTCTAAGAGGATCACAGCTTAGTAAAAAAAACTGCAATGTGATTAATGTAATTTTAAGATAAAGTAGTAGGGTAAGGAACAAGTAGGATCACTGCTGTGCCTCATAATCTAGATCAAGTTTATCCAGTCACCCAACTATGATAAAATCAACATAAAGCTAAACATTGACTTCTCAGTTTCACTATTTTCCTTCACCCGGTTAATCTATCCAGTAATGTATCCAACAGACTCACACATGGACAGAGTGAAAAAGAGAGTAATGGTACATGTTTTAAGCATCAGAATTTTAACCATATTATGATTGATTTTAGATTTTATGACTCTTCAATGGCAATAGGTTTGTTATTTGTTAAAGTTATTAAATATTTTAAATGGAAAATTGAACAGCACCAAAGTGACAACATGGGTACAGTAAAACTCTGATAATCAGGATATTTGATGTGTTCTCCCTTTAAACTCACCAGGACCCAATTCCTATATCCCTTTTTAAATAATAGGGGCCCCATTCACACATGCCTTATAAACTCACTGTGGTCCTTTCCCACACACCTTGTAGACTCATCAGGGTATGGTTTTCAAACGCCAACACCCCATTTCAATGCTCCTTTTAATTCACCAGAGCCCAGTTTCCATGTGACTCACAAATTCACCAGGATCCATTCCCACACTCACCTGATTCACTCAAAAAGTTTTAGTAATACTATGCAACATATAAAAAATGAAATTAAAAGTGGCTTGCAGTAACATTAGAGTGACTTCCAATAATCGGCATTATCTGCTGGTTTTACACCATTGACGTCCCAAGATGGCTGCATTATCGGTGTTTTGTCTATCTTGTCTATCTATTGAGTACAATGCTCCCATTTGTGGTTACACCAACATATCAACACATAGTCAAATTGAAAAATAAGATATCAATTATTGTTGTGGCCAGTATGGAGACATAAGGAAGTGCAGATAATGGAATCTTGAGCAAAAAAATAAAGTGCTGTGCAAATTCAGTGGGCAGGCAACATCTGTAGAGGGAATGGACAAGATACGTTTCGGGTCAGGACCCTTCTTCAGAGATGACCCAAAAAGTCACCCGTCCATTCTCTGCGTAGATGCTGCCTGACCCACTGAGTTCCCACAACAGTTTGTTTTATTCACATTTCTGGACATGGACTTTCTTGACATTGGTACAATTTTGCACAGCCCAGCAATGTAAAAGTGTTGAAGTATATCGTAAAACCAAACAAACATAGCACTTCGCCAGCATATCAACGGGAAAAGTTCACTTCTATAAGATTTAGCCACTGGAAGGATACCTGCACTTGCTTATAACAACTATGCGTATGTGGGGAATGCTGCAATATTCCAGGGAATTTGTCCGAATAAATTAAAAGGTAAGATGATTCTCTTCCTCTTTACTCATATAATTTCCAATGTAATTAACATTGTGCAATATCATCAATATTTATTCATGTGTAAACACTGCAATTTAACTTGACCTTATCAGACATTTGCCTCTCCACCTGCAAGGCATATTACTTTGAAATGCATGACTACTGCATTGTTGATCGATGTAGACAGTAAAACTCAGATAATCCAGCTGGGACCGTGGGGGTGCTGACATGGCAGGTTTGTTGGACTATTGGATATTAATCTAATCAATGTCCATGCATGCTATTACTTTTTGTGTTTTTAAACATTATAGAATGAAACAATACATTTTCCAATGAACTCAGTGAATTTAAAGAAAGTGGTAAACACACAAGTAGGATGGACTTTGTATTTAGCTGCAAATCGATTAATGTGCAAGACACTTGAAAAAGTTAGTTGGTTGGGCTTTTTGCAGGTGAAGGAGTGTCTGGGGGTTTAGAGGCTTTTCAGAGTAAGATAGACAGAGTTTAGGGCCAGCATATTCCTGCTAGCGTGAAGTTTAAGACCTGTGTAGACGTATTTTACTTTGGAGTCACGTGAGTGACTAGGTGAAGAAGCCCCGCCAGGCGCATGCTCGGCATGAAGTTAGGAACGGGCTGCAGATCGCAGCTCCACCAGTGGTGAGTAACAGGCCCGCAGGTAAGTGGTTTTAAAAAACTACTTCCTGGGTATTTAAGCTCCACGACGCTGACTGGCTAGCCAGGAGGAGTTTGTGAAAAAATGGAGAGTAGTGGAAAGAAGTCGGCGCGGGTTAAGCGGACGTCCCAGGTGGAAGCAGGTCAACAGCAATCGGGACTACAGATAAGTGCGGAGCCGGTTCCGATACTGATAGCCGTAGACCCACCCGTTAATCAGCCTTTAGCTGCTCCACTGCCGCAGGCCACTGAGGGCACTCCAGTGGCCGGGAAAAGTAAGAGGAAGTCTGTCAGGGCCGTTATATCAGACGAGCCTGATGAAGAAGATTCCCCTCCAGACAGGCAAGCCATGTGCCTAAGGATGGAGCAAATGGAGAAAATGCTCCAAAACCTGATCAACCAAGGGTCCAAAAACCCAGAATATTCCCAGGCAGCCCCTGAGGCGGTTCCATATCAAGGATATGGTGCCTATACAACATGGGAATGTGAACCTCCAGAGCCTTGTTTAGGTCTGGAAGAAATCTCCTTTGAGCAAGTCTCAGGAGTACCAGGGCGGCAGGAGACTGACCCTGAAGGTGGTGTTTCTGGTCATGAGTACCCACCACAGCACAAGAGTAAAACTCCAGGAGTACCTGATGTAGCACAATCCTTTGCTATACCAGAAGGGAGCGGTGAGGCCATGGAAGAAAACCTGGCGGCCAACATAAACTATTTGGTTTCTCACCAGCTTCAAGAGACTGTCATGGTTGAGACAGTACACCTTTATAAAACACCTGTAAATTGTGCGTCACTCAGGGTGCCGACGGTGAATCCGGCAATTTGGACACCCATGAGTTCAACGATGCGAGGACAGGAAATACGTTTCCAGCGGGTCCTCAAGCTTATTGCGGCTGGCATCACTGCTTTTGGGAAGCAGGTAGAAGGGTGTGCAATGTCTAAACTACAAAAAGGAATGTTGGCGTTGTTTTGTAATTCTTATTTTGAGATCAATTGTATGAGAAAAATCACGATTCGGCCCATACTGCACCCTAGATTTGCAGGTCTGTGCAAATCAAGTAATGTTCAAGCTCCCGCTTATTTATTCGGAGAGAACCTGCCTAAGCATTAAAGGAATTGATGAGGAGGCAAAGACTATCAGCCTCATGAAACCTTTCATGTATGCCAAGGGAAACAAACTGGCTGGATGAGAAGGGGGTTTGATTCAGGAGCAGGAACAAGCACAGACAGGGGTATAGTGAGAAGGTATTATTACCCATCACAGCCCAATGTCCACCCATATGTTGGAAGGAGGAAACCGTCACGGTCATTTGCTGAGGTACAAAAACTTTATTCCATCACAGAGAAAACTTTTGGGGAACCTCTGGTTGGTGGTAGATTACAATTGTTTTATGATGAATGGTGCTGTATAACATCTGATCGGTTTATATTAGATACTGTGTCAGGTTCTATAATAGAATTTATGGAAGGAGTTGATCCACCTGTACAGAATAAACCTAATCAGGTTTGGTTTTTTCTGCATCTGAAAATTCTCAGATAAAAGAAGAAGTAAAAAATTTATTTGAAAAAGGAGTAATTGAAAGTACGGGGAATCATCCGCAACAATTTGTGTCAAATATTTTCCCCAGGCCAAAGAAAGATGGGGGTTGCAGAGTCATTCTGGATCTCACAATTCATATGTCCAGTATAG
Organism: Raja brachyura; assembly: GCA_963514005.1. Next base: position 23,130,211 of record OY740795.1, on the reverse strand, counting down.
ACATTTAAAAATGGACACCTTCAACACTGCAAAGCAGTTGTTGTCCATAGGCTGTTACATGGCTACTATAGACTTAAAGATGCGTATTATTCAGTGACAATTCATCACCATTATCGCAGGTACTTGAAGTTTAATTGGATGGGTCAGCTGTGGCAATATAATGCATTACCTAATGGGTTAAGTTCAGCTCCCAGGATGTTCACAAAATTATTGAAACCAGCACTTGCATTATTAAGGGCTCAAAATCACATTGGCATGGCTTATCTTGATGATATTTTAATTGTTAACGCCACTCAGGAATCAGCTGAAGAATCAGTTTCAGCAACTATAAGCCTGTTTGAAAGGCTAGGGTTCCTGATCCATCCAACGAAATCAAAGCTACAGCCATCCCAAACAATTGATTAATTAGGGTTTGTCATTAATTCAGTTGCTATATCAGTAACTTTGCCAACAGATAAAGTTGTGGATATTACATATACGTGTAGTTGCCTTGCTGACAAATCTTATCCCTCCATCCGAGAAGTAGCTAGGGTTATTGGTAAGATAGTAGCAGCATCCCTGCTGTTGAGTTTGGTCCTCTGCATTATCAAAATCTTCAAAGGGCAAGAGCACAAGCACTAAAAGAACGTGCAGGTCATTTTGATAGGTCCATGCAGTTGCCAACGGAAGCTTTAGCTGAATTACAGTGGTGGATTGGGAATGTTGCACAAGCTGCTAAAAACATTTTTGTTCAGCAACCTTCAGTGGTATTGCAAATTGATGTGAGTGCTCTCGGATGGGGGGCTACGGCCAATGACACCAGTTGTGGTGGTAGATGGACTGCCCAAGAGGATTTAATTCTCCAAACATATGGTATCAATTATTTGGAGTTATTGGGGGCATTTTTTGGATTGAAAGCTTATTGTTCTGCAATGAAGGACTTGCCTGTTCAATTACAAGTAGACAATACCACAGCTGTAGCATATATCAATCACATGGGTGGAGTAAGATCAGTATCATGTGATTATCTGGTCAACCTGATGTGGCATTGGTGTGTATCTAGGAATATCTGGCTTTCAGCTATCTATCTCCCAGGGAAAGACAATATTGTGGCAGACAACAGATCACAAAAGTTCAAAGACAATACAGAATGGATATTAAATCCACAAGTTTTCAAAAAGATTGTCAGTCGGTATGGGTTACCAGACATTGATCTGTTTGCGTCCAGATTAAATCACTAGTTGCCTAAATACGTCTCATGGGAGCCTGACCCAGGAGCAGTAGCGTTGGATGCATTCTCGCTACATTGGGGAAATATGTTCTTCTATGCTTTTCCACCATTCTGCCTGATTAGGCAATGTCTCACCAAAATAGAGCAAGACTCCGCCACGGGCGTTTTGGTGGTTCCAAACTGGCCTACACAGCCATGGTTCCAATTGATGCTTAGAATCATAATTGAACCATTTATGACAATTCCCAGCTCCAGTGATTTGTTGGTACAACCAGTGACAGAAGAAATTCATCCATTGCATGATCATATTAATTTGTTAATCTGCAGGATCTGACCAGACCATTACAAGGGCTTAGACTGTCGGATAGGACCATGGATGTCATAACTGCAGCTTGGAGAAATAGCACTAAGAAACAATATATGTTTCATATAAAGAAATGGGAAGCTTTTTGTATTCAGTCAGATATATCTTATCATACTGCAAACATATCGGATGTATTGGAGTTCCTTGCTATGTTGCATTTTGATCAGCACCTCAGTTATAGTGCCATTAATAGTGCTCGCAATTTTCAGAACATCAATCTATCGGGTCACATCCATTTATATCCCGATTTATGAAGGGATTTTTAATAAAAATCCTCCCAAACCCAGATATACAGAAATTTGGGATGTCAGTATAGTTCTTACATTGCTTCGGCAATGGGCTCCAATTATGTCACTGTCTTTTCAGAAGTTAACATTTAAAATGGTAATGCTCATGGCATTAGTGTCAGCACAAAGAGTACAAACATTGCAAATGTTACGTTTAGATTGTATGCATTTGTCTGCAGATAACATTACTTTTTATGTTTATGATCTAATCAAACAAAGCAGACCATGAAAGTCTGGAGCCAAGGTAATCTTTAAAGCATACCCTGTCGACCAAACATTGTGTGCGGTTAAGCATCTGACTCGATATATTGAAGTAACCAAGAGTCTCCGGGGTTGTGAGACAGCAATGCTTATTACCCATAAAAAAACATATAAAAAAGTGTCAGTACAAACTATTTCTAGATGGTTAAAACAGGTTTTTGATTTAGCTGAAGTAGACACTGATGTGTTTAAATCTCACTCCACCAGGGCGGCATCCACATCCGCGGCGAAGGCACAGGACGTGCCGCTTGACCAAATTTTAGAGGCCGCAGGATGGTGTAAAGAAGAATTTTTTTCCCAAGTTTTACAATAAGCCTGGTCTCAGGGTGCCAGGGTTTGGACACGCAGTGTTGGGTTCTGTTTGATTGTTTGCTTTGTTTTATGTAATGGTTTTATATATTTTGTTGTAATCTCCCCCTGGGATAGAGGGGTTATTACTTTTCTTTTCTTTTTTATTATTATTATTAAAATACTTATTGCATAATTCAAGCAATGTTCAATATATTATTTACTCACTACTGTGTCAACTGAAGCAATGTGTCATATGGAATAAATCTACGGCATTAAAATCACAGAGCTTCAAAATCTTCACGTAGTCACTCACGTGACTTAGAAGTAAAATAGTAAGATTAAATGAGAACTTACCTGTTTGAAGTTTGATCTTTATTTTATGAGGAGATACGATGAGGGATTACGTGCCCTCCGCTCCCAACCCTCATAATCTAAACGATCATCTGGTAGTTCTAGTCTTGTGTGAGCCTTACTATCTTACTTCGGCTATTGGTTCTGTGTTTTTCACGCCGCTGCTTTGAAATATGCCGAGCATGCGCCTGGCGGGGCTTCTTCACGTAATCCCTTATCGTAACTCCTCATAAAATAAGATCAAACTTCGAACAGGTAAGTTCTCGTTTAATCTTACTATTATCTGCCACGCTTTGTCCTGCATCTCCCCTTTTCCAATTTGTTTCCAATGGTAGTCTAATAACTAAAGGATATTGTATGCTGAACCGTCCAATTAAGTCAGCTGATGATGAAGATGCTCTCCAAAAAGATCTCGATACTATGGTCGAGTGGTCACAACAATGGGGCATACGGTTCAACCCTTCCAAATGTGAAACCATGCGTGTCACCAGAAAGAGGAATCCAGGCGTCACATCTTACAACATACTTGGTGTCACCCTTGAAGAATCCAAACAAACCAAAGCAACAGGTGTCCTAAACTTCCTGAGGCGCAACTTCCATCATTGTTCAGCTTCTGTCAAGGAGAAGCTGTATTTCACCCTCGTTAGACCTCATCTGGACTACGCAGTTGCAGCTTGGGACCCATACACAGATAAAAACATTTCATCCATCGAACGTGTCCAAAGACAGGGCGCTTGATTTGTTACTAACACCTACGAGAGAGAAGCGAGTGTCACCAAGCTTCTGAATTCTCTGGGGTGGAACCCTCTCCAAGACAGACGTGAAGCTCACCGTTTGACCTGTTTTTACAAAATGTTAAATGGACAGCTAGACATAAGTCACAAGACCTACACCAACCCCAAACCAATTAGGAGCAGACGAGGGCATTCGATCCAATTTGTGGTCCCAGCCACAAAGACAGATGTGTACAGCAATTTATTCTTCCCATGCACTATTAAAGCATGGAATAATCTCCACCAAACCACGGTTGCCCAGCCAGATGCAACTAAATTTAAAGTGGCACTTTCTTCCCAATAACCCTCTCTGGCTAAAACCCTCCCTTCACCACCTCCAGTTTAAATTCCAGTTGGAATATTTTGGAGGACCAAGTAACCAAGAACCAAGAACCAAGGATATAGGTTTAAGATGGGAGGGAGGATGTTTAAAATATTTCAATTTCAGATTAATTACTAAACAGTGAAATTTCCCAATTCCTTTGTGGGGAATCTATGCCGCCGCCATCACTTTACAAAAATCTCACCTGCTTTAAAGAATCTATAGTTGACTGGTCATCTTGTGAAATTTTAAGCGCTGTAGTCACTTTTGTTGAATTTGCAACAATCTCAGCATTTAGTTCTTTGCATTTTGACATTAACCGTTTCTCATTTTCATGAGATTTCTTGAGGGCCCGATGCAGCTTTTCATATTCAATGCGAAATTTCTCAAGTCCCTTGTCTCCCATAAGTTCATTGAGCACCTCTTGAAACTCATGCTCCAGTGCCTCGAAGGCACTATCATCCTTAGCTCCTCTATCTGTCTTGTCCTGCAGATTAAAAATGAGGAAATAAATTAGTGTTGTGTATTATTTATGGGTATCCAAGATCCAAGTGGACACAAATATTCATCCATTCTCTCTTCAAAACTGCATCCATTTGTCTCTTGAAATGCATTGGCTATATTTGCCTCAATGTCACTTTCAAGAAATTATCTCCCTAATTAACATCTATGTTTGAAGAACTTCCATCACGTTTTAAGTGGGGTTATCCTTAGGAAAAATTACAGGAAGGCCACTCAGAAATCTTACTTAAACCAAAATGCCACAATATGTCAACTAACTCGTTGTCCTTAAAAGATGCATGCTTATTGCTTTGATTTATTTAACTAATTAGGAAACATTTCCCTTAATATATTTTAAAAAAAGATAAAGTGTTGGAGTAACTCAGCAGGTCAGTCAGCATCCCTGGAGAACATAGATAGGTGACATTTCAGGTCAGGACCCTCCTTCAGTCTGAACATCCCCTATCCATGCTCTCCAGGGATGATGCCTGACCCATTGAATTACTCCAGCACTCTGTCTTTTTAGCATTCGAGCATCTGCTGTTCCTTGTTTCTATCCATTAATATATATATTCCTTAATGATTGGCAGTTGGCAATTACTAGTGTTCCAATAACAAAAGCTTATTTAAATATCGCCTCCCATTTTCAGTGATAAAGAAGTAGAAGAAGGTACATGGTAGTATTTCAGGTAGTCAGAGGAAGCAACTGGAACTATTGAGCTGATGCTGCCTGACTCTAGTGGTACCTGGGAATATAAGTCTCTGAGGTCTGCCAAGGTCTATTACAAAGTATGGACTTTGGTGGCTCAAGGCCTGTAAATAGACCAATTCAATGAATTAAGATGGAGGGACAAGTGATGTATTGCAGCTGCAGTATGTGGGAGCTATCAGAAAACATTGTGCTCCATTGAAATCATCTCCATTAAGTATCTGCAGTGAAATGACTTTGGCTCAGAATGATAAGCTGGACTCGAAGATTTGCACATTGCAATGAGAGGGGGAAAGTTACCTATCCCTTAGATAATGTGCTACAGAACTGGTCAGTCAAGAAGAATGGAAGAATAGCATGAGCATGAGATCAGAATTGGAGGATGGTGGACATTCAAAGATATTACAGTGATGGGAAAGATTGAAACAAATAAGGTATTTGAATGTAAGGTTGATAATTTTGAAATCATAGCATTGTTAAACTGGGAGAAAGTTTTAGGCAAACACATGGGTAATTGGGGAACAAACTTGATTTAAGTTGTAACAAGTACAACAGAATTTGTTTCTCTTCAAGCTTACAAAGGATAAAATGATCAGCCAGGAGAGCGTTGACGAATCAGTTTCCACATGTCAGGTATGAATGGAGTATGAATTTATGAAGATGATAATTTCTTGTCACATGTACCTATGTACGCAGGTACAGTGAAATTCCTTGTTTTGCATACAATCGAGTAAAATCATACTATAGATAAGGACAATCATAGATAAGTACAAAAATGCAGTGATTGTAGTGTAATAGTAGACTTCACCAAGACAGTACGCAAAGAGTCGCTATGTTTCTGCACCCTCAAAGTTTTAAAGTTCTTAGAGGGCAGTCTTATCTTGGTCTTATCTTGTCCTGACCACCGATCATCTCCTCCGTCTGCCAAGACTTAGAGACTTTTCCGACGTTGGGGACTGAAGTCTTCCTCTCAGTGGGCAGGCAGCCACCCAGTTACCATCCATCTGAGGAAAGGGTGGGCCAAGTGGGAGTTGAGCCTCAGTGGTCCAGCTGAATGCTCACTAACAAGAGATTTTTTGTAATCCCAAAACAGTGCCTGGAATTTGGACCTGACTATGAAGTCCATGAGTAGAAACAAGAAACTGCAGATGTTGGTTTATACCAAAGAGAGATGCAAGAGAAACTCAAGTAGCATCTCTGGAGAAAAAGGATGGGTGACATTTTGTTTCTTCTGAAGGGTCCTGCCCCAAAATATTACCTATCATTCTTCTCCAGAGATGCTGCTTGACCCGCTGAGTTACTCCGTCGCCTTGTGTCTACCTGTGAAGCCCGAGGTTGAATTTGCTTACCGACATGGTGGTCGCTGAGTCTCAGATACAATATGAGCTTGGGACAGGAAGGTGTGAAGAGGCGGTGGGTGAAAAGGGAGATGCAGAGGGTCAGGGTGAGAGGTTATAGGTTGGATCCTTTGTTGCCTGCCTGGCTGCTTGTCGTCCTGGCACCGCCTCCTGTCTGACTGCCAGACACACTCCTACCCCCTCCCGTCTGGCTGCCAGAGACAGCGTTAAGTCCTCCTGTCTGGCTCTTAGAGGCGGTGGTGGGCTCTCCCGTCTGGATCCCAGACACAGTGGTACCCTGTCCTCTCCGGCTGCCTGCAGCCGCCCCTCGGCCGTCGGCAGCGGCCCTGCTCCTGTCTGTCAGGCCGCTCTCCACCGTCTGGCTGCCCGCCGTCTCGCCGCTCACACTCTCCGTCTGGATGGCGGCGGGGTTGCCGCTGACGTCCACAGTCTGGCTGCCCGCCGCCTCGCCGCCGACGCTGCTGTCTGTCTGGATGGCCGCGGGGTTGCCGCTGACACGCACAGTCTGGCTGCCGACGGTCTTGGCGCCGTCTGTCTGGCTGCCGATGGTTTTGAGGGTGCCCGCTTTCCGCTCCGTGTTGTGTTGCCGAGCGGCCGCCGCCGTCTCCCCCTCTCCCTCCCCACCGCCGCGCTCCTCTCCCGCGTCCTCTTCCGCGCCCTAGCAACGGCGCAAGGCAGTGCGATGACGACAGCGGCGAGGTGGTTACGTAATCGGCGAGGTGGTTACGTAATAGGCTACGTGGTTACGTAATCGGCGGCGCGGTGACGTACACCCGTCAGTCCTTACGTCATTCGTTATTTACCCCCCTCCCTCCTCCCGAGGAAAAACAACCCTGTTGCTGGAGTAACTCAGCGGGACAGGCAGCAGGGCAGCAGGATCTCTGGAGAGAAGGGGAACCAGAGAGATATAGACGTTGATGTAGAGAGATTCAAGAACAACGAATGAAAGATATGCTAAAACATAACGATGATAATAAGGAAACCAGCCATTGTTAGCTGTGTGTTGGGTGAGAAAGAGACTTGATGGAGAGGAGAGGGGAGTGCAGCAGGGGCTACCTGAGGTTAGAGACATCAATAATCATACCACCGAAGCAAAATGTGAGACCCTTGGGCAAACTGTCAAGGTGAGGAAATTTGGGAAGTTTAAATATATCACATTTAAACAAGAAACCTCATATGATTAAAGTACAAGTTTATTTATTAATCAAAATCATTCAATGAGATTAAAGGGGGCCAGAAGATATAGGGGGGTTGCATGTATGTAGCTATGTTACAAAACTTACCTTAAGCGGCGCTGCAGTTCTGTCACTGGCCATGTGCGCGACTTTGGAGAGGGGGCGGGTTTAAATGCATTTTTTCTTCAGACTATTCAAATCGATTTTTAACAGACTGTTTAGTTGCTGAGGAAAAATTGCTTCGACTGCCGTTTTATTAAGTTTATTAAAATTAGCGCTGGAAAAATTAAAAGCAGGACTTCCGGTGGCTGCTATGAAGCAGTGAAGACAGCTGCACAGAGCTCTGCTCCCGACAAATCGTGTTTAAAGTTGGTTTCTATGCCAGGATCGACTTAAAAACTCTTACCGGGATTGCTGAACATAGTGGGTACTGACGTCATCAGATGGTGCCGGTGGTATCGGGATTTAAAACGATTTTACCGGTAAAAATCGGATGAAAAATGGAAGAGGTCAGAGATGACCCAAGAAGACTACAATCAGTCTCCAGCTCCAAAAAGCTCTGGATGAGCTTGAAACCACTCCTGAATCCACTTTTGAAAGTTTGGAAGAGGAGCTGGAGTCTCAACAACCAACAGTCGAAATGGCTGCAAGAGGTGAAACAAAAGAGTTAAAAGAAAGGGAGAAAGAAATGAAAAGCTGGGAAGAAACGGTAAGAATTAATATTACTAAAGACATTACTAAAGATCTTCAGAAGCAATTTGCTAAAATGAATTCTTCAATGCAGAATAATTTTTCTACAATGGCGGATAATCTCCCTAAGAAAATTGACACTAGTTGTGGAGAATTAAAGGAACTTTACGTATCCCTGAACCAGCAGTTCAAAGATTTGGAGTCGAGGACTGCTAAGGAATTTGAAAGAATGGAGAGAGATTATAACAATAAACATGACTCCCTGCTGAAGCAATTAACAAAGGCAGAAAAATTGATGGAAGAGATGGAGGGTGAGATGCAGCAGATGGGCCAGGAAATAACAGGTTTGAAAAAAGAACACAACGCGAATTGGGAGCTGGAATTGGAATTCCAAGATTTGGAAGCCAGGTCAAGGAGGCAGAATTTGAGAATAATAGGAGTTAAAGAGGGGGCAGAGCATGACTCTCAAATGTGTGATTTCATTTCGGAGTCACGTGAGTGACTTCGTGAAGAACCCGCCAGCACGCATGCGCGACATATCGTCGCTCGCATTGCAGTCGACGGCTGGAGAGGAGCGCGGCTCGTCACCAGCCCTTCATAAGGGCCACTCAGGTAAGTACAAACAACCTTGAGTTGGTTGTACTGTGTGAATAATTGTGTTTTCTTCCACAGAGACATGGACAGTAGGAAAAGTAAAGGCCGTAAAACTTCTGCAAGGAGTTGTCGGCAACCCAACCCGGAGCCCTCCTCCACGGCAGGAGGACGGGCCGGGAAAAAGGCGCGCAAGCCGGGGAGCCCTGTATTCACAGGATCCGGTTTACCGACGCAGCTATGCCCTAGCGGGGTGCCTGCAGAGCAATCAGCCGGTACAGCGCCGGAGCAGGTGCATCCTGACTCCATTTCTCTCTCACCCACTGGGTCGTTCGCAGAGACGAGCAAGAGGGATTCGCGTGCTGATGCACGGCCCTTCTCCCTGAGCCCTCTCGAAGGAAGCAGGGATACAGTTCAACTACCTAGCCCTTCGCGGGCTGAGGTCTCACCAGGAGCCACTAGGAAGTGGTCTGGTGAATCAGGGAGGCCCGAGTCCACTGGCAGACCAAGGAGGGCCAGTGTGGACTCACCACCCAGGGGGACCAGGAGGAGTCACAAGGGTGGAGCCTCGCCTAGGTCACCGCTTCCCCCGCTGGGGGCAGGTCGGGACCGTACGCCGTCAGGGTCCAGATCAAGGACAGTCGGCAAGCCCGCGCGGACGTCGGGTCACCACGCTGCGGCGTTAGGTGCCGACCTCTCCCCACCCATGCCCTTAGAGGCAGCCGGGTCCAGCTCAGCGAAAAGGAGGCGCTTGAGCAGGTCCGCGCGGGAATCGCTCAGCTTCGCCGAGGCGGCTGGTAGCGACACATCGTCACAGTACCGATATTACCTCGACGAGGTACGGACTGCTGATAGGAGCCTCAGAAGTTCCTTCGGGCGCGAGGTCTCTTACCTCCCACACACGCCCGATGAAGGGCGCTTGGATCGTATGGAGAGGATATTGGAGCAAGTTCTACTTAATCAGAAACAGGACACATAGCTCCAGGGGACTCATGGATATATCCCCGTCACCATCTATGGACAGCATAAGACCAGATGAGGAGGAAATCCTGGTACATGCCCCAGCAGCACCTGAGGTCCCTCAGGAAGATCTGCTGGATGTGGCAGCCAAATTCGGGTTACCCGTATCATCAGGACAACCCCTCAACATCAAACTGGCCGCAACCATAGATTACCTCACGAACCACAACTGCAGGAGGAGGTCCTTGCAAAGGCCATGGAGAGACACAAGGCTCCAGGGAACTGCAATTCACTCAACGTGCCAATTGTGAACACGCCAATCTGTAAAGCTACTTACGTCTGGGATCACCGCTTTTGCAAAGTCGGTAGACGGGGTTGATCTAAGCACCGAACAGGAGGATGCTCTAGCTCTGCTCTGCAATACGCAGTACGAGATCAACGCTTTCAGGAAAAGCATTATAAAACCTTCATTGAATCCCAAATTTGCGGGACTATGCAGAGCACCTCCTACCCCCCCACCTAGACAGCTGTTCGGAGAAGACCTCCCAAAGCAGGTCAAAGATCTGGATGACCATGCGAAAACCATAGGTCTGATGAGATCACATTTTGTGACCAGACCTTCGGCCAAGAAGACACCTTACTTCAGGCCACGAGGTCAAACCGACAGGCCGACAAGGACCTACATTCCGGCACCTCCTCAATATCAACAGCCTCCTCAACCCAGGCCTTTTTTAGGGCTAGGCCCTCAGCGGCCAGCATGGAAGATGCGGATTCCGCACCAACCACGCAACCCAGCACCTCCACGTCCCACCAAAAATCCCAGGGACCGCCGATAACCATGAAGGTAAGGGGGTCTGGATTCCATGCACTTGCATGTCTAACCTCACGAGTTGGGGGCAGATTACGGGGATTTAAGGAGGCTTGGGAAACCATCACTTCAGATGAGTTTATCTTGCAAAGTATTCAGGGCTATGAGATTGAGTTTGTTCATGGCCAATTGCCTCCACCCCAGCATATGCCGAATCGCAAATTTGCACTTTCCAAAAAAGAATTGGCAGAAGGCTATGCTGAAATCTTGAGTTTACAAGAGAAAGGTGTGATAGAAAGAACCACACATGAACCAATTGAATTTGTATCCAATGTATTCAGTATCCATTCGGGAACATCATAGGAAGTTCTTGAAGTTTACCTGGATGGATCAGCTTTGGCAATACAAAGCATTGCCCAATGGGCTTACTACAGCCCCCAGACTGTTCACCAAACTACTCAAGCCAGTGTTATCTACACTGCGGAGACAAAATCATACGGTCATGGCCTATTTGGATGACATTCTGATAATTGGGCACACTCTGGAATCAGCAGAATTGGCGGTTTCAGCCACAGTGGAAATTTTTCAAAAAATGGGGTTTATAATCCATCCAGACAAATCAAAGTTCCTCCCCGCACAGATCATGGACTACTTGGGGTTCACGATAGACTCCAATCGCATGATCACCACCATCCCAACTAACAAAGTTGGTGATGTGTTTCAAGCATGCAAGAACCTGGTCTGCGCCAGTATACCGTCTATCAGATTAACTGCCAGGGTAATTGGCAAAATTGTAGCAGTATTTCCAGCTGCTCAATATGGACCTTTACACTATCAGAATTTACAAAGGTCAAAAATAGCAGCATTAAAATTTAATGCTGGACATTATGATAGACCTATGCAGTTGCCGGTTAAGGCAAAAATTGAGTTACTATGGTGGATTGGCAATATCCATAACTCATTCAAACCCATCATTGTGCCTCGTCCAATGGTATGCTTGCAAACAGATGCAAGCTCCCATGGCTGGGGAGCTACGGACAACAACACCAGTTGTGGAGGTAGATGGGACTCACTTGAAGCTACTTTGTTGTCAGCACAAGGGATAAACTATTTGGAGATGCTAGGAGCATTCCACGGACTAAGAGCCTATTGTTCAAACATGACTAACACTCATGTCCGTCTCCAAATAGACAATACCACTGCGGTGGCTTATCTGAATCATATGGGCGGTACCAGGTCAATTTCATGTGATGAATTGGCAAATATAATTTGGCTCTGGTGTATTCAACGGAATATTTGGATCTCAGCTACCTACTTGCCAAGTGAGCTCAATACAGTGGCGGACACCAGGTCACGGAAATTCAATTACAACATCGAGTGGATGTTGAACCCCCAAATATTCACCAAAATTACAGCCAAATTTGGTAAACCGGATATTGACCTTTTTGCGTCACGGTTGAACCATCAGGTACCAACATACGTATCATGGGAGCCAGATCCTGGGGCAATGGCGATGGACGCATTCTCGCTAGACTGGGGGAAATGGTTCTTCTATGCCTTTCCTCCATTCTGCCTCATCAGTCAGGTATTGCGGAAAATCCAGCTCGATGCTGCCAAGGGCATCCTCATTATACCCGACTGGCCTACGCAATCATGGTATCCGGTGGTCCTTGGAATGATAAGTCAACCATGGGTCCTCTTAGAGGGTTGCCCACAATTGGTGACGAACCCTGCCACAGGGGAACCACACCCCTGCTATAGTCACTTGAATCTATTGGCTTGCAGGATTTGAACAGGCCACTACTTCAGTATGGTCTATCTTCAAGGACAATGGATACCATGGGAGCATCATGCAGGGAGTCCTCAAGACGGCAGTACTTATCGCACATCAGGAAATGGGAATCCTATTGCGGCCGCATGGACGTTGCATATGACTCCGTCTCCATCACAGATGTGCTGGAATTTCTTGCGGGGCTACACCATGATCAACATCTCAGCTATAGTGCCATCAATAGCGCCAGGAGTGCGCTATCGTCCTACCTCAATATTGAGGTAGGATTCAATAAATTGGTCTCCAAACTTATGCGGGGGATATTTAATTCCAACCCGCCGAGGCCCCGTTACAACGTCACATGGGATATTGGTAAAGTACTGACCCTACTAAGAACGTGGTCACCCATGACGGGGATCGAACTGGACAAACTCACCCTGAAGGTGGTGATGTTGATGGCACTTACTTCAGCACAAAGGGTGCAAACGCTTCACAAGGCCAAGATCGACAGAATGATCTCTACCCCTGAACGGGTCACTTTTTTCATTGATGAATTGCTCAAGCAGCATAGACCTGGGTTTACAGGGCTGCAGCTGGAGTTTCCAGCATACCCCGCTGATGCTAGGCTATGCATAGCCACCCATATCCGCCACTATATCAAAGTGACGAGGAAAATAAGGGGAATGGAGCAATACCTGTTCATCAGTCACAAAAAACCTCACCATAGAGTGACGGTACAGACAATATCCCGATGGCTCAGGATCGTCTTAAACAAGGCAGGTATTGACACTAATGTTTTTAAATCCCATTCCACCAGGGCAGCATCAACATCGGCGGCAAAGGCCATGGAGATGCCCATGGACCAGATACTTGCCACAGCGGGATGGGCCAGTGAAGCCACTTTTCAACGGTTTTACAACAAACCCGTCACCGTACCTGGAATGTTCGCAGGAGCCGTGCTGGATGCAGGCCGAGAACATACAGTTACCCCTCAGTGAGGGGTCCTTTCTTGTTGTTATTAATAAATATTATTATTTTTTCAGAGAAACAGTGACGGAAATTGATTACTGCTGTCCACCTTTTCAGTAGCGTGTGTGATAGCATGGACGTTGTCCAGGGCGTGAAATCACAGAAGCTTTGAAGTCTTCACGAAGTCACTCACGTGACTCCGAAATGAAATAGTAAGATTAAACGAGAACTTACCAGTTTGAGGTTTGATCTTTATTTTATGAGGAGTTGCGATGAGGGATTTCGTGCCCTCCGCTCCCAACCCTCGATCATAAAGTCAACTGGTAACTAGAGTCTCTTCAATCTTACTATAACAAGTCATTTCTTGGCTTGGTTTTTTCTGTGATTCCACACCGCGGCTTTGAAGTATGTCGCGCATGCGTGCTGGCGGGTTCTTTACGAAATCCCTCATCGCAACTCCTCATAAAATAAAGATCAAACCTCAAACTGGTAAGTTCTCGTTTAATCTTACTATTTTATCACTAATTTACGTAAACGAACTAACCCCTTTAAACAGTGGAGGTGCAACTCTTCATTACTAGCAGAGGCTCAGTACAAGCAATTCTTGCATTCCCAAATCATTTTATATTTTGAGCTGAATGACTCGCCGGACATAGAAAGAGGTATACTCTGGGAAGCTTCAAAAGCCTCTATTAGGGGCCAACTTATCTCTTTTGTCTCCAACCTGAAATGAACTGAGACATCCCAAATGGCAGACCTGTTACGAAAATAAAGGACATTGATGACAAATATGCATCTGACCCAGACCCTAATTTATATAAAGAATGCCTCAGGTTACAAACAGACTTTGACCTCACGTCTACTAATAAAGCCAAGCGACGACTGCTTAAATCTAGGCAACACTTTTTTGAATCTGGGGATAAAGCTGGGAAGTTTCTGGCCTATCAGGCCAGAACCGAGGCGACTTCACGGCTAATTCCAGTCATTAGATCTAGCTTAGGGGAGATCCACACTGATCCTCTTAGAATTAATGAAGCATTTGCTAAATTCTACGCTGAACTATACGCTTCTGATTGTCCTCCTACTGCAGATGACATGCTCCGTAGTATGACGTTTCCCCGAATTGATGATGAAGCCACAAGAGGCTTGGGTGGTCCCATAACTGTTGCTGAGGTCCAAGCAGCCATCACATCATTGCAAAGCGGAAAGTCGCCCGGCCCTGACGGCTTCACTGTAGAATATTACAAAGCTTTCCCTGCTCTCCTCGCACCTGTCCTGAGAGATATGTACAATGAGGCGTTTCTACATCGTCGTTTACCGCCCACCTTGTCGTGGGCTACTATCTCCCTAATTCTTAAAAAGGAGAAAGATCCCCTGCTTTGTAGTAGCTACAGACAAATTTCACTCTTGAATGTGGACCTCAAAATCCTCTCTAAAGTCCTTGCGCTCCGTCTTCAACAAGTGATGCCCTCTATTATCTCGTTAGATCAAACAGGGTTCATGCCAGGCCGACAGTCCTCCCACAATACTAGGCGTCTCCTTAACATCATCCATTCACCAAGTAGTGAGACCCTGGAGATAGTGGTCTCCCTCGACACCGAAAAAGTTTTCGACAGGGTCGAGTGGAGGTACCTATATGAGGCGATGGACAGGTTTGGCCTCGGCAATAGTTTCATTCTTTGGGTCAGTTTGTTATACTCGTCCCCGGTGGCCTCAGTACAAACAAACGACACACTGTCACCCCACTTCCTCCTTCGGAGAGGTACCAGGCAGGGTTGCCCATTATCACCACTCCTGTTTGCTGTTGCGATAGAACCCTTGGCGATTTGGTTACGCTCAGAGAACGGCTTTAAAGGTATTACACGATTTGACACAACTCATAAAGTCTCATTGTATGCGGATGACCTGCTTCTGTACATCTCGAATCCAGTCAGCTCTCTCCCTGTGATTATGAATATTTTAGAACGGTTCGGTGCGTACTCTGGTTATAAACATAACTACCAAAAAAGTGAGCTATTACCGATTAACTCATTGGCTAAGCAGCTCCCTCGCTCTTTAACCTCTTTTAATGGGCGGAGGACGGGTTTCGCTACCGCGACGTTTTTATCACAACACCTATATCTGATATGTTCCGCACAAACTCCCTGCCTCTGGTTGAGAAAGCTGAAAGAGACTTGGACCGCTGGTCAGTTTTACCATTATCGCTCGCGGCCCGGATAAATCTGGTCAAGATGGTCGTCCTACCCAAATTCCTGTATCTTTTCCAGCATGTCCCTATACTTATCACTAAATCTTTTTTTGATAAATTAGAAAGGAGAATATCTAAATTTTTATGGGGTAGCAAACCGGCTAGAATTCGAAATACTCCGATACTACAGTCTCCTAAGAGTGACGGCGGTTTGGCATTTCCTGACTTTAGGCGATTCTATTGGGCAGCTAACTTGCAAAAAATCCTGTATTGGATGAATGATGATTGCGACCACCTACCGACCTGGGTACACATGGAAAAGGCGAGTTCATGTCTCCCGTTGCGGTCTTTTCTATGCTCAGAACTCCCCATTTCTACAACATTTGTGGGTGCAGGCCCAATTGCTTCCCTCTCGCTCAAGATATGGAGTCAACTCAGGAAAAACTTTGGTTTACAAGGCCCTTCCATCTTGACCCCACTGCTTAAAAATCACATCATTAAACCTTCAAGTAAAGACTCCGCATTCAGAACCTGGCATAGTAATGGTATCAGTAGTATCAAAAACCTATACAAGGATGGCATTTTTTCATCCTTTGCTGAGCTTTCATCCAACTACAGCCTCCCAAATTCCCACCTTTTCCGTTTTTTCCAGATTAGGGATTTTGTGAAGAAGACATTCCCTCACTTTCCAAATCACCCTCCTGAAACCCTGACCGACTCCATCCTAGCTCTAGATCCCAACCAGAAGAAATGGATCTCTTTTTTGTATAACTTGTTAGGGTCGGTAATATTGAATCCTCATACCTCATTAAAAGCTGCATGGGAGGGCGAGCTGAATATGAAACTAACAGACCAGCAATGGGACTCTGCCTTGGATTTGATCCATTCTTCCTCCATATGTGCCCGTCATGGCCTAATCCAATGCAAAGTCCTTCACAAAGTCCACTACACAAATGCAAGATTATCTAGAATATACCCCGTTGTCAAGGACACCTGCAACAGATGTAATCAATCCCCTGCCAACCATAGCCATATGTTTTGGTCTTGCCCTAAGCTGGCATCCTTTTGGAGGAGAGCTTTCGACATGATAAGCAGAGCCTATGGCCAGACTATTCCTCCAACCCCACTGTCAGCTATTTTTGGTACTCCTCCCAACACCAACCTCTCTGTTGCATTGAAGCGGGCCCTGGGCGTTATCTACCCAGCTAAAATGTTAATTACGTACAGTGCTCTGCAATGTTCATTCACGGATCCGGATTCAGCTTGCAAATATGCCCAGGAGATTTTAAATAAAATGAAAGGAAAAACGGAATAATAAGACATTACGCCTGCTGAACTTGTTTTTTTGTTTCAAACATGACACTAGAATTGTTCAGACGGTTGTCAGACAGACTTATCTGGCAAGAATGTATTTTTTAATAACAGTCCTAACTTCATCTTGAACTGAAAAACTGAAACTCAACAGATGGAATGTTCAAGGTCGCAGGCTCTGCGCCAAGTTTTTCAGCCCTGATAATTATTAGACTTCTTTTTTGAATTTAAAACAGTCTTGATGCCTTTGTCTCAGTACTATATGATCTATTATTTACATATACAGCATATAACTAACTAATTAACTATATATACGCAATAAACTTAATTAACGCTAAAGGTTTAATGTATTATACTAACATGACTAACTATATAGTAGGAAGGATGGGGGAGGTTAGACAGATATTCTAAATACTAATTATGAATTAACTAACATACAGGCTAATGAAAAGTGTGATTACTGACGAGATACTTTAACCCATAATAACTCTATTTTATTTTATTTTAAATCTTCTAGATTTTCTTCTATTTATTAAAAAAAAATTTAGTTATTAATCGACCTGACATGATAATTTTGGTTATAAGTGGAGAAAACCGACTAACGTTGGATGATACTTTACTAGGGGGGCAAAGCCCAGTGCATAATTCCATCGACGGAGGTCAATTTAAAATTAATCTTAGCCACCATAGGTGGCTTTTTTGTAAGATATCGCATTGTAAGATTTAATAGTGCCAGGAGATGTAAAACTAGTGCAGAAATTATGAAGGACAACCCTGGACTCGGGCTGCATCACATGAATCATACATTCTGATAATAATAGTCCAATAAACACCAGCGGTCTCACTTTCTGTAGTTGGAACATTAGAGGTGCGAATGAGCCAATTAAGAGGGGTAAAATTCTGGCACAATTTAAATCATTGAACATGGATATTGCTTTCCTACAAGAAACGCATTTGAAACAACAAACTCAGATCAGATTAAGGGCAAACTGGATAGGTCAAACCTACTACTCTGCATTCACTTCTAAAGCAAGAGGCACGGCCATTAGAATTCAGAAAGGTATACCTTTTAAATTAAAGAAGTCCATATCTGATAAAGAGGGAAGATACGTTATAGTCACGGGAGAAATTTATAATACACCATTAACTATAATAAATATTTATGCGCCTAATTTTGATAACCCCCAATTTTTTAAAGAAAATAGTAGATATAACTGCAGAGCATAATTATCATAATATAATAATGGGGGAGATTTTAATTGTGTTATAGACCTATATTTAGATAAATCAATAAAGGTAGGGAAGTGTCTTGTTTAAATTAAGACCTGTGAATTTTTAAATACTTATATAAAAAATAATAACATAACTGATGTATGGAGAATAGCAAACCCAATTGGAAGGGAATATTCATTTTACTCATCGGTTCATAAAACTTATTCACGAATTGACTATTTCTTATTGGATACAAAATTAATCCCATATACGACTAAGCCATCATACCATAATAGTATTATTTCCGATCATTCACCACTGACTTTTATACTTAAAATCGAGGGAATGCCAGGTATAAAACCTTTTTGGAGATTCAACGCACAAATATTAAATAACTTTAGATAACTATTTAGATAGATCTTCAACGAAAAGTAAAGCTATCTCTAAGTCAAGTAAACTTATAAATTCTTTTATTAGTACAGCAAATGTTAAGGATATCTGGAGAATAGATAACCCATTGGGACGAGAATATTCTTTTTTCTTGCCTGTATTCGGAACTTATTCGAGGATAGATTATTTTTTAATAGATTCAAAATTACTTCCATTTACGTATGATGCAAAATATCATAATATTATCATTTCGGATCACGCTCCACTAACATTTAAGATAAAATTAAAAGATATAATTAATAAAACTCCTAATTGGAGGCTTAATCCCCAAATATTAAAGGACAAGGCTTGTTATGATTACTTGGTAAAACAGATTAAATTATTTTTTGAAACTAATGACAAACCTGAAATTTCACCATCACTTCTTTGGGATACATTTAAAGCATTTATGCGCGGTGCAATAATATCAGCACAAGCATATTTTAATAAAGAAAATCGAAAGATAGAACAAAAGTTGGAAAAGGAGATAAAACAATTAGATATTGAGAATACAAAATATCCTTCTAAAGTGTTAAGTAATAAAATTGCAATATTAAAATATAAATTAAATAAAATATACTCTAACCAAGTAATTAAACTTTTTCAACAAACTAAACAAGTGCATTTTGAATTTGGGGATAAACCACAAAAATTGTTGGCGCGACAACTCAGGAAACAAGATGATGAAAAAATGATACATAGAATTAGATCTGAGAATGGAAATATATCGAATTTACCAAAAGATATCAATGATATATTTTTACAATATTATCAAAATCTTTATTCATCTAAATTAACAGGACAAACAGATGCAATGGAAACATTCCTACAAAAATGTAATATTAACAGCTTAGATCAGGAAGGTAGAGACTTGTTAAATGCAGATATATCAATAAAATATATTGAAGAATCAATCGGATCATTAAATAATGGAAAAGCTGCAGGCCCGGATGGCCTGAGTGCAGAATTTTATAAGAAATTTCAAGATCTGATTTCCCCAAGATTACATACAGTGTATAAATATACATCTGAACAAGGAAAATTACCGGAATCTTTAAATGAATCTACAATTACACTTATTCCTAAGGTTGACAAGGATTTGGAAGACCCTGGATCATACAGAGCAATTGCCCTTTTAAACACAGATCAAAAAATATTAGCTAAAGTTTTATCTCGGAGATTAAGTTTGGTGATCACTAAAATAATACATCATGATCAAACAGGTTTTATTCCAAAACGTTATTCATCCCACAATTTGAGACGATTATTCAATATTATATACACAAAAAGAGTATGTGATACGGAATTAGCTGTTATATCCTTAGATGCAGAAAAAGCATTCGATCAGGTTGAATGGCCATATTTATTTAAAATAATGGAGAAATTCCAATTGGGGGATAGATTTTGTAAATGGGTAAGAATTTTATATTCAAATCCTACTGCAAGAATATTAACTAACCAAATATTATCAGCTAAATTTAAGCTTTATAGGGGTTGTAGACAAGGATGTCCGCTATCGCCTTTATTATTTGCTCTGGTGATAGAGCCTTTAGCTGAAAGGATTAGTTCTGAACCAGAAATATATGGATATAATACTGATACTACAACTAATAAAATATCTCTATACGCAGATGATGTCTTAATTTATATTACAAAATCGGAGATTAGTATTCCTAAGCTATTTAATGTTATAACTAAATTTAGTACATTCTCTGGATATAGAATTAATTGGAATAAAAGTGATATTATGCCTATAACTGGAATAAAATCAAATATATTACAACAATATCCATTAAAAATAGTTACAGACAAATTTAAATATTTAGGAATTAATGTATCTAAATCCTATAACTCATTAATTAAATCTAATTATCCTCAATTATTAAATAAACTTAGAAAAAATATTCTATTGGAAAACACTTCCTATATCTATGATTGGTAGAATAAATGCTATAAAAATTGTTTTTTTACCACAACTGTTATATTTGTTTCAAGCTATTCCCTTTTATCTCCCGAAAACTTTTTTTTTTTTAATTGATAACATTGTTAATAGTTTTATCTGGGGCTACAAAAATCATAGAATAAGTAAAAAACATTTACGTAAATCCAAGATAAATGGAGGATTAGCACTTCCAAATTTTTTATATTATTTCTGGGCAGTTCAGATTAAGAATATGAATTTTTGGTGGGTAAATTTGGATTATGAACCAATGTGGTTAAAGATGGAAAAGGAAGATTGTTTACCTTTTAATGTAGGTTCGATTCTTTTTGCGCCAAGGGAAGTACAAAAAAAAATTTATAGGGACAACCCTATAATTCATAGTAACAGACGCATTTGGAAACAAATAGTTAAGACTTTACATTTAGATAATTTGTCACTTAACCTACCAATTATGAATAACCCTTTATTTAAACCCTCTATACTAGATGGGGGGTTTAGACATTGGGATGATTTAGGAATTAAAAGGATAGAACACCTTTACAGAAAAGGAAAATTTCTTTCATTTCAGGAGTTACAAGATATCTATGGATTGCCATCACATAATTTGTTTAGGTATTTACAAATTAGAGATTATATTAAATCTAACACACAAGATTATAAAAATAAAGAACCAGGATTATTAGACGAACTGTTTAATAAGCACCCAAATACAGAAAAATTAATAGCTTATATATACAATATTATTTTGGATAGGGAGAATCCAACAACAGAAATATATCGACAAGCATGGGAAAATGAGATAGGTTTATCTATAACGAAAGAAACTTGGGAAGAAAGTTTACAACGTATACATCGATGTTCGTTAAATGCTAGGCATACATTGATACAATTTAAAGTATTATATAGATTACATTATTCAAAAACCAAATTAAATAGAATTTTTCCTAACATTTCATCTATTTGTGATAAGTGTCAGAATTTAGAAGCCAATTTAACACATAGTTTTGTAACGTGTTCAAAACTTAATTATTATTGGATAGAAATCTTTAGAGTTATCTCTGAAGTTCTTAGAGTTAAATTGGATCCAGATCCAAAGTTAATAATATTAGGAATTCCGGACTCAAAATTGGTATTAACAGTAAATCAAAGAAATTTCTTTAATTACTGTTTGGTAATAGGGAAAAAAATAATATTGAAATTTTGGAAGGGAACATTATCCCCCACAATTAAAATATGGACAGCAGAGATGTCGGAGACGTTGCATTTGGAAAGAATTAGATTTGTCCTAATGGACAAATATGAAATCTTTGAACAGACATGGTCTCCATATATACAGTATTTGAGGGGGTAGCTGTTCTTGGCATCACAACTCAATGGGTACCCGACAGGATTTGATGAAAATAATTCATTTTCAAACAGGGATTTGTATACATGTCTCTATTGATATTATTATTTGTAATAGTATTATTAACAATATATTTTGTTGTTTTTCTTTTATATATATATATATAATACCTTTTACTGTTTAAAAAAATATATATAAATCAAATAGTTAAATAGATATATATTAATTTTCTTTTCTTTTTTTATATATAATCAAAATCATTATTTAATCACAACCTTGTTGATTTAAAACCTATTCTTTTTCTCTCTATTTCTAAAAAAACAGAAGATAATAATAATCAATGTGATATTTGTATAAATACCGAATTAAGTTGGTATTTGTAAATTTGTTTTAGCATTGTGAATTGTTTACTTCTAATAAAAATATTATTAAAAAAAAACAAATATTAAATAACCCGCAGGGTTATGAGTATATGAAAGAACAAACAATTTTTTTTTTCTAGATAAATGAGACGCCGGGTATTTCTGTATCGCTATTATGGGAAACCTTTAAGGCATACATTCACAGTGCTATAATCTCTTATCAAAGTTTTAAAAATAAAGAAAATAAAAGAGAACTTCAGGGGATAGAACAGGAAATAAAATTACTAGAACTGGACAATGCAAGTGACCCAAGCATAGATAAACATAATAAGATAACCTTATTGAAATATAAACTCAATAGAATATTATCGGCAAGAGTAATAAGACTATTCCAAATTACAAAACGGGCACACTTCGAATTTGGGGAAAGCCACATAAATTATTAGCGAGGCAACTGAAGCAACAAGAAAAGGAAAATACTATCACTAAAATTAAACCTGATAAGGGTGAGCTTCTAACACTACCAAAGGATATTAATAAAAGGTTTGCCCAATTTTATCATAATTTATACACAACTAAGATAAATACAGATGATAATAAAATGCAAATGTTTTAGATAATTGCATCCTCCCTAAATTGGATAGTTTAGAACAAGAGGGATTAGGAGCACGGATTACTAGTGAAGAAATAAAACAAATAATAAACTCATTGAAAAATGGGAAGACCCCAGTACCAGATGGTTTTAGCAATGAATTTTATAAACGATTTCAGGAGTCAATTGTACCAAGATTACTCTACTTATACACGCAGGCTTACACTGAAAATAAACTACCAGAAACTTTAGCAGAATCAACAATAACGCTTATACCAAAAAAAGATAAAGATTTAGATGAACCGAGGTCTTACAGAGCTATATCACTTCTAAATACGGATCAGAAAATCTTAGCAAAGATTCTAGCAAGAAGACTGAATAATTATATTAACAAATTGGTAAGCCTGGATCAAACGGGATTTATACCCAAAAGACAATCATTTAATAACTTAAGAAGGCTTTTCAAAATAATGTACTCTCACAAAGAGGACATTGAAGATATTTCAATCGTTACGCTGGATGCAGAGAAGGCATTTGATCAGGTAGAATGGCAGTATTTATATAAGGTACTCCAAAAATTTAATAAGGGAGATAATTTTATTAGATAGGTTAAACTACTTTATGATAAACCTACGGCAAGAATATTAACTAATAATATGTTATCTCCAAAATTTTTTTTATCAAGGGGTAATAGGCAGGGTTGTGCCTTATCACCATTGCTATTTGCCCTTATGATAGAACCGCTGGCTGAAAGGATTAGAAATCATCCGAATATTCACGGATATAATACTAAGGACTCAAAGAATTTCATTATATGCTGATGATATTCTTTTATATATTACTTACACAAACGAGTATCCACACCTTATTAACACTAATTGAGGAATTTGGTTCTTTTTCAGGATATAGAATAAATTGGAATAAAAGCGAAATTATGTCTTTAAAACCATATTCATAACGTCACAGTAAAAAAAGTATTCAAATTACTAGAAGACACAAATCATTATTTAGTGCCAATTTTATGCCACTATTAAATAAACTGAATGTTATGATTAAATTTTGGAAAACCCGCTCTCAGTGATAGGTAGAATTAACGCTATAAAAATGACTTTCTTACCACAATTAATATATTTGTTTCAAGCGATTTCAATATATATTCCAAAATATATATTTTTTTAAACTAGATTCTAATATCACAAATTTTATATGGAATTATAGAGCACACAGAATTCAACAAAAGCATTTGTGTAAACCTAAAGAAGTTGGGGGTTTATCATTACCTAACTTTACGTATTACTACTGGGCAGTGCATATTAAGAACATAATGTACTGGTTGGATAGTTCCACACCAATCGGAGTGGATAAGAATGGAGAAAGAGGAGTGTTTCCGTACGATATAGGAACGATCTTGTTCTCACCGATAAAAATTGAATAGTATAATATAAGATCCCAATTATTCACAATACAATAAGAATTTGGAAACAAATAAAACTATCCTAGAAATTAAATAATCTTATCAGTACTAACCCCAATATTGAACAATCCTGCATTCAAACCATCTCTTATCGACAAAACATATAAGCAATGGGATAGACTGGGGATTAGGAAAGTAGGAGATGTGTATGAATTGGGCAAATTGTTATCATTTCAACAATTAAAATCAAAATTTAAACTGAAAGATAAACAATATTTTAAATATTTACAGATATGTGACATTATGAAGAAATATATACATAGATTTCAAACTATATTTTTAGACCCTTTAGAAGAAGCAATGAATATTAAGGCTGATTCACAAAAACTAATATCATATTTTTATAATAGTATATTAAATAAAGAATTACCATCAACAGAGGCACTAAGAGAAGATTGGGAACATGAACTAATGATAAAGATCCCGAAAGATAGATTGGAAAAGTATCTGATGAATGCACATAATTGTTCCATTAATGCAAGACAAAATTTAATTCAATTTAAATTATTACATAGATTATATTATTCAAAAACGAGGTTGAATAAATTCTACCCAAACGTCTCTCCCAGATGCGATAAATGTTTGTTTCAAAATGCCAATATAACACATTCATTTGAAGGATGTACAAAGTTGAATAAATTTTGGAGCGATATTTGATATATTTACAAAGCTCTTCAAGTCAAGAATAAAACCTAATACGGAATGGATTATACTTGGAATAATAGTAGAAGATATAAATTTAAACAAAGACCAAAAAGTATTCTTTAATTATGGGTTAATAATTGGAAAGAAATTGATACTTAAATTTTGGAAAAATACAGCTATACCGACTATTAAAATGTGGATTAGGAATATGGCGGACATAGCACACCTTGAATCATAGAATCATAGAAAATAGGTGCAGGAGTAGGTCATTCGGCCCTTCGAGCCTGCACCGCCATTCAATATGATCATGGCTGATCATCCAACTCAGTATCCTGTACCTGCCTTCCCTCCATACCATAGAAACATAGAAAATAGGTGCAGGAGTAGGCCATTCGGCCCTTCGAGCCTGCACCGCCATTCAATGTGATCATGGCTGATCATCCAACTCAGTATCCCGTACCTGCCTTCTCTCCATACCCCCTGATCCCTTTAGCCACAAGTGCCACATCTAACGCCCTCTTAAATATAGCCAATGAACTGGCCTCAACTACCTTCTGTGGCAGAGAATTCCAGAGACTCACCACTCTCTGTGCAAAGAATGTTTTCCTCATTTCGGTCCTAAAGGAATTCCCCCTTATCCTTAGACTGTGACCCCTTGTTCTGGACTCCCCCAACATCGGGAACAATCTTCCAGCATCTAGCTTGTCCAACCCCTTAAGAATTTTGTAAGTTTCTATAAGATCCCACCTCAATCTTCTAAATTCCAGCGAGTACAAGCCGAGTCTATCCAATCTTTCCTCATATGAAAGTCCTGACATCCCAGGAATCAGTCTGGTGAATCTTCTCTGTACCCCCTCTATGGCAAGGATGTCTTTCCTCAGATTTGGAGACCAAAACTGTACGCAATACTCCAGGTGTGGCCTCACCAAAACCCTGTACAACTGCAGTAGAACCTCCCTGCTCCTATACTCAAATCCTTTTGCTATGAATGCTAACATACCATTTGCTTTCTTCACTGCCTGCTGCACCTGCATGCCTACTTTCAATGACTGGTGTACCATGACACCCAGGTCTCGTTGCATCTCCCCCTTTCCTAATCTGCCACCATTCAGATAATAGTCTACCCTCATGTTTTTGCCACCAAAGTGGATAACCTCACATTTATCCACATTATACTGCATCTGCCATGCATCTGCCCATTCACTCAGCCTATCCAAATCACCCTGCAGCCTCCAAGCATCCTCCTCACACCTAACTATACCCCCCAGCTTGGTATCATCTGCAAATTTGGAGATGTTGCATTGAATTCCCTCGTCCAAATCATTAATATATATTGAGAATAGTTGGGGTCCCAGCACTGAGCCTTGCGGCACCCCACTAGTCACTGCCTACCATTCTGAAAAGGACCCGTTTACTCCTACCCTTTGCCTCCTGTCTGCTAGCCAGTTCTCTATCCACATCAATACTGAACCCCCAATACCGTGTGCTTTAAGTTTGTATGCTAATCTCTTATGCGGGACCTTGTCGAAAGCCTTCTGAAAGTCTAGATATAACACATCCACTGGTTCTCCCTTATCCATTCTACTAGTTACATCCTAGAAAAATTCTATCAGATTTGTCAGACATGATTTACCTTTCGTAAATCCATGCTGACTTTGTCCAATGATTTCACCACTTTCCAAATGCGCTGCTATCCCATCTTTAATAACTGACTCTAGCAGTTTCCCCACTACCGATGTTACGATGGTCTGTAATTCCCCGCTTTTTCTCTCCCTCCTTTTTTAAAAAGTGGGGTTACATTAGCTACCCTCCAATCCTCAGGAACTACTCCAGAATCTTAGGAATTTTGAAAAATTATCACTAATGCATCCACTATTTCTGTGGCTACCTCCTTGAGTACTCTGGGATGCAGACTATCTGGCCCTGGGGATTTATCGGCCTTCAATCCATTCAATTTACCCAACACCACCTCCCGGCTAACCTGGATTTCACTCAGTTCCTCCATCTTATTTGACCCCCGTTCCACTGCTATTTCCGGCAGATTATTTATGTCTTCCTTAGTGAAGACAGAACCAAAGTAGTTATTCAATTGGTCTGCCATGTCCTTGTTCCCCATGATCAATTCACCTGTTTCTGACTGCAAGGGACCAACATTTGTTTTAACTAGTCTCTTTCTCTTCACATATCTATAAAAACTTTTGCAGTCAGTTTTTATGTTCCCTGCCAGTTTCCTTTCATAATCTATTTTCCCTTTCCTAATTAAGCCCTTTGTCCTCCTCTGCTGGATTCTGAATTTCTCCCAGTCCTCCGGTAGGCTGCTTTTTCTGGCCAATTTGTATGCCTCATCTTTTGTTTTTATACTATCCCTGATTTCCCTTGTTAACCATGGATGCACCACCTTCCCCGATTTATTCTTTTGCCAAACTGGTATGAACAACTTTTGTACTTCACCCATGCAGTCTTTAAATACCTTCCATTGCACATCCACTGTCAACCCTTTAAGAATCACCTGCCAGTCTATCTTGGCCAATTCACATCTCATATCTTCAAAGTTACCTTTGATCAAGTTCAGAACCCTTGTTTCTGACTTAATTTTGTCACTCTCCATCCTAATGAAGAACTCAACCATATTATGGTCACTCTTGCCCAAGGGGCCACGCACAACAAGACTGCTAACTAACCCTTCCTCATTACTCAATACCCCGTCTAGAATAGCCTGCTCTCTCGTTGGTTCCTCCACATGTTGGTTGAGAAAACTATCCCGCATTCATTCCAGGAAATCCTCTTCCTCAGCACCCCTGCCAATTTGATTCACCCAATCTACATGCAGATTGAAGTCACCCATTATAACCGTGTTACCCTTTTTGCACGTATTTCTAATTTCCTGTTTGATGCCATCCCCAACTCCAATACTACTGTTAGGTGGCCTGTACACAGCCCCCACTAGCGTTTTCTGCCCCTTTGAGTTTCGCAGCTCTACCCATATTGATTCCACATCCTCCACGCTAATGTCCTTCCTTTCTATTGCATTAATCTCCTCTCTCACCAGCAACGCTACCCCACCTCCTTTTCCTTTTCGTCTATCCCTCCTGAATATTGAATATCCATGGATGTTCAGCTCCCAGCCTTGGTCATCCTGGAGCCATGTCTCCGTGATCCCAACTATAGCATAGTCATTAATCGCTATCTGCACCTTCAACTCATCCACCTTATTACGAATGCTCCTCGCATTGAGACACAAAGCCTTCAGGCTTGTTTTTACAACACTCTTACTCCTTATACAATTACGTTGACAAGTGGCCCCTTTCACATCGATCCCTATTACACTTGGCCATACTCTCCTATCCCTTTGTGAGCTTTCTTTCCTGTTAATTCTGGGGTCATTAACCATCCCTTTACTCTCTTTCCCTTTAACTCCGTTCTCGATTATCCCATTTGACACCCCACCCCCCTTATTCAGTTTAAAACCATCCGTGTAGCAGTGGCAAACCTGCCGGCCAGAATGCTGGTCCCCCACCTGTTAAGATGCAATCCGTCCCTTTTGTACAGTTCCCCCTTACTCCAAAACAGATCCCAGTGATCTAAGAATCTAAATCCCTGCCCCCTGCACCAGTTCCTCAGCCACACATTCAGGTCCCGTATCTCCCTGTTCCTGCTCTCGCCAGTACGAGGAACTGGAAGCAAACCGGAGATAACAACCCTGGAAGTCCTGCTTTTCAGCATTTTTCCAAGCTCTCTGAAGTACCGCTGCAAAATATTCATCCCCTTCTTTCCAACATCATTTGTGCCAACATGCACGACCACTTCCGGCTGCTCACCTTCGCCCTTGAGGATTGTCTGCACTCTGTCCGTAACATCCTGGAACCAGGAAGGCAGCACACCATCCTGGAATCCCGTCTGTTGCCGCAAAAACCCCTGTCTGTACCTCTCACAATGGAGTCTCCAACTACAATGGCGTTGCCCGACTTTGGCCTCTTTGGTTTTGGCTCATCAGCCCTTTTTGTTTTGCAAGCCAGTCTGCCGCTCAGTGAGATACCGTCTTCTGTCCCGGCAGCTTCCACGTGGGTGAACCTGTTCACAAGAGGTACAACACCCGGGGACCTTTGCATTCCATGTTTTCCTCCCTTTCTCACCGTCACCCACCTTCTCTCTTCTAGTGCCTTGGGTGTAACAATCTTACTGAAGGTCTTGTCGAGGAACGACTCAGTTTCTCGGATGAACCTGAGGTCATCCACTTGTTTCTCCAGTTCCCCAACACGGTCCTTCAGGAGCTGTACCTGGATGCACTTCTCACATTTGTAGCATCCAGAGGCACCAGCAATGTCCTTGACCTTCCACATACTGCAAGCATCACACTGCATCAGCTTGCTTGACATCTCCTTCTTTTGCCTCGGTCTCTCCCTATCCAGTGTTTTGCGCAGCCTCCTCTCCGAAGACTCTCGAGCCAAAGACTCACACTTTACTCACAGGGCACTTCCCTCACAAGGCCGCTCCCCAAGAGCTGCCTTGCTTATATTGACTGTTCAATTGCCTAATTTACAAACCAAATTCCTCAGTTTTCAACTGTTTTCCCCCTCTGACTCACTGAGAACTCTCCTCCCACTTGGGCTAGAGCCAATCAGTGCTTTCTCCTGCTGCTCTTTGTTGCTGTTGCTTCAAAATCCACGGGAAGACTGAGTAAAGTCTGCCTGTGCTTTGTCTCTCCTTTTCAACTGCTTTCCCCCTCTGACTCACTGAGAAGTCTCCTCCCACTTGGGCTAGAGCCAATCAGTGCTTTCTCCTGCTTCTCTTTGTTGCTGTTGCTTCAAAATCCACGGGAAGACTGAGTCTTCCCCCTGATCCCTTTAGCCACAAGGGCCACATCTAGCTCCCTCTTAAATATAGCCAATGAACTGGCATCAACTACCTTCTGTGGCAGAGAATGTGAAGAAATGAGACTCCGCCTAATAGACAAATATGACCAATTCTTAAGGAGTTGGTCCCCTTTCATTGACTTTTTGGAATCATGTGATGCAGCAGTACCGTAAAGATTACTGATTTCTGGTCAGGTTGTGGATCGATTTACATCTCCGTATAAAGATTTGAAAAATTCTTTGTAAGGGTCTATTTCTCCTATTTCTACTTTCTACTTTTTCTTTTCCTATATACACACTTCACGTTTTGCTATTTTCTACTATCTATTTTTCCTCTTTTTCTTCTCTCTTTTTTGTTTTTTTTTACTTCCTTTTCAAAAACATAAAACTAGAGATTGTACATAGAATGTATTACGTTATGACATAGTTGGCACCTAAAATTAGGTACCACTGTATTGTTTTGTACTGTATTAACTTCTAATAAAATAAACAAAAACAAAAAAATTAAAAGCAGGAGTAAAATTAAAATCATCTTCTAATGCCGTCAACGCCGACAACGGGACGGATCTCACGTAGGGTACAAGGCAAGGTACACCGTTTATTTTTTCATATAAACTTGCTTCTTAGGATGCCTTAAGGTGACTTAGGACCCATACGAACCGGCAGTATTTTTCCTGCCGTTATGGGGTTTAAATTCACCGCAACCGCAAAGTTCCAAACGATCGCGTTCCACAAAAACCCACTCGCAAGTTGATTTAAATGGCCATTAATTTACGGGAATTAAACACTAAATTCCTCCCATTTGGCCTATAAATTCATGACAATGAGATTTTAAAATCATGTTATATTGTGAATTCTTGTGTGAATGTTATTTGGACACTTAGGCTTTTAAAAAATGTTAAGCTTTTCTTAAGAAATGGATAGATGTTTAGATCTAGTAATTGAATTTTGTAATTAGCTACAATTAGGTAACTAACTAATTATATGCTTGAATTTCAGGTCATCCAAGTAAGATTGTTTCATATTTGTTTCAGAATGCTTCAATCTATAATAACTGAAAATTTCATTCAGTTCTCTTAATTTTTAAGAAAGTTATGGGCTTTTGACTGTCCTTGATCACAGCTTTTGTGTTTAGTCAATGGAAAAGCAATAGGGAACAAGATGCTAATTTCCAAGTATGAATATGGCCATAACTTTTTTAATACTGAAGATATGAAAGTGAATTAGGTGTCAAATTAAACTTCTTTTTATGGTTTATCTGATGGGATAAATTGCAGACTTGATTTTTAAAATCTAAAAATTTTGTAACATTGTTAATGTATGGTCATCGGGTCAAAGGGCGTGATGCACGGAGCAGCTCAATCCTTCTGGAGGACATGGCAACCTCCGGCATAAACCGTTAACACACAAAATCCTTCTTACCCGTTGAAAACCGCCGAAATAGTCCATTTTTGTGCTGTAAATAATTGTGGACGGTGACTGAGCACTCTGAACCAAATGCTCTAGTATCTTTGCTCTGAACCCGAGCACCAAGGTGTAAGCGGCCGAAGGAGAACATCCCTAGGGACAGCCCCCACTCGCCCCCCAGGGTCAACGCTGTCCGGCCACTGCCGCCCTCCGCCACCCACCCCCTGTGCGGCCGCACTGTCACGGGCTGTGGGTTGGCAGCGCCCACACATGGGGCTGGGTGGAGCGGGGCAGCGGCTCCGGGCAGCGGACACACGGGGACGAAAACCCGGCAGCGTCCCCATCATCTGCAGCAGAGTTGGAGACAGTCTGGTCTCTCCGCCCACCACCAGAGTCACTGACCGGGCTGCACCGGCACCCCAGCCCCCCCACCAGCACCCTGACCACCCCAACCAACCACCCCACCGACCACCCCCCCCCCACCGACCACTCCCCCCACCGACCACTTCCCCCCCCCCCCCCCCCCCCCCCCCGACCACGCTGAGTTCCTTTAACACGTTGTGTCCTTTCTGGAAAATCAGCAACTGCAGTTCCTTGTTACTACTTGTGTGTGCAGTTCTGGTCGGCACACTATAGGAGAGATATTATTGTGTTGGAGAGCGTGCAGAGGAGGTTCATATGATGTCTAACCTGGAATCGAGGAGTTTAGTTATGGGGAGAGATTAGATAGATTGGGCTTGTTTACCCTGGAATGAAGGAGACTTAAAGCGGTGCAAGCTGAAAGTTTTCCCCAAATAATTGGAATCAGATAACATGTTTCTATAATATAAAGATTATTTTTTTTTTTTTTAAAGACACAAAGTGCTGGAGTAACTCTGCGGGTCAGGCAGCATTCCTGGAGAACATAGATAGGTGACGATTGGGGTCGGGAACCTTTCTTCAGACTGATTGTGGTGGTGGGTGGGGGGACAGCTAGAAGATAAGAGGGGCAGGAAAAAGTCTGGTGAGTGATAGGTTGGTGGCGGGGGGGGGGGGGGGGGTTGATCGGCAGATGGTTGTACAAAGTCCAGAGGTGAAAAGGAAGGAAGGGAGGGAGGAAGGAAGGTAGGAGGGAAGGAAAGAAAGAAACTGGTGCAGTCCAGGTGGGCCAAAGGGAAGAGAGGGGAGCATGTGGGATTCCGAGTAGGAATCCACATTTATCATATTAAATATGTATTACATCATATAGCTACCAACATTTTCTGAGAAGGTTATTATGTAAGTATGGTGTTAACAGATATTTTTACAAGTTATCATTACATGCAACGTCTTGGGAAAGAGATAAACTCAGAGAACATGCTATGAGGAAGTAAAACACAACTCATAATACTGTATTGATGCACCACTTCTTTCAAGCCATTTCTATTGTTCTCTTGTTTCAACTCATTCGAGCCTTGTTTCCTATGCGAAGATCACAAACCAAATCTCATGTGACTTGTAATCAGCCTGTCTGCAGTGCCTTGTTCCACTGGGCAAAGCTTGATCAAACCAAAAATAACCTCAATCATCCAGGATGGAAATAAAAGAACTTCTTCTTAGAAGCAAGTCTGAAAAACATGTCGTTTCCTTTTTGTATTGTCAGAGGAAACATGTGTTTT
Organism: Raja brachyura; assembly: GCA_963514005.1. The sequence continues at coordinate 23,097,423 of OY740795.1, read as the reverse complement.
TCCACATCATTGAGGAATGTTAGCAGATTACTTTGTACCAGTGTCATCCAGTCTTCTATCACGGAAACAGGCCTTTCAGCCCAACTTGCCCATGCCAATCAAAATGCCACATCTACACTAGTCCCACCTGCCAGTGTTTGCCCCATATCTCTGTAAACCTTTCCTATCCACGTACTTGTCCAAATATCTTTTACGTGGTAACAGTGGCATAGTGCTATCTTACAGCGCCCGAGACCCGGGTTCGAACCCGACTACGGGTGCTGTCTGTACAGAGTTTGCACGTTCTCCCTGTGACTGCGTGGTTTTCCTCCGGGTGCTCCGGTTTCCTCCACATTCCAATGAGGTGCAGGTTTGTAGATTAATTGGCTTCTGTAAATTGCCCTTGATATGTAGGATGCAAAACTTATCTAACATCGAAGTAGTGTACAGGTGATCATTGGTCAGTGCAGGGGGCCTGTTTCCACTCTCTACCTCTAAACTAAACCAAACTAAATAAACCAAATGTGAATAATAATGATTCTGTCATATTGACCAGAAGCAATTCTGAATTACATAAAGGGAGATCTGGGGATGTGAAAGGTGCTGTATTAATGGCATTCTGTCTACACCATTGTGATCATTGCATGCAGAGCAGCTCTAACGTTTTGCCAAATACCAAAAGAACAAGTGTTTAAATAGCTATTTATACCCAGAATAGTCCCCTATTGCACGGCTTAATAGGATAGCTGTTGCTGGAAATTGTACTGCCATTTTAAATCACATTCAACGCCATCGCGGACAGAAAAGCCACAGCGCGTGTCCTTGTACGTAATTCAGAGTTGTATCTGGTCATTATACAGATTTACTGTTAGCCAACAAATTGTCGGCTAATTGAATCTATCAGTCTCAGACGTGTGTAGAAAGTATAGTTCACAGTGTGTAGAAAGTATAGGATCAAGATGTAAAACCTCCAACTAACTTCAGACTACTTGCATTATATACTTTCCCCACTTTTTTTCCAGGTGTATAAATGTTGATACACATTGAGGTGGATTTCCTCTCACTGTTGTCTCAAACTATCTATAATTGCTCCAGAGTTTTTGCAAACGCCATTTTCACACTTTAGATTAATAATTTAATTGGACAAATTCAAAGCCAGTCTTTGATGTGGTTGTAAAGTTCACTTTCAATTTAACTGCGTTCAACTGTATTCACTGCACACCATATATCGTAAAGTTTGTAAACTTGTAGAATTATAAAAATTGTAAACTCCCTCCATGACTCCTTGGTCAATTTGTCCCTTCCCACCGAAACCACCCCCTCCCCTGGCACCCCCTACGACAACCAAAACGCGCCCTGGTAGGACCGACTCGCCCCTCAGACCATGCAGGGGACTGCAGGAAGCCGGGTGGCGAGGCCTATCTGGGCCGAAAAAGCCTCAGCGGTGGCAGCGATGGAAGCCTTGGCGGCAGCAGCAGGAGACTCAGTGGTAGTGGGGCCTCGTGGTCGATGAGCATGGGGGGGGGGGGAAGACAATGGGGACCTGGCATGGGGAGACCGCTGTGAAGGGTGGTGGGAGAACAAAGGGGGGCCCGGGGTGGGGGGGGGGGGGGACTGTAGTTTAGAATCGTCTGCCCAGGGGATAAGCCTGCATTTGTTTGTTCATTTGTTCTGGTGATGGCGCTGTGTACATGGCAGCCAGTCAATAGTCGCTTGTCTTTTTCTTTTTGTTTTCACTTTTAATTTCAAGTTTTTGTGTACCGTGTGTGTCGTGACTGTCAGCAGATCAATTTCCCTCCGGGGATGAATAAAGTTTTATCATATCATATGGACTGAGTGAGAAACTCAAGAGTTCCATCAAGTAGCTATCTTTCTGCCTTACATATTCTGATGTTATCTCTGAAGAAGGATCCCAATCTGAAACATTGCCAAGTCTGAAGAAGGGTCCCGACCTATCCATTCCCTCCACAGAAGCTGTGTGATCTGCTGAGTTCCACCAGCACTCTGTTTTGCTCAAGATTTAATCATCTGTAGTTCCGTGTCTCATCTCTGGTATGTTTTCCTTTGCAAAGTTGAATGTGAAGGGAAGAGCTAAAATTGTTGTTATGGCCTGTGTTTGCCACTAGAACTGTGAATATTGTTATTCACTTGCAAAGAGCATGAAAACGGGACGATAATATTAGAATTAGCCACGTTAAAAAAAAATCCAAAGATGGATTAATTAAATTAATTTGGAATTAGTTTAACGTTTGGAAACCCGGGCATGATGCAGTAAAGTGTTGCAGACCACAGAGTTCTACAGATGAATCAACTCAGCTGATTTGCAGAGCCCAGCAACATTGCATCTGTTTCCTGCACCAGCAGAAATCTCCCTGCACCGCATTCAGCACAAACACCAGCCCTCACTCCAGCCACTGCCTTTCATTGACAGCAATTCCTACCAAATTAATCAAAGTGCTTTTTCAGAGTTGCCTTCACTGGGTTTGGACAAAAGAAGAAAATTGGTGACTACCAATACAAATTAGGTAACTGTGGCAGAACAAATGGGAAGCGAAATGAAAGGAAAAGGCCTCTTGATTTCCTTCACAGTGTTGGTTCTTGCTGGACTCGGTGAGTAGATCTTGTGACTCTCCATGAAACGCTTCAATTATTTAATTCTTGCAATGAAGAAGCCTAACGTGATCTCAATATTAAAGACATTTGTGCTGAGGTTGGAAATGTTGTTTATGCCTGAAATACCAAAGAGTAAAATAGGGAAATCAATTTTGGATTGCTTTTGACAATGGTCTAACAGTTCCAGGTAAGTAAGGCTTATAGAGTGGAATCAAAGGGAAGAGACGGCAAGATTAGGTATTTTACATCTTTCTTACAATTCCAATGTAGAAATATAAGCTAATTTGACTATAATGGTCTTTTACTTTAGCATGGTTATGGTTTTTTGTCCAGTAATGAATTCTAAGTTCAAATTATCATTGTGGTTGACTGAGAATTTAATTTACTTTTTAAAAATGTATTTGGAAATAAAAATTGTCACATAAAACATCTAAAATTTGATTTTTTTTTTAAATCTTGATTAAAGAATGACTTCAATTAATTAATTTTGGACTAGGCCTTAATAGTAAATTACATACATTCCTATAAACAAGAAGGAAAGAGGGATATAGTTGTAACTAAACTAGTTTAATGACAGAATAAACTACAGATGCTAGAATCGTGAGCAAAACACAAACTGCTGGAGGAACTCAGTGGATCAGTTGACATCTATGGAGGGAATGGACAAACCACATTTCAGGTCAGATACCTTCTTCAGACTGGGACCCAACCCTACTCCAGCATGTTGTATTTTAAACTAGCTTGGTATTTCATTTTTAAAATGTGCTGTCTGGTACACATTAAAAGTGATGTTATCGAAACCTTTTGATAATCACTTTCAAACCAGGAGCTTTCAGCAAGTATAATTTCCATAATTTTAGCTTAACAACAGGATTTGTTTGTAAACCAGCATCTGCCATTCCTTGTGTCTCCATTCCCTGGTGCAACAGATGCAATGTAGCTTAAAAAAATCCTAAATCATTGAATGGTAAAGATAAAGGACAATTGAAGGACAAATCAGATTATTCAGCATTTTTAATTCCCGTTTGACAGACTTGCGCACAAAAAATTAAGTTGATATTTCCATTTAGTACCAATGGAGCACCCACTGAAAACGGGTTGAAGTGATGTCCCTTTTGCCGTCACAGTGGGATTGTATTAGATTCAATGACCCTCTCTGAAGACAAAAAAGGGAATTACCCCAAGTGTCCGAATCAAATTTTATCCCCCATCAATATCAAGGAGAACAGATTTGTTTGTTCACATTTGTTTGTTCACATTGGTGTTTATAGAACCTTGCAATACACATATTGGTTGTAGTGCTCATATTACAACAAGTACTGCAGTTCAACAACATTCAATTGGCAGAAGGAGGGTTTGAGATGATTTAGGATTGTGAAAGATGCTATATAAATGTAAGTCTTATTTTCTAGCACTGCAGTTGCATCCTAACTTCTTGAATATTCCCAGCCTATTCTATCACTACAGAATCAAATATTGTGCCATATTAATTTTGCATTGTTTATGGTACGAAAGCTAATTGGTATTATTACTTTAGATACAAAAGCAGAATTATTTTCAAAAAAAGAGTTTCTCTATAGAACAGGCTACTGAAGTGCTCCAACACTACTGGCACTATCATTATAGATGCATGAAACTATAATTTACCTAGTTATAAATTTAGGAAATTATTACATATTAAATTTAAGATAGGCACATAAATATTCAGGGAACAAGGGGATATGGATCACCTGCAGGTGGAAGAGATTAGTTTATCTTACATCGTAATCAGCACAGATATTGTGGGCTGAAGGGCCTGTTCCTGTACTGGACTTTTTAATGTTTTATGTTGTAAAGTTCAAAGAGACATTTGATATCAACCAAATAGATGTTGCAGACTTAATGAATTAAAAGTACTTGCCAAGATTTGACTTCATCTACAAGCTAGATAATATCGCTCCCTGTACTGTGAATGTTAATTACATTTCTATCAAATTTCTCGATCTGCTTTCGTAAATGAAGGTTTCAACCAGTTATCTTAACAGTGTTGATTTCACTGTAAAAAACAGTGGCATGATTTCACTGTAAAACAGAAGTATGATTTATGTATATCAATCTGGAAATTATATCAACTAGTGCCTGTTTTTCTTGTGCATATTCCACATTAAAGCTATTTTACAGGGTTATATCATGCTCAATATCACTTTCAAGTGGAATCAAACCAATTGTTCAGGATATTTCCATGCACAATTCACCTCAGCAGTGTTTCTTGGCATTGTTTGTGTATCAAACTAAGGCAGGAATGTGTGAATTGCTTGCTTCTCCTGTTGCCAGAATAAATTGGAGATTGTATGTCTAACCACCACTCATTCGAAGAAACCAGAAGCCAATTGTGCTGAGATCAGCAATGTGGAAGTCTGAACTGTGCCATTGATGTCCTGAACACAGCATCTGCTACTCACAGTGGTCAGTGCTCGGCATAGTGAAAATCTCACTGGTCGCTCCCCCACTGATTGAAGCCTTTATTTCAGAACAGCATGGTGTGTTAAGTTCATAAGATCTAGGCGCAGAATTTGTTATTTGACCCATCAAGTCAACTCCGTCATTCAATCAAGGTTGATCTATCTTTCCCTCATGATGCCTTTCTCCTGCCTTCTCCCCATAACCCCAGACACCCTTACTTATCAAGAATGTGTCAATCTTCACCTTAAAAATATCCATTGATATTTGGCCTCCACAGCCGTCTATGGCAATGAATTCCACAGATTAATCATCCTCTGACTAAAGAAAATCCTCCTCATTTCCTTTCTAAAAGTATGTCCTTTAATTCTGAGGTTATAGCCTGTGGCCCTAGACCCTCCTACTAGTGGAAACATCCTCTTCACATTCACTCTATCCAGGCCTTTCACTATTTGGTAAGTTTCAATGAGGTCCCAACTCATCCTTAACTGCAGCGAGTACAGACCCAGTGCCCTCAAACACTCATCGTATGTTAACCCAATCATTCCTGGGATCATTCTTGTTACCCTCTCCTGGTCCCTCTCCAAAGCCAACACATCCTTCCTCAGATATGGGGCCGAAAACTGCTCACAATACTCCAAACGCTGTCTGACCAGTGCCTTATAAAGCCTCAACATTACATCCCCGTTTTTATATTTCACCCCTTGGTCATTCCAAACTTCACAGTGACCCTGGGCCACTTGCAACATGGGACTCAGGACAGGTGAAGGGAAGATCTCCCCAAACACACAGGAAATCAACAACTCATTTTACTCCTTGTCTTCCTCTACTCCATGGCTGCCTTTTACTTGGATATTATTTGGCAAACCTGGGAGGAGTTGCCTTAAGATCCAATGTGCTTTCCCAAGATCAGGCAGCCTGGATTAGAGGGTTTCAGCTACAGAGGGTGGGTTGGGAAGACATGGGATCCTTTTCTCTGGAACGTTGGAAGCAGAGGGGAGGCTTGACAGAAGTATATAAAATTAGATGAGGTATAGATAAAGTAGACAGTAGAACCATTTTCCCAGGGTGGAACTGTGCAGCACTAGAGGGCATAACTATAAGGTGAAGAGTGAAAGTTTAATGGACAAAGGAGGTTTTTTACACAGAGAGTGGTGGGGGCCTGGAACGCATTGCAAGAGATAGTGACGTAGCAGGTACGATAGTGGCATTTAAGAAACTTTTAAATAGGGACATGGAAGTGCCACGAATGGACAATAGGTGCAGGAGTAGGCCATTCGGCCCTTCGAGCCAGCACCGCCATTCAACGTGATCATGGATGATCATCCCCAATCAGTACCCCGTTCCTGCCTTCTCCCCCTATCCCCTGACTCCGCTAAATGTGAGCCCTATCTAGCTCTCTCTTGAAACCATCCAGAGAACCTGCCTCCATCGCCCTCTGAGGCAGAGGATTCCACAGACTCACCACTCTCTGCGAGTGTTTCCTCATCTCCGTTCTAAATGGCTTACTCCTTATTCTTAAACTGTGGCCCCTGGTTCTGGACTCCCCCAACATCGGGAACATGTTTCCTGCCTCTAGCGTGTCCAAACCCTTAACAATCTTATATGTCTCAATGAGATTCCCTCTCATCCTTCTAAACTCCAGAGTGTACAAGCCCAGCTGGTCCATTCTCTCAGCATATGCCAATCCCGCCATCCCGGGAATTAACCTTGTAAACCTACGCTGCACTCCCTTAATAGCAAGAATGTCCTTCTTCAAATTAGGGGACCAAAGCTGCACACAATACTCCCAGGTGTGGTCTCACTAGGGCTCTGTACAACTGCAGAAGGACCTCTTTGCTCCTATATTTGATTCCTCGTGTTATAAAGGCCAACATGCCATTAGTTTTCATCACTGCCTGCATGCTTACTTTCGTAGACTAATGTACAAGGACCCCCAGATCCCGTTGTACTTCCCCTAATAGAGGCTTAGGGATCATGTACAGGCATATTCGGTACAACCGTGGGCCGAAAGTCCTGTTTCTGTGCTGCACTGTTCTATGTTCTAAGATCAGTGTGGCAATTAAATGGCAGATGAGAACTGTTAGTGCAGCTCCCAAAGTCATAGGATTCTGTGCATGAAACGCATGCAAGGATATTTGCTGCATTTCATAAATCGTTTGCGGATGATGCAGTTGGATATTAACACTATATCCAGCACATGTTTTATATAACAGAGAACATAGAACAGTACCGTACTGCACAGGAACTGGTCCTTCAGCCCACAATGCCTATGCCAAGACCAACTTTTATCTGCCTGCACATAATCTATGTCCCTCCCTTCCTTGCATATCCATGAACCTATCCAAAAACCTCTTCTCATGCACCAAACAAAAAGGTGGAATCCAATTTGAAGGCAATTGAGTGCTCGGACATGAGAGTTGGGACTTGTTGTTTTCCAGGGAAAGAATCTATAAACTCCACTGCAATAAAAATAAGAAAGTTTCCCGAGCCAAATTTTCCTAAGTCCTCCTTGACCTACTTTACAGCACAACACTCTTTTCAAATCAGTAAATCACAAATTTTAATAAATATTCTGTCAGTGCTAATTTAAAGTCAGCAGCAAGGATTTACGCAAGAGTGGCTGTAGATACTTTGTGCTTTAAATCTTCCTTTAAACATACATCTGTTGGCCCGTTATCAAGATGTCCACGATGATAATGCAAACTCATCTTGCATGCACTAAGGGTGGATAATATAAATTTTAGTACTAATGATTCAGTTATATGTATTTGCTTGTGCCACCTCAAATAAAAGGATGAATGGAGAGATCAATGGAATGTATCTTTCTAAATTTCAATGACTTGTTAAACAATATAAGACAGTACCTAATATGTAGTTAATATAGCTGTTTGTACAAAATGTGTGTCCCAAGTCTTAAATAAACAGGAAGAAATGTGATCTGTTTATGTTTTTATAGGATTTTATATATTTTTTGTAGGTTTTACCGACTTTATAGTTTTTATAGGTTTTTAGATTATGTATATCATTTTAGACAGCTAAGAAAATGCTAGCGTCATCAGAGACCAACACCACCCTGGCCACACTCTCATTTCAATCCTTCCATCAGAAAGAAGGTATAGGAGCCTAACGCCCAGGTTCAGCAGCTTCTTCCCTACAACCATCAGGCTATTAAACACTACAACCTACAAAAAGGCTCCAAATTATGCAGACTTGGGGACATTATTTTTTACTTTGCACTACTATTGTTTATTTATTTATTTATTTGTCTGTCTGTTATGTTTTAAAATTATATGCATATAAAGCATTAATATATATATTTATTATCAATGTTTAAAATAAATATATATATAATTATATGAATGTGTTTGTGTATGTGTGTATATAAATATAAATAAGTAAACAGATAAATATACACGTATATATGTACAGTATATATATATTTACGCATATCTGTACATGAACTGAACATTTTTTTGTTACTTAGTGTGGGTTTTACAGAGTAATATGCTTACATATCTGTTACTCTGCAGCAAGTAAGAATTTAATTGTTCCGTTCTGGGCTATATGACAATAAAGCTCTCTTGATTCTTGACTTGAAGAACAGGTTAAGAGGTGATCCGATGGAGGTTTTTAACTATATGGAAGACTTCCATGAAATCTTGAGAGAAAAATGCTACCTATTGATAAATTAATCAGAAGAGCATATAAAATACTCATCAAAAGGCCACTGAGCAACGCTGGGGAATTATTTTTAATATAGTATATAATTAGGATATGAAAAACGCTCCCATAAATAATGGTGAAAGGAAAATCTAAATAATCCATCGAGAGAAATGAGTAAGCATTTGAGAAAGAATAGTTGAAGTGGGATGTGATTAGATGCTGGGTCTTGCAGAGAATAGACATAATGAATTGAGGCGGTATGGTGGTGCAGCGGTAGAGTTGCTGCCTTACAGCACCAGAGACCCGGGTTCGATCCTGACCATGGGTGCTGACCCTACGGAATTTACACATTCTCCCTGTAACCGTTAGGGCTTTTTCCAATTCTCCAGTTTCCTCCCACATTCCCACATTTTATTGGCTTTTGTAAATTCCCCCTAGTATGTAGGATTTAGAAGATCAGAGAAGTCCTTTCAGTCTCTTTGCCCTATTTTTGTTTATCACTCATGACAAAAAAACAGGAAATAAGCTGTTCCTGAATCTGATAGCATATGCCTTCAAGTTTTTATATCTTCAGAATGATAAGAGGGGAGCAGAGGGAACGACTGAGGTGTGATGGGCCTTGATTAGGTTAGCTGTTTTCCCAAGGCAGCATGAAGTGTAGATGGAGTCGACGGGGGGGGGGGGGGGGGGGGGGAGAAGCTGGTTTGTGTGATGGACTGGCTGTGTCCACAACTGGAGTTTCTTGCTATACCAAGCTGTGATATCTCAATAGGATGCTTTCTATGGAGCATCTGTAGCAAATAGTAAGACTAATTGGAGGCATGCTGGATTTCCTTAGTGTAATGAGGAAGAAAAGGCATTGATGTGATTTTTATTGGCTGCAGCACAACATATCTGTTCTCCATCTGTGTTTTTTCTATAGGTGACTGTCGCCTGAAGTTAGACAGCATCACTGAGATCAAAGGAGTGAATGGAAGGTCTGTTCTTCTCCCATGTGAAATGACTGGATTCAATGAAAATTTACTCGAGATAGTTAATATTAGCTGGCATAAGTACCAACCGAGGGAGATACTGGTTTATACCGACGGTGCTCACGTCAACATAACAGCGAAGGAGTATGCTGGCCGGGTCAGGCTGAATCCTTTATTCCAGTCCAACATGTCTTTACTGATCAGTGACGTGGTAAATAACGACAGCACTTTTTACCGATGTGAGGTTATTTGGCATTACAAAGGGATGGCGAAGAAGAGGAGCCTCCATAAAGATATTTTTCTCGATCTTGAGGAAGGTAAATAAGCGTACAATTTTACAGAAGGTAATTAAGTATACAGTCTCGCAGAAGATTTCAATTAAGGAAAAGACAAGTCCAGGTTTTAAGAGTGAACCTTGAACAGAATTCACAAAGGGTACACACTGGAAACATGGACCCGTCTCTTCTTTATTTGAGACGTAAATGAAGTTACTGTGAACTTTCAGCGTTTCTTTTCACCTTCTGACAGTTTATGTCATTATCATTGAGGAATTTTGGTTAATTTTGTTTGTAAATCATAAACGTTGCCATTTTTCCAGTGAGTTCATCCATTATTCATCCATACATTCACACTTGCATCCAGTATTAAAGCCGGTACACAGTTGCTTGGTAAGTTCATGTCAGAGGCAAAACTGGATGAAAAAAATGAGGCTGAAACACCTCCAGTTAATAAATTTACCAAATTATCCCCTGTTAGTGCAACCAAGAAAATTCCATGTTTTATTCATCGAAGTTGGGGTCATGGAATTTTACTGTCAGTTTACCTCAAATTCAGAAGAGAATTTCTTATTGTGACACTTTGATTACTCACATCAGCTAAGCATACGGTTACTCTGATTTTTATATTAATCTGTTTTTAAAATTCACAACCTCTAAGAATTTAGAAGGAACATAATTGTTTGTTAACTTACAGGATGTGAATTAATTGCTCATCCCTAATTACTCTTGATAAAGTAGTGGTGAACTTGACATCTTGAATCAGTGCTGTCCCTGTGGTGAATGTGCTATTTAGTAAAGTAACTACTTATTCAGGCCATCAACCAATGATGATGAAAGGACAACAATATTCTTCTTGTAGGAACAGTACAACTTGAAGGGGAACGTAGATGATGCTATTCCCATGCACCCACAGCCCACGCCAACCATTGATCACCCGCACACTTGTTTCATGTTACTCCACTTCCGCATGCTACACATTAGGGCAATTTACAGAAGCCAATTAACCTACAAATTAACCTGCACGTCTTTGGAATGTGGAAGCGAACCGGAGCACCCGGAGAAAACCCACGCGATCACAGGGAGAACGTACAAAGTCCGTACAGACAGCACCTGTCGTCAGGATTGACCCCGGACTCTGGCTCTGTAAGGCATCTCTACCACTGTGCCACCCATTGGTAGGTGGTAGAAGCTGTGGGTTTCTGTGGTACTATCAGAGGCCTTGCTAACATATCACTTGTTGAAGGTACTCACCCCAATGATGGAAACATTGATAACAGGAGTAGTGAATACTCACAACTTTGAATTGTCTGTTTCATTTTGCAGCTACACAAACATGCTCGGAGAAGATTTTGATCATGTGACATAGAAATAAAAGCATAATTTTTCTTTCAAAGTTGAAGGAAACTTCCATGTAGTTTGAGCCACAAGCGATTGCAGATGGTTACACAAAAAGCTGGAGAAACTCAGTGGGTGCAGCAGCATCTAAGGGGCGAAGGAGATAGGCGACGTTTCGGGTCGAGACCCTTCTTCAGACTGAAGAAGGGTCTCGACCCGAAACATCGCCTATCTCCTTCGCCCCTTAGATGCTGCTGCACCCGCTGAGTTTCTCCAGCTTTTTGTGTAACCCTCGATTCTCCAGCATCTGCAGTTCCTTCTTTAACACAGCGATTGCAGATGCTGGAATCTGGAGCAAAAAAAGAAACAGTTTATTTATTGTCATATAAATATTCCTAAATATTCTTAAATAGGAAATCAAGTAATAATTCCAACATTAGCTACAAGGAGCGGTTGGACAGACTTAGATTGTTTTCTCTGGAACACTAGAAGTTGCGAGGAGACCTGATAGAAGTATATAAAATGATGAGAGGCATAGATAGGGAAGACAGTCAGATTCTTTTTCTCGGGATGGAAAAATCAAATGCTAGAGGGCATAGCATTAAGGTGAGAGCGACAAATTTTAAGGGTACATTTTTTGCACTGAAGGCGGTGAGTACCTGAAACGTGCTGCTGTGAGTGGTAGTTGAAGCCCACAGTCCCTGTGTTGTGGGTGGAGGAAGGGAGGGAAAAGGAAGATATAGTCAATTAAAGTAATTGTAGTGGGGAATATAGGGAGATCAACATATGTACAGTCAATGGTATGAGGTTGGCAGATATAGAGAGTTAGGAGCACAATCTCACTGTGGTGAGGAAGATAGCGAGATTAAAGTCCGTACAATTTGCTGTGCTAGGGAACGGTGGAATGGAGGCTCACGTATTTTTTTTAAATGACAAAAGATTTGTCTGCGGTATGCATTGGAAAGAAAACATATTGTATAATGATTCTGGTTCCCTTGATAGAAGGTGCTCTTAGTAACTAGTATAACAATCCTATCTGCTTCCCTCGCTGTCGCTTGTCAGAGTCGACACATGCAAATAGCTCTTCAGTTTTTGCAGAAAAACAGAAAGGAATAATAGTGTAAATTAGCATTTACGTGCACAGTTTGCCAGAATTCTCAGCTTGAAGCATCCTCCCTCCTGAGATCTGGCTCTAAATGGGATAAGGGTCATCTCTCTCTGTCAGACCCACGTGTGACGAGACATACAACCAATCTGACTCAAGTTCCCTGCAAGATCGAGACCGATATGGGTTCACCATTGACAGACATGGATTCTGTGATTATATTCCAAAAGGATGGGGAATGAAGGAACTAATTTAAAATGCCACTTTGGAACTGGAGAGAAACTTAGCTGTCATTACGTGCATTTGTTCACTGCTTCAGAGGGCAAAATCTGAATGATTCATTTGCTATCAGTTTGGCCAAAATTAAATACAAGAGAGTTTAAAAATATAATGGGCGTATCCAAATTAATCAGCGAGAACTGGTTATTTGCAAAATACTTGCAACAAGTATATGATGCACAAAAAAGGCAAATATTGATAAATATTTAAGCAGTAATCCTATTTCTCCCCTGTACACTAATTGGAAATGCCGCCAAATATTTAGATAACGTAACTTCAAATTTTTTTCATCTGCTGTAAATTGCTTCAGAATATCTTGAGGTCATGAATGAAGTTCGATAAACACAAGTCTTTTACTATAAGGCTGCGTTGATTGCACAACATAATTCAAGGCATGTTGATTGCCGGGAAGTGATTATTTGTTAAAATCAGTCATTGGTTTTTGGCTTTGCAGGCAGAGCAGTGTTCAATATGCCTCCATAATTCCCTTGAGACCTTGTAATCTCCTAGACAATTTCCAAAGGTAGTCAAATGTCAACAGAATTGCTGCAGCTACATATAGATCAGATAGGGTAAGAACTTTAGATTTCCTACAAAATGCATTGCTGTTACCAGATTCTATTTCCAGCTTTGATCATAATTCATTGAATTTAAATTCTCAACTTGTCATGACATAAGTTGAACTAATGTGCCCGGATCAGTGGTCCATGTCTTTGGAAAGATCATCAGGACTACTTTGCCAACATAGCAAAGTGGCAACACCAGGATTTCCAACTAGTCACTTACTCGATGGGACACCAATGCTCAAGTAGGAAATTAGTGCCTAGCTATGATAATAATCTAAAATGGGTTATTTTCTTGTATAATTGGAGTCAATGGTGGGGAGGTTTGTGTGATAGGCTGGGCTTCATCCACAACTCTCTGCAATTTATTGCGCATAGCTGGGCAGAGCTGTTAGCAAACCGTTGTTATGCATCCCAATAGAATATTTTCTATGGTGCATCTGTGGAAGTTGGTAAGGGTTCCTTAGTCTTCTGACAAAGTCAAGGCGTTGTTGTGCTTTCTTGGCCATAACTTCAATGTGGTTGGTCCAGGATAAATTGTGGGTGACATTTATGCCTAGGAACGTGAAGCTCTCGACGATCTCCAATTCGGCACCATTGATGCTGATTGAGGCATATACACCACCTTGTTTCCTGAAGTCAATAACTAGCTCTTGCTACTAACCCTGCTAGGGATTGTTACTCTGCAAGAGGAGTATTAATCCTACCTCACATTGCTAACCATCGTAAGGAAGTACAAACCCTGGCAATTGAGCACTAATTCTGACAACAAGTCACCAACCCTGTCAGGGCAGAACTTATCTGCCCAACTGGGTACTAGCTCTCCAGGGTGTACCATCACTGCCAGAAGCCTCACCAAGAATTTCCTTGCTGGGGAGTCATAAAGTCATAGTCATACAGCGTTGAAACAGGCCCTTCAGCCCACCTTGCCCACACCAACCAGCATCCCCCATCTCCACTAGTCCCACCTGACTGCATTTGGCCCATATTCCTCTAAACTTGTCCTATCCATGTTCCTGTCTAAATGTTTCTTAAATGTTGCAATAGCGCCTGCCTCAACTACCTCCTCCGGCAACTCATTCCATCCACCCACCACCCTTTATATGAAAATGTTACCCCTCAGGTTCCAATTAAATCTTTCTAAGTACTAGCATACCAGCATACTAGAGTACTAACATACTAACCCTGCCAGGGCAGACCAACCCAACGGCTAAATGAAACATATGCTCCAAGACTATAAAATGGTAGTAGTACTACTGCTGTCAAAAATAGTCCATCATACAGCGCAGAAACAGGCTTTTTGTCACGAATTCCCCCATGCCAACCAAGATGTCTGATGAACACTAGTCCCACCTGCCTGCGTTTAGCCCAGAGGAGTATTAATCCTACCTCACAATGCTAACCATCTTAAGGAAGTACAAACCCTGGCAATTGAGCACTAATTCTGACAACAAGTCACCAACCCTGTCAGGGCAGAACCAATCTGTCCAACTGGGTACTAGCTCTCCAGGGTGTACCATCACTGTCAGAAGCCTCACCAAGAATTTCCTTGCTGGGGAGTCATTTCAATGCACCCATCCATATGTCTTTTAAATGTAGCTATAATTTGTGCTATAATATAATAACAGTGAACTGCAGATACTGGTTTATACCAAAGAAAGACACACAATGCTGGAGTAACTCAGCAGGTCAGGGAGCATCTTTGGAAAACCTGGATAGGCGCTGTTTCAGGTCGGGATCCATCTTCAGAGTTATAATTGACTAATCCACTAAGTTCTTCCAGCGTTTGGTGTTTTGCTCCAGATTCCTGGATCTGCAGTTAATTGTGTCTCAAATGATCTGAACCAATTTGACATTAGGACGTAGTTGCCCCAAATCCCTGGCATAGAATTCCACAATGGTGCTCTTGAAGTGAGGGAGCCTGGCATGATGCCCCAGGTCCAATAACTAATAATGCAAGTGGGATTTGACATCAAAGTCTCAATATGTTTTATCAGTTTCAGCATATATTTCAAACTTTTTTTTAAACTAATGATTGCAGTAAGATGGTAAATTATGAATTTTAAAAGGCATTGAAGTGATACTCCATTAACTGAATGTGCCAAAGAAAGATTAAAAACAGCATGATAGCTGATTAATCAGGTTTTAATTGGTGCCAAAATTAGCTGCAATCTTCAGTCAAATTCTCTACCTGGCAGATATGAATCGAGAAACAGTGGTAAACTCAGGCATAATAGGCTGCTGGTTCAAATGCTTTCAGCTGCATTGAAATCAGGCCAGGCCAGGAGTTTTAACGTTCTTATTCTAACACTGGAACTCAAAAAAGCTAATCAAAATTTCCATGGTAATTAAGCTGTAAGAACAAGATCTAGAGCAGAATGGTGACACCTCCTTAGGACACTGTCAGGTTACACCCTACAACAGAGGAGTCCAAGGTTCAAGATCTTTGAAATGATGGAGCTTGGTAGTCAAAGTCAAAAGTCCAAAAAGTTTATTGTCATGTGTCCCTGACAGGACAATGAAATTCTTTCTTTGCAAAGCACAACAGAACATAGTAGGCATTGACTACAATTATATACGTAAATACACACATGAATTAATAAATTAATAAGGTGCAAATAACGGAGGGATATTAATGTTCATAGTTTTGTCCGAGCCAAGGTTAATAGCCTGATGGCTGTCGTGAAGTAGCTATTCCTGAACCGGGTCGTTGCAGTCTTCAGACTCCTGTACCTTCTACCCGAAGGTAGCAGGGAGATTAGTGTGTGGCCAGGGTGGTGTGGGTCCTTGATGATGCTGCCAGCCTTTTTGAGGCAGCGACTGCGATAAATCCCCTCGATGGAAGGAAGGTCAGAGCCGAAAATGGACTGGGCAGCGTTTACTACTTTTCGTAGTCTTTTCCTCTCCAGGGTGCTCAAGTTGCCGAACCAAGCCACGATGCAACTGGTCAGCAAGCTCTCTACTGTGCACCTGTAGAAGTTAGAGAGAGTCCTCCTTGACAGACCAACGCTCCATAATCTTCTCAGGAAGTAGAGGCGCTGATGAGCTTTCTTAATAATTGCATCAGTGTTCTCGGACCAGGAAAGATCTTCACAGATGTGCACGCCCAGGAATTTGAAGCTCTTGACTCTTTCAACCATCGACCCGTTGATATAAACAGGACTGTGGGTCCCCATCCTACTCCTTCCAAAGTCTACAATCAGTTCCTTGGTTTTGCTGGTGTTGAGGGCCAGGTTGTTGTGCTGGCACCATATGGACAGTTGCTCGATCTCTCTTCTATACTATGACTCATCCCCATCAGTGATACGTCCCACAACAGTGGTGTCGTCAGCGAACTTGATGATGGAGTTTGCACTATGACCGGCTACGCAGTCATGAGTATAGAGTGAGTATAGCAGGGGGCTGAGCACGCAGCCTTGAGATGCTCCCGTGCTGATTGTTATCGAGTCTGACACATTTCCACCAATATGAACAGACTGTGGTCTGTGAATGAGGAAGTCGAGGATCCAATTGCAGAGGGATGCGCAGAGACCCAGTTCTGCGAGTTTGGTAACCAGCTTGGAGGGGGTGATTGTGTTAAATGCCGAGCTGTAGTCAATGAATAACAGCCTGACATATGAGTTTTTGTTGTCCAAGTGGCCCAGAGCGGAGTGGAGGGCCAGCGAGATCGCGTCCACCGTTGATCTGTTGTGGCGGTAAGCAAACTGCAGTGGGTCCAGGCTTTTGTCGAGGTAGGAGTTGATTTGCGCCATGATCAACCTCTCGAAGCACTTCATCATAACAGGCGTTAGTGCCACAGGTCGATAGTCATTGAGGCACGTCACCTTGCTCTTCTTGGGCACCGGTATTATTGATGCCCTTTTGAAGCAGGTGGGAACCTCAGACCTCAGAAGTGACAGGTTGAAAATTGTAAGACTGGAGATGGGAAAAAAATGAGTTTACAAGTGGAAAGAGTGTCTTTCTTACGTTAGTTTAGAGATACAGCGTGGAAACAGCCCCTCCGGGAACACACCAAACAACAATGACCTGTACACTAGTTCTATCTTATCCCAGTCTCACATCCTACACACTAGGGGGCAATTTGCAGAAACAAATGAAGCTACTAACCTGCACGTGTTTGGATGTGGAGGAATACCCCCGGAGCACGGAGAAAGTCCACAGGATCACAGGGAGAAGGTACAAACTCCATACAGACAGCACGCATAGTCTGGATCAAACCCGAGTCTCTGGCGCTGGGAGGCAGCAACCACTATATACTGCTGCGCCAAAGCTCCACCCTTTGAAGAGCATTATTGGAGCGTATCAAAAGAAAAAATGAACACTGTGCACGAAGAAAAGATATAAGAACAGATTATTTTAATTTAGTTTATTTTAGAGATGCAGTGTGGAAACAGGCCCTTTTTCCCACTGATTCCAGTGGATTCAACTAGAATGCAAAATTCAAGGCTTACATCGTCTTGCAGTACTGACAGAAAGCTGCACAGAGATGCTACCTTTCAAATTAGATATTATGCCAAGGCCAAACGCAGTGTCTTAGTTGGCTGCAGACGATCCTATACTGCTACTTTGAAGAAAACCAGGAAGGAACCACTCCATGTCCCAGCCAATAGTCAACATCAAACAACTTACAATAAAGAAGGGTTTCGGCCCAAAACGTTGCCTATTTCCTTCGCTCCAAAGATGCTGCGCCCGCTGAGTTTCCCCAGCACTTTTGTCTACCTTCGATTTTCCAGTATCTGCATTTCCTTTTTAAAAACTTACAATCAACATCATTAAAATCAATTATCAGGTCACCATTACGTTGCTTTTCCTGGGTGTTTGCTGTGTAAATTGGCTGATATATCTCCCACGTTGCAACAAAGACGGCATGGTGGCACAGCTGGTAGGCCTGCTGCTTTACAGCGCCAGAGGTTTGGGTTCGATCCTGACCACAGGTGCTGCCAGTGTGGAGTTTGCACGTTCTCCCTGTGTCCACGTGGGTTTCCTCAGGGTGCTTTTCTAAGCTGCTATACAAATATAAATCTTTTTTCTTTCTCTTTGGTAGCACCTGAACAATACTGACTCAGGAACACCATTTTGCAAGTGACTAGTGAATACTGGTCTCTGATAATGAGGAAATAAGGAACTGCAGATGCTGGGTTACAAAAAAGACACCAAGTACTGGTGTAAGTCAGCAAGTCAGGGGGCATCTCTGGAAAACATGGATCAGGTTGGGAACGTTCTTCACATTGATTGTAGGGGAGGGAATGAGAGCTAACTACATAATCATCCCCCTCTCTCTTCACCCCCCATACAGCTCCCTTCTCCCCTGTGCCCCTATTTATCCCCCTCCCGCTCCCCTTCCACCCACATTCTGTTCTCTAACTTCATAAATTGCAACTCTTCAATCCTTTTCTCACACCTTCTGTCCTTTCAACTCTGTCCTTTCTCCAACTGTCTGTCTATCACCAAATCCTCCTCACCTGTATCAACCTATTACCTGACAGGCTTTGTCCTGTCCCCTCCTCTCTCCCAGCTTCCTCTCCCCACCCACCTACAATCAGTCTCAAGATGGGTCCCAACTCGCCCATCCATCCTTTTTCTCCAGAGATGCTGCCCGACCCGCTGAGTTACTCCAGCACTTTGTGACTTACTCTGATAATAATGACACTTTTGTAACTCGTAGTTCTGTTCTTGAAGTTCCAGTTTCCAAACCGGTGGTGATTGAGGAACCTGGGCCACTTGTGGTTCTTTTGGGAGACCCTTTCCATTTGCATTGTCAAGCTGCCCATGGATCTCCCCCCATTGAATACTATTGGTACAAACACAAGCCGACAGACATCCGAACAGTGCGGAAGATGGAGATGGGGATGAACTATTCCATTGAAAGCACTAAAGCCAGGGACGGCGGGTTTTATCACTGCGCGGCGCTCAACACTGCCAATGGGAAGAAGCTGAAGGAACGAAGTAATCTGGTTGAAATCATTGTAGCAGGTAAGACCTATCAAAATAATTGAGCTTCTATTATGTTAGTGATGTTATCGTGCCCAAATATGGTGCATATTTCCAACCTCTGTAATACATAGAATCATAAAGGAAACAGGCACTACGGCCAACTTGCCCACACTGTCCAAGAAGCCTCATCGATAGTAACCCCACCTGCCTTTGTTTGGCCCATATCCCTCTCAACCTTTCCTATGAATGACCCCTTTCAAATTATTTCCAATGTTGTTATAGCACCTGCCTCAACTACCCCCTCTGGCAGTTTGTTCCATATCTCCTCCACGATCTGCGTGAAAAAGTTGCCCCTTGGATTCCTGTTAAATCTTTCCCCTCTGACCTTGAACCTATCTCCTCTGGTTCTTGATTCCTCTTCTCTGGGTAAAAGACTGTGTATCCCCGAATGGTGACTGTCTATTCCCCTCACAATCTCATACACATTGATAAGATTACCCCTCAGCCCCCTGCGCTACAAGGAATCAAGTCAAGCCTGCCCAACCCCGCATTATATCAAAACCCCTCATATTCTGGCAACCCCCCTAAATCTTCTATGCACTCTCTCCAGCTCCCCATCCCTGCTTAAAATTACCTGCTGTTTAATCCCTCAACCTTGGCTTTGCTATCTCCAGTCTTGACAACTTAAAGCTCTCGCCTGGTTGCTATCATTGCTTCCTCAACTGTCCTTGTTACCTCATCAAGGGCGGCACGGTGGCGCAGCGGTAGAGTTGCTGCCTCACATCGCCAGAGACCCGGGTCCAATCCTGACCACGGGTGCTGTCTGTACGGAGTTTGTCCATTCTCCCTGTGACCATGTGGGTTTTCACCAGATGCTCCAGTTTCCTCCCACACGCCAAAGATGTACAGGTTTGTAGGTTAATTGGCTTTGGTTAAAAATATTGTAAATTGTCCCTAGTGTGTAGGATAGTGTTGGTGTGTGGAGTGATCACTGGTCGGCACGGATTCAGTGAGCCAAAAGACCTGTTTCCCTGCAGTATCTCTAAAGTCTCAAGTCTAAAATAAAATATTACATCAGGTTGGTCAACACAATTTGAACAGCCCAACTGTTTGGTTTTCATAATAAGTTCATAAGTTATAGGAGCAGAATTGGGCCATCCAGCCCTTCAAGTCTACTCCGCCATTCAATCATGGCTGATTTATATTTCCTTCTCTTGCCTTCTCCCCGTAACTCTTGACACCCTTACTAATCAAGTATCTATCAATCTACACCTTAAAAATACAAAATGACGGCCTCCGCAGCCATCTGTGGCACTGAATTCCACAGATTCACCATCCTTTGACGAAAAAAAATCCCCCTCAACTCCTTTCGAAAGCTAAGCTTTTTATTCTGAGGACATGGGGAATTTTCTCACCAATTGTACGGATGCTTTTTGCCTTTTCTTGCCAGAGCCTCCCCCCAAACCTATCGTTGTTGTGGATCCTCCAGTGGCTGCCCTTGCGTTTGGTCAGCCCGTTCACTTGTTCTGCACAGTGCCCGTCATCCAACAGGACATTCAGTACAGATGGAGGAAGGATAAATTACTCCTGCAGTCCAGCAGTCACAACAGTAGCCTTCAGAACCTCACGCTTCACGGCTTAGCAGAGAAACAAAGTGTGGCCTACGAGTGCGGCACCACCAGCAACGTGAAAGGACACCAGTTTGAAACGTGGAGCGACAAGGTTGAACTATCATTGATGGGTGAGTGTATCTTCTCACACCCGTCCCACTGGGCTAAACAAAAAGATTTGCTGCTTGAGCTATTAACCCCTTAAGGTCATAAGGAATAGGAGCCGAATTAGGCCATTCGACCCATCAATCTAATCCCCCATTCAATCATGGCTGATCTATCTCTCCCTCCTAATCCCATTCTCCTGCCTTCTCCCCCTTATCCCTGCCACCCCATAGTAGACATTCTTCAATGAATCCATCAATTAATGATGTTTGACCTTATGGATTTTTACTGAAGGTGGAGAAACTAGAAGCCAAATGGTGTAGCTGGAAGAGCTGCTGCATCACAGCCCTAGAGACCTGTGTTCAATCTTGAACTCAGATGCTGTCTGTATGGAGTTTGCATGTTCTCCTTGTAACTGCCTGGGTTTCCTACCATGTCCCAAAGGGTTTGTAGGTTAATTGGCCTCTGATAATAGCCCGTATTGTCTAGGGAATGGAAGCGGAAGTAGGGATGGCACAGAATTTGTGTAAAAGGGTGGTCAATAACTGCCGTGGACTTGGTGGGCCGAAGGTGCTGTTTTCATGCTGTGTTTTTCAATCAAAAGGAAGACCAGGGCAAGTTGCTTACAGAGATTGCTGGCAATTAATAACAACGTAGGGGCATCTACTTTTAACTACCACACTGGCCCCTCCAATACAGCCTCCCTCATTTACTGAAGTACGTGAATCCGCTCATGAAAGGCCAAGATGCTAAAGGTTCAACAGTGACTCCTCCTCGTATATTAATCTACAACATCCATTGGAATTAATATTGGGTGGAAGAATCAATATAACCCCTTTATAGAGCAAGCAAAATCATAGAACCTTCTAAAAGTTTTGGCACAGAAGCAGGCCGTTTGGGCAATGGTGATCATGCAAGTCTAGGAAAGAGTACAGGAAGACTAATCCCCGTGGGTCTGCGATTTGAGAGAAAGCTGAGCTGACAATCCCAGTCTATCACTAGGGGAACATTGCCCAGTTACATGTGCCATCTTTCAGATCGAGGTCACACCTACTTCTCAAAGGCGGTCAGAAAAGGTCCATTGGCATTAATTTGAAGAAGAACGGGTGTCCTTCTTGTTGGCTGATCCAATCAAGATTAAACATCATCCCTCAACCAAGAGAGCAAGAGTAAAGAGTGTTTAATTGTCACATGTACTGACAACAGAACAATGACATTCTTACTTGCAACAGCACAACAAGCCTGTAAACACAATAATCATAGATAACATTTAAAAAACAAACAAAATGCATGAAATTAATAACTCCAATACTAGTGCAAAAATCCCAAAATCCTTAGTGCAACCAGAGACCGTGTGTAGTTCATAGTTTAGTTAGTGGTTTGTGGTAACGGTTGTAGGGAAGAAGTTACTCTTGCACCGAGTGATCATGGTTTTCAGACTCAATGGTAGAAGTGAAAAGAGAGGGTGGTGAGGCCAGGAGGGTGTGGGTCCTTGATGATGCTGGTTGCCTTTTTGAGATCACTTTGTTGTTGTTGCTGCCTATAGATCGCTTTGTTGTTGGAAACATCACCAAATCAGGTTACCTGGTTATTATTTAGCTGCTATTAGTAGTATCTTGCTGGGTTTTCTATGGCACAAAAGTAATTGTATTGCATGCACTTTTGTGGCTATGGAACATACTGAGATATCCCGAGGGTGTTAAACGCATGTTGATTCTCTCTAATCAGCTGCAATTTCCACAAGTGTTCTGTCACACAGTCTGTCCTACCTGTAAAATCCAACAGTTTCTCCACAGCAAACATTCATCAAGCTGGTGTACAATTTCCTGCACAAAACATGAACTACTGGAGGAACTCAATAGGTCAGGCAGTGTTTGTTGAAGCATATGGCAGAAGGCACTTTCGGACAGGACCTGTCCTCAAGAGTGGAGTCGTGGGGAGATAGCCGGTAGAAGCTGCATGGGGATAGCTGGGGCGAGAGCTGGCAAGTGATTAGTGGATCCAGGTAAGGAAGTGTTGATGAGTCAGGTGGCGGAGAGAAGAGTGGAGATAGTGATGAGGCTGGAAGTGGGAAGTGGAGAAGACAAAAGGTTGCCAATGGTGGAATCTGATAAGGAGGTTGAGGGATGAAATGCAGAACCAGAGGGAGGGCTCGTAGGTTGAGGATGATACGGGACCTGGGGATGGTCGGGGTAGGTGATAAGCAGGTGGAGGTGGAGGAATGGAAAGGAGCTGGGGGATGGGACTGGTGAAATGGAAATAAAAGTCTGCTTGAGAGGACCTGGATAGAAGGGGATGGGAAGAGAAGGGAGAGAGTGGAGAGAATGGGAAGAGGGGAGAAACTGGGAATAGGGGAGAGGAGAGAGATGGGAGAAGAGAGATAGGAGAGAGAGGATGAGATGAGAGAGAGAGAGAGGGGAGAGAGAGAAAGAGAAGGATAGGGAGAAGAGAGAGAGAGAGAGAGGGGAGGAGAGAGAGCGAGAGAGAGAGAGAGAGAGAGAGAGGAGGAGAGAGAGAGAGATGGGAAGAGAGGAGGATGGAGAGAGAGAGAGAGGAGGAGAGGGAGAGAGTGAGAAGAGGGAGATAGGATGACAGAGAGAGAGGAGGCGTATATAATAAATATATATATAGCTTCACCTGAAATTGCTGTTAGGTTGTAAGCCACCCAAGAGAAATATAAGGTCCTATTATCCAGTTTGTGCGTGCCCTCACTCTGCCAATGGCGAGGTGTGTCCATCTCTCTCTCTCTATCTAAAAATAACAAGAGCTCCCATTCCTTTCAGGAGTGCAACTGCGACACTAAAAGCAATCACATTCATTGTCTCTAGAACATCAGTGTTTTTGTAGCAGGTACATTTTAATTACATGGCAAGTTATTTTGGTTGGGAATTAATTTCTTATGTGTCGGAGAGTACCTTCTTCCATCATTAGCACTCTGTGCCAAATTCAACAGACGTCTTGAGAGTAAAACCGGCAGAGTCCATTACCATGCCAACACAGCTGATTAATGTCCTGCATTTACTGTTTCAGTGAAGGTGATATCTGCTAAATTGCTTGGGGGGAAAACCAATAGATTGATGCATCTCCTCGTTAATATTCATCCTGCGCGACTAGGTGGTCAAGTTGGATTAGTTATCATTCTATGCTGTTAGAATACTATAACACTGATGGAAACTAGAAATACTGACACTGTAAACTTTTGTTTTGGGTGCTATCCAGGCAGACCCCCTCTAGTAATCATCAGTGCCCCCCTCTAATCACAGCCTAATTACATTTCTTGCTCTTATACAATGTTATAACATGGGAACCTTTTCTTTTTCTTTTATTAATGCTTTCTCTGAGATATCAAACCTTATCTAAATCCAACAGAGTGAGTAATGAATCAGAGTACAGAAAAGGTTGCATTAATTTGTGCATACACTTAGGGCAGCACAGTGGCGCAGCGGCAGAGGTGCTGCCTTACAGAGCCAGAGACCTGGATTCGATCCTGACCATGGGTGTTGTCCGTACGGAGTTTGTACATTCTTCCCATGATCTGCGTCAGTTTTCTCCAGGTGCTCCAAATTCCTCACACACTCCAAAGATGTAGAGGTTTGTAGGCTAATTGGCTTTGGGAAAATTGTAAATTGTCCCTTGTGTGTAAGATAGTGTTAGTGTATGAGGATCGCTGGTCGGTGCGGACTCAGTGGGCTGAAGGGCCTGTTTCCACGTTGTATCTCTAAACTAAACTCATATGTTAACTTGGGTTCAGTCTCCGCAGACGTTTCACACATTTGACAGAGTGCCACTGTGGCACAGCAACAAGAGCTGCGGCAATGCAACTCCAGCGACCCTGGTTCAATCCTTACCTGCCTATGCAGCGTTTGCATGTTCCTCTGTGACCTTGTCGATATCCACAGGGTCCTCTCGTGCCAAAGATGTGCAGGTCGGCAGGTTAATTGGCCACCATACATTGATCCCGGTGTAGGTGAGAAATTTAAGGGGGAGCATAAGAAAGAGAAGTTACAGGGCGAACGATGGGGCTAAAGGAATTGTTCTGACTGTGGGTGGAATGGCCCTCAGTGTAGCAATGATAGATTTTGTCTTGATTAGCACCTATCAAATCCTTCCTATAGAGGCAGCGCCCATGATTCATTTCTACCTACTCTGTTTTTAACTGAGTTTTGCTAACATTGGAATAGTATAGAATCATACAGCTTGAAAAATAGACCCTTCAACTCAACTCGTCCATGTCGACCAAGATCCCCATCCGTGCTCACCGTTTGCTGCCGCTTGTTCCATATCCCTCTAAACCTTTCCTATCCATGCACCTCTCCAAATGTCTTTTATAGCACCTGCCGCTACTGCCTCCTCTGGCAGCTCGTTCCATACACCAACTCTGAGTGAAAAGGTTACCCCTCAGATTTCTATTAAATCTTTACCCTCTTACCTTACACCTATGTCCTCTTGTTTTTGAATCCAATACTCAGGGTAAAAGACTCTGTGCATTCATAGAAACATAGAAACATAGAAGATAGGTGCAGGAGTCGGCCATTCGGCCCTTCGAGTCTGCACCGCCATTCAATATGATCATGGCTGATCATCCAACTCAGTATCCTGTACCTGCCTTCTCTCCATACCCCCTGATCCCTTTAGCCACAAGGGCCACATCTAACCCCTTCTTAAATATAGCCAATGAACTGGCTTCAACTACCTTCTGTGGCAGAGATTCATCCTACCTGTTCCATTCATGATCTTAAGCACCTCCATGAGATCACCCCTCAATCTCCTGCATACCAAGGAATAAAGCCCTAGTCTGCCCAGCCTTTACCTTTCAATCGGGCCCTTGAGTCCCAGCAGCTTTAGAGAAGCATCGCCGGAACAGGCCCTTCGGCCCACCGAGTCCACCCCTTACTCTGGTACTATCCTCCACACTAGGGACAGTTTACAATTTTGATCAAAGCCAATTAACCTACAGACCTGCACGTCTTTGAAGTGTGGGAGAAAACCGGAGCACCTGGCGAAGACCCACGCGATCACAGAGAGAACGTACAAACTCCATGCAGACAGCACCCTTAGTCAGGATTGAACCCAGGCCTGTGGCGCTGTGAGGCAGCAACTCTACCACTGTGCCACTCTGCCGCCCCTACATCCTCGTAAGTCTGTGTATAGTTCACTGCCTCCTGTGTTGCGCAGGAGGCAATGACGTTTTGCACAATTATGCATGATACATATCTTATTAGCAAGTTACTGATGGTTCCTCTGATTTGCTTGTTTTATTTTAATCTTTGCCAGGGGACTCAGCATGGGATTCGCAGATACTAGTCCGCAGTGCCAGTGGGGTCGGAATCAGTCTCTTCATCCTGTTTCTGGCAGGGCTGTTGGTTCTCATTTTCAAAGGTATGTCAGCATCGCCACCTGCTGGTTCGCCCAGGAACCAAGTTGGTATTTGTACACGTATCCAACAGAACGTCGGAGAAAGATTTTTATTCCCTTTCTGTAATTACTGACCCAACCAAAGATTCGCTGAAAGGTGCAATTTTTGAGACACTCTATCACCTCGGGGAGAATGATGTTGCCTGCAAAAAAAAACAGATTTTGACCCTGAATCTGGAGCTGTGCATTTTCACACTTCTATACCTGTTGCCTTACAGCAGAGGGGACAAGAGGGAGTGGCTGGGGTGAGATCATCCTTGATTATGCTTGATTATACATATGCGTGAAGTATTGTTTATATTTATCTCGAATAAAGTATATTTTGAAATAAAAGTGGCAAGGGTGGGGGATAAATTAGTGTAATTTGTGTAAACAGTATTGAATGTTTGAATAGCCGCCGAGAATGGCTGATGAATTTTTTGCGAGGTTCCTGTATTGTATATATCTATTACTTGAATAAAGTCCATTTTGAAATTAAAAAAAAAAAAGATGGAGTGAAAGGAAGGGAGGTTGGTTTGTGTTATGGTCTGGGCTGCTCCCACAACTCTCTGCAATGTCTTGCCGTCTTGGACAGAGCTGTTCCCCAATCATGCACCTCTTTTCCTTATGTCAGCATCAATTACGTAACATAAGGATCACCTTACAGTAGCCAAACAACCTGCTGGAGGAACTCAGCGGGTCATAAGTAATAGGAGCCAGATTTAGGCCATTCGGCCCATCTAGTCTACTCTGCCATTCAATCATGGCTGATCTATCTCTCCCTCCTAACCCCATTCCCCTGCCTTCTCCCCATAACCTGGGTCGAGCAGCATCAATGGGTGAAAAGGAGCGATCGACATTTAAAGTTAAAACATTGTACCAGGGCAATCCTTTCCATCCACTAATGTTGCTTGACTCGCCGAGATTCTCCAGCAGATTGTTGGTGGCCCTCAATTCCTGCACCTGGGGTCCCTCATGTCTCCTCTCTATTTCGTAGTTGGTGGGAATTTTGTCGGTGTATTTGATGATTTAAATGATTTTCAACATTTCTTTTCCTACAAAGTGCATAGAAGAAAGAAGACAAAGCCACAAATTAAAAGCTTGTCAAGAAATAATTCAGAGTAAGTGAACGAGAGCAAGAAATATAAATTCTTAAAGTTTGCGGCCATACAAGACCGCAGAAACTAGCTGCAACATGCTTCCATTATAAGATGCAGAATTATTACAAGATACAGTGAAAGATTCAGAATAAGATACAGATCATCATATTCGTAATTTATTAGTCTAGTATGTTTTGCAACATACGAGGAATTCTGATAGTCATGCCAATAAAGCAACATAAAATTTGATATAAATAACCACCACAGCGGCTCCTCCACATTCCCCACTGATGGAAAGCAATAAAGTCTTATCTTCTTTCCTCCTTTTCTCCCGTGGTGGGGGGAGTCGAACCATTCACAGTCGGGGCGGTTGAAGCTCCCGCAGTCGGCGATCGAAGCTCCCGCGTCGGGGCAGTCGAATCTCCTGGAGCTCCCGAAGTCGGTCCCTAACCAGGGACCACGAATTCCATGATGTTAACTCCACAGGCTCCCACGGTTGGAGCTCCCGAGGTCGATCCCTGGAAAATGGACTGGCAGCTCGACGATGTTAAGCCCTGCAAGCTCCCGCAGTTGGAGCTCCCAAAGTCGGTCCCCAGTAGAGGCCGCCAGCTCCACGATGTTAGGGTGCGCTGACGTCGGAGATACGACATGGAAAAATATTTTTTAAAGTTTCCCCACCCCCCCATAATACAAAACTAGAACATCCATTTTATAACAAACCAAAATAACAAAGAAGGAAAACGTTGAGACAGACCGTTGGCGAGGCAGCACCATCGGCGCCCCCTGTATAAAACTTAGTTACATTAATTTTCAGCTATAATGCTGCAAATACTTTTTCAAAGGTTACTCCTTTTCTGATGCACAGAGCTAATTGCGGGTAAGGAGACCTAAATAGTTATGGTCACCCTGTTATAGGAAGGATGTCGATAAGATGGAAAGCGTGCAGAGTAGATTTACGAGGATATTGCCAGGACTTGAGGGTCTGGTCTACAGGGAGAGTTTGGATATGCTAAGACTTTATTCCTTGGAGCACATGAGTCTGAGGGGTGATATTAAAGGTGTATAAAATCATGAGGGGATTAGATAGGGTGAATGCATAGTCTTTTACCCAGAGTAGAGGAATCAAGAACCAGAGGGTGGAGGTTTAAGGTGAGAGGGGAACCTGAGGGACAACTTCTTCACACATGTGGGTGCTAGGTATATAGAATGAGCTGCCAGAGGTAGTTGAGGCAGGAACTATAACTAAATTTTAAAGACATGTGGACAGCTATATGGATAGGAAAGGTTGAGAGGGATATGGGCCAAACATATGGGCAGATGGGTCTAACGAAGAAGGGGCATCTTGGCCAGCATTGGGCCAAGGGGCCTGTTTCCCATCTGTGTGTCTCTATGACTCTTCTGCAAAGAACGATGGAGGCTCATTCATCATTCTC
Source organism: Raja brachyura (assembly GCA_963514005.1). The sequence goes on along the minus strand of OY740795.1, from coordinate 23,068,619 downwards.
AAGCGTGAGATCAATAGATGTTTGGAGAATCTATTGATCTCCTGCTCTATTGGGCAATTGAATGGGGGAACGGAGGTGGAGCAGCAGCCATCAACCCACTGCATCGCGGCTTGGACTGCATTTTCTGCTGAAGTTGCTCTTAAGGTTATAAAAGAGGGAGGTGGAGGTTTGCACTTACGAATAATTAAGCAGGCCACGAAGATAAAAGTCTTAGAACCTCCCTGCTTTAAAGCTAACTGTGTACTTTACAATTAAATAGCAGAGTATGTGCTGTAAAAGTTAATTGAACGTGGTGTCAGAATCCATCTTTATTCTAGATCCCTGATGGTCAGACTAATCAGCAGGGCCCCATCTACTCAACGCCTAATTATATTCCTTGCTCTTATACAACGCTGAACTTTTTGTTTTATTAATGCTTTCTCTGAGACACAGTTCCGTTTGTCCCCGTGGTATGTAATTTGCACTGCAGTAATTATATTAGAACAGTGGCTGTTATGTTCACGGAACCCTCAGCTGACAAGCCGTCCTGTTGTCATTTAATGTAATGTTATTTTACTATTATCAAGTTATCTGATACCAACACTGTCACATCACAACGTAATTAATGCCTTGTTCTTATCGATAAACTTCTCTAAATAATTAAGGAACCAGCATAAAATATCTCGAAATAATGAAGACCAAAAAAACGCAAAGGCTGGAATTAAGAGTGTTGAGCCATACATTGAAAAAGCCCAGGATCTCAAAAAGGCAGCAGGTAAGAGTAATGGAAAGATACTAAATATAATCATACCCCGGGTTACAGAAGGCCTGACGTGTGGAGATCTAACTTTTACGTAAATTCTTCTATTTCAAAATTAACCTTGGCTGCAGTTCATACTTTTGGGGGATAAAATAATGGGGATGAGGTGTGATCTTATAAAAGTGTATGAAGATCAGGAAAGGAATAGATAGAGTATATGCACACAGTCTTTTACCCAGAGGTGAATCAAGAACCAGAGGACATAGGTTTAAGGTGAGGGAGGGGAAAGATTTAATAGGAACCTGAGGGGCAACACTTTTACACAAAGGGCGGTAGGTAAATGGAATGAGCTGCCGTGGGAGGAAGTTGAGGCAGGTTCTATCACAAAGTTTAAAAAAACATATGGACAGGTACATAGATAGGATAGGTTTAGAGGGATGTGGACCAAACGCACGCAGATGGGAATGGTGTAGATGGGACATGTTGGTCGGCATGGGAATGTTGGGCCGAAGGGCCTGTTTCCACACGTTATGACACTGATACTAAAATAAACAGAAACTTTTTTTCTCCCAAATCGGAAATAGAGTGATGTCACCCCTTATCAGTCGCCCCACAACAGTGAAAACTAGGTGGAGACACGTGAGAATGTCGATGCTGAAATCTTCAGCAAAATACAAACTGCAGGAGGAACTCAGCGGGTCAGGCAGCATCTGCAGGGGGAAATGAACGGATGATATTTCAGAGTGGAGGATTGAAGAAGGGTCCCATCTTGAAATGCGTATTTCCTTCCACAGATGCTGAGTGTCCGTGTTCCTCCAGCAGTTTATTTTTTAGTGAAAAGACGTCTTTGACTCTGTGCGTGCATGCAGGTCTGTGGTTTCACCAACACGTGTGTGAGGAACTAAAGATAGCCACAAAGTGCTGGAGTAGCCAGCAGGTCAGGCAGCATCTCTGGAGAAAAAGGATGGGTGACGTTTCGGGTCTGGACCCTTCTTCAGACTGAAAGTAGGGGGTGGTCGTTGGGGGGAGGGGGGTAGGGGAAGAGGGGGTGAAGAGCTGGAGGCGATAAAATACCAAGTAACCAAGTGTGAACATGTGTGAATGCATGTGTGCATGTGGCATGCCTGTGCAGTGTATAGGTGGGAGTCTCAGTGTTATTGCGTGCTCACAGGTGCTTATGCATGCGTGAACATGTGTGCATGTGGTCATGAATTTGTGAGCATTGAATTCATGCGTGCATGTGCATACACAAGTGTACGCACATACCTCTTATTTTATATAACAATAAAGTATATCTGGATTAGGACATTTGGCACATCAAGTCTGCGCTGACATTCAATCATGGCTGATGTATTTTTTCCTCACAACCCCATTCTCCTGCCTCTAATTATCCCTGGCGGTTATTGTACATAACTTAACAGTGTTATGTTACAGTCCAACATCCATGTTGTGGCTATTTTTTTGCCCATGTGACCATCAATGGCCTCTCTTTTATTTCCTACACAAATGCTCTCGGGCTATGGCCATCTTTTTCTTGAATCTCAAACGTTCTTCTGCGAATGATGCTCCCCGCACAGAGGCAATATTTGGGAATTTTGTGGTAGTGAGAGTAAAGAATCAGTAGCATATAGATTGATACGTTAGGACGATACATTATTTAATAGACAAAGAGCGAGTCTTGGTGCTCCTTGTGTGTCTGGGGCTCCATTCATCTGCTGTTCCAGTTGCTAGCCAGCAGATCGAATCTCTTGCCCAAAAAAATGTCAGAAGCTCCTTTTCAGTAAATCATAAGACGTGGCAGCAAAAATTGGGTCATACAGCCCATCGAGTCACCTCTGCCATTCAATCATGGCTGATCTATTTTATCCTTCTGAACCACATTCTCCTGCCTTCTTCCCATAATCTTTGACGGTCTTACTATGCAAGAACCTATTAATCACCGTTTTAAAAATGCCCAATGACTTGGCCTCTGCTGCTGTCTGTGGCAATGAATTCCACAGATTCATCACCGTCTGGCTAAAGAAACTTCTCATCATCTCCATTCTGAAGGTACATCATTTTATTCTGAGGCTGTACCCTCTGGTCCTAGACTCTCCCACTAGTGGAAACATCTTCTCCACATCCAGTCTATCTAGCCCTTTTTGAGTATAGATCTGCAAGAAAAAAGATTAAAAAAAGATGGCCAGAAAATGTCAACTCTTTCATAGTCTTATTGTGCACTACAGCTTTTAGAAATAGCCAGAGAAAAAAAAAACTGATTTTCCTCAAGTTAATGAAATCAACTTGGCAAATTACTGGTCCCAGTACAGTCCTTGACTTGATTGATGTGAGGCTGCCACTGTGCCAAGATTAACAAGGCTAAAATAACTCAGAAAGCAATTTACTTGTTTGTGTTAATGATCGTATTTAAAATAGCAAACAGCGGTAAATTAAACCCAATGGGTTTTTTTTTCAATCCCACCTTTCCAACCCAGAAACACTTGGGAAGCATCGTTTTCAGAAGCACTAGAGGACTGAATAAAATAGCTAAATATTACAATCTGCAATCATTTGTGTCGGGTGTGTGGGTGTTTGAGAAACAAAAACACCTACCTCCGTTAAGGTTACCTGAAGCAATAATTGACTGATATTAATTTATTGTTTTTAGTGCTCCGGGAGAAAATGGAGACGGCGTCTTGGTAAGTGCTCCTTGTACTTATTCACCCCTGAGAAAACACGATCAGTGTGAGCCGTGGTTTTACAATTGTTACCTAAAATGGCCAACAGCAGCGTCAATAAGCAGAGAACTGCAGATGCTAGTTAATACACAAAAGGACACAAAGTACTGGAGTAACTCAGCAGGTAAAGCAGCATGTCTGGAGAACATGGATTGGTGACGTTTTGGGTCAAGAAACATAGAGAACAGGTGCAGCAGTAGACCACTCGGCCTTTCGAGCCAGCACCGCCATTCAATGTGATCATGACTGATTATCTTAAATCAGTACCCTATTCCTTTCTCCCCATATCCCTTGACTCCTTTAGCCCCAAGAGCTAAATCTAACTCTCTCTTGATAACATCCAGTGAATTGGCCTCCATTGTCTTCGGTGGCAGAGAATCCCACAGATTCACAAATCTCTGGGTGAAAAGGTTTTTCCTCAACTCAGTCCTAAATGGCCTACCCCCTTATTCGTAAACTGTGACTCCTGGTTCTGGACTTCCCCAACATTTGAACATTTGGAATGTTTTTCCTGCATCTAGCGTGTCCGGTCCATTAAGATTTTTTTTTTTAAATTTTATATATTTCTATAAGATCCATAGAAGGATGGGGACCCTTCTTCAAGACTTTGAATATAGATCGGTGAAAAAATTCTAACAAGGTAGTCAGAATCTGAAGAAACCTTAGTGAAAGGCCTGGATAGAATGGATGTGGAGTGTCCACTGGTGTGAGAGTCGAGGACCAGAGGGTATAGCCACGGATTAAAAGGACATACCTTTAGAAAGGAATTCCCAAGGCCCTTTTTATTTTGGGCCTTGGGGATAACTCAATATCAGCACTAGATGTCAGTAAAGCATTCTCATTGAGAGATAAAGAGCTTTAACATTGGTACAATACGCTTCAAAAGGACTCAATGCATTTGAGGTTGTGTACAGTAGATGGTGTTAATGGATGGAGGAACTGTGCAGTCTTCAGTCGGTTTGCCAACCATTTATCAACAGGAGAAATAAGGAAAAAGTTGAGCATCAGTATCAGCATATCCTTTTAATATTCCAATGACGCTGCAACAAATTATTGATAGATGCAAAGATGCTGGAGTAACTCAGCGGGACAGACAGCATCCCTGGACAGAAGGAATGGGTGACATTTTGGGTCAAGACCCTTCTTCAGACAAACTATTATTCCTTATAGTGACATTTAGGTTTTCAGTTGCTTGGCATTAAGAAAAAGAGAGGAGTTACTTCAGCAGCAATCAGGTTTGAATGGCCACAGATACATGGAACGTTGTATGAGGCCCAGGTCCATAGACAGCATACAAAGCAATGCCACTATTGTATCTGCCTCCATCATCACCCCAAGCAGCATGTTCCAGGCACCCACCACTCTCTGTGTTAAAAAAAACCACCCCCTTCCCCTATATCCCCCTTTAATCTTTGTCTTTTTCTAAAGCTCTGCCCTCTAATATTTGACATTTCCACCCTGTGAAAAAGGTTCTGACTGTCTACCCCATTTATGTTTCTCATAACCTCATATACTTCTATCAGGTCTCCCCTCAACTGACGTTTCAGAGGAAACAATTCAACCTCTCCTCACAGGTAATACCCTCCAATACAAGAAGCATTCTGATAAATCTCTCATGCACCCTCTCAATTACTTCACATCCTTTGTATAATGGGGTGACCAGAACTGCACACAATATTCCAAATGTGGACTAACCTAAATCCTGTAGAGGTGCAATTCAGAAAGATTAGGCCCTTGTCTGATGTCTGCTCACTGTTGATTTTGACATTTACCATGTTGCCTCTGCTTTCACCACACAGGAATTATCAATACAATGCACTTCGGATGAATGAAAGCCAGAAATACACAAGTAACCCTGTACAACCATACGTTATGCCAAAGCCCAAGCCATGCATCAAAGAAGTAGGTAAGCAAGACCATGTTCTGAAAGAAAAAGTGGTTAAACAATTCTTGCAATTGGAGCATAGGGGCAGTTCAGCTCTTCACTTGATCTATGTGAAGACCTGCTCCAAGCCTCACTTGAACTGCAACACATTGTAAGGTCAGAGTAGATGAGTAAATACCAACCCTATTAAAACTTAAATTACTCTAGTTTCCCCAGTGTTCATACTTTAGTATAGCTTGGTTTAGTTTAGAGATACCGTGTGGAAACAGGCCCTTCAGCCCAAGAGTCTGCACCGACCAGTGATCTCCGCACACTATCCAACACACACTAGGGACAATTTACAGAAGCCAATTAGCCCACAAACATGTACGTCTTTGGAATGTGGGAGGAAACCGGAGCACCCGGAAAAATCCCACGCAGGTCACAGGGAGAATGTACAAACTCCATACAGACAGCACCCATAGTCAGGGTTAAACCCGGATCTCTGGCGTTGTGAGACCGCAACTCTATTGCTGATCCACCATGCCGAATTAATTGATAAATTATAGGACGTAAGATGATTATTGACACCTAAGAACTGGAGTAATATCGGGTAGAATTGCGATATTACAGGTGGCAAAACAGTTTAAGTTGAAATACAACTATATACAATTCAAATAGTCTTCATAATTTAGTCCTTATATAGATTTGAAGCATCATCATTGCAGCCCCTCCTAGACGAAAACATTCTTCCTCCAGTGTGTTGCATAGAACTGAATGCAGTGTTCCCTTGGGGTATGCCCAGAGCAACCGTAACATTATATTCATGACTTTGTAGTCTCGTCCCATTACGGTAAAACCAGCATTTCATTAACTTTGTAAATTATTTTTGAGTCCTGCAAATTGCCTGTCATCTATTCAAAGGCATGCGGTATGATTCAAAGCAAATTCATCCATTGATTTTCTTGTATGTTTTATTCGCCAATGGGATGTGGGTGCTATGGTCTAAGCCACCACTTAGGACCCATTCATAATTTCCCCTTAAAGTGTTGATCTTGAACCACAGCAGTCCTGTTGAAGGTGCTTCCAATTGGCTGTAAGATCAGGAATTCCAGGATTTCAATGCACCATTGATGACAGTACATAGTTAACATGCAACAAAAGCCTTTCACTGTACCTCAGTACATGTAACAATAAACAAAACTATTTTCCATGCCAGAAGGGCGTGCCATCTGGAAGAAGATGTTCAGATAGTAGGTCTTCCATTGCTGCCCCTGTTCTTTTTTTTGGGTGATGGAGATCAGGATTTTCTGTTGAAGAAACTTTAGTGAGTGGGTCCACTCCAATTCTGGAACTGTGACCAGGGAGTGTTGAGACAAAGAAATAATAAAGGATACAATTGGACAGTACATTGTGGTGCAGTTGGTAGAGCTGCTGCCTCATAGCACAAGAGATCTACGTTCGATTCTGACATCGGGTGTGTCTGTGTGGAGCTTGCACATTCATCTGTGACCACTTGGGTTTCCTCCGGGTGCTCTGGTTTCCTCCCACATGCCGAAGACGTATGGGTTTGTAGGTTAATTGGCCTCTGTAAATTGCCTCTAATGTGTAGGGAGTGGATGAGAAAGTGGGATAATATAAAGAAAGCCCATCGACACCTCTACTTCCTCGGAAGATTGAAAAGATTTGGTACATCAACGAATAATCTCTTGAAATTCTACAGGTATACAGTATAGAGCATTGACAGGTTGCATCACGGCCTGGTTCAGCAACTCAAAGACCGAGGAATGAAGGAGATTACAAAATGTAGTGGTACTGACCTCCCCACCATCAAAGGGATATAACAGAGGTGTTGCCTCAAAAAGGCAGCCAGCATCATCAAGGCCCCACACCACCCTGGCCATGCTCTCATTTCACTCCCGCCATTGGCAAGAAGCTATAGGAGTCTAGTTGAAAACCGTGACTTCCAGATTCAGGAACAGCTACTTCCCAACAAACATCAAGCTCTTGAACACTACAAAGATCAACTAAATTTAAAACTATGAACTGTCTTTGTTGTATAAGGGACCTGGCGCTTTGGTTTTGCACTAATATTAGAGTTTTTTAAATTTATTTAATTTTATTTGTTAATTATGTCATCTTTGAGTACTGTGTTTACAGACTTGTTACGCTGCTGCAAGTACAAATTTCATTGTTCCATTTTCAGTTCATATGGCAATGAAGCCCTCTTGACTCACGAACCAGTGTGAACGGATAGCCGGCGTGGACTTGGTGGGCTGCTTCATGATGGGGTTTTTTTAAGTTCATAAGTTCATTTAAGTTATGAGCAGAATTAGGCCATTCGACCCATCAAGTCTACTTCGCCATTCAATCATGGCGGATCTATCTTTTCCTCACAACCCCATTCTCCCGCCTTCTCGCCATAACCCTTGACATACTTAGTAATCAAGAATCTGTCAATCTCTGTCTTAAAAATACCCATTGACTTGGCCTCCACAGCCTCTGTGGCAATGAATTCCACAGATTCTCCACCCTCTGACTAAAGAAAACCCTCCTGATCTTTCTATAGGTCCGTCCCTTTATTCTGAGGCTGAGCCCCCTGGTCCTACGCTCTCCCACTAGTGGAAACATCCTCTTCACATCCACTCTAAACAGGCCTTCACTATTTGGTAAGGGTCAATGAGGTCCCCCTTCATCCTTCTAAAACATGGGTAGTTGATGTTATCTTGCATGCCATTGGGTTGCCTGAATGTTGTTGTTTTTGTACTCAGATAACGCATCTTTGGATTCAACATATGCTGTCCCTGCTGCCTTATGCTTGAATATACCCATGGATACAGATTCAGATGAAATCTATGATGTAAGCTTTTACTAACTCCATTTTAAAGATACGGTATCACAAAGTTAATGAGAGAGAAGCAAACGTGTTCCAATGTTTGTTGGAATGATTTCCTGATTGTTTGAACCCAGGACAAAATGACTTGGTTCACCAACATTACATGGAAACATAGAAAATAGGTGCAGGAGTAGGCCATTCAGCACTTCGAGCCTGCACCACCATTCAATATGATCATGGCTGATCAGCTCTTTATAAATTGAATCCACAGAGTATAAACTCCAGGTTTTATGCCAAGAGTGTATGATGTGACAAATACATTTGCACTTGAACTTGCCAATCAAATCCTAATTAAACCCATATGACATAAAAATAATTATTTTGTTTTTGATTTCCCTGACAATCTTTCTGCCCAAAATTGTAAGTTTCCTTATAAAAATGACTCCCTAAAATTCTCCAGTGTGTGATTCAGAATGGGCCATTTTGACTATGGTTCTGGTTAGATTGATTTCCAGGGACCAAAATATGTGATTTAACCCAAGAGCATTAATTTTATGACTGTTTTTTCAGTTAAAAAGAATCTTTAAGATTTTTTTGTTTCAGTCCTGTAAAAGTAATCGGTGATTTACTGTTTAATTTCAGACTGTAGTAATGGATGTGAAAGGAACTGCAGATGCTGGTTCATAACAAAGATAGACACAAAGTGCTGGAGTAAGTCAGCGGGTCAGGAAGCATCTTTGGTTTAAAGGGATGGGTGATGTTTCAGGTCGGGTCCTTTCTTCAGACTGAAAGTGACTTGCAGTCTGAGGAAGGATCCCGATTTGAAGCACTTTGCTTTGGCACTTTGTGTTAATCTTTAATAATGGATCTTGCAGGAAATACGATCTAATCAAAGATAAATGACAAGTGAATTCAATTAGCTTAAAGCATCTTAAAATGTGGAAGATATGTTTTCATTATTTCTGATAATATTTTTTAGGCTGAGTCTGCTAATTTAGATTTTTTTGCAATGTATTATTAGTTATTGAGTACTTAAGTTGACTGAATTTATCCTTAACCAGTAACTAGAGTTGATGCTTAATTTGACTCATTATCTGCACCAATTCTCTTTATGCCTTTTCTGTTCAAAATTTCTCTGATCAATCTTAGCCAATGTAGATTAAATGCATCATCCTTCAGACAGATGGAAGAGCAAATCTTAGGTAAACCGAATGTTTTTTCTGTACTGTCTGAGGGACATTGGCCTGGGACTTTTTCTTGGGAAACTATCCCTTGGAAGGAGATACTGTAGCTTCAAGGTCAGAGGGGGAAAGTTTAATATGGATGTGTGGGAAGTTGTCTGCACAGAGAGTTGTGAGTGCCAGGAATTTTAAAAGTCCCATGCACCCAAGGAAAATGGCTCATCCTGCTTTTGCTAAGATCTGAGAGCTCAGTCCTGCATTGCTGCACTGCACATTGCCATCACCACTTGAAATGCTGTGCCCAGGAATTCTAATGAAGTTGAAACACTGTTTCCCCAATATCCAGGTTCCACCCCGAAGAATGTGATGCCAAAATGTTGCTCCCAGGAAAAAGGAGGTAGCACAAGTTTAAAGGAAGCCAAGATCATGAAAGCACAAACAGCTTCAGAGGCTCAAATTGCCATCTCAATGTTTGAACAGGGATCTGCATGAAAACCCTGCCAGTTAGTAACAAGAACACTGTATTTCATTCTCCTTCTTGCATTGTATCGATTGTCGGCTAACTCACAGCAGTTTTACATATTATTTGCTTTCAATGTACATTGAGACTGCATTTTGGGATCGCTGCCCAGAGATTAAAAAGTATGTCAAAATTTGTTTGCTGACTTTTAGTAGGGAACCAGTATAATGGGAACAATTAAACGACAAAGCTATTGGCAGCCAGTAGTCAATTTTTCCATTGTTTCCATTGCCATTATAATTATTTTCTTCTTTTGTTTAAAGTCATTTTCTGTTTTTAATTGCGTTTCTTCTGGAAAGGGAATTAGAAATCCATTACAAAGTTATTATTTCATCAAGAATGCCAAGCAAAGCTTACTTCATTAGGAAAAGCTTAAGTGCATAATTTAATATTTAATGGGCTACATTGAGTGAAATCTTCTTTCAATTCTTTAATCAAGCTGTCATGGATGTAGAATAATAAGTTTCAGATGAGCGCATTCACACTTTAATAAAAACAAGGAGCAGTTGATCTGCCTTCTTAACGTGATATGGCTTTGGAAGGACTTGTAACTTGGGCGGCCATGGTGGCACAGCGGTAGAGTTGCTGCCTTACAGCGATTGCAACGCCGGAGACCATGGTTTAGTCCCGTCTACGGGTGCTGTCTGTACGGAGTTTGTACGTTCTCCCCGTAACCTGCGTGGGTTTTCTCCGAGATCTTCGGTTTCCTCCCACACTCCAAAGACGTACAGGTTTGTACGTTAATTGGCTTGGTGTAAATGTAAATTGTCCCGTGTGTGTGTAGCATAGTGTTAATGTGCGGGGATCGCTGGTCAGTGCGGACTCGGTGGGCCGAAGGGCCTGTTTCCGCGCTGTACCTCTAAATTTAAAAACTAAACTAAACATAGTCAACCTTCACTACTGCTGGATGTAGTTAACAGCTCAACTGCAAATAAAGCTCATTGGGAATACCAATCACTGTAATGTAGGAATAAGCAACAAGCTCCCAAAACTGCCAGGTTGTTTTAGAAATACAGATTGAGATAAATACCATTCAGGCCACAAAGGAAAACTTCACTTCCTTCCTCTGAAACAGTACTGTAGGATTTTTCATATCCTGTGGAAGAGCACTCCATCCCCCTTTGATGAACACTCCATCTAATCCCCAAGGTGGCAATGCCATTAATGCAGCGGTCCTTGCATACTTCATTGACTCTACATTTCCAAGCTCAAGTTTCCAGAGTGGGATTTCAACTCACAATTCTTGGATTTGGGGAGGCAGAGGTTCACATGTACCTCCTCTAATGCCATCAACTGCATCCGCAGTTCCTGATATTCACTCCTGTACATAGTCGAGAATAAACGTAGACTCGGCAACAGTTTCACTGAACACTTCCGCTTAGTCCAGCCAGGGTCTAAGGGATCTCCCGGTTGCTAACCATTTCAACTCTCCTTCCCATTCCCACATTGACCTTTCTGTCCTGGGCCTCCTCCATTGCCATTGTTTTGGCAAATTGGAGGACAGCCACTCATATTTCACTTGAGCAGTTTTACAATCCAGCAGTATGAACTTCGATTTCTCTAATTTCATGTAACTGCATTCCCCCTGCTGCCCCCCACCCCCAACCTAGACATCCTACTAGTTCCACTGTTTGCATCGCTTCATCATCACCTCATCCCCAGCCAACAATTGGCCATTATGGACTCCACCTTCCCTTGGACATCGGTTGCCGGCCCAGTATAGTTCTGGCCTTTTCCTACCTCCAGTCCCCCACCGGCTTTCCCTTCAGTCTGAAGAAGGGTTCCAAACCAAAACAGCTCCTGTTCGTTTTCTCTAGAGATGCTTCCTGACCCACTGAGTTACTCCATCACTTTGTGTCTGTCTTCAGTTCCTTCCTATATCACAAAAATACATTTCTGGTCCCAATCCCACCACAATTACAACTATCTATTGCCTTATTACTATCATAATGTTTAAGAAACATTTAGACAGGTACATGGATAGGATGAATTTAGAGGGATATGGGCCAAATGCAGGCAGGTGGCACTAGTGTAGAAGGGGCATATTGGTCGTCGTGGGGCAAGTTGAGCCAAAGGGCCTGTTTCCATGCTGTTTGACTCTAAGACTACTGCTTATCAGAGCTTCCAGAACACAAATTGTCAGACATGTTCCTCTCAAAAGCAAGTGGATTTCTGAAGTACCTAATCACAAGCTTGTGGGATGACCAGAGACTGTGTAAGGTGCCTAAGTCTAGTTATACTTTCTGAGCATTCTGTAATCAAGATCTTGTTTTACTGTTAGTCAAGTTTTTGTGTAATCTTGTCAACTGAGATTATAAAACCGTACTAAAGTCACACTCGGCAGATCAGCCGGCCTCCTGATGTGCACCAGTGTGGCAAGTAACAGTAGAGTAGCTGCCTTACAGCGTTTGTATGGAGTTTGTACGTTCCCCCCGTATACTTCATATTTAGTTTTTTTTAGTTTAGAGATACACTGCGGATACAGGCCCTTCGGCCCACCGGGTCCACGCTGACCAGCGATCCCCGCATATTAGCCAACATACACACACACATTTGCATTTGCTGAGCCAATTTATTTACATACCTGTGCGTCTTTGGAGTGTGGGAGGAAACCGAAGATCTCAGAGAAAACCCTCGCAGTCACGGGGAGAACGTACAAACTCCGAACAGACAGCACCCGTAGTCGGGATAGAACCTGGGATCTCCAGTGCTGTAAGGCAGCAACTCTACCGCTGTGCCACCATGCCGCCCATGTATAACCTGTTACATTACATCTTTTTAAAACATGAAGTGTAAAAGTTCCCTTTTATGTCATTTCGTCCTAATGCATCTTAATCCCAGTGGGTGTGCTCTGTACTTTACATGATTTGTATGTCCTCCAACTTTCACATTGATTTTAGTCAACATAAAACTATTTTACTATTTCATCAGCAACTCAACAAGACAGGCTGTACCCGACACTTAGTTCATAACACTAATTGCTTGACACATTATCTTTATATCGTTTGCTCAGCTTTAAAACAGTCAGGTTCCAGGTCTCAAGGGAAAGGGTCATTGAACTGTTGGACGTGGAAGGAAAAAAAACAGAAATATTATGCAGTTTAATTAATGATGAGGAATTATAACCTGTGCTTTCATATCAAATACAGAACAGATGGTTGAACTTCTGGAGATTGGGGTCATATAACTGTGCATTCTGCAGTTAATTTCCAATTCACTCGATTCAAGGACAAACATTCTACCTTTTTAAATCTTTTTATTATCAAACCTACATATATTCGATTATTCACAATAATGAAATTTACAAAACAAAGATTAACAATACAACCACCACCATAATGCAATAATGCATAACATCACCCCCTGTGGTGCCCAGCGGTCCCAGAAATCCCCCATGGTGTTTGTGGACATCACGTGTTTTCTATCAAGGGACACTCGGGCATGGATTTAACCCACAGGATCTTTCCCAGGGCAGCAGGTGGTGGAGCAAATAAAACCATTACAACCTAAAGAAATATTAAGCAAAAAAATAGTTTGGGGGCTTTATAATGTAATTGTGTCCCACCTTTAAGATGAACAACATGGAGGCACCTGTACTTTTTGTTGCTGTGTAACCGTCTTAATATGTTTGCAGAAGACTTTGAATTGTGTAAATATTACCCATGGTAGATAACAGCAAGACAGTTCATGTACAACCTGCACGTTACAGTTGGTGAATATAACCCCACCTGATATATTGATGTTCAGTAGACATTCAAAATTCCAGCGCAGCCAATTAAAGATATGTTATTACCTTCCTGGTGCTCTTTTTCATTCTCTCTGTTCCCTCAGAGTGTCTATCCAACAAAGTCTGCACTCGAGGGGTGATGTTATGCAAGATGTACAACATTCTGGAGTAATTGAGCAGGTCAGGCAGCATCTCTGGAGAAAAAGTAATAGATGATATTCTGGATCGAGACCCTTCTTCAGACACGACCCGAAACGTCAACTTTTCGTTTTCTCCAGAGATGCTGTCTGACCTGCTCAGTTACTCCAGCATTTTGTGTCTATCTTCAGTGTAAACCAGCATCTGCAATTCCTTCCTACACCCTCTTTTCATCTATATGGAGCTTTTATTCCATAATCACTATTGATTTAGTGTTTATCAAAACTGCTTTACTTGCAAACAACCACCATCAAAATTACAGTAAACCCTCGTTTTTCATATCGGAATTTGATTCTAGCGGACAGACCTGGAGACCTTCACTGGAAGGCTGGGCTGTCAATGCCACCCCCAGCCCGTGCCTCCCCTCCACCCATTCCCACTGCCGACCCTTAGCTGCACACCTGCCGTCCGCGGGCCATGACCAGTGACTGCGCCGATCCTTGTCTCTCCCCCGGCCATCAGCTCACCTGGATCCCAGGCCCAGTTCCAAACTGAGAGTCTGAAGAAGGGTTTGACCCGAGACGGCACCTATCCATGTTCTCCAGAGATGCCGTCTGACCCGTTAAGTTACCATTGTTTGTTTCTACTATTTATACAATGATAATCCCTTACTTGGTTATAGTGGACAATCGGCAATAACGAACACCCCCCCCCCTCCCAAAGTCTATTATAAGGTTTACCATACAACATTGACAGTACTATCCAGAGCACATTCAAGCTCCCTCAGTGTTCTCCAAAGGCCTCCAAAGTTCCCATGGACACAGCACACTGAGTGAACACCGACCTTTGATCACCCATTCACTCTTCACTACCTTCACTAGTACGTCATTATCCTACTTTCCTGTCCACTCTCTACACACTCGGGGCAATTTTACAGAGGCCGATTAACCTACAAACCCAGTATTTAGGAGGAAACTGGAGGGCCCGGAGGAAACCCACACAATCACAAGGAGAACATGTCAACTCCACACAGACGGCACCCGAGGCCAGAATCAAACCCGGGTCTTTGGCGCTGTGAGACAGCGATTCTACCAGCTGCGCCACTGGATTCTAACAATTCAAAATCCTCAACTGAGTCCTAAATAAAATGACCTCTTGGTTATTATCGCACCATGTGAAACAGAACAGAGAAAGGGTCTCTACCCAAAACGTCACCTATTCCTTTTCTCCAGTGATACTGAGCGCCTCCGGGCAGTTTGACTGCTATGCTTCAAATACTGCAACAATTATTTGGAAAATACGTCAAAGGCTAGAAACATCTCTCGGGTAGAACATAAATGCAAATCATTTTTTTCTTCCTGTTGGCTCAATAGATGGTAAAAATCCTAAATCAAAGCTCCAGCTAGGAATCTGTTTATATTAACTATTTTGGCTAAGTTTAAATTAACGATAATGCATCATAATTGATCCCTAGAAAAAAATCCATGATGCCTACTTTTGAGATTAATCAGACAGCACGGAAACTGGCCCTTCGGCCCAACGCATCTATGCTGACCACGATACCCCATCTAAGCTGCAACTCTAAAGACAAGACGTGGTACATCAGTGGATCCACTGATACTGATAGAAACATTCCAGTGGCTTTCTGGTGCAGGGGAGCAGATGAGCCTCCTGCCAATTCATGCAAAAAAAAATCTAGGTAGCAACATGAAGAAGTTCTTCAGACTGAAGAAGGGTCTTGACCTGAAATGTCACCCATTCCTTCCCTCCAGAGCTCCTGCCATGTCGCACTGAGTTACTCCAGCATTTTGTGTCTATCTTCAGTTTAAACCAGCATCTGCAGTTCTTTCCTACACAACCTGAAGTTCACTTAGTATGAAGTCTGCAGCTGTAAACAAATCACTTTCTGACATCAATTGCAACCTTCAAGAAAGGAGAGAAAATAAATGTAAACAAGCACAGCCAATTTTAAAGTAGTGTTTATTTCCCACTTTTCCACTAACAATGACTCCACACTAACACGTTCAGTTTATTGCACCATAACAGTTGTACAAAATAAAACACAGGGCATCCACAACATATAAATTAAACACGCATACAGAAGTCATTTGGGTAATGGCAGATACTAATTTTTACCACGATAATGCTTGGCTTCATAAACTTAACACATGTACATTTCTACCATAGTTCTCCCAAACAATTTTGCTCCTGATCTAAGGAGGTTTGGAGTGGGGATCAAGTCCAACCTGATAGGGAATGAAGTAAAAGATCATGGGAGAACTGATCCTGAACCAGTGGCTATTTTATAGCTCATATTTTGAATAGTTCTAACACTGCTTTATATAATAAACCAATAGGGAACAGTAGCGAATCACCTTTTTTTCTTCAGTCACCTGTTCTTTGGTGCAGCAATTTAAGCAGAAAATGCTTCAATAATTAGACTAAGGCATTCTTCAGTGTATCTTTCTGGAAGTGCACTGCTGTGGACAATATGACATTTAGGGCTTGATAGTTCTGATAACGGCAATAACTGATCAAGTATCATTGTGGTTGCTTATTAATTGCCTCCCTCCCGTTACCCAAGATGAACACTTGGGATAATTAGGGGCATTGATGCCTGCAGTCACATAATTAATTTTCCAAAACACACTGACTTAAAAGATCACACCCCTTGGTGCCTTAAGTTCCAGTTCTCCATTTCACAACGTTCTGATAATTCTGAGAATAAAATGGCATCTGAGCTTCATTGAATTGCTGGCCAAGTCTGTGACTGGCCTCGTTCAAAAAGGTAAATTGTGCCAACATTTATCGTTGGAACTTTAAAACGGCAATCTGCCCTGTGGGGGGAGAGAGCTTGCTGAGAGTTCGACGTTTTCAATGTTGTTTGAAACATCACAGAATTGATTTTAAATTGTCACTAGCAGGAGTACATGAATGATATAATACAGGCAACAAAAATCACAACTGCCACATAAATAAACACACTTTAGCTTTGGAAATAGCATAACAATGTAATAGCCAGTTGTTACAGAACTTGCACAGGGTCTGCTTCAATTGGATAAAGATGTACAGTCCCAATCTACCTTGCACTTTTTTAATCTGCACTTTCTCTATAATAGTAACAGTAATTCTAAACAGTAATTCCATAAGACGAATTAAACAGTTTTCTTTCTCTTTTTGTGCTACCTGTTGTGCTCATGTATGCTTTGATTGTACATGTATGTTGTATGATTTGCCTGGACTGGGAACACAAATCAATGTCGACTTGCTCTCCGGCATTAAAAATGGGACCTGAACGGTTAACACCTCTTCTTTAGACGATGATTATAATAATCTAACTCATTGTTAGTCCTCTCTGCCAAAATAGAATGGAGGGCCTCTCAATGGCCCACAGTGCTTTAGTCATTGGCCATGGAGATTCAACTGTATTCCTTCACCAATTGTTGCTAATTGTTCCACCTGAAGTGTTAATGGAACCATTAATTATTGTTTCACTTGGGAGGGCATTAATGTTTCTCCATTTATCTGTTTATCCAAGGTACCTTTCTCCAAGGTAACTTTAATTTACATTTCAGCTCCAGCTTACGAATAGGTAGCTTCCTGCCAGGAATACAAACCAAGAATTAATGAGAGAATTTGATTTGCAACTCTTGTGATCTTGCAGCGATTAGGAGCGTGACTGGGGACTTTAATTAGACAGTAATGTTAATTTGATAATATTTTCAGCTGCTTTTCAATGGTATTTGCAGGATTGCATCCCAACATACATTCTGTTTCTATAAGGTAGACACAAAATGCGGGAGTAACTCAGCGGGTGAGGCAGCATCTCTGGAGAGAAGGAATGGACGACGTTTTGGGTCGAGGCCCTTCTTCTGACTGACGTCAGGAGAGGGGCTGGGACAAAGATAGAATGTAGGTGGAGACAGTAAGACTAGAGGGAGAACTGGGAAGGGGAAGAGGATGGAGAGAAAAAGTAAGGGCTATCTGAAGTTGGAGCAGTCAATGTTCATACCGCTGGGGTATAAACTACCCAAGCGAAATATGACGTGCTGTTCCTCCAATGTGCATTGGGCCTCACTCTGACAATGGAGGAGGCCCAGGACAGAAAGGTCAGATTGGGAAAGGGAGGGGGAGTTGAAGTGCTGAGCCACCGGGAGATCAGGTAGGTTAAGCGGAGATGTGCAGAGAAACCAACGCCAAGCCTGCGCTTGGTCTCGCCGAAGTAGAGAAGCTGACACCTGGAACAGCGGATACAGTAGATGAGGTTGGAGGAGGTGTAAGTGAACCTCTGCTTCACCTGGAAAGACTATCGGGGTCCTTGGTTGGGGTAGAGGGGGGAGGTAAAGGGACAGGTGTTGCTTCTCCTGCGGTTGCAGAGGAAAGTACCCAGGGAGGGGGTGGTTGGTTCTGTTTCTATAACTTGTACAGCTAAAGCACATGGATTTTTTTGGCCTGGTTGTGTTCACATGGATATATATATTAAACTCTTCTAACTACAGGTCCACCACCGATTTTCCGGCAACTAATGGTCCGGCACCTCCTTTAATCCAGACAAAATTACGAGCGCGCACTTGAAATCCCCCCTGGAAGTCCCCTTCAAAAATGTGGCACCTGGGCCGGGTGAGATGGCCAATCATGATCTCATCGGGTCTTCCGCGGCCGGATTTCCGATCGTCGGGTCAAATTTGCCCCCTGCAGCCAGGACTCTGGAACCCCAGCCCAGCCGGAGCTAGCAGATCTGTTCCCATAGCCAACTTTCCAGGCTGATTTTGCGGGCCGGTATCTCGGCCCCTCAGCCTCCTAGGCAGACCATTCTGGTACTGTTTAACTTCTCTCGAAGCCCATGATCACTGTCAGTCCGGCAAAGTGGATATTCCAGCAGGGCTCCAGAAACAAGGGTGCCGGAAAATGGGTGGTGGACCTAGTTGTTTTCTCTTGGTCCCCGAGCTTCAGCTGGTTTGTAGGATCCTAATTTCTTTGGGTGACCTTTCCCGCTGGGCCTGGGGGAAGAGGTGGATGCAATTGACCTGAGAAAGACCCCAATTCCAAACCAAGGTTGACTAATTGTGGGAGCTGTCCCATAGATCCTATACACCACAGAATGTGGTTGTGAAGGAAGGCACTTTGTTACATCTTATAATGACAACCCTGCCAATTGTTATACATGGAAGTGACTACCATTTTATTGGTGACCTTGTGTGTGTTGGCCTGGACCCAGTAAAACAAAAACAAATCAATGTGCAATACTTCAGCAAAGGCTTTGGTCAATAATTTATTAATTTAATGATTCTTAAAGCTTTTCCTTAAATACCCATAAAACTATGTTAATTTACAGAGCTGGAATTTTATGAAAGAAGCAAAACTGGAAACACCCTTACACACAAAGTGCTGGGGGAACTCAGTGGGTCAGGCAGCATCTGTGAGGGTATAGAGAGGCTGGGATTTCTTTGGACTGAGTGAAGTAGGGGGAGAAAACTGGAAAGGAGAGGCAATGGCAGGACAAAGCCTGGCAAGTGATAGGTGATGCAGGATCGATTTAACCTCCCCCCCCCCCCACCTTCCCCGCTACAGGCAGTCTGCCAATAAAACCCTGCTTCAAATTTCTTCTCTCCATAGATGCTGCCTCACCCACTGACTTTTTCCAGCATTTTTTGTCTACCTTCCGCTTCAAAGGAGTCGCTTTTTATTAACCAGGAGTGTTTGTTTTATTTAGTTTAGACATACAGCGCAAAAGCAGCGAGTCCACGCCGACCAGTGATGCCCCGTACACTAGCACTATCCTGCACACTAGGGACAATTTACAATTCTTTACCAAAGCCAATTAACCTACAAACCTGTACATCTTTGGAGTGTGGGTGAAAACCAGAGCACCTGCAGAAAACCTACATGGTCATGAGGAGAACATACAAACACTGTACAGGCAGCACATGTAGTCATAAGCAAACCTGGGTCTCTGGCCCCGTAAGGCAACAAACCTACTACTGCGCCACCATACCACACAAACAGTTATTGGCTATTTATTGTCTGGAGTGCATTTGCATCTATTTATTTGTCCGATTGGTTTTTCTTGTGTATACTGATTTTTGTTGCGGTTTATCATGGATTTTATAAAGTACTGTTTAGATATCCGCTGTGCTGCTACAAGTATGAATTTCATTGTTCCGTTTCGGGACACTTGACAATAAAACACTCGTGACTGTGCTCTGATTAAATATGAAACCTGTTTGTCCCGTCACCATGATGCTTCTTGAGTCCACAGCACAAGTTAAACCTGGTTACAATACACCGGATTCCATTTACAACTACTCTGTAAAATAAACTTCTAATTCCTACTATTAATCTTACAACTTCCAAACCCACGGACCATAACATGCAATATTGAGACACCAGTAAACCCACTATCAGCAAGTCACTTACTTTCATTATACAGAGAAACTTTTTTTTAAAAATCACAAAACATTTCTATTTTATACTTTTGATTCTCAAAAGTAGAATATATTAAGATGCTTTAAAGTACCTTAAATGCATTTGGCTTCAACATGGAATCTCAGGAGGAGCTAGGCTTGTGCATCTCACATGGTTTTGGTGTCTTGTGAAGGGGGCATTCAGTGCATTTGAGTATTTGCTATTTCAGCATCCCTGGAGATAAGTGGTCTTCAAGAGGAACAGATAGCTGCCTCGATGTGACCATGAGGCATAACCATGTAACTGAGAAACAATCGTATAAAGTATACTCAAAGTCGTATAAATTTGTATAACATACCTTTAGAAAGGGGGTTTCTTTATTCAGAGGGTGAAGAATCTGGGAAATTCATTGCCAAGGACAGCTGTGGAGGCCAAGTCAATTGATATTTTTAAGGCAGAGATTGACAAATTCTTGATTAGGAAGGGTGGCAAAAGTTATGAGAAGGCAAGAGAATGGGATTGAGATAGATCAGCCATGATGGAATGGCAGGGTAGACTAGATGGGCTGAATGGCCTAATTCTTCTCCGAGAATTTATGGACAAAGGAAGTCAAAGACTATGTTAAATTGAAAAATCAGGGATATACAAAGTGGAAAGGGCTTGCGGTAAGTTAGAGGACAGAAAGCTTTAGGATCTAGGCACTAAAGATTTTAAAAGCTCATAGGAAGGAAGAAAATTAACTCTGAGAGAAAATGTACATGTAATATTAAAGATGAGTGCCAATAGATGTATAAATAAATGGAAGAAGGCAGCAACCCTAAGGTTGGGAACTCTAGAGAACGAGGCTGGTGAATTAATAACAGGAAACAAGATGGATGATTTTTATATCAATTTTTTTTATCAGTCTTCACTGCAAAGACCGTGAAGATAACAGATGGTTGAATTTCAGATAACATGGGGGAAAATACCAATCACAAATGAGATTGGTGTAGATGGACAAAAGGGTTAGCAGGGACATGGTGGGCTAAAGTGCCTGCTATTATGTTGCTCTACTCCATGACTCTTTGACTCCAACCTCAACCCATTCCCAACCTTAGTTCCAGTGGGGGATCTTCCTAGGCTGTGTCCGTCTTGGAGCTAATAAAATGCAAGCGCATTTTTGGTCTGGAAGCACCATCGCAATCAAAAGGCGGTTGGATTGTGAGAGACACGAGGACAAAAAAAAAGACAAAAACTGGATAGGAGATGTTTTGGTTCGGGACACTTCTTCAGACTGATTGGGGTTGGTTGGAGAGGGGGTGGAAGTAGGAAGAGATGGGGTGGGACAAAGCCTGGTGAATGATAGGTGGATACAGGTAAGTGGGGGGGAGGGGGGGTGACTGACAGATAGTGGGACAAAAAATGGCCACTAATCATTGTGGATGATTAGAACTAAAAGAAAATATAGCAACAGAGTGCTTGTTCAAAGTTAACATTTGCAGAGTTTGCTGTGGTTTTTTTTGGAAGAAATGAATGTGGGAAGTTTCAAGTTTAAGTTCAGGCATGTGTTGGACTGGATGAATTACAGATTCCCTGAGTGGAAGGAGAAGTTATCAGTTGTGTGCTCATCATGATCACTTCTGTAGTTTGGTATCAATTATTTATACCCACTCCCAGTAATACAAAAAACTTGCCAATCCCATTGGGAAATTCCAAGTTTCCAGTCAGTGATTGGCTCCTGGAAAACCTTCTTCTAATCTTTAATTTCCACTTAAATGTGCATGATGTTTAAACATCTGTCACGTTCTGCTCAATTATAAATGTTACAATGTCCAATGATACAAGTGGGTCTTCTTTACCCCTTTTAGCAACCAGCATCCTTACCTTCAGCAAGGATACTTCACCCTCCCAGGGTTACTTTCAAGAAACTATGAGGGGCATATTGGAGGGTGATCAATTCACGCAATTGAAGGGACAGTTACTGTTGCTGCTGAGGTGAATGGTTAGCGGTCTTGGGCAGGCTGCTGATGTGACAACAATCTACAAGCCCTTGTTGAAGTATACAACGTTAATCGCTGAATTCGTTGCCTGAATCTGAGCCTGAAGTTCTGGTTCAAGTCTGGAAACCTTCATGGTGCTGTGGAAATAGAAAATAAAAAAAGGTAAAACTGGTTAATAGCAATGAGGATTTCTTTCCCTCCGTGTTTCTACACACACATCCCATGACAAGCAACCAGTCCATCTTTGCTTTAGCAAACTGCTCTGGCTTAAGCCTTGTACGGCCACCCTTAAGCAACAGTGCCAAATGACCATGATGTAAAACTAACTGACCCTCTCAACATACTCCTTCTTCTTGTGGGCAGTTAAAGAGCAGAAAGTGAGAGAGCGAAAGAAAAATAGGTTCAATAGCTATGAATGTTTCTGACGCCACAAATATTAAAACATTCTTGAACTATTCAAAACGTATCATGCTGTTTATAAAAAAATGTTAAACGATAAAAAAAATTCAAATAGTAATTAAAATCCTGGAGAACTCTTTAGAAAACTGGAAGTGATAAGTAGAGAAGACTCATCACGGAGCAGATGGTGGAATCTAATAAGGAAGAAAGGTGGGGGGTGAAATATAGAACTGACTTCTCCACTCATCGCCACCAGCCATGGTCGCCATCTCCACCCTCCTCTCTCCCACCTGAAACATGTATCAACCAACCCCCCCTCAGCTGGATCAGTCTGAAGAAGGATCTTGACCCGAAACGTCACCCATTCCTCCTCTCCAGAGATGCTGCCTGTCACGCTGAGTTACTCCAGCTTTTTGTGTCTATCTTGCATCTATCACTTGCCAGCTCGTGCCTCGTCCCTTTCTCTCACAGCTTTCCAACAGTTATCTTCCCTCCTCCATCAGTCTGGAGTACAGGGGGCATGTCTGGTTCCTGGCGAGAAACGTCGTCTATCCACAGATGTTGCCTGACTAGGCGACTTCCTCCAGCAGTTTGTGTATTCACTCAAGGTCCCAGCAGCTGCAGCCACTTAGGTCTAGATTCGGACGTTACTCCCATTAATACCACTTAACACTTTTATTTTTTTAACACTAACACTTAACACTATTTGTTTTTAAAAATGTCTTACACAATAGTTTAATAAATATTCTTGTTAATCCACTAACTTTAAAGCAAATTTGAGAAATGGGGCTCCAGTGAGCCAAATACAAGGATTTCCGATCAATGGGATAGCTATTCGGGATTTCAATGCATCGATCCTTGCAGGATTTAGCCACATAACTAGGCAGCTGAGGTACCGGGCTATTGCAGCACCACCAGGTGGCAATGTACTCACTGCAGGAACATCTACTCATCACGTACAACGTTAAAACACTGATTTTGCCATAAAGTGGATCTGACATCATATCGTTAATCTGAAACTTTCCACTGATTGTCATCTCCCGACATACACTGTTGGTGTGCAGTATTTACAACATCTCCATGTCACGCCACCAACCTCTTCAGCATTTTGCTTTCTGATTTTTAGTTTTAGTTCAGTGAGGAGATGCAGGATAGAAACAGGCCCTGCAGCCTACTGGGTCCACGCCGACCATCTGTTCAAACTAGTTCTCTGTTATCCCACTTTACCATTCACTCCACACACACTAGGAGCAATTTTACACTGGGGCCAATAAACCTACCAGTCCACATGTCTTTCGGATGTGGGAGGAAACCGGAGCACACTGGAGGAAACCCACACAGTCACAGGGAGAACGTGTAAACTCCACAGACAGAACCAGAGGGCAGGATCGAAACAGGGTCTCAGCTCTACCAGCTGCGCCACTGTGCTGCCCTGGTTTTCTGCTGACTGCAACATGACTTTGAGGATGGAACATAGAACATACAGCAGTACAGCACAGGAACAGGTCCATTGGCCCACAACATGTGTGCTGAATATGTTGCCAAGACCAATTCTTATCTGCCTACACATAATCCATATCCCTGCATTTCTATGTGCCTATCCAAAAGTCTCTTAAAGGGGCGACACGTCGCGGGGGTGAGGCCTGTATGGCTGTGAGTAGTCCCCCAAAGAGTCGTACCTTTTTCTGGTACATTTTCAACATTTTTAGCAACCTGCTACGACTATGATCGCATGTGGGAAAGGCCCTTTAATGCCACTGTCGTATCAGACTCAACCACCAACCCCAGCACAGTGTGTTTCAGGCACTCATCTACCTTTGTGTAAAATTTGCCCTGCACCTCTCCTATAAACTAAAAAGGGGGACTTGACTAAAACAAATGAACATTGGGGTGTTATCTGTGCCCACAGACCAGCACAAAATTCAACACCTGTAACAACACAGCAATTAGCATTGCTTTTAGCATTAGTATTCACATTACTTTAAAGTTAATGATTATTTGCAAGAGGAAACAGAACAGTCATGAGGAACATAGTCATGAAAGTTAACATACCTTTTCTGTGGAAACAGTGCACAGCATAGAGGAGTGGCAAAGACCAAGCTGAAAGAACGGGAGAGAGACACACTGGTAAACAACGTTATTCTGAATCTGCATGTTAACGTACTCAAAACAACAGTGCTGGAAAAGCTCGGCTAGTCAGGCACCATTTCTCATAGATAGACGCAAAGTGCTGGAGTAACTCAGCGGGTCAGGCAGCATCTCTGGAGAACATTGAAAGGCCTTTTTCTTATCCTTTAATGTTAATGTTATGACTATGAGACACTGTTACTTTTTATGATTGCTATTGGCGAGATGCAATCACTATTTATTCCTGGAAGAGAATATAACCAAGAAATGCTCAAGTTCTTTGTCCTCTCTGGACTATGTAAAACATTTAAATTCGTTGCTGTGTTCAGAGAGCTTAATTCAGTTTAGAGAATTACTTTACTTTACTTTGGTGATGCAGCATGGAAACAGGCCCTTCCACCCACCAAGTACATGCCAACCACCAGTTGCACCATACATTAACACTATCCTACACACTAGGAGCAATTTTAAACCTACAAAAAAACTACCAAAGCACCCAGAGAAAACCAACACTGTCACAGGGATAACGTACAAACTCGATAGATAGGATTGAAGATTACACAAAAAGCTGGAGAAACTCAGCGGGTGCAGCAGCATCTAAGGAGCGAAGGAGATAGGCGATGTTTCGGGTCGAGACCCTTCTTCAGACCCCTGGGTCTCTGGTACTGTAAGACAGCAACTCTACTGTTGTGCCACTGTGCTGCCCTCAGATACAGCAATGAAACATGCCCTTTGCCCCATAGAGTCCATGTTGATTTAACTCTATTGTTAATTGCTAAATTAACTCAAAATTATAGCATTAAAAGACTTTTGGCTATTCGGGATAATAATTTGATGTTGCATCCTTAAATGCACCCATGAATCCTTATGGTCAACAATGTATGTTTCCTGTCTAATAACCATAATATTATATCAAATCAAAATGCAGGTCATTATTGATAATAAATCTAACAGTAATGAGGGGAGACAATGGATGTCAGAAAGATACTAACAAGTGCAAAAGAGTAATGAGCGATGGAAGTGAAGGGGCAGCTCAGTCGTGCAGCGCCGGAGGCATGCGTTCCATCCTGACTACCGGTGCTGTTCGTACGGAGTTTCTGCAATCTCCCTGTGACTGCGTGGGTTTTCTCCGGGTGCTCCGGTTTCCTCCTACATTCTAAAGACGTGCAGGTTTGTAGGTTAATTTGCTTCAGTAAAATTGAAAATTGTCCCTGGTGAGTAGGATAGTGTTAGTGTACAGGTTGGTCGCAGGTCAGCACGGACTCAGTGGGCCAAAGGGCTTGTTTTGGCGCTGTATATCTCAAGTCTAAAGGAAGCAGAATGCTTGAATGTTTTGAAAGCGGACATGGAACATTGATGTGCCCTTCAATGGACTGTAAAAGCCCTTCCTTTGCTTTGAGCTGCAGCAGAGATTTTTCTCTCCTCCTTGTGCACATTCAGTAGTTGTCTTCATCACTTCATTACTTCATCACTTCATTTGGGAAGAAACAGCTAGTTTAATGCAGCAACGCAGCTTTTGCTCATGATTTATCAGCTTCAATGTACCACTAATATCCCTTCTTGCGTGTTAATGTGCAACACATGCAGCTCCCCCCAGTGTTTAATATGCTGCTAATGGTGACAATGTTATATAAATATAACACAAACACTCTCTGCCTTATCAACCAACTTTATTAAAATTGGTGACTGATATACCAAACACACGACCAATCACTCCTGTAATCCTGCAAATATAATTTCAGACTTTCTGGCTTTTGTCCAACTATCTGCCAGTCAAATCCCCCTCACCTGTATCCACCTATCACTCACCAGGAGATAGACACAAAATGGTGGAGTAACTCAGCGGGTCAGGCAGAATATCTGGAGAAAAGGAATAGGTGACGCTTCAGACTTTACCTACTTTGGGGAAGTATCACTCGCCAGGCTTTGTCCCGCACCACCTTTCTTCCAGTTGGCATGGTGCATCTGCATCAACCACTAGCTAGAGCTATCCTAGGTTAGTCCCACTGCCATGCTCCTTAACCATTCAACCACTTATAAGTTTGTCACAAAGAGTTGGTGTAACTCAGCGGGGGAGAGAAAGAATGGGTGACGTTTCGGGTCGAGACCCTCTTCAGTTCTGAAGAAGGGTTTCAACCCAAATCGTCACCCATTCCTTCTCTCCAGAGATGCTGCCTATTCCGCTGAGTTACTCCATCTTTTTGTATCTACCTTTGGTTTAAACCAGCATCTGCAGATCCTTCCTACACTTATAAGTTTGTGCATGAAATAATAAGGATATGGATCATGTGTAGGCAGATAAGATTAGATTAGGTGACGTTTCGGGTAGGAACACCTCTTCAGACTGGAGAAATGTGTCAGCCTGTCTGAAGAATAGTTGCATGTAGATCAGTCAGTACTAGTTGACCTGATCCATGTCATGTTTTACTGCATACCACTGTACATTCAAACAGCTAACTGGTTGAGTGTCTCATATTATCTAGCCTGCTAGTCCAGCCTCTAGTTAGATTCCTCGTTGAGCTTGAATTTACAAAACCTATGTATTTGAGCTCTGTGTGCTTGCTTAAATAAACAACTTATGTTCATGTATGGATTCTGTGTTATTGCACATTCTTATATTGTGCAGGCAGTGGGATACGAACCAACGTCTCCAATTGCGGACCTTCGAGAGCAGCTCATTAAAAACAGAGATCCCATGGTCACGCTTAAAGTAAACAATGTAACAGTGGTGGCAAAAATTGACACAGGTGCTCACTGTAATGTTATGTCTCAGATGGATTTTTCAAAGCTTCGGAATGCTAAGAAGTTAAAAGCAAGCAGCGCCACATTACTCATTAATGGCGGAAGCAAACAAAATCCCATAGGAATTGCCAACCTGCAGTGACACGGTCATACAAACTACCGTTTTATATTGTAACGGGCAAAGTGGTACCCCTTCTGGGTGGATATGCTTGTATTGGCATGGGGCTGGTTTCATTCAGCAAAGCTGTTCATCAACTAATGCCAACCCCCGACTCTACACAACGCATCTTGGTGGATTACAAAGACCATTTCAATGATGAACTCGGTGAGCTGTCACTCACGTATTCAATGATTTTAGACCCGGAAGTTAAGCCTGTTGTTCGCCCCTGATAATCGGGTTCCGGTTGCCATGTGAGACTGAGTTAAAGCAAAATGGAGGGTTGCAACCTGAAACGTCACCCATTCCTGTTCTCCAGAGATGCTGCCTGACTCACTGAGTTATTCCAGCAGTGTGTATCTATCTTCAGTATAAACCAGCATCTGCAGTTCCTCCCTACATCCTGAGATGAGTTTACCCTGGCATTATGTTGAGCACAGACACTGTGGCCTGTGCTATGCTGTACTGTTCTATGCTCTATCAGGACAACAATAGAAATGTGACTCACCATAGGCCGACCAACCCAACCTGAATTGGGGCATTGAACACTGGAAAACGCTGCCAAAAAAAGAAATGATTCAAAGTTAAAACACTGCGATTGTCAATTAAATTCAAATAGAATGCTCCCTCAACCTGGGTTTGTTATTATAGAACTAAAGCAGAAAGCAAGACAAAAATCTAACATTGAAAGGAACACAAATACAGAACCGTACGTACGAGTAAGGAGTCAAAGTAGACATTCAATATGGTAAAAGAATATCTGATGTTAGGGAAAATTACTCATTGTTAATTCACATTCAAAAATTCTTTTACAATAGATATTAAAGGAAAAAAAACATTCTTCTCCCACTGTCTCTGCAAATTCTGTGCAGATAGTACCTATAGTAGATCGAACCCGGGACTCTGGCACTGCAAGCAGCAACACTACCACTGTGCCACTGTATTTGACATTTACATAATCACACACACACACATTTTACCTTTAAAAATGCTCTCTTTTCCAAAGCATTCATGATAACAGGGGGTATTGCTAGAGAAAAGAAAAAAAAACAATATTGATGAATGAGAAGCCATTTAAAAGTAATTTTAACCAAATGTTATACATAAATATTAAGTACTATTGTTTTTTTAAAAATTGATTTCAAATGAAGTGAATCAAGTGATTCGTAATTTATAATCAAGCCCATTAATCCAAATGCATGCATGCTGATTTGGTTAGCAGGGACTTCAAAGAAAAACCATTCATTTTCTATGAATAAAAAAAATCACAACAATGCAGGTAGACACCTATAAAATGTGGGAATTGGGAATCTTGTAACCAAGACCGGGCTCTGTTAGGAGACTTATACTTTACTACTGTAAGTTACCTCCATTCTGCAATCTATTTTCATTCCCCAAAACAAATTTGCTCATGCTTCAAGAAAATGGGCAATAAACATTTATTGCTTAGCCATCTTATCCATCTACATTTCACACATCTCAGCAAGGCCACCAGCATAATCAAGGACGGCCACCAGCATAATCAAGGACGAGTCTCATCCCCAGTCTTCTCCCCTCAGGCAAGAGGTATAGCAGTGTGAAAACGCACACCTCCAGATTCAGGGACAGTTTCTTTCCAAGCTGTTATCAGATCAGGCCACTGAACCATCCTAACAACAATTAGACAGCAGCTCTGAGCTAATATCCTCCGACTATCTCTAAACAGACGTAACCTTGTGCTAAATGTTATTCCTTTTATTCTGTACGTGTGCAGAATTGTAATCTGGTTGTAATCATGTAGTCTTTCCACTGACTGGGTAGCTTGCAACAAAAAGCTTTTCACTGAACCTCGGTACACGTAACGATAAACTAAACTAAACAAAACATTAGAGTATGAAAGCATTTCCAGGTCTTCAGTCTGAAAAAGGATCTCAACCCGAAACATCACCCATTCCTTTTCTCCTGAAATGCTACCTGACCCTAAGCTGCCTGAATTACTCCAACATTTTGTGTCTATCTTCAATGCATTTCTAGGCCTTTGTGTCCTCCTCCTCCTCACAATAAACGTCAGCTAAAGCCAAAAAGAATGGAATCGCAAATGTTAACCTGATCCAAATGAAAGGATATGGTTCATGGAAGAACACAGAGTTGGAAGGGCACAGAATGATCCAAGTTCTTGGCCTTGATTTTAAGGATGAATGCAAGCACTGACAGATACAACAAGCCATGTAGCTGGCTTGGCTTATTCAATTTCTAAAGAGGTCTGCATGCCAAACCAGTTAGGATAGCCAGCATTTTCTTGCATGCAAGGCTCTAGACTAGTGGTGGTCCAACTTCCACTGCAAAGACTGAACCGAATACTGGCTTAGAGTGACTCTTTAAACTCCAATTGCATCTAATTACAGTGCGTGACATACAAGCTAAAATATGTTTTCTAGTCTGGAAAAAAACACATTGGTACTTCAAGGGAAGCATAGCGGCACAGCGGGAGAGTTGCTGCCTTACAACTCCAGAGACCTAGGTTCGATCCTGACTATGGTTGCTGTCTGTGCAGAGTTTGTACGTTCTCCCTGTGACCACATGGGTTTTCTTCTGGAGCTCTGGATTCCTCCCACATTCCAAAGATGTGCAGGTTAATTGGCTTCAGTAAATTGTCCCTTGTGTGTAGGATAGAACTAGTGTATTGGTAATCGCTGGTTGGTGCGGACTCAGTGGGCCGAAGGGCCTGCTACCTTGCTCTATCTCTAAAATAAAATAAACTAAACAAAGCACCCTTGTCCCCAATTTCCATCCCACTCCACCCCACCTCCTTCCTCAAGTGCCTAAACCTGACCAACGAACAAGTCCCTACGATTGACTATGCAACTGAAAGAATGCCCCTCAGGACAAAGTCTGGACTTACCCATGGCAGGTATGGCCATGCCAATCCGAGACACCACAACCTGGACAATGGCTTGCTGTGCTGCCTTAGCTGACTCCCCTAGTCGATTCCCACTGGCATCTGTGACCGGTATTCCATATTTAAGCTCTCTGCAAAAGAATATGGTTTTACTCAGGGAATATGGCTTTACTCAGGGAATATGGCATAAGGTTGATATGTGGCATTGAAAGAGCAGACAATTGTGAAGCATTTGTATCGGCACTTAGTGAACTGACGCAGCAAGGTTTAGGTTTCATCTCACTGGACACAAGATGTATTTGAAAGTTGCAAAGTTGA
The DNA here is from genome assembly GCA_963514005.1 of Raja brachyura. The sequence continues at coordinate 23,037,892 of OY740795.1, read as the reverse complement.
GGTTTCAGAAGGTGCTATTGGAAAATTCAACCACCCTGGCATGGTCTCCAACAGATTGACAGTCAACTCTTTTTTTTCCCCAAGGATGGAACTGCCAAAGACTAGAGAGCTTAGCTGTAAGGTGAGAGGAGCAAAGTTTAAAGGAGATGTGTGGGATAAAGTTTTTTTTTTTAAACACAGAGGGTGGTAGGTGCCTGAAACAAGCCGCCAGGGGTGGTGCTGGAGGCCTATATAAAAATAGTGTTGAAGAGACTTTTTGATAGGTACATGGATATACAGGAAATGGAGGGATATAGATCATGTGCAGGCATATGAGAATAGTTTATCTATGCTTCATGTTCGGCACAGACATTGTGGGCAGAAGGGCCTGATTCTGTGCTTTACTGATCAATGTTCTAAAGACATGCGTTCATACAATGTATTTTGGAACTTCAGGACATCCCAAGAATTATATGGCCAAGGGTATGTGTTTAAAGTGTAACCAGGCCAGTAAGATAGGAAAAGAAACAGCTGAGTTTAAAAAAAACACCAACACATCGTCCACTTCAGATGTGAATTGGAATGTCAGTCAACTGAGCTCCTCTGCTCCAAGTTTCTTTTAATTGAATGTGTCGCTTTTACTCAATTATTGTTGATTAGAAAGAAATCTAGGTTAATTCAGTTCCCTGGCATGGATAGACCACTTCAGGAAACTATTCCAAGCCACTTGTGATCAGCAGGCAAGTGGCAACTAAATGCATCACACAATCTTCAAATCTGAGGAAGGACTTTCAATTCAAAAATCAAATACATGCAAAAGCATTAAGTACGGGTGAAACTGTTATCTACTAAACACTGTGGAAGAATAAATTGAAATTGTAAACGGGGTAAATTAGGTCAAAAGGTAACAGGACATCTGTTTAGCTGCCTTGGGGTTTGGTCGTGAAAGAAAACCGCCGGGAACGAAGTGCGTGACTCCTCAGATACCCGAGGAGCACCTTCAGCCACAGACTGGTTCCACCAAGGTGCAGGACAGAACTCCACAGGAGATCCTTCTTCCCTGTAGCTATCTAATTTCACAACTCCTCCCCCTTCTGTGGTGGGGTAGACTGAGACGGACACACCTTCCCCCTCCCCAATCTTTGCACATCTGCCAAGCCTTTCCACTCGTCACTTTAATTCCATGTTTCATGGTTTTTTTGATTTTATGACTGTTGGCAGATCAATTTTCCTCCTGGGATAAATAAAGTTCTTTCATATCGTATCGTATTTACAGCTGTTGTTCGAGCATTCTGAGGGAGAGGAATGTTGGAGTGAGTGCCTGTGTAAAATCTGGTAAGGTTAATAGTATACACAAACCACAAAGAGAAAAGACTGTATGAAAGATCACATGAATCTTTATTCATTTAACAGTCTGGTTTAACTGTTCCCAACGGTCGTTGTCTTTTGTGGCGCATTGAAAAGTTGTTTTAGAAACAAAACCAAAGCTACATTATTCTGCCTGGTTTGCTACAATATCAGTCAAAGTTCTTTAAAATAAAAATGGGTGGAAAGGCACAAACAACTGTTCTACTGGAATTCACGGAGGGAGGTTGGAAACACTTGTCAAGATTCCAACCCTTAAATATAGATCCGAACACGAGCCCAAATGCATTAGAAATTGATCAAATCTTTCGTGTAACGTTTTGCACTACAACCAAAGAACCTCAATATTAAAGGACGTTCCTTTAGAAAGGAGATGAGGAAACATTTCTTTGGTCAGAGGGTGGCGAATCTGTGGAATTCATTGCCATAAAAGGGTGTGGAGGCCAAGTCAATGGATACTTTTAAGGCAAAGATTGATAAATTCTTGATTGGTATGGGTGTCAGGGGTTATGGGGAGGAGGCAGGAGAATGGGGTTAAGAGGGAGAGATAGATCAGCTATGAATAGTGGCGGGGTAGACTTGATGGGCCGAATAAGGCTCAACAGTTTAAGAATAAGGGGTAGGCCATTTAGGACTGAGATGAGGAAAGCTTTTTCACACAGAGAGTTGTTAATCTGTGGAGTTCTTGCCACAGAAGGCAGTGGAGGCCAATTCACTGTATATATTCAAGAGACAGTTAGATTTAGCTCTTAAGGCTAACGGAATCAAGGGATATGGGGAGAAAGCAGGAACGGGGTACTGATTCTAGATGATCAGCCATGATCATATTCACTGGCTGGAAGGGCCGAATGGCCTACTACTGCACCTATTTTCTGTGTTTCTATGAATGGACTAATTCTGCTCCTATCACTCATGACCTTATGACTTATGACTAATGGTTAAACAATTTGATTTTATCTATGCTGTGAAAATTTTGGTGTCAATTTTGCTGCACAGAAAGCTGTGCGATCATACTTTTCGCCAGCTCACTCCCGTGCTGCGAGTGCAACAAGTTTCGTTCCGATCGGTGGTATATTGTAAAAGTTAACGAGGTTTAAACATCTTAAAAAACGAGCATGCGCAGATCGATCTCCTCTCCTGCCAGTCTGCGCCACGTGGATTGGTCTCTTCCCCTGTCACTCCCCGGGACGGTCCGTCCCTTCCTGCGCCATCGCATCTTTACTGGAGCTGAGGGACGCTGTAGGTGGCCGGCGGAGGTCTCCAAATGGACACAATTTTCGGAGGGACCGGAAGCGGTGCGTCCCGGCGCAGAGTTGGAGATGTCGCCAAACGGAAAGCGAAGAGTCTGATCCCGGCGGAGGAGAGCGTCCAGCGCCTGCTGTGAGTCCCAAACGCAGCGCCATCACAGTGCCCCGCAGCTCCAGCCCCTTCCCCTCAGGTACCACTCCTGCCCCCTGCCCGCATGATACCCCTCTCTCCCCCCATGGCTCTTCCCCTGTCTTTTCTCCGTGCTCGCCACCCTCCCCCCCCCCCCCCCCCCCGCCGCCGGCGTGTCCGTAGCTGCTGGTGCTTCCGGGCGGAGCTGAGGTTCATAAGTTCTAGGAGCAGAATTAGGTCATTTTGACCCATCAAGTCTACACCGGCATTCAATCATGGCTGATCAATCTTTCCCTTTCAACACCATTCTCCTTCCTTCTCCCCATACCACCCTTACTAGTCCCACATCCACCCCCCACCCCCCCCCCCCCCTTTTCCTTTCAGAGGGACTTTGGCGTTTCCCAACATTGTTGCATCAGATCACCAGCATTTGCTGCCCACCCCTCTCCCCGAGCAATCCTTTATCCCTGGGACTGTTTCACAGCAGTCTTACCTTTGTCTCATGAAAGGGATATTGATGCAGTTGGCAGCAGCGACTGCAGCAAAGGGCACAAAACGAGAAATCAAGGCAGGCAAATGCTTCAGGAAAGAAAGATAAAATTGTACATGGTTAGCTTACAAATTTAATTACTTACAAAATTAATTAACTTACAAAATTGAAATGGTTACTCACAAAATTAATCTTTCTAATGAACAGTCACTGACTCATACCAATATGGATATTTCTACACATGCTTCTAAATCTGTTGAGTACCTCCTGCATTTTCTGATTTTTCAACCTATTCCATAGTTTGCTTTTGTACAAACCAGATTCAATCCCATATTCTACATGGCCTTACAAGAGGTAACATAGCTCACAGTTCTGCTAGCCTGTGATCTTCTCTTCATTCCCTCAACTGTTTTAAACATACACCAGGGGAAGAGACTATTCTGCTACAGTAGCAGCAAAGAACTGCTGATGCTGGCTAATATACAAAAGGACACAAATTGGTGGAGTAACTCAGCAGGTCAGGCAGCATCCTGGAGAATATGGATAGGTGATGTTTCGGGTTGGGACACTTCTTCAGACCTATAGTAACTGTGCCACTTCTCTGAATGAACCACCCAAATAAGATTGAGTCAGGAAGACCCTCTGGAAAGTAAAACATGCTTGTTTGCTCACTTCAAATGGACAATTCTATTTCTCCCTCCTTGAATACGATATGGTCTGCCGAGTGCTTCCAGCACTTCAATTTGGAATTTTGGAATTCCAACATCCACGGTTTTTCTAATTGTTCTGCTTATGTTGTTCCCATCCTCCTACTTCATGGGAAAGGGTTCAGCTTCAGCTCAATACTTTACTAATGGCATTTTCCAATACAACCACCCAAGGGCATGGCACGGTGGTGTAACGCTAGAGCTACCGCCCTGCAGCATCAGAGACCCAGGTTCGATCCTGACTACAGGTGCTTGTCTGTACGGAGTTTGTACATTCTCCCCGTGATCACACAGGTTTTCTCCGAGATCTTAGGTTTCCTCCCACACTCCAAAGACATACAGGTTTGTAAGTTAATTGGCTTACTGTATATATATATATATTTTTATTGTCCCTAGTATGTGTAGGGTAGTGTTAATGTGCAGGGATCGCTGGTCTGTGCTGACCCGGTGGGCCGAAAGGCCTATTTCTGTGCTGTATTTCTAAACTAAACTGAACTAAAGTTTCCTCTGTATAATTCCATGTTAAACCTTTCCATGAAAGACTCAATAAGCCACATTGATCCACAGCAGTGCATTGGCAGCATCCATAGAGTCAAACAATCATACAGTGTGAAAACAGGCCCTTCGGTCCAACCTTTCCTATCCATGTAACCGTCCAAATGTTTTTTAAATGTTGTGATAGTACCTGCCTCAACTACCTCCTCTAGCAGCCCACTCCATATACCTACTACTCTTTCTGACCCAGAGATCAAGAACATGGACAAGAAACAATGAATGTACAAATTATAAGGTGCTAAAACATGTACAAAGATGAAAATAATCTTTTTTGGCTAGATCTGTCAACCCTAAGGAAGTGAATAGGTATGATTATTAACATTACCTTTGTGAGAGACTTCAGCCCAAGAGCAGTGACCACCGCGCCTGTAGTCGCACTGATGTATGCTGTGCCCAGCTGGCTACAAAGAGTTAAAAGAAACGTCATCTCAAATGACTACAGATTTGTTCAACATTTTTTTTACTCCAGTCAAGATTTATCTCAAAATAAGTTTCATTTTTGGAGCTCCGTTCTTCAGGGTTTTAATTTAAACCAGAATAAGAAAATATTTTTTTATAAATATATGTCAAACATCAAACATAAGTGATCGTGGAAAATTGGAATCCAGTTCAGAAACAGAATCAGCAGAGGCCAGCAATTTTAGAAAGAGAAATACACCAAATTGTTCTTTGGAGGTATATACAACATTAATTACATTCAACTTTATGTATAATCTATGCATCGACAAACTTGGCAGTACTAGGCAGTAAGAAACCAAATATTACTGACACAATGAATAGGACCCAAATATTACAGATTCAGGGACGGTTATCAGACTACTTGTTGGTTCTCCCCAAAACTAGGGTGCAGTCCCAATCTGACAACCTACCTCATTGCAGATCTTGCACTTTTTCTTTGCAACTGTAACACTGTAATTCTGTAACACTATATTCTGCACTCAATTCCTGTCTCTTTGCATTCCCGGTTGTACTTGTGAATGGCTTGATTGTACGCATTTATGGTATGATTTGACTGGACAACATGCAAACAAGTCTTCTCTCTGTACCTCGGGATCCACCAATAATAAACCAATATCAATAACAACCCCGTGGGGTACAAGTGCCTCTGTCCCTGCTACTATTGCATCTTTTCTGCCCTAAGATTCTGTGGCATGAAAAGCAACAATGCATGCAGCACCACACTGAAAGAGCTCAAAATCAACTAAAAGCTTTAAAGGCCCTGCAAATACATGAGCCCAGCTTTAAAAACTGTAAAAACTTGAGGTTTTTTTAAAAAGATTTCAGCTGTCATTAAAGTTCAGAGACATTTAAAAATTATTAATGGTGCAATAAATAATCATTAAACTCTTTTAATTACTTTTAAAATGGGTCAAATGTGCAGCAGTTAATTACAAGCAAAAGGAATTTGCCTTCCACTTGATGTCCACAGTTTCACAAGGACGACTGAAATCGATGGGGTGACTTCTGCATGAGCTGCAGCCCAGCACAGATTCAAAGGGGGATTCCCCAGTGCATACGATGGAGAAGGAGGAAGAGGAGCCACCTCTGAACCTCACATGGGAGTCCAGGGATGGAGCACACCGACTGATGTGGCACTGCCAGTAAGCAGGTACCAGCCTCCCACATTTGGAACCACTGCCGCCTGCCAGAGATGTCAAAACGTAGCAGACAATGCTCACCATAGATCAAACTAAACTTATCTTTCAATAGACAATAGGTGCAGGAGTAGGCCAATCGGCCCTTCGAGACAGCACCGCCATTCACTTTGATCATGGCTGATTCAGTACCCCGTTCCTGCCTTTTCCCCATATCCCTTGACTCTGCTATCTTTAAGAGCTCTATCTAACTCTCTTTTGAAAGCATCCAGAGAATTCGCCTCCACTGCCTTCTGAGGCAGATAATTCCACAGATTCCCAAGCCTCTGAGTGAAAAAGTTTTTCCTCATCTCCGTTCTAAATGACTTACCCCTTATTCTTAGACCGTGGCCCCTGGTTCTGGACTCCCCCAACATCAGGAACATCTTTCCTGCCTCTAGCTTGGCCAAACCCTTAGTAATCTTATATGTTTCAAAAAGATCCCCTCTTATCCTTTTAAATTCCAGAGTATACAAGCCCAGCCGCTCCATTCTCTCAGCATATCACAGTCCCGCCATCCCGGGAATTAACCTCGTGAACCTACGCTACAATTCGACAAATTTGGAGACCAAAACTACACACGATACTTCAGGTGTGGTCTCACTAGGGACCTCTACAACTATTTCCTTGCACTGAACAGCAAAGCACAGGAATGGGCCCTTCGGTCCACAATGTCTGTGCTGAACATGATGCCAATTTAAACCAATCTCCAAAGAAATGGTGAAGTAACTCAGCAGGTCAGGCAGCATCTCTGGAGAAAACAGCTAGGTGACGTTTTGGGTTGGGATTCTTCTTCAGACACTGTACCCTCTCAGAATCTTGTATCAGATCACCCTGCAACCTCCGATGTTCCAGAGATATTTCTTCTTCTAAAAGTATGCTAATGTATTGATAGATTAGTCACCTGCTCAAAGACTTTCTAAAATCAAACTTATAATGCTTCTTATCGGTACCACTGATTCCACTGATTTGCATGTGCTCTCTTATTTATAAAATCCCTTAAAAGCACATGTTCACGACTGTTAATTTGTTGCAAGATTTCTCCATGCATCATTATTGAATATAAAGCATCACAGTTTTTTTCTCCCACTTACTAATATTGGCTAAGCACGGCAAGCATAGAGCAAGGGTGCAAATTATCACTGACATAAAATAGCAGGGATGCAAATGGGAAAAAAAACTAATGATTTAAGAATTTTTCCCTTCAGCATAAAATTCAATTACATTTGCAGTTTTAATTTCCTCAGTCTGCCAGCTTCTTTCAATGTACCAAACAACTCATTAAGCTATTACGCAAAGGAGATTTATACAAACTTGTATATTAGCTCAGAGATTATACATTTTCATGACAATATTGCAAGCACTTTGACTGCAATTATTCCCGGGCTGCCTACCCCACTGTCAGCGGCGTATCTCCACTTCTGTTGGTGTAGTTAACGATTGCATTGAAGGACTGGTTGGCCCATTGCCAAAAGACCACCGCTGGAGTTGTCCTGTCCACAAAGGAAAAGGTTTAAAAATCCAATGACTATGCACACCGAGCGCAGTAGCAGTTTGGTTTGATCCATAAAAATGTGTAGAATATCAGCTGTTATATGTGTACTGATAAAATTAAAACAGCAACAAGAGTGTTCAACGAAATTCAGATTTGTGTGAATCAGATTCCCGACGGCAGCAACTGGTGCAATCTGGTGAGGCACTGTGTCACTGATTTAACAAGCATGCGCAGAGGTTGCCAGCAATTTTACAGTAATCATAATAAACACTGCCAGTTGCACAATTGCTACATCTGCAAACTCCAGACTACTTATTTGACTCATCAGGCTGGATCATATTTCAGTCTGAATGTCAAAGAGGGTTTGATGTCCCCGAGGTGCACATTATAGCAAAGAAGGTCAGAGTGGAAATGAACTCCTCATTCTACAATCAGAATTGGGCTGGTTTGAGTCTCGCATTGTGCCTTCATCCCATGGATACAATTATGAGCAGCTTGTGAATGCGTACCTATCCATGGACTGGCATTGAAAAAAATGTAAAAACTGCATGCTGAAAATCTAAAATAGATACAGAATGCTGGAAACGTTCAGAAGAGAAGGCAGCTTGTGTAGAATGAGACACAAAGTTATGGTTTAAGTTTGAAGGCCCTGCATCAGAACTGGGAAGGATGTAATTTGAGTTAGACTACAAGGTGTTTATAGACCACAGATAGTTGTAGTAAAGTTGTAGTCCAACTAAGAAGCTGAGGGGCAACTTTTTCCACACAATGATATATATATGGAACCAGGAAGTGCTTGAGGCAGGTACTTTAACAACGTTTAAAATACACTTGGACAGGTAGCTGGATAGGAAAGGTTTAGAGGGATATGGGACAAACATAGGCAATTGGGACAAACTTCGGAATGGCAGAGTGGCGCAGCGGTAGAGCAGCTGCCTTATAGCGCCAGAGACCCAGGTTCGATCCTGACTACATGTGCGGTCTGTACGGAGTTTATACGTTCGCCCTGTGACCGCATGGTGCTTTCAGTTTTCTTCTACACTCCACAGACGTGCAGGTTTGTTGGTTAATTGGCTTCTGTAAATTAAAACCTTGTCCCTAGTGTGTAGGACGTAGCTCATGTGCGGGGTGATGAGTCGGTGCAGACACGGTGGGCTGAAGGGCCTGTTTCTGTGCTGTAGTTCTAAAGTAAAGATGGGGCATCTTGGTCGACAGGGATGAACTAGCTGAAGGGCCTGTTTCTACACTCTGTCTAAACCTACCTGTAAAAGGTCAGCATGCAGCCAGTTATAGACATGTTCATTGGAACCTGTGCAGACATCCGTCCGATGAGAATCATTTTGTCCCCTGTATCTGGATGAAAAGCGGAATCGTAGAGATACTTTGCCTGCCAGAGCTCATCCTCAGTCAGTCCTGGTGGGATTTTGCCAAGCCTGTAAACAAAACAACAAAAATCATGTGCAGTGCCAAACAATAGCTACAGACATTACATTAATACGAGAACATTTTTTTTAAAGAGTTCAATTCTCCTCAACTAAATGAGAATTTTAAATTTAGATCAAAGCAGACATTGTTGGAGGATCTCAGCAGGCCAGGCAGTATCTGTGGAGGGAGTTGACAGACAACGTTTCATCAGGAACATTCCTTAGTTTAGTTTAATTTGGGTTAGTTTAGTTTATTGTCACATGTATAGAGATACAGCAAAAAGCTTTTTAGTTGCGCGCTATCCAGTCAGAAGGACTATACTGAAATCTGAGAGCGAGGAATGGTCCAGACCCAAATAGCTGTCTGTCCACTCTCTCCACAGATGCTGCCTGACCCACTGAGTTCCTCCGGCACTTTGTGTTTTGCTCAAGATTCCAGTGTCCACCTTTTAATTTAGGTGATGCTCACAATACCTAAATATATCCCTCCCTGGCAACAGCACCATTTCCCCATTTTGCATACTTTTCAAAAGTGTTGAACAGGAGCAGAAGCGTAGGTGTGAGAGAGTAATGGCTGAGGACAATTGTGATCTGCAGTCATAGAAAAAAGGTGCAGGTGTAGGCCATTTGGCCCTACGAGCCAGCACCACCATTCAATATGATCATGGCAGATCATCCAAAATCAGTATCCCATTCGTGCTTTTTCTCCATATCCCTTGATTCCTTTAGCCCTAAGAGCTAAATCCAACTCTCTCCTGAAAACATCCAGTGAATTGGTCTCCACTGCCTTCTGTGGTAGAGAATTCCACAGATTAACAGCTCCCTGGGTGAAAAGGTTTTTCCTCATCTCAGTCCTAAATGCCCTATCACTTATTCTTAAACTATGACCCCTGGTTCTGGACCTCCCCAACACTGAGAACATTTTTCCTGCATCTATCCTGTCCAATCCTTTAAGAATTTTATATGTTTCTATAAGATCCACTCTCTTCCTTCCAAATTCCAGTGAATGCAAGCCCAGTCAACCCATTGTTTCATGATAGGTCAGTCCCGCCTCCCGGGAATTAACCTGGTGAACCTTCGCTGCACTGCCTCAATAGCAATAATGATCTTCCTCAAATTAGGATACCAAAACAGCACACAATACTCCAGGTGCAGTCTTACCAGGACTCTGTACAACTCGACTCAAATCCTCTCGCAATGAAGGCCAACATGCCATTTGCTTTCATCACTGCACGCTTATGGGCCTGTCCCACTTAGGGGACTTTTTAGGCGAGTGCAGGAGACTCTGTGCTCGCCACATGGTCGCCACATGTTCGCTGGTGGTCTCTGGTGAGTCTCCTTCATGGTCGCGAAGAGTTCCCGCATTCTGGGAACTAGTCGCTGTCTCAGTATGGTCGCCACAAATTTTTCAACATGTTGAAACATTTTCTGCGACCAAAAATTGGTCGCCTTGGAGATAATCGATAATCCTGTAGTCGTAGGTGCAGTTGTAGTTGGGTCGCCGTGTCGTTGTAGGTAGTCAAGATAGTCATAGGAAGCTTTAGTTAATCGCCTTTGAGACCGGTCATTTTCACTGGCTCATTGGGGGAAAAAAAACGTAAGCAGGAGTTTTCAGAACCAAGGATAACCGACCGGTAATGTAAAATGTCCGCCGAACTTCACAGCTGTGTATCTCTGGCTTATTAAAAGTTGCCTGGCTTATTAAAAGTTGTCTCCACTCCTTCTCCATTCCTTCCCCCCCTTTCTGCCCTCTTTTAAAGACTTACCGTACACTATTGCTAGCCGTCTTAATTACAGCGCCAACCTTCCTATTCATCACAGTGTGTGTCTGTATCAAATTGGCTTTGCACAATGTGAATTTCAGACAATTGTAAATTTCCGCTTGCCCCGACCCCTGCCTTTGCGATGTGTTTGTGTGTGTGTGTTCCACTTTGACAGTCGGCGTTCCAGTTACCGGTTTTTCAGGCGACTGCGGCAACTTGACAGTCGCCGGCTGTCCGCTGAAAAATCGCCTAAGTGGGACAGGCCCATTACTTTCAGTGACATTACTTTCAGGCCCTGTGGCCCACCTAGTCCACGCCAACCATGAAGGAATGGGTGACGTTGACCAGAAACGTCACCCATTCCTTCTCTCGAGAGATGCTGCCTGTCCCGCTGAGTTACTCCAGCTTGATGTGTCTATCTTTGGTTTAAACCAGCATCTGCAATTCCTTCCGACGCAGGTCTTCAGGTTAATTGGCTTCAGTAAAAATTGTAAATTGTCCCAAGTGTGTAGGATAGTGCTGGTGTACTGGGGTGATATGTGTGGTCTCTGTAGGCCTGTTTCCGCGCTGTATATCTAAAGTAAAGATACTTCCTGACACGCTGGGCTACTCCCACGCCTTGTGATCTACGTAATCAAATATTTGCACCCACATTTTCCAATATGCATTCTAGTCCTCTGACATCATGGTAACATTGAACCAGAAGTCATCTTGCATTATTTTATCATGTAAAAATCATCAGAGTTCTGTGCTGGGAGCAGGGTGAAAGAGTTTCAAAGACAGGGTTAACAGGTATGCCTTCACGCCAACAGGGTACAGTCAGTCAGTCAACAGGGTAACTCATAACCACATGAAACAGTGGGTGCCCTCGGGCTCCAAGCCAAGTCTCCGTGCAAGTCTAGACAGGAAGTGTTGGCAGTCAATTTGGACATGGGAATTAAAACTCTGAATTCAATTATTCTGCATGAGTCTTTGGATGGCCAACAGAAGTAGGAACTCTGATCTGTTTTGATATTAAATTGACGACAGACCGATATGGCTATGCACCACACTTTGCCAAAGTCTCCTTGCAGTCCGCCCATTTATTATATACCACTATTCTTGTTGTTGCAGTATTGAAGCAGATAAATAATTTCATTTCTCTCAATCAAATACTGTCAGCCCCCCCCCCCCCCCCAAAATGGAGAAATGTCAAAGAATAGAGGGCATAGTTTTATAGTGAGAAGGAGCAAAGGGGCAACGTTTAAAGGAGATGTACAGAGCAAGTGTTTTTACACAGGTGGTGGTTTGTGCCTGGAACATGCTGCCAAAAGTGGTGGTGGGGCAGATATGATAGTAACATTTAAGAGGCTTTTAGATATGGATATGCAGGGCATGGAGGATCACTTGCAGGCAGAGGAGATTAGTTTAACTTCACATCATGTTCGGCGTGGATATTGTGGGCCGAAGGGCCTGTTCCTGTCCTATATTGTTGTATGCTCCAAGAATAAAATATAACTAGATAAATATTATTAGAGTACAAAATCATGAGAGAAATAGATTGGCAAAATGCAGTCTCTTGCCCAGAGTAGGTGAATCAAGAACTAGAGGACATAGGTTTAAGGTGAGGTTGAAAGATTTAATATACACAAAGGGTGATAGATATATGGAACGAGCTGCTGGACTAATTGAGGAAGGTACTATTGCAACATGTATGAAACATTTAGATAGGTACATGGATAGGATAGATTTGGAGGGATATGGGCCAAATGCAGGCAGGTGTAGATGGGGTATGTTGGTCTGTGTGGGTGAGTTTGGCCGATGGGCCTGTTTCCACGCTGTATGCTTTTATGACTATTATTTACAGTAGACAAAGAGACGAGTTGACATGACATTATCCTGCTTACATTGCCTACACACTTACTTGTAGTCTTCAATAACAGTCTTGGCTGCCCCCAGTTCTTCACTAGATGCTAAAATGTTGCGAGGGTCAGTCACCATGAAGAAGTGCTTGGCTCTTCCCATGAAGGTCCCCTGGTCCCATCGTGGTTCTTTTAAATTTATATCAGATCTCAACAGTCCAGACATTTTGTACTAAAGGAATATATAAAAAAGATCACTGGAATATTGCTACATCCATTATCAACACATCACAAATTACAAATACAAAGTTATCTTTTTGCAAGATGCTTAAAAAATTGGATTGCTTCAATTTCTTGTACGACAACAATGGAACTGATATAACATTATCTAAATGTTGTTCTACTTTTGATTGATAGATTTAATTGGTTGAAAGACACAGCATGGAAACAGGACCTTTAGCCACTGTCCAATACAACCATCGATTGCCCGTTTTCAAAGAAGAAAGGACTTATTTAGAAATTCAAGATTAACATTTTAAACACTATTGATGTTGGCAAAATATTATACATGCTTTGCAAGTCATATGCCCCAATGCATAAAAATATAGTCATTATTTACTACCCAGTCTTCAGAGCTAAGAAAAACGCCCAATTTGAGATACGGCTTTAGCAACAGTTGAACAATACAGCGATGTCAAAGACCCAAAAGAAACATCAAGTGCTTTACAAGTTAAAACATAAGGGCTTTACCAGTTAAAACCAGGTCCCAACCCTGGTCTCCGATAGTTCTGGAAGCAGGAGGGTGAACAGCATCAAGCAGAAAGTGGACTATGTACTATGATGCAGATTCATTATGAAAAGTAATTAGCAACAAAACCCCAAAAAAGGATCCACAGTAGCGTATCTAATATAAATATTGACCCTCAAATAGAGAGAATAACAGATATTCCGATCCTAACACTGAAGTGCAATCATGTTATGATCGTGTAGTAATAACTGTGTATCTCAGAGAGATGGACTTTATACCCTTTCCAATTTGACCAGGAAATTAAAAACAAAGCTCTGAAAAACCAAATAAAATAGGCAGATAATATCGGGATAGACACAAAAAGCTGGAGTAACTCAGCTGGACAGGCAGCATCTCTGGAGAAGTTTCGGGTCGCGATCATTGTTCAGACTGGTTAGGAATAAGGGAAACGAGAGATATAGACGGTGATGTGGAGAGAAAAAGAACAATAAATGAAAGATACGCAAAAAAGTAACAATGATAAAGGAAGCAGGTCATTGTAAGCTGTTTGTAGGGTGAAAATGAGAAGGTAGTGCGACTTGGGAGGGGGAGGGATAGAGAGAGAGGGAATGCTGGAGCTACCTGAAGTGGGAGAAATCAATATTCATACCACTGGGCTGTAAACAGCCCAAGCAAAATATGTGATGCTGTTCCTCCAATTTGCATTTAGTTTCACTCTGAGAATGGAGGAGACCGAGGACAGAAAGGTCTGTGCAGGAATGGGATGGAGAATTGAAGTGTCTGGCAATCGGGAGAACAGGTTGGTTCACGCGGGCAGAGTGAACGATCGCCCAGTCTCGCCGATGTATAAGAGTCCACATCTTCAACAACAGATACAGTAGATGAGGTTGGAGGAGGTGCAAGTGAACCTCTGCCTAACCTGAAAGGGCTGTCAGGGTCCCTGGACAGACTCGAGGGAGGAGGTACAGCTATAGTTGTTGCGTCTTCTGCGGTTGCAGAGGAAGGTACCTGGGGAGGGGGTGGGAAGGGTGGGAAGGGATGAGTTAACCAGGGAATTGCAGAGGGAACAGTCTCTGCAGAAGGCGGAAAGGGGTAGAGGTGGAAAAATGAGGTTAGTGGTGGAATCCCGTTCGAGGTGGCGGAAATTTCGCACCATTTCCAGGAAAAAAGGTTATGCCATATTGCTTTAACCAAAGTTAAATGTCAGTGAATTCTGCAATTAAGTGTAGTAATCAAGTTAATTAGGTAAAGCTGCCATTCATTTTAAAGACAATTAGCCTCACCAGAGTCCACATATTGAGATTAGATTTTTTTTTAAACACACATTCACGCTTACATTAATTGATGCATTACTTTCATATTTTGAATCAAAATATTCTGAAGATCTTTTGTTCTATTATCCATTCTTCTCTCCCCACAAAAACAGGTTATGATGACAAGAACAAGCCTATCAGGTTCCCCAAACCTCTCCACCAGCGGCACCTTGCATTCAGATCGGCTAATTTGAGTGTTAACGCCTTTGATGATACATCCACTCCTGCAGCAGCTGGGGCAAAACCATTCAATAGCTTATCCGCCCTGTCTGTCACAAGACATGGTCATAATCCTACAATGCTGCTACCGTTTAACCCACCATGTCAACGATAACAACCTGCCCATAAAGGAAGACTTACTTATTGAAACCAGTATGCCTGGCTCTTAAATAAAAACAAATAGCTGCAGATACTGGTTTATACCAAAGATAGACACAAAGTGCTGGTGTAATCAGTGGGTCAGGCAGCATCTCTGGACAAAAAGGATGGGTAACGTTTTGGATCGGGACCCTTCTTCTTCGACCCAAAATGTCACCCATCCTTTTTCTCTGCAAATGCCACCTGACCCACTACATTACTCTAGCACTTTGCATCTGTGAATGGCTATTAAGTCTGTGTGACTGGAATTCACTGCCACAGACAGCTGCGGAGGCCAAGACATCGAGTATTTTTAAGGCGGAGATTGATAGGTTCTTGATTAGGAAGGGTGCCAAAGGTTACGGGGAGAAAACAGGAGAACGGAATTAAGAGGGAAAAATAGATCAGCCATGATTGAATGAAAGAGTAGACTGGGTGGGCCAAATGGCCTAACTCTGCTCCTATGTCTTGTGGCTGCATCTGCAGTATCATAAATGCACTGAGAGCAGAAACGATTGTAATTCATATGCACTGCGGTAATGGGGGATTTGAGTCCTTTGCTTGGGGAGATGGGGGAAGGGCGGCATGTAAAGGATTACAACATCGTAAGTACATAAGCCGCCTTGACGCTAGTGGACTCCCTGTGATCGTTTCACATCTCAAAACCAACGAGATTAATATATCCTGTCGTGACTTTATTTATTCCACTGAATTCACACTTCTGAAAACACTCTTCTGTTCTAAATGGATTTTTAACGACTGCTAGCGCGGCATATGTAATTATTTATTGAAACATCCTCTTAATTCTTCCATGTTAACCACGGACAAGCTTGCTTCTGCTATTAATGGCCTGAGTCAAATTAAATTTTTATGCCTTACGATTTCATTACACAATGACAGCTAATTATAATGTTGCTATTCTTGATACCTTTGAAATGTCAACTCTTAAAGATATGTCCATTGAGACTGGTTCCTAAAACTAACAAACTCCGGGATATTACCAGAGAAATGATGCATGAATTTTTCTTTTAACATCTTTCAACGTGCCCTGGGGGCTCTCGTCTTTCTGATAATAGGAGACAGTAAGCGATTTAATTGATCTCACTTTAAAGGAACTGAGGATTTGCAGTGGGGACAGGGCCTTAATTTTAACTCCCTTTTAGAAACAGAACAGGGTTTTGTCTCAATACAACCCAATATCAGCAATTGAGTACTGCTGACAGCAAAATAATCTGGCCCAAAGCCAATGGCTCTTTGAAAGAAATCAAACCTGCCAGGGAGAGGAACCAAGGATACAATCTGCCCCAAAGCCAATGGCTCACCAAACAAGCTAAACCTGCAACTGAACCATCCTATCATCAACAAGAGAGCGGCCCTGACCCACCATCTACCTTACTGGTGACCCTTGGACATCTTTAATCGGACTCTACTGGACTTTGTCTTGCACTGAACGTTATTCCCTTTATCCTGTATCTGTGCACTGTGGGACGCTTGATTGTAATCATGCATAGTCTTTTTGATGATTGGATAACACGCAACAAAAAGCTTTTCACTGGCAAAACACCTCGGTACACGCGGCAATAAAATAAACTGATCATATTGAAAATGAACAAAAGAGCACCTACAGTCCCCACTAGGAGCCAACTGTACACACTCCAAAATATTCAATTTTTATTCATTGTTACTCAAAGCTCAAAACTGAAGACAATGCCCCAGGAAGGGCTAGACTATGGCTCTGCCTAATAGGAGTACCATGTTCTTCAATTTAGTGATATAGCATGGAAATAGGCCCTTCAGCCCACTGAGTCCATGCCGTCCATCGATCAAGCACTCACACCAGTTTTATTTTATCCCAATTACTCAGTCTCAATAGGGGCGATTTACACAGCCCAATGAATCTACAAACCTGCGCATCTTTGGGATGTAGGAGGAAATTGGAACATCAAGAGGAAACCCATGCAGTCATGGGAAGTATGTGTAAACTCCACACAGAGCGTACCACAGATTAGGATTGAACCTGGATCTCTGACTCTGTGAGGCAGCTGCTCAACCAGCTGTACCGCTGCGTCACCCTTGTAAGCTTTCTTACTGAATGCTAGTTGATTTACCTTTGCCCTTCAAGGATCCTTCTTAGTACCTAAATGTCACCTATTCATGTTCTGCAGAGATTCTGCCTGACCTGTCGAGTTACTCCAGCACAGTGCCCTTCTTATAAACCAGCATCCGTAGTTCCTTGTTTCTACATGTTATTAATCCAAATTGATTGAGATCTTATTTGCATCTATCACTTCTTGAACATCTCCGGCATCTTAGGTGCTGAATCCACAATGTTTCACCACCTGCATGTTTCACTTAAGGATTGCACTGTCCCCGATGTCAGTGTAATTCTCAAGTAAGAGTCCCCGATGGTCTTCAGTCGCCATCAGTGTAATATGACGATATGTGGAGTCAAGATTTCACTTAACGTAGAACTTGTTAATAATAAATGCATGCTCATGTTATTTATAATTAACCACTTTTTCTCTTAAACACGCCATAGTGTTTATGAAGATGAAGATCTATGAACAAATGCTGAGTGAAATTGGACAAAACAGCTTCATCCCCCATGGGAACAGACCTCATCAATTCTTCTCAAAAGTCGCAGATTGCTCTTTCTCTTTGGTTCCCAATCGCCAAGCATGATACTCTAACTCCAAATATCCACTAAAATGTCATTGTTAAATAGCTAAATAACATGAAAAACATATTGTACACTCAAAGCCATCAGATGCTGCTGATGCATTAATGGGGGCAGCAGGGTGAGAGAGTGGATCAGGAGATGGGAAATGGGCTTGGAATGTAGTTTAATTATCTTACAGGTCTCTGGGACAGCATTGCAAGAGTGGAAAGTGTGGCCTCAGTCTGGACATGGAGGAGGTGCAAGACAGAATGCTTAACAACTGGGAGATGCAGCAGGCCTAGCCATGTTTGAATGGCGGAGTAGACTCGATGGGCCGTATTGGCCTAATACTGCTCCTATGTCTTATGAAAGGAATACTGGATGGGGAGTCTGTTATCCTGTGCTTCCAACATAGAAATCACACCAGGTTTGCAAGGAGTCCCAGTCAAATTTCCCAGGAATGTTGGTGATGGCATCAAACAGGAAATTAGAAATGCGTGCAACAAGGGTAACACGGTTATAATGGGTGACTTCAATCTGTATGTAGATTGGGTGAATCAAATTGGCAGGGGTGCTGAGGAAGAGGATTTCTTGGAATGTATGCAGGATAGTTTTCTCAACCAACATGTGAAGGAACCAACGAGAGAGCAGGCTATTCTAGACTGCGTATTGAGTAATGAGGAAGGGCTAGTTAGCAGTCTTGTTGTGGGTGGCCCCTTGGGTAAGAGTGACCATAATATGGTCGAGTTCTTCATTAGGATGGAGAGTGACAAAAGTAAGTCAGAAACAAGGGTTCTGAACTTGAACAAAGTAACTTTGAAGGTATGAGATGTGAATTGGCCAAGATAGACTGGCAGGTGATGCTTAAAGGGTTGACAGTGGATGTGCAATGGAAGGTATTTAAAGACTGCATGGATGAAGTACAAAAATTGTTCATACCTGTTTGGCAAAAGAATAAAGCAGGGAAGGTGGTGCATCCATGGATAACAAGGGAAATCAGGGATAGTATGAAAACAAAAGATGAGGCATACAAATTGGCCAGAAAAAGCAGCCTGCCGGAGGACTGGGAGAAATTCAGAATCCAGCAGAGGAGGACAAAGGGCTTAATTAGGAAAGGGAAAATAGATTATGAAAGGAAACTGGCAGGGAACATAAAAACTGACTGCAAAAGTTTTCATAGATATGTGAAGAGAAAGAGACTAGTTAAAACAAATGTTGGTCCCTTGCAGTCAGAAACAGGTGAATTGATCATGGGGAACAAGGACATGGCAGACCAATTGAATAATTACTTTGGTTCTGTCTTCACTAAGGAAGACATAATTAATCTGCCGGAAATAGCAGTGGAACGGGGGTCAAATAAGATGGAGGAACTGAGTGAAATCCAGGTTAGCCGGGAGGTGGTGTTGGGTAAATTGAACGGATTGAAGGCCGATAAATCCCCAGGGCCAGATAGTCTGCATCCCAGAGTACTCAAGGAGGTAGCCACAGAAATAGTGGATGCATTAGTGATAATTTTTCAAAATTCCTTAGATTCTGGAGTAGTTCCTGAGGATTGGAGGGTAGCTAATGTAATCCCACTTTTTAAAAAAGGAGGGAGAGAGAAAGCGGGGAATTACAGACCAGTTAGTCTAACATCGGTAGTGGGGAAACTGCTAGAGTCAGTTATTAAAGATGGGATAGCAGCGCATTTGGAAAGTGGTGAAATCATTGGACAAAGTCAGCATGGATTTACAAAAGGTAAATCATGTCTGACAAATCTGATAGAATTTTTCGAGGATGTAACTAGTAGAGTGGATAAGGGAGAACCAGTGGATGTGTTATATCTAGACTTTCAGAAGGCTTTCGACAAGGTCCTGCATAAGAGATTAGCATACAAACTTAAAGCACACAGTATTGGGGGTTCAGTATTGATGTGGATAGAGAACTGGCTAGCAGACAGGAAGCAAAGGGTAGGAGTAAACGGGTCCTTTTCAGAATGGCAGGCAGTGACCAGTGGGGTACCGCAAGGCTCAGTGCTGAGACCCCAGCTATTTACAATATATATTAATGATTTGGACGAGGGAATTCAATGCATCATCTCCAAATATGCAGATGACACCAAGCTGGGGGGTATAGTTAGGTGTGAGGAGGATGCTTTGAGGGTGCAGGGTGATTTGGATAGGCTGAGTGAATGGGCAGATGCATGGCAGATGCAGTATAATGTGGATAAATGTGAGGTTATCCACTTTGGTGGCAAAAACATGAGGGTAGACTATTATCTGAATGGTGGCAGATTAGGAAAAGGGGAGATGCAACGAGACCTGGGTGTCATGGTACACCAGTCATTGAAAGTAGGCATGCAGGTGCAGCAGGCAGTGAAGAAAGCAAATGGTATGTTAGCATTCATAGCGAAAGGATTTGAGTATAGGAGCAGCGAGGTTCTACTGCAGTTGTACAGGGTTTTGGTGAGGCTGCACCTGGAGTATTGCGTATAATTTTGGTCTCCAAATCTGAGGAAAGACATTCTTGCCATAGAGGGGGTACAGAGAAGATTCACCAGACTGATTCCTGGGATGTCAGGACTTTCATATGAGGAAAGACTGGATAGACTCGGCTTGTATTCGCTGGAATTTAGAAGATTGAGGGGGGATCTTATAGAAACTTACAAAATTCTTAAGGGGTTGGACAAGCTAGATGCTGGAAGATTGTTCCCGATGTTGGGGGAGTCCAGAACAAGGGGTCACAGTCTAAGGATAAGGGGGAATTCCTTTAGGACCGAGATGAGGAAAACATTCTTTACACAGAGAGTGGTGAGTCTCTGGAATTCTCTGCCACAGAAGGTAGTTGAGGCCAGTTCATTGGCTATATTTAAGAGGGCGTTAGATGTGGCACTTGTGGCTAAAGGGATCAGGGGGTATGGAGAGAAGGCAGGTACGGGATACTGAGTTGGATGATCAGCCATGATCACATTGAATGGCGGTGCAGGCTCGAAGGGCCGAATGGCCTACTCCTGCACCTATTTTTCTATGTTTCTATGTTTCTATGAATACGAACTGATCTGGAAATCATTGTTATTATGTTTCATTGTTCAAAAAAAACCCAACTGATTTTGAACAAACTCAGTGTTATGCATTTTCTTGACATGAGGCTAACATATTGTTACATCACTAAGATTAGTACAAAAGGAATTTGTAAGCAGAACTGCTGCCTCACAGCACCAGTGACTCGGGTTCAACCCCGACCTCATGTGCTGTCTGTGGTTTGCGTGTTCTCCCTTTGACCATGCAAATTGAAACTAAAATCTAAACTAAAAGCTTTAAGTGTTGAATAGGGCATACCTCACTAACGGACATGGATCACATGACTATGTTTACTCTTATTCTCAATACTCCACCACCTTGAACACATCTTTAGATACTTTAGCAATACTGTGTGGAAACTTCGGCCCACCGAGTCCGCGCCGACCACTAACACTATCCCATACACTAGGGAAAATTTACAATGTACATAATAAGCCAACAAGCCTGTACGTCTACGGAGTGTGGGAGGAAACCAGAGCACCCGGAGAAAACCCACTCGGACACAGGGAGAACATACAAACTCTGTACAGACAGCATGCGTAGTCAGGATCGAACCCAGTGTAAGGCAGCACCTCTACTGCTACGCCTTTGTGCCTCCCCTATCAGTATGACTAGATTCAAAGAAGCAATCACCAGAGACCTATCAGAAACTAAATCACATTCCTCACACTGACAGCACTGTAAATCATGTTGTGTGGCATAATCATTTCATGGGGCCCAAGTACTTCTCGTTCCTTCAGCATCATTAAGCCAGATAACCAATATTGGTGCAATGCAGGAATGTAGAAGCAGATTCTAAATGCAGCCGATGTAGTGAGGATACAGCATTCACAGGACTACATGCATGACGGTCAGCTGAAGGTGCAATGACAGAGCAAGAGGAGGAAATCATTCTCACAACCCAGCACATCAGGTCAATATCCAAATCCATTCACTGCCTGTCAGAACTGGTAGACAATCGATCAGTATCTCCATCCTAAGCCACAGCAGAGATCGATAGTTCTGGGAAGAGCAAGATAGAGTGATTCACAGCCACCTAAGTCAGTGAATCTTTGCTGGAGTCACTGGACGTTACCGTAACAGATGCTGACATTCACCCACATTGATTCACTCCAAGTGACATCAAGCTGTACTACACTGTACATACCAGCAGAGTTTATACCAACTTATACCATGGACCACAAGAGGATGAGGGATGGCCTTCTAGAGATGTACAAGATCACAAAGTGAGGGGAGGGGGGGAAGATTTAATGGGAACCTGAGGAGCAACTTTTTTTTCACAAAGGGTGGTGGGTGTATGGAACGTGCTGCCAGAAGAGATAGTTGAGGCAGCTACTATGACAACATTTAAAAAACATTTAAACAGGTACATGGATAGGCCAAGTTTAGAGAGATATGGGTCAAACGCAGGCAGGTGGGGCTAGTGTAGATGGGGCATGTTAGTCGTCGTGTGCTGGTTGGGCCAAAGGGCCTGTTTTCACTCTGTAAGACTCATGACTATAACAATTAACTACCGAGGGCGGCACGGTGACGCAGCGGTACAATTGCTGCCTTACAGCGCTTGCAGCGCCGGAGACCCGGATTCAATCCCGGCTACGGGTGCTGTCTGTACGGAGTTTGTACATTTGCCCCGTGACCTGCGTGGGATTTCTCCAAGATCTTCGGTTTCCTCCCACACTCCAAAGATGTACATGTCTGTAGGTAAATTGGCTTGGCAAATATAAAAATTGTCCCGAGTGTGTGTAGGATAGTGTTCATTTGCGGGGATCACTGGTTAGCGTGGACCCGATTGGGCCGAAGGTCCTGATTCCACACTGTATCTCTAAACTAAACTAAATAATGTATTGCCGCACTGCCAATGATCTTACTCCAGGATTGGTTCACTCTCTACATACATTGAGGAGTTCAGATTCCCCTGCCTGCAAAAAGAGGAAAAATCCACTTGTGGCTCTTTAAGTCTAACCTTAGCAAACTAATGGAAGGAAAGATCAGCAATGCTACTGCGCTGCCCAATTCATTAATTAGATGCTCACTTTGAAGTTATAGAGCTATACAGCTCATGAACAGTTCCTAAGGCCCAACTTATCCATGCCAGCCAAGAGACCTACCTGAGCTATTCTCACCACCATTCAGTCTGGGCTGAATAAGGACCTAGCTGCTCCAAAGGCAGTCACGAGAGCTCCGGAAGTGGCGGCACTGCCTGGCAGTTGCGGCTCGCCTGCAGTCCGTCTGTTTTTTCTTTTATTTTTGTTTTCTTGTGCCTGTTTTAGTTAAATTTAGTTTATTAGGCTGTGTATGTATGTGGGAGAGTGGGAGAAACAAGGTTTTAGTCTCCCTTCGGGGGGATGCGATTTTTTCTTGTCGTGTCCCCAGTCACCGTCTCCGTCTGTGCTGAGGCCTAATGGCGGAGCTGGCAGCCTTGAAGCTGTGGCGGCGTTCCAGCAGCGGCGGCAGACCCAGCTTCAGAGCTGTGGTGTTCCAGCATTCCAGCAACGGACCCGGCTTCAGAGCTGTGGTGTTCCAGCGTTTCTGCGGCGGACCCGGCTTCAGAGCTATGGTGCTCCAGCGTTCCGGCAGCGGACCCGGCTTCAGAGCTGTGGTGTTCCAGCGTTCCAGCAACGGACCCGGCTTCAGAGCTGTGGTGTTCCAGCGTTCCAGCAGCGGACCCGGCTTCAGAGCTGTGGTGTTCCAGCGTTCCAGCAGCGGACCCGGCTTCAGAGCTGTGGTGTTCCAGCGTTCCAGCAACGGACCCGGCTTCAGAACGGTGGCGGAGTTCCAGCGACGGACCCGGCTTCAGAGCTGTGGTGTTCCAGCGTTCCAGCAACGGACCCGGCTTCAGAACGGTGGCGGAGTTCCAGCGACGGACCCGGCTTCAGAGCTGTGGTATTCCAGCATTCCGGCAGCGGACCCGGCTTCAGAGCTGTGGTGTTCCAGCGTTCCAGCAACGGACCCGGCTTCAGAACGGTGGCGGAGTTCCAGCGACTGACCCGGCTTCAGAGCTGTGGTATTCCAGCGTTCCGGCAGTGGACCCGGCTTCAGAGCTGTGGTGTTCCAGCAACGGACCCGGCTTCAGAACGGTGGCGGAGTTCCAGCGACGGACCCGGCTTCAGAGCTGTGGCATTCCAGCGTTCCGGCAGCGGACCCGGCTTCAGAGCTGTGGTGTTCCAGCGTTCCGGCAGCGGACCCGGCTTCAGAGCTGTGGTGTTCCAGCGTTCCGGCAGCGGACCCGGCTTCAGAGCTGTGGTGTTCCAGCGTTCCGGCAGTGGACCCGGCTTCAGAGCTGTGGTGTTCCAGCGTTCCAGCAGCAGACCCGGCTTCAGAGCGGTGGCAGTATTCCAGCGTTCCGGCGACGGCAGTAGCGGCAGCCCGGATTTGGAGGCTCAGCCTCGGGCCTAGTGGACGACAACATCGGAGGCCTGGATCGCCTCAGCACAGAGGGAGAACAAGGAGGGAAGAAGACAAAGACTTTAAGACTTTTGCCTTCCATCACAGTGAGGAGGTGCCTGGTGAACTCACTGTGGTGGATGTTAAATATGTGTTTATTGTGTGTTTTGTTTTTTATTATATGACTGCAAGGCAACGAAATTTTGTTCAGAACAAAAGGTCTGAAAGACAATAAAGGATACTTTGACTTTGATACTTTGACTTGAAATACTTAGGTAAGACAAGATTAACTACCTTTACCATTATGTGGCACCAAACCTCCCCCAAACAATTTGTCAATTGGCATCAGCAGCAACTCTAGTTGAGGTCATGACTAGCACAAAAGATGATTGCCTTTCCTCCTATCATGTAAGAAGAGAAAATGTTTCTTGACGATTGCAGTGTTCAGATGCATCACTAATTCTTCAGACAATAAAGCAGAGTGTGCCACCATGCAGCAGGATTTGGAACATAACATTTGGGAAGAAGAACACCAAGTAACATTTGGTCCATAAAGCAGGGCTCGAAATTAGCGGTTGTCCGGGAGCCAATGACCACCCAAAGTGCCGCCGGGCAACCTAAACGGCGACTCATTTTGCCCGGCTTGGCAACCAAATACTGGTTTATACCAATAGACACAAAAAACTGGAGTAACTCCGCGGGTCAGGCAGCATCTCTGGAGAATAGGAGCGTGACGTTTCATGACGACGGCGGCGGCTGTATTCCTCTGGTATCTTTGATTGCAGGGCCCCGAACAGCGGCAACAGCGCCCGCGATAGGGGCTGTACCGCCTCCTCCTCCCGCACCCCGCCCAGCGGAAGGAGACCTACCTCTCCCTCCCTCCCTCCCTCCCTCCTTCCTCCCGGCCTCGGCATGCGAGCGGGGTTGTTTTGAAAGCGCAGTTGGTGGACTTGCGGCAGTAGCTTTCGATTTGCAGGCAGCGGCCGCTATCGCCCTGATAATGGTCGCTGCCTGCAAACCCGCTAACGGCGCTTTCAATACAACCCCTCTCGCACGCCAAGGTCAGGAGGGAGAGGGAGAGAGGGAGAGAGAGAGAGCGAGATAGCGAGAGGGAGGCGGAGGCTTCCTTCCGCCGACTGAAGCAGCTGTACCAAAGATCCTATAGCTATAGGATCTTTGAGCTGCACCGCTCAGCCCCACACCTTCCTGTCGGCTGGTGGAGGAGGGGAGGCGGTGGCGACGAGTTCCCAACCACCTCCCCCTTTGGCGGCGGCACTTTGGCGTTGGACAGGGACGGCCAAGGCAGTGAGGCGATGTTGTCCGAGGAGTGCTGACCTTCCTCCCTCCCCACCTCCTCTGCCCCTACCCCCTCTCTCCCTCTCTCTCTCTCTCTCTCTCTCTCTCTCTCTCTTTTGTATGCCCCCCTCCACATCTCTTATCCTGGGACCCCTCCTCTCCATCCCGCACTGATCCCCATTCCCTCCTCTATTCAGTCCTCACTGACATCCCCTGTGCTCCCCTCCCCATCTATTCCCCCCCCCCCCCAATCTATTCATCACCCTACCCACCTCACATTGATTCTCCTGCCACCCCCCCCATCCATCTTACACTGGTCCCCCAATTCATCCTGTACTGACCCCCCCTCACATCCATCCTGCACTTCTCCCCCCCCCCCATTCATACTGCACTGATCCACCCATTCATCCCGTAATGACCCACCTTCCATTTACCCTGCACCAAACCCCCCATCCATCCTGTAGTGATCTTCCCATTCATCATTTACTGATCCCCCATTCATCCTGTACTGATCCCCTCATGCATCCTGTACTGATCCCCTCATTCATCCCGTACTGATCTTTCATTCATCCTATACTGATCCTCCCATTCATCCTGTACTGATCACCCCTATTCGCCCTGTACTGATCCCCCCCCCCATCCATCCCGTACTGATCCCCCATTCAACACCACCGACATCCCCCATGCTCTCCCCTCACAATTTTACATACTCCAACCAACACGTACTAATTTACCTCAATCCATCCATTCCGCACCGATTGCCTTCTCAACCATCCACCCCCCCCCCCCCCCCCCGCCATCTATCCACCCCGCACAGATTCACGCAACCCCTGACCCTATTGTGATTCATCGTCTTCAGAGCGAACATTGACTATGTTTGATAACGGAATGCAATAAAATGTGTTTTAATTCCCAATGTTATTATTTGTTTTGACACCTTTAAACATATTACCAAAAGAACATTTGCTGCAGTTATGTCCTTTGGCCATCTCTTGTCAGTTAGTGTAATGTTTAACCTGCAGATGGGTATAGTCGGTTTTAACAGCTATTATCATAAAATGCCTTTAGAAATTTCCTTGCAACCTGTATATTTTGTTATGGATAAATTATGTGGGAAGCCAGAGTGTTTCTGTGCCAATAGTAATAACGACGCATGCCATGTCATGGTAATTTTCGGTCTTTCACAGAAAACATGCTTGCATCAATCTGTAGTGTGCATGGTCCAGGATTTATTGACACAGGTTGATCATTTGCTGAATAATCCAACCACATTTTTGTTGGAAGTGGAAAGAACTAATAGAAATTGCAGTAATTGCAATATGTAAAAAGAGTTGAGATATTGTATTATAATTTTTCTGCATGTCATTGTGGTATTTATCATGTCTTGATTGGTGAATATGTTTAGTTTGTGAGTTATTTGAAGCAGAAATAATATGTGAATATAGACAAAAGTGCTGGGGAAACTCAGCGGATGCGGCAGCATCTATGGAGCGAAGGAAATAGGCAACGTTTCGGGCCGAAACCCCTCTTCAGACTGATGGGTTTCGGCCTGAAACGTTGCCTATTTCCTTCGCTCCATAGATGCTGCTGAAACCGCTGAGTTTCTCCAGCACTTTTGTCAACCTTTGATTTT
This sequence comes from Raja brachyura, assembly GCA_963514005.1. The sequence goes on along the minus strand of OY740795.1, from coordinate 23,010,813 downwards.
CCAGCATCTGCAGTTCCTTCTTGAACATAATATGTGAATGCTTCATTGAGCATAATTCTGATGGGTAACTACGCACTTCGTCCGAAAACATTATCGCACGCGTCATGCAAACCGTCTTAAATTACCACCTAAACTGTCAATTGGCAACCTAAAAAGCTGTCAAGGTTGCCCGGCTGGCAACAGGGAAAAAAAGTTAAGCGAGAGCACTGTAAAGAGTCACCCATCTTCAACAAGAAAGGCAACCAGTATTTCCTAAGTAAAACACAAAGTGCTGGAGTGACTCAATGGGTCAGGCAGCATCTCTGGAGAACATGGAGAGGTGACATTTCGCGTTGGGATCCTTCCTCAGACCAGTCTTTCCGGATGCCTCTCACTAATGTACTACCACAAAAATGCCGACCAACAACATCCTGGGATGTACATCTGTGTTTAAGTGTTGTAATCCATGAAATTAAAAAATAAAATAACCAACTCCTCCTACACTCAGCAATTAAGCAATATATGAGTTGGCTACATCCTAGGTTATTCATATGTTAAAGTGTTGAAATTTCCAAGGAAAATTACTAGTGAGCTAAGCAGGAACCAAGTTCACACTGTTTCCAACTGATAAATTGCTCAATTGCTGATTGAAGGTGAATTTTATTTTTAAATTTCAAGTAAAACACTGAAATTTAAATTTCAAGGAAATCACATGTCCTTTCTTTCAATAAAATCCAGCACTCCACAATACAGTATTTCAAGCATGCATTTAATAAAAAAATGCAATTCAAAACCCTGTCTGCCCTCTATAAGAGTCATACATAGTGTAGGCGGTCAGAATCTTTTTCCGAGAACAGAAATATTAAATACGACAGGGCAGAGCTTTAAAGTGGGACAAAGTTAAAAGGAGATGTGCGGGGCAAGTTTTTTTTCACAAAGAGGGTAGTGAGTGCCTGGAATGAAGTACCAGAGATAATCAAGGATGAGTCTCACCCCAGCACTCCATCTTCTCCCCTCTCCCATCAGGCAAGTTACAGAAGTGAGAAAATGCATACATCCAGATTTAGGGACAGTTTCTTCGCAACTATTATTAGGCAATTGAACCATCATATCACCAACTATTGAGCAGTCCTAAGCTACCATCCACCTTGGCTTATATCTTACACAGTCTTAAGCTACCACCCACCTATATCTTACACTGAATGTTATCCCCTTTATCCTGTATCTGTATACTGTGGACGGCTTGATTGTAATCACATATAGTCTTTCCACTGACTGAATAGCACACAACAAAAAAGCTTTTCACTGTACCTCTGCACATGTGACAATAAACCAAACTAAAAGGGTGGTGGTTGAATGTGACATTTAAAAACCTTTTGGGTAGGCATATGGATACGTGGGGAATGGAGGGATATGGATTATGCGTCTTAGCATCATGTTCGGCACAGACATTGTCGGCTAAAGGACTTCATTGAGTGATAGTGTGGAAACAGGCCCTTCGGCCCAACTTGCACACATCGGCCAACATGTCCCAGCTACACTAGGCCCACATGCCTGCGTTTGGACCATATCCCTCCAAACTTGTCCTTTCCAAGTATTGGTCTAACTGTTTACTAAGCGTTGGGATAGTCCCAGCCTCAACTACCTCCTTTGGCAGCTGGTTCCACACAACCAACACCCTATGTGATCTTGTGCTGTACTGTTCCATAGGAAATAAGAGACAACATTAACTGCCAGTGTGCCCGCCTGGAACGCATTAGCTGTCATGGCAATGTTCGTGACCTTGAACTTCCAGCAGGAAGGAGGGCCAGTTGACAGGGGGGCTTCAGGGGGTGGGGGGATCCAGTGAGGCGGAGGGTGCAGTTTGGAAAGTTGGGGAGAAGATGCACACATTTCCTGATGGTGCAAGTTAATGATAGGTGGTGGAGGTCAGATTCAGGGCTGCCTGCCTGCCTGCGCCGGTCACACGGGGCCTGGGACGTCGACTGCAAACCCCCTGGTAATTTCAGATTTACCTGCGGCTGGGTTGTGAGGCCCTTAACTGGGAGACGCTGTAGTAGAAGAAGAAGAAGAAGAAGAAGAAGAAGAGGAAGAACCACCGCCGCCGCCGCCGCCGCCTTCACCCTTCACCCGCGGCCCTCGGTGCCACCAGCCGGCCTCTCCCCGGGCCCGCCCCCCTGACTGGCCAATGGCGGGCGGGGCAGCGCCGGCCAATCAAAGCCCGGGGAGGAGGGGCCAGATCCAAGACACGCACGTTCGGGCGGCGCTGATTGGCCGGCGCTGCAAGGCGTCTCCATGGGTAACGAGGAGCTTGCGTGTGGATTGGTCGCTGGAGAGGAGCTGGACTGCACAGGACCAGAGGGAATCTGTGTGGGAAGGAACTGCAGATGCTGCTTTAAACCCGAGATAGACACAAAATACTGGAGTAACTCAGCGGGGCAGGCAGCATCTCCGGAGAGAAGGAACGGGTGACTTTTCGGGTCGAGACCCTTCTTCAGAATCTGTGTGGGTTGCTCTTGGATAACGTTAGTTTTTTTTGGAGGGTGCATTTGCAAAGGTTTGCAGACTTTCTGAACCCTCTAGAGGAGTTTGCTACCTGAAAAAAATGCTTCTTCAGTATTTCCTCAGTGCAACATCATCATAATTGTCTTGGCATTTGTGCCATTATTATAATCTCCGCCATTTGTTCAACAATCTGCCTATCAAAAAAACCCCCCGCTGTGTTCATCTTTACCAGATTCTCAACGAAGGTCGTCCCAATCCAAAATATCACCCATCTATGTTCTCCAAGGATGTTGCCTGACCCAATGTATTAGTCCAGCATTTTGTGTCTATCATTATTGTCAGAGTCATACAGCACGGAACAGGCCCGTCAGCCTAACTTGCCCACACAGACCAATATACCTTATCTACACTGGTCCCACCTGTCTGCATTTGGCCCATATCCCTCTAAACCTATCCTATCCCCGTCTAAATATTGCAACATATAGACACAGACTCTATTGTAGTATGGGCATATGTGGTATGTAGCTCCAGCCGGACCCTTGTGCATTGCATATTTTAACGTGGGGAGACTGGTGTACAAGGTCTTTGACAGGGACAGCCCTGTCCAAAGACATGTACTCCACCAGGGTTGGAAGACTCTCCCTGCTGCAGCCTTCTTCCGTCTTCTCGGCCTACTGGCCAGCCACCATCCTCCAGCTGTTTCAACGTTGATGTCTTCTTCTTGGGTCGCGCTTGGACCTCCTTGACCTGCTTACCATGGGTGACCCTGACAGCATTGCTCCAGATGGTTTCGCTCTCAGGATATTGGACACATGCAAGCCCCACCCTTCCACTAAGTCTCAATTAAGTAAAATTGCTGCAAAACAAAGAAAATATATCACAAACTTCCCCCACACAGCCTTTACATTGGCTGCACCAAGATTCATGCTTCAGTGCATCACTCAGCAAGTACTCCTGCTGCCTAGATGGGTGAGTCAGCACCATTTTCCTGACATCTTACTGTGCTGGAAAACCAATAGGATTTGGGCCAACCAAAGAGCATCTTTCACCAAGTGGATGGTCTTCCAGCGGCACCTGATGTCCATCTCCAAATGCCGCCGGGAACAGCTCGTACATCAGAGAGTACTTTGTTATAGAGTTGTTCAGGATGAACCGTGACAAGGACCCCCCCATCCTTCTCCAGATGCTCTTTGCAAATCCACACTCTGCTAAGAGGTGAGCAACCGTCCCTTCTCCCTAGCTGCCTCTAATTATTCCTTCCAGCATAAATTGCATAAAACTCATACCTTCTCAAAATGCTGTTGTAATAACTCACATGCCCCACCCTGCCTTCTCCTGTTAAATTTAGAACATTTCCTAAGCACTGTTACTGTATCGTACTTCCTCTTTGGCCAAGTTCTCTCCAAACCCAAGAAAAAGTATTACAATGCATTACAAAATGAACACTAGGTATAATAAAACAACAATACTGACAATTAAGCAACTATTGATGTTTTGTAAGTTATGCTATCCAATCCCTCCAATGTGTTGTATCTTTCTTTTGAAACAATCTATTGTAAGTTCCAAAAATAGATACAAAATTCTGGAGTAACTCGGGGTGGGAGAATCAAGAACCAGACGGAGGTTTAAGGTGAGAAGAGCAGGATTTAATATGAACCTGAGGGGCATTTTTATTTACATAAATGGTGGTGAGTAATGGAATATGTAGTTGAGGCAAGTACTATGATGCTTAAAAAATATTTGGACAGTTTCATTGATAGGATAGATTTAGAAATATATGGGCCAAACGCAGGCAGCTGGGACTAATGTGGATGGGGCATGTTGGTTTTCACACAATCTATATTACTAAAAGTATGATCTTGACCACTTCCTGTTGTTCTATATATTGATTTTAGAAAAAACGCTGCCACTTACGGCTGTGATTTTTGGCCAGCTTACTTACAGTCCCCCTCCGCTGCGCAGGACAAGAGGACTTTTCCCATCGATTAAAGATAAAAGAGTTATTAGTGTTTCAAAAATGTTGAGATTCTCTCTTCTGAAGGCCATGCCCCTTCCGGAGGGACTATAAAACCCGGAAGTGCTGAGTGCCTCAGTCAGTCTCTGCAAGATGGGGGAGCGAGAGGGTCACATCTCTCAGTATGGGCTGTGAATAACACTGAACACATGTCTACTAAACTGTGAGTGGTTTTACTGACCTGTCAGTGCCCTTAATGTGGTTTGAAAATATAGTTTGGAAATGCTAAAGCTGTGTTGCCTTTGGTTTGGAAATGCTAAAGCTGTGTTGCCTTTGGTTTGGAAATGCTAAATCTGTGTTGCCTTTGGTTTGGAAATGCTAAAGCTATGTTGCCGTTGGTTTTGAAATGCTAAAGCTATGTTGCCTTTGGTTTGGAAATGCTAAAGCTGTGTTGCCTAATTATAGTTGCCTTGTCTAATTAAAGTTGCCCTGCCTAATTAAAGTTGCCTTGTCTAATTAAAGTTGCCCTGGCTAATTAAAGTTGCTTTGCCTTCTATATAATTAAAAGTCTAATCTTGACCACTTCCTGTTTGCGCTTTATATTGATTTTAGAAAAAGCGCTACCATGTATGGCTGTGATATTTGGCCATCTTTGAGTAAGATGTCCCCCTCCGCTCATCAGGTGTTGAGCATTTTTCCCATCGATGAAAAATAAAAGAGTTATTAGTGTTAAAAAAATGTTGAGATTCTCTCTCCTGCCAAACATGTCATGAAGGCCATGCCCCTTCTGGTGGGAGGGGGGAGGGACTATAAACCAGATATGTGGGCATGGCTCACTCTGCAAGATGGAGGAGGGAGAGGTCACGACTCATTGTCTTTAGTGGCCTTGCACCCTGAATGAAATGATATGAAACTGCACTTGAATTTGGTGGCCTTGCACCCTGCTTGAAGTGGTAAGAAACTACACTTGAATTTGGTGGCCTTGAAATGGAATTTCAAGGAATAGCCGTGTCAACTGCCAGCCCACCAGCCGTGAATGAGTGAGCTGCCAGCAGAACAGGCTTGAGTGACTGAGCCGCCAGCCCAATAATCCATTCAGCCCACAATGCTCTTACTAGCCCTCTGGAAACCAGTCCCTTCATCCCACAACACTCATACTAGCACTCCAGAAAGCCCCCTCCCCCCACTGGCCACCAATATTGGAATTGGTGGAGAGGTGGAATATTGCGTTGGGGGACCAGCCTTCCCATGTGATGCTGGGACCCAATGGGTCCCACTTAGTCTAGTACATCTCTATGACTCACACTAGTGAAAAAATTTTCACAGTTTTTAAGTTGCACCAATAGAGATGAAGGCATTTTGATTTATTATTGGTACATGATAACCAAATGTTTTTCCATCAAACATTAGAATTCACTTTGAGTTGGTGTATCTGTACAAGGCATTTGGCTACTTAGATATGTTAACAGGGATAATTGACAAAGCTCAGTTGAAATTACCTGAAGATTAACAGCTGCAGTAAAATAATTAGTTGGAAAGTATTAATGGGAAACAGCAAGATGTCGTTTAGGAAAATGAACTATGTTATCCCCAAAACAGCTGGAAAGGTATTCAAAATCCATGTGATAATAATAAAATGTATCCCCTAAAATTGTGTAAAATTAGATGCTTGTGTAAAAATTTAAATAATGATAAAACAGTGATTTGAGATGTCATGATTTTAAAAAGAATCATATAAAGGCCCTCAATGTAAATTCAACCTTTTTATAAACAGTTAGAAAACAACAGCAGTGAAATGTACTAATTTGCCTTGTTTTAAATTACTTCACTTAATGGATTTTATATTACAAAATAAGATGTCACACACCCGAACAACAACATTAACTGTATTTATCAATTATTTTATTGAAAACAAGATTATACATTTCCACTCTAATCACAATTAGTTGCACCACTATCAACAAAGAGATAATTACTGCTGATGAAAATATCGCTCCAAGGAACTCAGTTAATAATACACAAGGTGTTTTATGTTTATTGAGACAAAAAGGATTTAAATATTAAGCTCAATAAATTAATGTGTGAAATGTAATAATCTAAGACAGGTGGCTTGTTCTGTGATGTTTGGTGGCAGTGCTGAATGGAAATAAATGATGTAAACAGCTTCCCTGTTGCTGTAATGCTACTGGAAACATTAATAAACCTCAGGCTGCATCTACTACACAAGCAAATCATTTTCAATTATCAAAAGGCTGAATATTATACCCTGTAGACCATTGTTTCTCCAAAGTGGGGTGTTACCGCCCCCTGGGGGGCTGTGGATCTATCTAGGCTAGGGGGGGCGCTGAAATGCAAGGGGAGGGGGGTGGGGGGGGGTGTTGGAGAAGGGCAGGTGTCTGTACGCACTTGACCTGCTGTTGGGGCAGTTGTTCTGCCGTGCTCTCCACTGACCTTCTCTCTAAATGCATGCATTGTTGCTAATAGTAAATGGTATCAAAGGCCCTTGCTAAATAACTATCAGATTTTCAAAAGTTGGCATCACTGGATCAAATTCATCAATGTTGTTAAATTAATGAAACAAAAAAGTTGTAATTAGATTTTGAATATGCACAATTAATTGTTACTCTGCCCCCACCCTCACATCAGTCTGAAGAAGGGTCTCGACCTGAAACTTTGCCTATTGCATTTGCTCCATAGATGCTGCCTCACCCGCTGAGTCTACCACCAATGATTATGATATCATTATTCTGTCTATTCTGTCTATTGTCTATTCTGTCTATTTATCACAGTCTCTTCCTAGCTATCTAGTTTGAAAATGTTTTCAAACTCCACAACCAGCAAAGTGATAATAAGTAGATATGATACTGGCATTTATGAGGTTTAGAGATATGCACATGGATATGCAGGGAATGGAGAAATATGGATCCAGTACAGACAGGGGAGATCAATTTAATGCCATTATGTTTGGCATGGACATCATGAGCTGAAGAGCCTGTTCCTTTGTTGTACTGTTCTATTTTCTATGTAAGCAAATAATCTACAGCACAAAGTGCCAGAGTAACTCAGCTCAAGCTGCACACACACAAAATACTGGACCTCAGCGGGTCAGGTAGCATCTCTGGAGAATTTTGGATCAGGACCCGTCTGAACACATGTCTACTAAACTGTGAGTGGTTTTACTGACCTGTCAGTGCCTTTAATGTGCTTTCAAAATATAGTTTGGAAATGCTAAAGCTGTGTTGCCTTCGGTTTGGAAATGCTAAAGCTGTGTTGCCTTTGGTTTGGAAATGCTAAAGCTGTGTTGCTTTTGGTTTGGAAATGCTAAAGCTGTGTTGTCTTTGGTTTGGAACTGCTAAAGCTGTGTTGCCTTTGGCTTTGAAATGCTAAAGCTGTGTTGCCTAATTCAAGTTGCCTTGCCTAATTAAAGTTGCCTTGCCTTCTATATAATTAAAAGTCTAATCTTGAACTTCCGGTTTGCGCTTATTATTGATTTTAGAAAAAACGCTACCACGTACTGCTGTGATTTTCGTCCATCTTGCTCAGAGTCCCCCTCCGCTCATCAGGTGCCAAGTATTTTTCCCATCGATTAAAATAAAAGAGTTATTAGTGTTTAAAAAATGTTGAGATTCTCTCTCCTGTCAATCATGCCATGAAGGCCACGCCCTTTCTGGTGGGAGGGGGGGAGGGACTATAATACCCAGAAGAGTGGGCGTGGCTCAGTCTGCAAGATGGAGGAGGGAGAGGTCATGACTCGCTGTCTTTAATGGCCTTGCACCCTGCTTGATGTGGTAAGAAACGGCACCTGAATTTGGTGGCCTTGTACCCTGCTTGAAATTGAATTTCAAGGAATAGCCGTGAGTCAACTGCCAGCACACCAGCTGTGAGTGAGTAAGCTACCAGCACAACAGTCTTGAGTGACTGAGCCGCCAGCCCAATAATCCATTCAGCCCACAATGTCCATACTAGCCCTCTAGAAACCAGTCCCTTCAGCCCACAACACCCATACTCGCGCTCCAGAAAGCCCCCCCCCCCTCCCCCCACCACTGGCCACCAATATTGGAATTGGTTGAGAGGTGGAATATTGCGTTGGGGGACCAGCCCTCCCGTGTGATGCTGGGACCCAACGGGTCCCACTTAATCTCGTATTTACTGTAATTGAGGTAAACACACACAGTTGTAGAAAAAACGAATAGATGGAATTGTAGGATGGAATATTAATAAATTGAGATGGCCAAGTAAATGCACCTAACAATGTAAGAATTCTTGCAAAATGTGTTATTTAAAGGAACCCTAATTGCAGTTTTGTTGGGGACTGAGCTGGAGGGAAAGTGTATTGTGCCTGTGTGACTAACGCAATGAGACATTTAAACAGTAATAAACTTTAAATACATAGTGCTGGTAGCATTCCATCATCAGTGTTTATGACATGATCTGAGGAGAGAAGAGTATCAATCATTTAGTTGGTGACTGCAAAGGTATTACCACTAATAGACAATTCTATTTATGTCAAAGTGTCCATTCCTCTCCAACCAACTGAATCATCTCCTGTAATTCTCCTCCTTAAAGAAAAATATTAATTCTGAATAGTTTTGTTGCAGTCAATTTTTATTTCAGCTGGACATAACGCCAAATTGAATAAAATGGCCGCTATAAATTATTGGATTCCACTGTAAATCAACTAATTTAATTCTTCGACTAATTCTTCAGTAATATTTGAACTTTTATACAAAATTTTATACAACATTTTAAAAGTATAATACCCTGAGCAAATGTATCAACATATGACGGGTAACTGTGTGATTAGTCTGGGATTAGGGTGGTGCAGTGGTGGAGTTGCTGTTTTACTGCACTAGAGACCTGGGTTAGATCCTCACCTCGAGTGCTGTCTGTATGGAATTTGCACGTCCACCCTGTGACTGGGTGGGTTTTCTCCAAGTGTTCTGGTTCCTCCCACATTCCAAGACGTACAGGTTTTAAGATAATTGGCTCCTGGACAATGTCCCTAGTCTGTAGAATAGAACTATTGTATGGGTTCATCAGCATGGACTCGGTAGGCCGAAGGGCATGTTTCTGCATTGTATCTAAACTAAACAATGGTTTGGAGTTTGTAAAATGTGTGCAGGATAGTTTTTTGCAGCAATACATTGAGGTATACATTGAGGCAAAAACATGAGGGTAGACTATTATCTGAATGGTGGCAGATTAGGTAAGGGGGAGATGCAACGAGACCTGGGTGTCATGGTACACCAGTCATTGAAAGTAGGCATGCAGGTGCAGCAGGCAGTGAAGAAAGCAAATGGTATGTTAGCATTCATAGCGAAAGGATTTGAGTATAGGAGCAGGGAGGTTCTACTGCAGTTGTACAGGGTTTTGGTGAGGCCACACCTGGAGTACTGCGTACAGTTTTGGTCTCCAAATCTGAGGAAAGACATCCTTGCCATAGAGGGGGTACAGAGAAGATTCACCAGACTGATTCCTGGGATGTCAGGACTTTCATATGAGGAAAGATTGGATAGACTCGGTTTGTACTCGATGGAATTTAGAAGATTGAGGGGGGATCTTATAGAAACCTACAAAATTCTTAAGGGGTTGGACAAGCTAGATGCTGGAAGATTGTTCCCGATGTTGGGGGAGTCCAGAACAAGGGGTCACAGTCTAAGGATAAGGGGGAGTTCCTTTAGGACCGAAATGAGGAAAACATTCTTTACACAGAGAGTGGTGAGTCTCTGGAATTCTCTGCCACAGAAGGTAGTTGAGGCCAGTTCATTGGCTATATTTAAGAGGGCGTTAGATGTGGCACTTGTGGCTAAAGGGATCAGGGGGTATGGAGAGAAGGCAGGTACGGGATACTGAGTTGGATGATCAGCCATGATCACATTGAATGGCGGTGCAGGCTCGAAGGGCCGAATGGCCTACTCCTGCACCTATTTTCTATGTTTCTATGTTTCTATGTATCGACCAGAGAAGGGCAGTGCTGGACCTCCTGTTAGGAAATGAGGCAGGTCAGGTAACAGAGGTATGCGTTGGTGAGCACTTCGGGACCAGTGATCACAATACCATTAGTTTTAATATAATTATGGAGAGAGTCAGAACTTGACCTAGGGTTGAGATTTTTTATTGGAGAAAGGCTAACTTTGAGGGAATGCGTAAGGATTTAAAAGGAGTGAATTGGGACATTTTGTTTTATGGGAAGGATGTAGAAGAGAAATGGAGGACATTTAAAGGGGAAATTGTAAGAGTACAGAATCTTTATGTCCCTGTTCGGTTGAAAGGAAATAGTAAAAATTGGAAAGAGCCATGGTTTTCAAGGGAAATTGCACACTTGGTTCGAAAAATGAGAGATATCTACAATAATTATAGGAGGTATGGAGTAAATCAGGTGCTAGAGGAGTATAAAGAGTGTAAAAAGAATCTTAAGAAAGAAATTAGAAAAGCTAAAAGAAGATATGAGGTTGCTTTGGCAAGAAAGGTGAAAGTAAATCCAAAGGGTTTCTACAGCTATATTAATAGCAAAAGGATAACAAGGGCTAAAATTGGACCATTAGAGAGCCAGAATGGACAGCTATATGCAGAGCCAAAAGAGATGGGGGAGATATTGAACAATTACTTTTCTTCTGTATTCACCAAGGAGAAGGATATTGAACTCTGTGAGGTAAGGGAAAAAAATAGAGTAGCTATGGAAACTATGAGATTCAAAGAGGAGGAAGTACTGACACTTTTGAAAAATATAAAAGTGGATAAGTCTCCAGGTCCTGACAGGATATTCCCTAGGATATTGAGGGAAGTTAGTGTAGAAATAGCAGGGGCTATGACAGAAATATTTCAAATGTCATTAGAAACGGGAATAGTGCCGGAGGATTGGCGTACTGCGCATGTTGTTCCATTGTTCAAAAAGGGTTCAAAGAATAAACCTAGCAATTATAGACCTGTTAGTTTGACGTCAGTCGAGGGCAAATTAATGGAAAGGATACTTAGAGATAATATATATAAGCATTTGGATAAACAGGGTCTGATCAGGAACAGTCAACATGAATTTGTGCCTGGAAGGTCATGTTTTGACAAACCTTCTTGAATTTTTTGAAGAGGTTACTAGGGAAATTGATGAGGGTAAAGCAGTGGATGTTGTCTATATGGATTTCAGTAAGGCCTTTGACAAGGTTCCCCATGGAAGGTTGGTTAAGAAGGTTCAATCTTTGGGTGTTAATGGCGGAGTAGCAAGATGGATTCAACAGTGGCTGAATGGGAGATACCAGAGAGTAATGGTGGATGGCTGTTTGTCAGGTTGGAAGTGGGTGACCAGTGGGGTGCCTCAGGGATCTGTGTTGGGTCCACTGTTGTTTGTCATGTACATCAATGATCTGGATGATGGGGTGGAAAATTGGATAAGTAAGTATGCAGATGATACTAAGATAGGTGGTGTTGTGGATAATGAAGTCGATTTTCAAAGTCTACAGAGAGATTTGGGCCATTTGGAAGAGTGGGCTGAAAGATGGCAGATGGAGTTTAATGCTGATAAGTATGAGGTGCTACATCTTGGCAGGCCAAATCAAAATAGGACGTACATGGTAAATGGTAGGGAATTGAGGAATGCTGTGGAACAGAGGGATCTAGGAATAACTGTGCATAGTTCCCTGAAGGTGGAATCACATGTAGATAGGGTGGTAAAGAAAGCTTTTGGTGTGCTGGCCTTTATAAATCAGAGCATTGAATATAGGGGTAGGGAAGTAATGTTAAAATTGTACAAGGCATTGGTGAGACCAATTCTGGAGTATGGTGTACAATTTTGGTCGCCTAATTATAGGAAGGATGTCAACAAAATAGAGAGCGTACAGAGGAGATTTATTAGAATGTTGTCTGGCTTCCAGCAACTAAGTTACAGAGAAAGGTTGAACAAGTTAGGTCTTTATTCTTTGGAGTGTAGAAGGTTAAGGGGGGACTTGATTGAGGTCTTTAAAATGATGAAAGGGATAGACAGAGTTGACGTGGATAAGCTTTTCCCATTGTGGGTAGGGAACATTCAAACAAGAGGGCATGATATGAGAATTAAGGGACAGAAGTTTAGGGGTAACATGAGGGGGAACTTCTTTACTCAGAGAGTGGTGGCTGTGTGGAATGAGCTTCCAGCAGAAGTGGTGGAGGCAGGATTGATTTTAACATTTAAAAGTAAAGTGGATAGGTATATGGACGGGAAGGGAATGGAGGGATATGGTCTGAGTGCAGGTACATGGGACTAGGGGAAAATAAATGTTCGGCACGGACTGGAAGGGCCGAGAGAGCCTGTTTCAGTGCTGTAATTGTTATATGGTAAAAACAATACTAAACTAAACGCTACTGTGATAGTCAATGTCTTTGTGAAATGGTGTTATTGAAATACCCATCTAAACCTTATCTGCTTGCATACATTTATTGATAATGATCAGTTGGAAATAGTTTATTTTAAATTTTTGCTAGGACAAAAGTAGGTATAAAAATGTCTTATCTTCTTCCAAAAGGCAATTCTTATGTTCATTTCAAAATGGTTACCGAGAAAGGTAATGCAATTTGCTCCAGAAAGTATTAATTGACATGGTTTTTTTCAGGACACTTTCTAGCAGAATCGTATTGTACAATTTAGAATATTTTACAGAGTCCCTCACATTCCAAAACACTTATAGCTATCGTAACAATCAGCATTTCATACAAATGCAGATTAAGTGTATTATTGCATTTCATATGGCGTTGAAATCACTATAACAGGAACCGCTTGCATTTTGCGATGCCTATCAGTTGATTACTTCTGCAAAGGAATACAAGTAGTGCATCTAAAATGATTTCCATACCTTGGTATTTTACTCTCAAACAGCATGCAACTGAATTTGTGAGATCCTTCAATTCCAAGTTGTATTTTGATAAACATAGTGAAATAATCTTGGTGAGTAAGAGTTTGTATTACAAACAACAGGACTCTGAGATAAGCTTAAGGTCTACAAAAATGTACATGCCAAGAACTTCAAAGGTGGTATCTGGCAGTCTTGATTGACAGCAGCTTGCAGTAAACATTAATGATTTAAATGCCAGCCACGTACTGACATCTACACCAAAAATCTATGGTGTTGTAATTATTAAAAGTATATGAACAATTAATCAACTGATGACTTTTGGAAGATATTACTACGTATTGCAGGTTATCATTTTATTTGTATTCTTTCAACAAATATGAACAACTTCTGGGCCTGTCCCACTTAGACGATTTTTCAGGCGACTGCTGGCCACTGTGAAGTCGTAGCCGGTTGCTGAAAACCTGGCAACTGTCAGAGTGGAACACACACACACATCGCTTCCTTCACCAACCAATTATGCAGGCAGGGGACAGGGCAAGCGGGGGGAGTGCTGCCTGAGTGAAATTCACACGGCACAAAGCCAATGTGATACAGACACACACGACGATGAACAGGAAGGTTGCCACTGTAATTAAGACGGTGAAAGCACAGTGCACGGGAAGGGTCACTTCCTTTAAAAGAAGGGGGGGAGAGGGGTGAAAAAGGGGTAGAAGGGGGAGACTGGGTGGGGAGAAGAAGTGGAGACAACTTTTAAGAAGCCAGAGATACAAGGCTGTGAAGCTCGGCGGACGTTAACATTACCGGTCGGTTCTCCTTGGTTCTGAAAACTACTGTTTACTTTTTATTCCCAAAGAACCAGTGAAATTCGCCGGTCAACACCGGCGACAACCTATGAGAACCTACGACTTCCTGGCAAACCACTATCACTGAACCTAAGGCACAAGACTTCTCACTACTCTCCATGGCTGCTTAATTCAGGTTGCCGCTAATTTTTCAACATGTCGAACAATGTACATGCCAAGAAAAATTAGCGAAGACCAGAATGAAGCCGCAACTAGTTCCGAGATTGCGGGAACTAGTCAAGACCACGAAGGCGATTCCCCGGCAACCACCCGCGAACATGTGGCGACCGCAAAGTCTCCTGTAGTCGCCTAAGTGGGACAGGCCCATTAGGAAGATTAAATCAGACAGGGCCTTTGAGGAATAAGAAGAGAGCAGGAAAGAACTCATGCAGGGAATAAGAAAGGTGAAAGGAGCCCACAAAATGTTTGATAAATGTATTAGAGAATCCCAAGGCATTTTATACATACATTAAAACAAGGAAGTGATAAGGTAGAGGGTAGGACCACTTGAGGATAAAAGAGAGAATTTATGCTTGGAGACAGAGGATGTAGGCAAGATACTAAACAAGTTATTTGTATCGATATTCACCAAAATGATTGACATAGGAGACAGTGAGATCAGTGTGGAGTATACTAATAAGCCAGGGTATTTTTAGATCAAGAAGGAAGTGATGTTCGTTTTCTTGAACATTAAAGTAAATATGTTCCCAGGGCCTGATGAGATCTATTCCAAGTTATTGAGAAAGACAAGAGAGGAGATTTGTATCTACTCTGGCCACAGGCGAGGTCTCGGAGGACCAGAGAGTGGTCATTGTTGCTTTTGTTTAAAAAGGAAAATAGAGACAATCAAGTAAATTATGGGGTGATAAGATTTGCACCAGTGGCAGGAAAGATGTCGGGGATAGGATTTACTTGCACTAGGAAGACAACGGGCTCATGAATAACAGTCAATATGGCTTTGTGAAAAGCAGGTCATGACTTAGTGTCT
This sequence comes from Raja brachyura, assembly GCA_963514005.1. The sequence continues at coordinate 22,995,726 of OY740795.1, read as the reverse complement.
AACAAACTTGATTGAGTTTTTGGAGGAGATGAATATTGAGGATAGGGTAGTAATTGTTGTCTACATGGACTGCGGTGAGGCTTTCAATAAAGTACCTCATGGTAGACTGATCCAGAAGATTAAAAAAGTGATCACAAAAGTAGATAGAGTGGTAAAGAAAGCACATTTCCTTCATGGATTGGAACAAGAGTCATAAAGTATTGTGACTTTATAAAACTTTGATTAGGCTGCATGTTGAGTATTGTGTGCATTTCGGGACACCCTTTTACAGGAAGAATGTCAAGGATTTGCAAAGAGTGCAGGAAAGGATTAGCAGAATGCTGCCTTGATTAAAGGATCTTTGTTATAACGACAGGTTCGACAAATTTTTATTGTTTTCTTTGGAGCTTCGGAGGCATAAGGGGAGATGGGGAAAGAAAGCAGAAATATTCAGCAAGCTTTTTATACACCGGGAGTGGGAAGTGCCTGGAACGCACTGCCAGGGTCTTGGTGGAAGCAGATGTGATAGTGGCATTTAAAGGGTTTTTAGATAGGCACATGAAAATAACAGAAATATGAATCGTATGCAGGCAGAAGGGATTAGTTTAATTTGGTATCATGTTCAGCACAGATATCATGGACTAAAGAGCCTGGTCCTATGCTGTGTTGTTCTATGTTTCCAGTTTTCAATTACAAAATCTAGTGTTAAAATCATCAGAAAAACAAAGACTTGTTGCATCGAGATATCCTTAGAGAAAAATAAGGTCATAAGGTCCTAAGTGATAGGAGTAGAATTAGGCCATATGGCCCATCGTCTCCTCTGCCGTTCAATCATGGCTGATCTATTTTTCGCTACTAACTCCATTCTCCTGCCTTCTCCCCAGAACTTCTGACACTTGTACTAATCAAAAATCTATCTATCTCTGCCTTAAAAAATATCCACTGACATGGCCTCTACAGCCTTCTGTGGCAAAGAATTCCACAGATTCACCACCCTCTGACTAAATATGTTTTTCCTCATCTCCTTCCTAAAAGAACATCCTTTAATTCTGAGTCTGAGACCTAGATTCTCCCACTAGTGGGAATATCCTCTCCACATCCACTCTATCCAAGCCTTTCATTATTCTATACGTTTCAATGAGGTCCACCTCATTCTTCTAAACTCCAGTGAGTACAGGCCCCAGTGCTGACAAATGCCCATCAAAGGTTAACCTACTCATTCCTGGGATCATCCTTGTAAACCTCCTCTGGACCCTTTCCAGAGCCAGCACATGCCTCCTCAGATATGGTTGCCAAAACTGATCACAATATGCTGGGGTTAAATGTTTGTAAGTGCTTAAGTTTTATGTTTGTGCATATGTTAACTGATTAAATTGCTTGAGAATTGGTAAACAACCTACACAGTCAACTAATCAGCAATGAACGTGATGTGCTCATCACATGAAATGAAATGCAAATTGCATTGAAGAGGACAGTAGAGAAGTTAGCATAAACAAAAATCAATCGCCCTGTTTTGAAGTATGTCAAAGGATAAAAATCTTCATTTTCAGATTTTGATTTGCATCTCATTTGTTTCATCCTCGCAGTTCTCATCACTTAAGATATGCAGAGACACAGCTGCATGAATCCTGACAAATGCTGGAGAAGTACTGACATGTTTGTCACAGTTCTGAAACAATAGAACCTGAACTGTAAGAAATGGATGTCTATTCAGATGCTTGACAAGTACTTACCTCAAGATATTTTTTAAACACATTATACAAAAGGATTGAAATATGACAAGTACCATTTGCTCCAGTGCCGAGTAAAAACTATCTGAACCAAGAATCTAGGAAGGAAGTGCAGATGCTGATTTACACCAAAAATAGAGACACAAAATGCTGGAGTGACTCAGTCAGCATCTCTGGAGGAAAGGAATAGGTGATGTTTCCCTCTCTTGACTCTCAGTCTGAAGAAGGTTCTCGACCCGAAACATCACCCATTCCTTCTCTCCACACATGTCGCCTGACCCGCCGAGTCACCCCAGCATTTTGTTTCTATCTTTGAACCAAAGTTAGACTTTGAAGTCTAACTACTTCCACATGCCTTTAAATGGCACTAGATAAAGTGGAACCCATTGGGTCCCAGTCACACGGGACCTAGTCACACCAGTCCCCCCCCCCCAATGCAACCCATTCCCCAACGCAATATTCCACCACTCACCTGTTCCCCCAACGCAACCCGTTCCACCAAAGCAATGTTCCACCACTCTGAGGAGGGGAGGTGTGGGGAGGGGAGGTGTGGGAGGGGGGGGAGGCAGTATGTGGGGGAGGGGGTGGGGTGTAAGGGATGAAGGGGGTGTGGGTAGGGTGTGTGTGTGGGAGAGGGGTGTGTGGGGGAGGGGGGGTGGGGATGTGGGGGGAGCGGGGGTGTGGGGGAGTGGGGATGTATGGGGGAGGGGGTGTGTTGGGGAGTGAGTGGGGGAGGGGTGTGTGGGAGAGGGGAGAGGAGAGGGGAGGGGGTTGTGTGGGGGAGGAGGTGGATGTGGGGGAGGAGGGGGATGTGGGGGAGGGGGGGGGTGAGGGAGGGGGGGATGTGGGGGAGAGGAGGGTTGTGTGGGGGAGAGGGGGTTTGTGTGGGGGAGGAGGGAACTTAAAAACCTTCATAACGTTTGTACTATTTCACCGATCAGAACAAAACTTATTTGATTTGCAGCAGAGGAGAATGGTGAGTAAGGTGGTGAACAATTGTAGTGCTATGGGGAATCATTTTTGCTCAAATTTAATTACAACGCAGACAAGAAGTGGTCAAGATGAGAGTTTTAGTAATATATAGAAGACAGATAGATAGATTACTATAATTGAATCAAACACCATCGAAGAAGGCCAGAAGTTTAGAAACAATGAACTGCAGATGCTGGTTAACAAAAAAAGAACAAAGTGCTGGAGTACCTCAGCAGGTCAGGCTGCATCTCTGGAAAACATGGATACGTGAAATTTTGGGTTGGGACCCTTCTTCTGACTCAGAATCCATATTCTTGCAAAGAATAACTTAGTTCTGCTAACATCAATATCATGACCTATCCAATACATATTTTTGCACTATAAAAAGACACAAAGTGCTGGAGTAACTCAGCAGGACAGGCAGCATCTCAGCAGGACATGGATAGAAACATAGAAAATAGGTGCAGGAATAGACCATTCAGCCCTTCAAGCCAGCACCGCCATTCAATATGATCATGGCTGATCATCCAGAACCAGTACCTTGCTCCTGCTTTCTCCCCCGATCCCATGATTCTGTTCACCCTAAGAGCTATATCCAACTCTCTCTTGAATACATCCTCTGAATTAGCCTCCACTGCCTTATGTGGCAGAGAATTCCACATTCACAACTCACAGGGTGAAAAGGGTTTTCCTCATCTCAGTCCTAAATGGCTACCCCTTATTCTTAAACTGTGACCCCTGGTTCTGGACTCCCCCAACATCGGGAACATTTTCCCGCATCTAGCCTGTCCAATCCCTTAAGAATTTTATATGTTTCTATTCTATACGATCCCCTGATAGGTTACATTTCAGCTCGGGACTGTTCTTCAGACCCATTGTTTCCTCCAGAGAAGCTGCCTGACCCACTGAGTTTCTCCAGCATTTTGTCTTATTTGGTAAACCAGCATCTGCAATTCCTTGTCTCCATGTTTCGTGCTGCCACCTTACACCGGAATTTGATCTGGGCTTCCTTCTTCTTCAGGATATTTGCTTTGGCAATCTGTATGCCTGGCCTCTCACAATGACGCATTGGCTAAGTTCTCATATAACTCATTGCTCATTTGCAATGCGACGCATCAACACAGGATTCACAGTTATTCGCAGGAATCTGACCCAATGCTCAATTGCTTGCCAAAAGCTACCTATAATCCGTCATATACATGAACTGTGATTGCCAAGCTTGTGAGCTGTCCATGGTGCTGATTTAGCTTTCATTTTTAGTTATAGACTTTTCGACTTTAGACTTTAGAGATACAACGCAAAAACAGGTCCTTTGGCCCACTGAATCAACGCCAACCAGCGATCACCCTGTACACTAGCACTATCCTACACACTATCCTATACACTTGGATCAATTTACAATTTTACCAAAGCCATTTAACCTACAAACGCCAACCAGCGATCACCCTGTACACTAGCACTATCCTACACACTATCCTATACACTTGGACCAATTTACAATTTTACCAAAGCCATTTAACCTACAAACCTGTCGTATTCAGAGTGTGGGAGGAGACCGGGGAACCCAGAGAAAATCCCACACAGTCCCGAGTTTCTGGCACTGTAAGACAGCAACTCTACTGCTGCGCCACTGTGCCGCCCTATACAATTTGTTTATATTGTTGAATGAAAATCATTGCATTCAGCAGTTTTGTTTTGAAAGCCAATTCACATTTAGCGTATCATAACGCCACAGTGGTTGGCCATTTATCAGACTGTCAATACTTCCTCTTTGTAGAGATCAAAAGTGCATCCTATCACCAATGCTCTATTGCCATAGCCCTGCAAGTGTGCTTGCCTTAAATGCCTTACCAATTTACATTCAAAATCATTGACGGTCTCCCCTTCCACCACCTTCGTAAACAGCAAGTTCTAGGCCATTACTTAGGTAACTTATTTTCTTCAGACAAAGCTTATTTGTTGTATGCTATGCTATCCAGTCAGCGAAAAAAACGATGCATGATCACAACCAAGCCTTCCACCGTGTACAGATACAGAATAAAGGGTCTAATGCCGTGCAAAATAAATCAAACAATCAAAACAAACTTTAATGTCATTTAGAAATAAATCGATATATGCAATTCCAAATGAAATTCCGTTGCGAAAGTCCAGTAAAGTCCAATTAAAGATAGTCCGAGGGTCTCCAACGAGGGAGATGGGGTAGCTCAGGATCGCTCTTTAGTTGGTGAATGGATGGTTCAGTTGCATGATAAAAGCTGGGAAGAAAGTGCACCTGAATCTGGAGATATGCCTTCTGCACCGGGGAAGGCATGGATGATTGACGGGTCTGCGGGCCAATGGGTAGCAGCCTCTCCGCCGGCGCTGTGGTCCAATGCAAATATTTGGTCCAATGAGGGGCGAGGGGCGGGCTCTGGCGGCGCGAGTGACCTGTCGCCGTGGCAACGGCCGGGGGTGAGGGGAGGGAGAGGCCCGTCCGACAGCAGCTCACGGAGGCCGGTGAACAGACGGTAGCGTGTGTTTGAGGGGAGGCCGGTGAACGGTGAGCTGACGGCGGCTTGTGTGTTTGAGGGGCGGCCGGTGCATGACCTGACGGCAGCTTGTGTTCGGGGAAGGGGGGGGTTAGATCATCATGTTGAGGGGGATCCCAGGCCGGTTCCCGGCGCCCACCGTGGTGAAGGGAAGGAGAAGCACCTCCACCGCTCCGGCTGGTTTACCTCGTTGGTTGATGCATTCGGACTTGTTTCGGGAACTGCCGCGGTTATCAATGCCTTCGCTCCGACTGACGGCTCCGCGCCTGCCTCCGCCGGCGACCCCGGCCCTTCACCGCCTGCCCACGACGCATGCGTTGGAGATGCAGGCATTTGATGCAAGGTGGTGGGAATGGGATGATGCATGCAGTGGAAATGTGTGAGGATGAGTTGCATTGGTGTTGCAATCATGAGATGCACGATAGTGGGAATGGGATGATGCACGGTGGTGGGAATGGGATGTACAATGGTGGTGAGAATGGGATGAGTGGCGGTGGGAGTGGGATGAGTGGCAGTGGGAATGGGATGCACTGTTCTGGGAATGGGATGATGCACGGCCGTGTGATGGGATGCACAGTGGGAGTGTGGAAGAAGAATTACATTGTTGTTACAGAGTGGGCTGTACAGAGGGGTTGTCTAGTTAGGGGAATAGACAATAGGTGCAGGAGATGGGCCCTTCGAGCCAGCACCGCCATTCATGTGATCATGGCTGATCATCCACAATCAGTACCCCGTTCCTGCCTTCTCCCCATATCCCTTGACTCCACTATTTTTAAGAGCTCTTACTCTCTTGAAAGCATCCAGAGAATTGGCCTCCACTGCGTTCTGAGGCAGAGAATTCCACAGATTCACAACTTGACACCATCCAGATAATAATCTGCCTTCCTGTTCGTGCCATCAAAGTGGATAACCTCACATTTATCCACATTATACTGCATCTGGCATGCATCTGCCCACTCACCCAACCTGTCCAAGTCACCCTGCATCCTCATAGTATCCTCCTCACAATTCACACTGCCACCCAGTTTTGTGTCATCTGCAAAGTTGCTAATGTTACTTTTAATCCCTTCATCTAAATCATTAATGTATATTGTAAATAGCTGCTGTCCCAGCTCCGAGCCTTGTGGTACCCCATGAGTCACTGCCTGCCATTCTGAAAGGGACTTGTTAATCCCTACTCTTTGTTTTCTGTCTGCCAACCAATTTTCTATCCATGTCAGTATCCTACCCCCAATACCATGTGTTCTAATTTTGCCCACTAATCACCTGTGTGGGACCTTATCAAAGACTTTCTGAAAGTCCAGGTACACTACATTCACTGGCTCTCCCTTGTCCATTTTCCTGGTTACATCCTCAAAAAATTCCAGAAGATTAGTCGGGCATGATTTCCCCTTCATAAATCCATGTTGACTCGGACTGATCCTGTTACTGCTATCGAAATATACCGCTGTTTCATCTTTTATAATTGAGTCCAGCATTTTCCCCATCACCGATGTCAGGCTAACTGGTCTATAATTTCCTGTTTTCTCTCTCCCTGGATGGACAGTGGTGGAAATGGGATGCATGGGAGTAGAAATGGGATGCACGGTAGTGGGAAATGCTGAAGATAAATTGCATTGGTGCTGCAGAGAGTGGATGGATAGAGGGGTTGCCAGTGGCCAGAATGGGTGAAGATGAATTGCATGGGTGCTGCAGAAATAGGATGCACAGAGGAGTACCCAGTTGTTGAATTGAGCGACGTTGAATGGCCTAGATGCTTCAGTAATAAGTTGCCACGGAAATGATGCCAACAGTCAGAATGTTTGAAGATGAGTTACCTCTCTGCTGCGGGAATGGGATGATATAAAAGGTTTTTCATGCAGCTGGATAGGTGAAGATGAATTGTATTGGGACTGTAGAAAAAGGAATGCACGGAGGGGTTGCTCAGCAGTGAAAATGGGTGAGGATGCATGATATTGGGGCTGCAGTATGGGATGCCACAGAGGCGTCCCCAAGAAGTGAGAATGTGCGAGGTTGAACTGCGTTGGTGCTGCAGGAATGGGATGCAGAGAGGGGTTGCCCAGTAGTGGGAATGTGAGATGATGAATCGCAAAGATGATGCAGTAAAGAGTTGCTACAGAAGAGATGCCAAGCAGTTCTCCAGAGCAACCATGTTCTCCAGAAATGCTGCCTGACCTGCTGAGTTTCTCCAGCACTTTGTATCTATCGTTGCTGGAGAAACTCCTCCCAGTGAGTCCCAGAAAAACCGAGACCCGTGTGTTGTGGATCGGAGCCCGTGGCCAACGGAGTCGACGGCTGTGGCCTGGGTCGGTGCCACAGAGGACTCGGGGAGGAACCGTCAGCAATAGTGGAGAGGTTGGTACGGTGGTTGATGATGCCGACAGATGAGGACAGCCCACGTGGGAATGAGGACACCACTGTCGGGGGGAAGGAACAAAGGAGGACCTGGCGTGCGGGGACAGCCATGAGGGAGGGAAAGAACAATGGAAGACCCGGCGTGGGAGGGGGGGTCATGATGGAAGGGAGGGGGTGGAAAACAAAATGGGTCCTGACGCAGAATACTTTGCAACTTTGTCAGTGTCGTTAATGTGGCGACTCTTTGCATGCCTTGGGTATGCAAGCAAAGCATTTTACTGTGACTTGTCACATAAGACAATAAAGTATTAATTCATTCATTCAGTGGGAATGGGTGAACATGAGTTGCATATCCACTGCAGCAATGGGATGATGCAGAAGGTTTGCCATGCAGTGGAAATGGTTGAAGATGAATTGCTCTTGTGCTACGGTAATGGGATGCCACAGAAGAGTTGTCAACTGTGGCAGTTGGAAAGTGTGAGAATGCATGGCATTAGGATTGCAGAAATGGGATGTAACAGAGGGTTTGCCAAGCAATGGGAAGATTTAAGACGAATTGCATTGGTGCTGCAGAAATGGGATGATGCAGAAGGTTTACGATGCAATGGGATGGGTGAAGATGAATTGCATTGATGCTGCAGGACTGGGATGTCCATAGAGGTTGCCAAACAGTGGGAAGAATGACAGTCATTTGCATTAATGCTTCAGTAATGAGAAGGCACAGGAGGTTTTCCCCAGTCATGGGAATGGCTGAGGATTCATGGCATTGGGACTGCAGGAATAGGATGCCACACAGGTGTTACCAAGCAGTAAAAAGAGTGAAGATGAATTGCATTAATGCTGCAGTAATGGAATGCCACAGAAGGGACCAAAGCAGTGAGAATGAGTGTAGATGGATCGCATTGATCCTGCAACATGGGATTCACAGAGGGCTTGTCCAATGTGGGAATGCATGAGGAAGAATTGTATTGACACTGCATGATTGTGATGTCCCCCCGCACAAAGAATGGGGATGGATCAATTGATGAATTAATCTGGCTTTTATTTTCATTCATTCACAAGAAAACTAAACATCAAAGTTCCACCAATAATTACCTCACCCTAATCTCGCAATTGCTTTGAACTTAATGGTGGAGGCAGAAACCCTCATTGCATCCATACTGTTACCAGTTGCAGCAAGTCAGCTACTGGCCACACTCACTGACACACATTTGGTTTTGCTGAATTCTGTGCATTATCCATTTTGAGTAATTTTTTTTGGTCATTTTGAAACTATGTTTTCTTAAGTACAAAATGATTAATATTCAACTAAAATTAAAGTTATATGCATAACTCTAAGAGGCATGAACTATTAAATAAAAACATTGGATTTTAAATGTAGTTTTCATACCTACGAAGTCCAACACAGAAGAAATCTATTAACCAACCCAGCCATCCAGCTTCCTCTATGGAAGCTGGTCCATCCCTTGACAAGAGGAAGATGGGAGTGTTTCGTCCCCCAAGGCAAAGGGAAGTAAGTACAGGTTTGTGTAGACTTGGTGGGTTTGGGCATTTTCCCTTGCTATATGATTCCATGGCAGTGAATTAATGGTGACGACAGATTAACTATAGACATTTGGTAGGTATGGTCATGATCTGCAGAAGTTTTCAGAATTTTAGTTCTTTTTCTACATTGACCAAATCCTTATCCCCACACCCATTCCTTGCTCTAATTATAAACATTTTCATACAAATGATCAGCCTTCTCCCTTTCCCTTCCATGTTCAGCTTCACCCTCCCCATCCCAGGAAATGCAGCTCCAGAAGGAAACTCGGGTGGTAAAGAATTAGTTATATCTATTCATAAATTAAAATGAGATGTTCAGTTAGGTAAACTTAATGACGGTTCTTCCACAAGTGGGGATTTAATCCATTTTACATCATGTATGTTCTGTAGACACAAAATGCTGGAGTAACTTAGCGGGACAGGCAGCATCTCTGGAGAGAATTTTGTGCCTACCTTCGATTTAAACCAGCATCTGCAGTTCTTTCCTACACATGTATTTTCCATAATTACACCACAATATAACCTGATATATCATCGAGCAATATATGCATGAGCTTTCCAGTGTTTAGCCCTTTACTAAACATCTGTAATCAATGTTATCCCATTCTGACCTCTGCCTCTTCTTCAAATAACATATTATTTTTTTGCATGTGAGCAGTAATTCCCAGTTTGGTTCAGAATCAAATGTTGTTCCGAGAAGAGTTTGCTTTAGTATATGAATTCTGAAATTGAACATTTTAACTTATCCTTTTTGAGCCGGCACGGTGGTGCAGTGGTAGAGTTGCTGCCTTACAGCACCAGAGACCCAGGTTCGATCCTGACCATGGGTGCTGTCTGTACGGAATGTGTATGTTCTACCTGTGAGCTTGTGGGTTTTCTCCAGGTGCTCCGGTTTTCTCCCACACTCCAAAGATCTACAGGTTTGTAGGTTAATGGGCTTCGGTAAAAAATGTACATTTTCCCTAATGTGTAGGATGGTGTTGGCGTATGGGGATCGCTGGTCGGCGCGGATTCAGTGGGCCGAAGGACATGTTTCCACCCTGTACTCTAAAGACTAAAGTTTTCTACAGTACAGGTAAAACTGTAACTCTGCATTAACTCTATGCTAAAGTAAATAATGCTTTGTTTCCTTTGATTTACAGGAATTCTCAAAATTATTTCCAAATAACTTTCTACCAGGCACTGAGGCAAAATGGCTGAAGGTTTGGCAAGTCTTTGTTATCTCAATACCCCCATTTCTGATCTCTATATTCTACATGGAGCCGTCATCAGTTTATTGGGCAAGCAAGATGCAAGGTGAAGAATCCTTGGTGCTGCTTCAGACTTTAAAATGAAAGAAATTGGCAAATCTATCTCCCACACCTGATAACATCACATGAATTTATACAGTCCTGATTATTGGTGGACTACACCAGCATGGCTCATTCATTTGACTCTGCAAGAAGAGAGATGACAGATACAATACATCCCAACTATCACACTGGTAGTGCAAGCACAGCAACAAAGTACCTGTTAAAGAAGCAGCACAAACAAATGAATGGACCGCCCAGAGCAACTCGATCTAATTCACCCATGGGCAGGGTGATCCTTATCACAGGTGCTTCTCCAATTGAAGGTAAGATCAGGTGTGCATTATAACATTTCAATTATATCCACTACACATTCTGTTTTAAATTGGATCTGCTTAAAAAAATAATTAATATCTTAGCGGCCTTAAGGCTTTTAGCACTAACCCAATGGATTGGAGCTACCTTATGAAATTGAAGCCTGTACATTTTCAGCACAGGAGATGATTCCATTCATATTTCCATGCCATCTGAAAAAGAGCTTTTGAAACTAATTATATGAACATACTCGGCCTCCATTCTTTATTTCTAGTTCTGGAGTAAATCCATCTGAAAATATAGTGACATTCTTCTTTTAGATAGACAAAAGTGCTGGAGAAACTCAGCGGGTGAGGCAGCATCTATGGAGCGGAGGAATGGGTGACGTTTTGGGGTGAGACCCTTCTTCAGACTGATGAGGGGATGGGGGTGCGGGATGAAGAAAGGAAGAGGCGGAGACGGTGGGCTGTGGGAGAGCTGGGAAAGGGAGGGGAAAGAGGGAGAAAATAAGGACAACCTGAAATTGGAGAAGTCAATGTTCATACCACTGGGGTGTAAACCACCCAAACGAAATATGAGGTGCTGCTCCTCCAATTTACGGTGGTGCTCACTCTGGCCATGGAGGATGCCCAGGACAGAAAGGTCTGATTTGGAATGGGAGGGGGAGTTGAAGCGCTGAGCAACCGGGAGATCGGATTGGTTATTGCAAACTGAGCGGATCATTCTTTTTGGATGAGTTTAAGCCGTCTTATTTCTGAATGGAGGCGAGGACAAAACTAATAATAATCTGTCATAATAATAAGAGTCTGAAGAATGGTCCCGACCCAATATGTCTCCACCAGTTACTCCAGCATTTTGTGTCTTAGGCCAAAACTGCTTGCCATTTGACATTAATTGTCAATATATTGATAATATTATTCAAAGGATATATCTTGAAGGAGAAATAAATTCCAGATCGATGTGAACGAACTCTGTTGTTTAATTAGCGCTGAATCTGTCCATTCATGCACTTGGCCGTGGCAAATGCCTTATCATAATGTATAGTGGATTTCCTAATGTAATTTAGTCAGTAAATAAATAAGATTGCTTCTGGTTTGTTTTCAATATTGGGGTTCTTTGATAGAACAATTAACATTACACTGTGTGCATTGAACAGTTATTGCTCCATGGTTGCAGTTGATTTGTCAACTGTTTATGACAAATTCCACAATTCCATTAAATATCTAAATATCAAATTTAAGGAGGGAGGGAAAGATTTACCATATTTCCCCGCAAATAATTTGCTATTTTTTACCCTGAAAATAAGGCCTGAAAATTTACCTGTGTCTTGGAGGCCGAAGGTTAGATTATTAGTCAAGAAAGATAGGCTTGGGCCAAATCGCTTTTAAAACATTGGGGGTGCAATGAGGCCTAACACGTGGGTCGGCAACCTATGGCCCAGATCCGACCCGTAACCCAAACTCATCCAGCCCTCAGGCGTATTTCTTTTCAATTTGTTTTCGCGACCTGGGAACTGTAGCCAGTCCCGGGGCACGCAGGCGACCTGGGAACTGGAGCCAGATCTTGGACATGCGAGCCAACCTGAGCGCAACAGCCAGACCTGGGGAAAGCGTGCCCACCTGGGAACTGCAGCCATTCGCGAGGCACACAGCCGACCTGGGTGTCACAACCAGACCTGGGGCAAGCGAGCTGACTTGGGTGCTATAGCCAGAACCTGCCAGCCGACCTGGGCGGTAAACCAAACCATTGATCCTGTCCCGCCAGCCTTTTTCAAAACTTAGCAACTCAAAATGGGAGTGCGTCTTCGACGCAGATGCGCCTTCATTGCCGGGAAATATGGTAATGGGAACCTGGGGGTAATTTTTTTACACAAAGGATGGTGGGTGTATGGTACAAGCAGCCGGTGAAGGTAGTTTTTTTTAATGAAAAAACATTTATACATGTACATTGATAGATTTAGAGTGTTATCAGCTAAAAGCAGGCAGGTGGGACTAGTGTAGGTGGTGTATGTTGGTTTGCATGGGCAATTTGGGCCGTAGGACATTTCCACCTTGTATGACTCAATAACTCTATATTCAATGACGGCATTTACCAGCTTTATGAACAATGCCAAGATTCATACTTTGTTTTTATTTCAACAATAAAAATTCATATTTTGTTTGGGCAGCTGACACCCAGCGGTATGAATATTGATTTATCTCACTTCAAGTAACCCTTGTATCCCCTCTCACTCCATCCCTCCCCCACTCTAGTCGTCATGTTAGTTTTACAGTCGTCTTGGTGAGTACCCCTTTCTGTATTAACTCATTATCACCTAGCCCACAGGCGACAATGGACCATTGTGGACTCCAATTTTCCTTGATCATCATTACCTTTTTGCGTATCTTTCATTCATTTGTGCTATATCTCTCAATATCACCATCTATATCTCTCGTTTCCCTTTCCGCAGACTCTCAGTCTGAAGAAGGTCTCGACCCGAACGGTCACCTAATCGATTGTAATCGTGTTTAGTCTTTTCGCTAAATACCGTGCAACAAAAAAAGTTTTTACTGTACCTCAGTTCACGTGACGATAATATCTGAACTAAATTAAATCTGATGTTGGAGAATTTGATACACAGCCTGCAGGCTGCAATGTGTCCATACAGAAAATAAAGAATTGATCTTCAAGTTTTCCTTGTACAGGAGGCCATGGATAGATAGGTCAGAATGGGAGTGGGATGATGAATTAATGTGGCAGGCAACTGCGTGGGTTTATCCTCGGTACTCTGCAAAACGTTCACCCACTCTGTAAGCAGATACCAGTCCTTCACCTGTTTATATTTGATCCAGACGCTGATCAGATTTTTAAAATGTAGTAAATTAACCTCTTTTCGGCCAGCTGGCACTGAAGACTGTGATTCGGCTGAGGCGATCCACAACATCACTGTAGGGAAAAGCCTGGACGGGAAACTGGGATTCAGTGTCCGTGGAGGCTCTGAGCATGGTCTTGGAATATTTGTGAGCAGAGTGGAAGAAGGAAGTGCAGCTGGTAAGTTATGTCTCACTAAATTATATTTTAAATTAATAATTTTACTTGCGTTGTTACGTGTACTTATTGATGTAGGCTTATGTTGCCTATCCTGGAATTTGTGTTCTTATGTGCTTATGTAGAAATGTAGCCATCCCCTGTTTTTTGTGTTTATTTGGTATAAAGTAGCATTTGCAGTTCCTTCCGATACAGGAGAACACCCTATCTTGTGGAAGGACCGTTCAGTAATCTGATAAGAGTGGAGGAAGAAGCTGTTCCTGAGTCTAGTGGAAATGTTTTTAAACTTTTGTGTCTCCGGCTAATTGGGGGGGGAGAGAATAAAAGGGAATAATATAATACAAATGTTGATCTGCGAGATGTTTATTTTTGTTTTGTTTTTCTGCTTAGACCAGAGTGGCCTCTACGTGGGTGATAAAATGATGGAAGTTAATGGAATAAGCTTTGAGAACATTACGATGGGAAGTGCTGTGACTGTACTCACTGGGAGCCAGCGTTTACGTTTGGTGATAAGACGATTGGGAAAAGTGCCAGGGATCAAATATTCCAAAGAGCTGACTACATGGTAGGTAAACAGTATGTTTCAACAACTGGTGGCAGTGCAATTTGTTATGCTCTGGTCTCGATACAAGCAAATATTCTAACAATTTCTTTTTCACTTAAAATTTGTTAAAGAGTTTGCTAGTATACTCGCCTGTAAAGCTTTTCAACTTTAAGTAATGCATCTGGAAATTTTATATTGGACAAGGGATTTATATTGTTATTGAATTGTTATAAATGCTTGGAGTAAACTTATCATGACTGTAATAAAATATTCATTGAGAGTTCAAACATGAAATTATATTCTGCCCAGTCATTGTTTTTGTTCTCAAAATTGTGAATAGAAGGAATGTCAGCAATGCTTTGGTGAGGATTTTAGCTATTTCATGTATTATTTGATATGGTATCACATTTCTTTGTATTATTCCATCAAAACGCTGGAACATTTTTTTCTTTTAATTTCATTCCCAAATATTAGCCTAATCAGAAAATCAAAAAATGTTTGTGACAATAAACTTAATTAAAATAAATTCCATTGGAAACTACAAACCAAAATGACTTTCTTGTTTTCCAAAAAATGGGGCAATGGTGGGCAGTCAATCTGCTTCTGGGATTAAAATTGCCATTGATGAGGAGAACATCGGAGCAAAGGCAAATAAATGGAGAGACAACATTTAGAATGCTTCTTCTGGGATTCCTAAGGTTCTCCTTGTCAGAAGCCCCTGGTCAAGAACTAGAGCTCAATTGGGATCAAGATGAGAATTACCAATCTTGTGGACTTCAGTCCAATCATTTTCTGATTAACTAGGTCTCCCGGGTAGGTCACTGCAGAGGCCAAAAGACACATGCGTTGAAGATAAACCCAGACTCGTGAGTTTCCCCTTCTACTCAATGACGATGAGATTGACTGCGGGTGGACATGTTTCCTTCCTGGCTTAAACAGTGACATGGTGGTGCAGCAGTTAGTGCAGCTGCCTTGCAATTCCAGTAACCCGGGTATGATCCTGGCTTGAGCTGCTGCTGTGTTTGTGAAATTTGCACATTGTCCCTATGACCACGTGGATTTCTGTCACACATTCCAGTTATCATTTTGGACAAGAGCTAAGGAAAACATACCCACCGAGCACTCTATCTTTACATCAAAGGATAGAGTTATACAGCACAGAAACGGGGTCCTTCGGCCCAATTCATCAATGCCGACTTATCTAAGTCATCTAAGCTTGTCCCATTTGCCTGTAAAAAGGACACAGTGCTGGAGTAACTCATCAGGTCAGGGAGCATCTGTGGAAAAAAAGAGCAAGGGTCTTGACCCGAAACGTCACTTATTCATGTTCTCCACAGATGCTGCCTGACCTGTTAAGTTACTCCAGCACTTTGTGTCGTTTGTGTATTAACTAGCGACTGCAATTCCTCGTTTCTCCATTAGCCAGTATTTGGCCCATATTCCTGTAAACCTTTCCTATCCAAGAATGGGAGAAAATTGTAGCTAATTCATCAGAATGGGGCAAAAAAAAGATTCAAAGCGAGGCAAATTGTGTTGCTTTATCATTTCATTCATTCTTTGTTTATTACTTTTCCTTTGCTTTTCTCAAGATTGATCTTAGTATTTTCATTGTTTATCCACTAATACTTTGTAGAAATTAAAATTCTTTACATAAGATTCAACTATTTGACTGTGAGACTATGATTTAGCCAATGTCATTGTCGGGGATTGCATATAAAAGTCGTACTTGCGTGCATCTCTAACTTTATAGCACTTTTCCATTTTAAAAGTAAACATTTGTACACTGTGCTACAAATTGCAGAGACAGACATATATTAATATTATGGCTAATAGTGAAAGTTGACCAGTTATGGGACATTAATTGACTGCTCAAGCGTTTGATTGGAACAGAAAATTAGACTCAAATCCTTTATCTGAACAAATTCAAGATCAGTGAATAAGAAAATTGTTTTCCAAATTACATTCCCATAGAAGTGATATTGTCATGAATACTCAATTATGTAAGGCAAATTAATCTGCTAGTTATTCACACTAGGTCTATTTGCATGACTTAACATAGCCCAATATATCATTTTGAAACAGCATGCCAGAGCTTTAGTCCAGTTTGGTATTTTTTCATCACAACCTATTGACGAAAGTGTAAAATAATTCTGGAAAAAAAAAGTTGACGTTTTGGTTTATGCATATATTCTAGCCTTGAAGCAACAAATTTTCATCCTCTTAGAATCAAATGCAAATAACACAATTAATGTAAATCTTTACACCCTATTTTCTGCTTCATTGCACAATTCTGTAATTAAATATCTGTGTGTATATGTATATATATGTATATATATGTGTGTATATATATATATATATATATATATATATATATATATATATATATATATATATATAAATGCTAATTCCTTTTTTTACCTAAATGAGTTTTGTTAATAATACCTCGTATTTGTCATATAATGTTGAACATTGCAAGCACTAGCATATTATTTTTATATCTTCAGTGTCCAAATCATTACAAATTATCCCACTGATGCTGTTTAATTTTCTCATTCATATATCCAAAAAAATGTTACATAGATACTTAAAATGTTTTTAATATTTGTATGTTACAAAAGCTGCCTTCATTGAAATGAGAGGCAAACTTTCTATCCTTTAGAGAAATTCTTCTGATTTGTAAGATGATATAATCAGGGCTGCCAACTCTCACGCTTTGAGCGTGAGACTAACGGATTTCGAGAAATTCTCACGCCCTCACGCTGATCACAAATGTCATGCTCTGTCGTGAGAAATTCTGTGATCAACGAAAATTTCAAAACTCAGATAAGCTGCATGGTCCGCGGGTGTTGGATAGCCGGGGTTGAGGGAGGGATGGGAGCAGAACCAGCGGCGGGAACCGGGAACAGATACGGGGAGCCGGGGCTGGCGAGTGTTTGCGGGCTGGCGAGTCGCTCGCTGCAGCTCCGGCCATGGAGCAGCTTCAGTTCAAGAGTCCAGGGTCGTCGGAAGCGTTGCGCCGCTGCCGTGAGAGTCTCTGTGCCGAAGAGACAGATACTCTCCAAGGGAGGCGAAGAGAGGGGAAAAAGAGGAGGAGAGGGAAGAAAGAGGGGAGGGAGAGGGGGAAGAGGGGAGGGAGAGAGCGGGAAAGAGGGAAACAAGGGAAAGAGAGAGAGAGATAAAAAGAGGGGGGCAAAGAGAAAGAGGGGATAGAGACAGAGGAGAAAGAGGGGAAAGAGCAAGGGGAGAGAGGTGAGAGAGGGAGAGAGAGAGGGGAGAGATTGTGTGGACAGAGAGCGAGAGAGAGGGGGGGGGTAGAGAGAGAGAGAGGGCGGGAGAGAGGGGGAGAGCCCCTGGTTCTGGACTCCCCCAACATCGGGAACATGTTTCCTGCCTCTAGCATGTCCAAGCCCTTAACAAATGGTAACAGAATACTAAGTGAGTATAATTTTATGGATGAGAAATTGTGTTCAACCAATTGATGACTTCTTTGACAAAGTAACTAGCATGTTAGATAACAAGGAAGCCAATGAATGTAGCAAATTTTGTTATCCATAATTTGGTCTGTGAAGTGCCCCATAAAGGATTACTGCATTAGATAAGCACCTGTGGGCTTGAACGTAATAGGGGGTCAGATATGGTGCTTTATGTGTGGGCCAGATATATTGTCAGTGCAAAGGGGCGAGGAGCAAGGCCAAGTGTGCATCCAGAGTCAAGGTCTGGAATAGTACTAGGTGTGCAGTCAAAGTTGGGACCGGGGAAGTGTTCAGCACTGGGAACCTAAGCAGGTAAGCAGCTATGATCAGGGTAGAACAGGGTAAGGCTGGACTCGGGGACAGGAATGAGAGAAGATATGCAACTGGAGTCAGGGCCAGGAGTAGTGCCAGGTGTGCAGTGAGACCCAGGTTGGTCAGCATGGGCCAAGTGTTTGATTATAACCTGATATCCATACATGAATACACTAATATGCACCATATGAGAACAGCATGCACGATATTGCACAATTTCAAGCCGAAAAATGCAAAAGTTCCGTACCAATTGGAGGGGGGATACTCTCCTCCCACACAACCCCCCCCCCCCCCCCCCCCCCCCCCTCCCCCAGTCGCACTGCTCCCTCGGGCTTGGTCTCTCGCAATTTCTCACTCCCAACTCTCACCCAATGTTGGCAGCCCTGATATAATGAACGATTGCAGATTTTTTTGTGCTGTGCATTAAAAAAAGGTTAAACACTGCTGGAAGTGCTCAGTGGGTCAGGCAGCACCTGAGAAGGAAATGGACAGGTCACTGATTCAGACTGATTCCCCACTTTAATCCCCCACTGTTTAGAGTCTCCATTACAGAATGCCCGACTGCCCAATTTTGTTATGTCCACATACAGGCATCTTTGAGAAATAAAGACTACAAAACTCCAAATTTCAAGTGTTGAGGAAAAAAAATGTTTTGAGTCTGTTAACTTGTGCATTCTGTTTGTAGGGGGGTGAGGAAGAAAGCTCGGAGAGAGGATGGGTGGGAGAAAGTGTAGCAGGGAATAGGTGAACACAGGCAAGGGGGACGGGGAGGGTTTGACAGGCAGATGGTTGGATAAAGGTAAGGGATTACCACAGAAGGTGTGGGACAAAAAGGATTGAAATGTTGCGAATTGTGAGTGGAGGGAGAGGTCTGAAGAAGGGTTTCGACCTAAAACGTCACCTATCCATGTTCTCCAAAGATGCTGCCTGACCCGCAAAGTTACAGAAGCTAGTGATTGAAATAGGATTGGGTGAGTGGAAAAACAATGTGTTAAAATTCTGACAGTGTGGCTGATATATGGGATTTGGAAACTAGCTGGTGTGATACATAAGTTTCATCAAGAAATGTTTGGACAGGAAGGCCTATCTCTTTGTTGTGATTCTTGTTAAAATCATGATACCTATTACCCCAAGTTGCTACTTTTTATTTACTACGTATAACTTGTTCACTGAGGATACAGATGTACAAATCCTTTTGTATTATAACTACTAGGGTTGACACAACAACAAGGAGGATAATAACAGAGAAAACTCAAAGTTCTGGAGACATCGCATCTGAGGATGGAGCCAGGAGAATTATCCATCTTTACACCAGTTCAGATGATGTGTGCCTAGGTTTTAACATCAGGGGTGGAAAGGAATTTGGTTTGGGAATATACGTATCCAGGTAAGGTGAAATTTCAGTTCAAGTTGGAAGTAAAGTTAATCACCATATTGATTTTTGCTGGCTATTAGTGTTTGAAAACAAGTTACCTGATCCCATTTCTTTAGTGAATTTGCATCAAACAAAACTGCAAGCAGATGGTAGGGTTATAAGGTTATATTTTATGTTTTTACTGTTGCCAATATCAATTGATGCACAGTGGTGCAGCAGGTAGTCTTGCTACCTCAAATCTCCAGTAAATGGGATTCGATCCCGACCTCGTGCATTATCTGTGTGGAGCTTGCGCATTCCCCCTGTGAATGCAAGGGCTTCCCCCGGGTTTAATTTCATTATTGTCACATGTCCCAAGGTATTTAAGGGTAAGGGGGAAATCCTTTAGGACCGAGATGAGAAGGACTTTTTTCACACAGAAAGTGATGGGTCTCTGGAACTGTCTGCCACAGAGGGTAGTTGAGGCCAGTTCATTGGCTATATTTAAGAGGGAGTTAGATATGGCCCTTGTGGTTAAGGGGATCAGAGGGTATGGAGAGAAGGCAGGTACGGGATACTGAGTTGGATGATCAGCCATGATCATATTGAATGGCGGTGCAGGCTCGAAGGGCCGAATGGCCTACTCCTGCACCTAATTTCTATGTTCTATGTATAGTGAAAAACTTTGTTTTGCATGCTATCCATTCAGATCATATAATACGATACATCAATCAAATCAAGAACTATAGGCAGAGCAAAGATACAGAGATATATAGTCCTCAGCACCAGTTCCACAGACAAAGTCCAATGTCCACCACGGGGTAGAGGTGAATTGGAGAGTACCCTAGCTTACGGAAGAACTGTTCAGAAGCCTGATAACAGAGGGCAAGAAGCTGTTCCTGAATCTGGTGATGCATGCTTTAATTCTTCTGCACCTTATGCCTGATTGGAGAAGAGAGAAGAAAGAATGGGTGGAACAACTCTGGGTTCCCCATCTAAAACAAAGATATGCTAGTTGATCAATTAATATATAATTGCATGTTACCCCGAATGGAGCTAGGTGGCAGAAAAATCAAGGGTGAGATCGAAAAGATTACAGGAAAATGATTGGGGAATGGGGCAAATAGGAATAGTTAGCGAACTAGGGTGTCAAAAGATTTTTCAAGTCAATATATCGGAAATAATTAAGTTAGTTCTATGTTAAAATGATGCAGGATAATTATAAGCATTTACTTAACATGCATTCGAGAATATTGAATTGTTCAAAAGCCTATTTAAGATTTAATCTTAACCCCTTTAAAACACCTTTATGTCATGAAGGGCATTTTTTACAAACATTTAAAAATATATATTACAGAATTCATAAGATTAGCCATTGGATTTTGAATAGAAATGGTTTCATTCATACTACCTGAAATGCCACATTTGTTTAAATTGTAATTTAAAAGATGGAGATGAAGTTTTTGTTTGGTGGGGGATGATCTAAACTTGGTCATTCGCTTTGCTGCTCAAAACAAAAGGAATTTGAGTCAGTGTTTAGTGTATGTTATTTACAGTGGAGCTTACTTGTCAAAAATAAAGCTTTCTAATAGAGTAATTGAGTCATTCAGCATGGTACGTTCAACACAGTATTATCCTTCAAGGCAGCTTTTAAAATAATTTTGTTCATCATTCTACTTCTATGTTCTACAGGGATTAAATTGGCCAACTGCCATGGAGTAAAACTGCTAAGAGCTAGTCATTTTGCATTTTACACAAATTCATTTTGTTTGAAGTCATGGGAAATGAATCGGTGTGGGAGTTACTTGGTGTTGACAATTTCATGCCTACCCTAATTTTTTTTTGTACAATGGTTCACAGCATGGTTGAGTTCAGAGTGCACTTGAATGCACTTTCAATGCATAACTTATTTTTCCCCATGACCACTATACAGTAAACCCTCGTAATTACAGACTTTTATAACGGATTTTAGTTCTAATAGACTGTCTCTATAAGAACACAGCTACTGTGTTAAGAACACACACTGCGGAGGTTATTGAAATTAACATGGCACTGAAATTGACAAGCAATCACTTTGGGCGACACTTAACTCTATTAAACAATGTAACAAACAGCCTTCAGTATTTTTAGCTTACAGTTACATTTTTTGCCGTTTAAAAATAACTTTGTATTTGAAAACAACTCGTTGATTCACGTGGTTGGAGTGAATCCCCTACTCGGTTATAACGGACAATCGCAATAACGGTCACCATTACCCCCATATGGTCTGTTATAATGAGGGTTTATTGTAATTTTATTTCCCACCAACATTTGAACCTATTTGCTTCCTTTTGAAAATGGTAACTTAATAGCAAGAGACAAGAGTATTTAATTGTCATCTGTACCAACAATGGAACAATTAAATTCTAACTTGCAGCAGCATAAGATAAATAATACATGGTGGTACAAAAAAAATTATATAAGGCAAACCCTATAATTTTAAATAATATACGTACCTGGAAACAAATCATTAAGACTTTACATTTAGAGACTATACCACTTTGTTTACCAATTATGAATAATCCTATGTTCAAACCTTCGACATTGGATGTGGGGTTTAGACATTGGAAAAACTTAGGAATAATAAGGATAGAACATCTTTACGGGAATGGGAAATTCCTCTCATTCCAGGAGTTGAAAGAGATTTATGGACTGCAAGCAAATAATCTATTTAGATACTTACAAATTAGAGATTATGTCAAATTAAATACGCTAAATTACAGAAATAGAGAGCCAGGTATACTGGATGAAGTACTTAACAAGCATCTAACAACAGAAAAATTAATAGCATATATATATAATATTTTTTTGGACAGGGAATTGCCAAAAACGGAACTATTCCGACAAAAATGGGAAAATGAAATTGGTTTACCTATAACAGAAGATTTTTGGGAAGAAAGCTTACAACGAATTCATCGCTGTTCATTAAATGCCAGACATACCTTGATACAATTCAAAGTAATACATAGATTACACTACTCAAAAAAGAAATTAAATAGAATTTTTCCTACTATATCACCATTATGTGATAAATGTCAGCACATGGAAGCCGATTTAAATCATAGTTTTGTAATATGTACAAAACTTAAAAGTTATTGGACTGAGATTTTTAAAATTATTTCCACAGTTTTAAAGATCACATTAAGCCCTGACTCAAAATTAATTATATTTGGGGTTTTAGATTCAACTCAAATTTTAACAGTAAATCAAAGAAATTTTCTGGATTACTGTTTAATAATTGGAAAAAAATTAATATTACAATTTTGGAAGGGACCATTATCCCCGACAATTAAAATGTGGACAGTAGAAATGATGGAGACATTACAATTGGAGAGAATTAGATTTATCCTAATGGATAAACCTGAGATTTTTGAACAAATATGGTCTCCATTCACTGATTATATGAAGGGGTAGCTGGGCTCAGCATTGAAACTCAATGAGTACCCGGTGGAAAGATCAAACAAAAATGTTTAAGATCAGATTTATATACTTGTCTCCATATATTATAATTAGAAATTGTTCCACTCATTGACAAGTTGTATACCGTTTTCTTTTCCACAAATATTTTTATTTTTTATTTTTTTGTTTTTTGTTTTTGTTTATTTTATTTTATTTTTATTTATTTTAATTTTTTTTTCTTCTCTCTCTTCTTTATATTAATCAACTATAATCATACTCTTATAATTATTCACTATTCTTTCTTTATACTTTTTTCACTCTATAAAAAAAAGTGAGGCCAATATATATATTTTGTTAACATTTATATAATTTTGGAAAGTTGTATCAACTATATTTGGAAAAAAATGCTATATTATTTGTTATATGTATGGCCTCTAATAAAAATATATTCAAAAAAAAAATAAGATAAATAATACAGATAGATAATATATATATAACAAACAAAAAAAAACGATAAATTAATTACCCCAATAGAGCCCAAAAAAAAAACCTAATCCTCATTGCAACCAAAGACAGTCCATAGTTTAGAATTGAGGTTAGTGTTGTGAAGTGTTCAAGAACCTGTTGATTATTGGGCAGAATCAATTTTTGAACCTGGTGCTCATGGTTTTCAGGGGGAAGAAAGCTGGAAAAGAGGTGGGTGTGGGAATAAACTTGGCAAGTGATAGGTGGGTACAGGTGAGGGGGGGGGGGTTGATTGGCTTCTAGACAAAGGCTAAAAATGAAATGGAGGCAAAAGGGAACTAAAGGAGACAAAGAACTAAAAGAGGAGTGAAATGTAAAGCCAGGGGGAAGGATCCAGGTGGAAGTGTACAAAAGTCATTCTACCTAAAGTGGTGCAATGGCACAGTGGTAGAGGTGCTGCCTTATAGCGCCAGAGACCCTGGGGTCGATCCTGACTATGGGTGCTATCGGTACAGATTTTGTATGTTCTCTCTGTAACCGCGTGAGTTTTCTCTAGGTGCTTCGGTTTCCTCCCATATTCCAAATCGCACAGGTTTGTAGATTCATTGGCTTTGGTTTTATAAAAAATTGTAAATTGTCCCCAGTGTGTTGGATGGTGCTAGTATACGGGGATTGCTGGTGTTTGTTTTGTTGAAACGCATTATATTAACAATAATTAATTAATGGCAGAATTGATCCCGGAGGACTGGCAGAGCAAAATGGCATCAAAGTTGGAGACCAAATCCTAGCAGCCAATGGAATAAGCTTTGAGAAAATCAACCACAGCAAAGCCGTAGAAATCCTGAAGGGTTACACGCACATTATGTTGACAATAAAGGTAAGTTAAAATCTTTCGCTACAATATGTGAGTGCAGAATTGGATTTTTCCTTTCAAAATACTTTTAAGCAATTTGCAGCTGAGATTTACTGGAGCTGTTCTTACCAATAGTTGTGGTATAACTGGTTCGACACGGAAATTATTACATTATCGTAAAATTATTGGAATCAGTCAAACGGAGTATACATTGGCTAAATGCCAGTATTTAGTAGATAATGAGGTATTAAGCTAATTTGTTTGTACACAACTTGATAAACAGCTGTTTTTTTTAAAAAAGTGTCAATAATTTGGTGTTTAAGAATGTTCTGTGCTTATGATTTGAACTGAAATGATAATTGTTGTATATACTGCACTGTGAATAACCTGATAATATACAGCACAACAAAATGAAAGCATTCTTTCATAAATCATGCAGATATATCATTTTGCTGATACAGTATTGCTGAAGGTAATTATACCCTTGAGATCACAGCAATTGACAGTGCTTTCATCTGATGATGTATCAGTGTGAATAACAGATGGCAAACCAAATTGAAAAACTTCACAAATCTGGAGGCTGTTAAAACTCTATGTTGAATATCATCCAAATAGAATAGCAATGCTGGCCCTGATATTCACAGGGACGCGGATAGGGAAGGGAAGAGCACCTGTCTAGGAAACAAATAAGTATTGATTTTGTGAATATTTAGTTTAGAGGTACAGCATGGAATCTGGCCCTTTGACCCACCGAGGTATCACTGACCATCGATTACCTGTTCACACTAGTTCTATGTTATCCCACTTTGTCATCCACTCCCTACACACTAGGAGCAATTAACAGAAGCCAATCAATCTACAAACTTTCATGTGCTTGTGATGTGCTGGAGCACCCGGAGGAAACCCACGCAGTCACAGGAAGAATGTGCAAATTCAACACAGACATCAGTCGAGGTCAGGATCAGACCCAAGTGTCTGGTGCTGTGAGGCAGCAGCTCTATATCTGCTGCTGCAGCGTGCTGTCCTAATTAATACATTGCATGTGTTAAATGTGTGTTTTTGTGTTCTTTAGCTTGTTTTATGTGGGGGTGTGTGATAGGGGAAGGGGAAGAATTTTATAATCTTTTACCTCGACGGGGATGCAATTTTGTTCTGTGTCGTATCTTTGTCCGCACTGTGGCATAACATCGAGGAGTTGGCGGCCTTTGCTGGAGATCGACTTCGGGAGTTCCAACCGCATGAGCCTGCGGACTTACCATTGTGGAGCCCGCGATGCCTTTGCCAGGGATTGACCTCTGAGCTCTACGGCGAGAGTCTGTGGACATTAACATCGTGGAGCTCGCTGTCTCTGGTGAGAGACCGACCGGAAACTCCAAGCCAGGGGAGCTTTGATCGCCGGCTGCAGGAACCGATCGCCCTGACTGCGATGGTTCGACTGCCCTAACCGTGGGATAATAAAGAGGAAGAAGATTTCCTTCCATCACAGTGAGGAACGTGGGGAATCCCCTGCTGTGGATGTTTATGTTAACTTTTATGTAGTTGTGTGTCTTGTTGCATTTTTAGTATGGCAATATGGTAATTTGAATTTCACTGTACCTTAATTGGTACACGTGACAAAAACTGACCTTGACCTTGAAACTTTGAAGAGGAGGAAACGTTAATGAAGGCAAGGGAAATATCTGCTCCCAGGTGACCTCAAGTGAGCATGTTTTCAAGCTTTACATGTTTTACTAATATTTGAGCAGAATAAAGGAATTATCTATGCGCTACTATGCAGTGCTGCTTGTCAGCGAGGATAGGAATGTTTCCTCCAAGTAAGAGACATGTTTCTTTGTACATAACTCAATGGAACGAGCTGCTAGGAGTGGAACTGGAGACAAATGCAATAGTGGCATTTAGATAGGCACATAGAAATGCAGGGAATAGTGGGAAATGGATCATATAGAGGAAGATGAGATCAGTTATAAGTTGGCATCACGTTTGGCACAATCCTTGTGGGCCAAGGGGCCCATTCCTGTGCTGTACTACTCTATATTCTATAACCAGCCAACTGAAATTGTCTGGCTTGTTAGATTGCTGATGCACGTTGCATCGAACCAATCTTGATGCCACCCTTCACCCATCCATTCCAAATTCCTACCAGTTTCCTCAGGACATCTAACCTCTGCACCTAGCTATGACATCTATGATCTCTGATATCTGACCTTGTTTTCTCCTACGCAACCATGTCTCTCTGCTGACAACAATCTTTCTAACCTCTGCTTACGTGATCTCTTCCCTCCAGCTATGATTTTCCATTCAACCAACCATGGGGCAGTGGTAGAGTTGCTGCCTTACAGCGCCAGAGACGCGGATTTGATCCTGACTACCAGTGCTTGTCTGTACGGAATTTGTACATTCTCCCCGTGACTTGCTGTTCTTCTGTTTTTTCACTCTTGTCCAACCATCTGCCTGTCAACAACCCCCTTCACCTGTGTCCACCTGTTACCTGCCACACTTTGTCCCGTCCCATCCCTTCTTTTCCAGCTTTCTTCTCCCTTCCCACTACAATCAGTCTGAAGAAGAGCTTGACCTAAAACATCACCTATCCATTTTCTCCGGGGATTGAGTGAGTGAGTGATTGATTGATACTGCAGGGCCTTTCAGCCCATTGAGTCCGCACCGACCATCTATAACAAGATCACGTTAGTTCTATGTTATCCTACTTTCACATCCACTCACCCACAGGGAGCAATTTAAAGAGGCTAATGAACCTACAAACCTGCATGTCTTTGGAATATGGGAGAAATCCACACTGTCACAGGGAGAATGTGCAAACTCCTCACAGATAGAAATTGAGGTCAGGTTCGAACCCTAGTCACTGGCGCTGTGAAACAGCAGATCCACAAGTTGCGCCAGTGTGCCGCCGGACCTGCTGAGTAACTCCAGAACTTTGTGTCTTTTATGTGAAGCAGCATCTGCATTTCCTTATTTCTACTATACAAATATGATGTTGGTTTCCTTGTTAAAAGAGATGGATGTATTAAAATTGGTGAAGTACATCTCGAATAAACTGTATCAAACTAAAATTGTTTTGTATGGATAATTCATATAAAGCTCTTCCGCATCCTTTTCAGTTCCATCACACTTATTTTGTAATGTGGTATCCAGAAAAGTATGCAAAAGTCGAGTATGGTCTGGACAGGGGATGCAATTCTACCATAACATGCTCATATTTCACATCTTTACTATTTTACTAAAGCAACTGTATGTCTTGCATTGACTGTCCCTGATACCTTTAAGCATTTCTGCACATTTACTCCACAGTCCTCCACACCTCTCAATGTCCTCATGTTAGTTATATATTCTGCTGACATGCAGAAGGGTTCTGACCCGAAACGTCACCTATTATTTTTCTCCGGAGATGCTGCCTGACCTGCTGAGTTACTCCAGCATTTTGTGTCTATATCCTGCTGACCTGTTGTAAGCCTGCCAACATTGGGTGAGAGTTGGGAGTGAGAAGTGGCGAGAGACCAAGCCCGAGGCAGCATAGTGACCAAGGTGGGGGGAGGGTATGGAACGGAGCTTTTGTATTTTTCAGCTTGACATCTGGTGCATTCTGTAATGAGTCTTTTAACTTACACTTGAATGCAATATTTATGCTTTAAATTGGATTAGCTATGAATAAGGTTAGGCTAAATTACATTCCACAGTAGAGCCCAGGCTCTGATCAACACGTGCAGCTCATGAATGTGTATTCATGTATGGAAATCAGGTTATAATCAAACACTTGGCCCATGTTGACCAACCTGGGTCTCACTGCACACCTGGTACTACTCCTGGCCCTGACTCCAGTTGCATGCCTTCTCTCATTCCTGTCCCTGTGTCCAGCCTTACACCTGCCCCCCTATTCTACCCTGATCATAGCTGCTTAGGTTCCCAGTGCTGAACACTCCCCTGGTCCCAGCTTTGACTGCACACCTAGTACTATTCTAGACCTTGACTCTGGATGCGCACTTGGCCCATTGCACTGACAATATACGTGCCCACACATAAAGCCCCATATCTGACCGCCTGGACTTAACCTATTACGTTCAAGTCCACAGGTGCTTATCTAATGCAGTAATCCTTTATGGGGCACTTCATGGACCAAATGTTTTATAACAACATTTGCTACATTCATTGGCTTCCTTGTAATCTAACATTGCTAGTTACTTTGTCAAAGAAGTCATCAATTGGTTGAACACAATTTCTCATCCACAAAATTATACTCACTCAGCTGTATAAGTTTATCTGTTACCATTTCCTTCATTTTCCTAACAAACCGTCCTGAAGTCATTTTCACCCCCAATATTTTCAGTATTTTGCTGTCTTCCTCTCAGCTGGGACTTTTCCGAAATGCAAAGTCCAATAACTATATATTTCAGCAATATTATTCTTTTAAATGTGATCTTGAGAGTACATAATATTTTCTGTGGTATTCATAACACAACAATAATAAAAAGATCTTTGTTTTGATTGCACCTACCAGCATGCATACATTATTATATTACAATTAATATGTACTGAGAGCAAATTTTTGTTCCAATGCTCCCCATTCCCAATTACTTTTACATTGAAGTGATTGAAATCCAAGTGAAGTTTAAATGGCATCAGAAAAATAAAACCCCTTGGAATGGATGATATTCATTATGTGGTTGGTTGGGGTCAGTATCAGCACAATTACTATATTAAACTTTGAATCTTCAGATGTCCTGGTTCAAGCTAAAACTAAAGGCAAATAATAACCTCCTCACACATTCCCCTGCAAGTATCTCTCACACCTTTAAAATATACCCCTTCTTTGAACAAGTTCTTAAATATCGCATCTGAATCAGTTTCCATCTGATTGCATTCCTTGAGGATGTTCATCTACGTGTTCAATTAATAAAACAATGAGATTGGGGACTTTCCTATTCAACCTCTCAAAGGAATTTGGGGGGGTGGGTTAGAAATAGTCAGTGAGGTAAACAAACATAATAGTCGAGTGGCACATGACAATAGTGCTGCCTTCCCAATATTTAACTGAAGGAAATAATGGGTTATTGGTGCTGTATGTTGTGACGGACAGCCTGACACCTTGCATGTCATTTTAATATTAAACTTATCCCATCCCCCTGGATATTCCGGGCGAATAAATTAAGGTTTTGTCAACTAATTACAAATCAATAACATTAGCCAACTCCGAAACACGAAGCGCTGAGCATTGGGATCCAAACATCAAGGACAACTGGCCTCAATTCCCCTCTCACATCCGGCTGTGCTCTCTGTCGGAACCAGCATTTTTGAAAGTGGGGGGGGCTGAACGATCACTGATCACTGGCCTTGGGGGGGGTACCCGGCGAGGGAGTGGAGCGACTGAATGGGGGGAGGGTGTGGGAGGGGGGTGACCCGTCCATCCCACGGTAGGGACTTTTTAAAATTTGATGTATTAAAATCATGTGTCATTGCATTGTGGAAGTATGATTTCAATGTTTTTTGTTTGAAGTATTTTTAAGTGGTAACTTTTTATGGGGTAACTTTTTCCACACAAAGGGTGGTGGGTGTATGGAACAAGCTGCCAGAGGAGGTAGTTGAGGCAGGGACTATCCCAACATTTAAGAAACAGTTAGACTGATACGTGGATAGGACAGCTTTGGACGGATATGGACCAAAAGCAGGTAGTGTAGCTGGGACATGTTGGCGGGTGTGGGCAATTTGGGCTGAAGGGCCTGTTTTCACACTGTATTACTCTATGACTACCTTATACATCCACCATGCATGAATGCTTCAAAATCAAGTGGTCGAGTTTTATTGCCATATACTCAAGCACAGAAACATAGAAAATAGATGCAGAAATAGGCCATTTTTCCTGGAGTTACAGTAAGTGGAAATCTAGCAGGCAAGCAGGATGCTTTCTCCAACCACCCCCATTTGAAGGCCACTATCTTCCACCGCTTCTACCCAGTGCTTGGTACCTACTTTCAGCAGCCACTTTTTGCACCGAGCTGCAGCCTGGTCCATGCTGGTCACCAGGGCAAAATCGGCACAGACTCACGGCAACGGCGCAACACTCCAACGCCACCGACGGCCCAGGACTCTTGCACTGAGGCTGCTCCATGGTGGGAGTTGCAGCGAGCGACTGGCTAGCCTGGCAAACACTCGCCAGCCCCCGCTCCCCGTCTGCATCTGCCCACGACGCTGCTTCTGCTTCCATCCCTCCCTCCATCCCGGCTCTCCAACACCTGCGGCCCATGCAGTTGATATTAGTTTTGAAATTCGACAAAGTTGAGAAATTTGTGATCAGCGTGAGAATTGGGCGAAATGCGTGATTCTCACACTCAATGCGTGAGAGTTGGCAGCCCTGTTGTTGCATGTCCTTGACTACTTCATGGTTGTCTGGATCAAATTGCACTGGCCACCTCAATGCCTGTCTATACCGGACTGGATCATCTATATCTTCCTACAATCTAAATATCAATGTCAACCACATGGACAATTTTTGGATCGTTTGTCTGTTTCTTTATCATATCCTCTTTTGAAGTCCAAATCATTTCATATGCTACGCAACGATTGTAATGAATGTTAGAATGATCTTGGATGTTCTGGGCAATTAAAAATTCCTACAATAATATGTTGTTAGTAATTGCAATGCTTCGGTATGTGCTGTTGTCATGTAATGTACCCTATTTAGCTTTTCACCTGTGAAGAGTGTTTCAGGGAATTTATTATTTAGCAGCTTCTCAGATTAAGTTCTCTTCTAAATACAGTTGGTGAATTGATTGTGTTTCGTGTCTCCAATCAGGAGGTTGGCAGATATCCTGCATACAAGGAAATGCTGGCGGAATACAGCTGGCTGACCAAATGTAAGTACAATGCGGAAGATCCAACAAATATTACCATCCAAAACTGCTGCTTAATGTGTAGAGTTACATTTGTTTGTTTTGCTACATTTCTTCATCCAGTAGGATTTATGAGTTCATTAGTTATAGGAGCAGAATCAGGCCATCTGGCCCATCAAGTCTACTCTGCCATTCAATCATGGCTGATTTATCTTCCCCTTTCAACACCATTCTCCTGACTTCCACCCATACACCCTGACACCCTTACTAATCAAGAATCTGTCAATCTCCGCCTTAAAAATATCAATTGACGTGGCTTCTACAGCCTTCTGTGGTAATGAATTCCACATTCACCACCCTAAAGAAATTCCTCTTCATCCCCTTTCTAATGGTACATCCTTTTATTCTGCGTCCATGGCCTCTCGTCGTGGACTCTCCCTCTAGTGGTAACATCTGCTCCACATTCACTCTATCCCTTAGATATTTTCTTACCAGAATACAGTATTGAAAACATTGTGGCAATTTTCATTGTGAATTATTGTCAAATAATTGAAAGAATTTCCTTCCATCAAAACCGTAGACCTTTTTCCATCATTAATTTAAAAAGAATTGTATGTTTTTTTAACAATAGTTTTCTAGGCTCAGGAAGATGCCGGTGCCCATGAGGTCGGAGCTAGTAAGATGCCAAATTAAAAGCATCTTAGTGATAGATAGGCACTAGGAACTGCAATTGCTGGTTTACAAAAGAAGACAGTGTTGAAGTAATTAAGCAGGTCAGGCAGCATCTCTGGAGGACATGTATATGCGATGTTTCTGGTCAGGACTCAAGATGTTACCTATCCATGACCTCCAGAGATACTGCCTGACCTGCTGAATATCTCCAGCATTGTCTTTTACTAAAGCATCTGTAGTTCCTTGTGTCTTTATTGCATTTTTTGTTCTGCAGATACCATCCTAACTGTTATATACAGCCTTAAGTCTTCGAAATAACTATTCCTAATCCTAAATTGCAGTGCCATTTTATTTTTTTCAGTGACAAATAATCATTCTCAGCGTTTTGGCTCAGACACAAATTCTTCCACTTCATCTCATTCATCTGGGACACCTTTGAGCTCCATGAGTGATTCTTTACAGGTCTTCCTCCCAACCACCCACAGTTCAACTGACATGGTAGATGTATGTATTTCCACAGAGGACTCCAAATCTCTGCAGTACAATCGTCTAGAGACAATAGAGACTGCTATACAGACAGACCTCCAGCTGTCTCCCTACTCAAATGTTGACATGGCACGTGAGCAAAGGACAGGAAAGGCAGCAGCAGAGCGAAGCAGGGCACTTGGCCGCACGGTGCTCCTGAAGGAAACGGCCATTAGGTCAGATAGTATTAAGGAAACTCGTATCAGACCAAGGACTTACTCCACGGGAGATAGCGCTGATGAATTGTTGGACTCTCCAAAAACTGCAGTACTGATGGCGCTGAGCAAACCAAGAAAACCAATCAGCCGATCACAGAGTTATATTACTATAGGAGGTAGGTCTTTAAATGGAGCAAACACCAATCATGTTTGTTTTACCTTTCATAGGTTTCTCAAACCTGTTTATATTTACTTTGAAACTTATTTTAAATATATGTACCTGTCTTTGAAAGTCAAGTTGAATTTTTTTTAAATAATTTTCATATTATCTGGATGCTATTTATATCAATAAACCTAAGGACCTGGACAGTTACAAGATAAGGGGATAATGATTTAGAATACCTACTCCTGCTCCTTTTTTCTTGTGTTCCAGACATTAACGTTTTAAAATTGATAAAAGTTTGAAGAAAGATGTCAGAACTTTCTCTCATAAAGATTGTACTGATCAAAAATCGCAACTGTTTAGTGTAGTTTGGAGATACAGCGCGGAAACAGGCCATTCGGCCCACTGAGTCCGCAGCGACCAACAATCACTCGTTCACACTAGTTCTATCCTACACATTGGGGGCAATTTACAGAAGCCAATTAACCTATAAACCTGCACGTCTTTGGAGTATGGGAGGAAACTCCCTTGGTCACAGGGAGGACGTGCAAACTCTGTACAGACATAGTTTGCATAGTCAGGATTGACTGTAAGGCAGCAACTATACGCTGCACCGTGCCACCCTGATTGGTTAATAACCACATCAGTTAATAACTGTTTTAGTTATTAACTAATGAATCAAGTGATGTTGCTAAAATTGAAACAACAGAGTAAATTTTGAAAGCCAAATAGATAAAGCAGCAAATCTCAATGGATGATTTTTTTGTTATTTAACAGATGATGTGTAATTTTACATTCATCAGCTTTTAGGTTAAAGTTACATGATTCTTATTTGGGTTTATTATTGTCACATGTACCGAAGTACAGTGAAAAGTTTTGTTTTGCATGCTATCTAAGCAGATACACTGTACATAAATCCATTAAAGTCCAAATCATGTACAATAGGTATAGCAAAGAGGAATAGAGAGTGCAGAACATAGTTCTCAGAATTGTAGCCCACCAGTTCCATGGAAAAAGTCTAATGTCCGCAATGGGGTAGAAGTGAAATGGACAGTACCTCTAGCTTATGGAAAGACTGTTCAAAAGCCTGATAACCGGGGGGAAGAAGGTGTTCCTGAATCTGGTGGTGCACACTTTCAAGCTTACTACAAATTGTATTTGTAGTTTTTTTTTGTATGAAAACTATAGAGTTGTTTAATGCACAGATAATGGCTGTAACAATATCACAAATTCAACTTGAAAATTGCAAATTAGGATGTTATAGATCAGGGCTGATTGTTAAATTTGATGTCCTTGAAATGGTCATTCGATTTGTGTAGGATAATGAGGGAGAAGGAGTAGATATGAAATGATGAATGTTAATTTAAAATGTCTACTCTTCTGTGATTAATTTTTAATAGATTAATGAAGTCATCTATTTTCTTTAATCATGTTGCTTCAAAGTCACCCAAGCACAGACATCTTAGTGGTCAGGTGATGAGATTGACCCAAAATCGTTGCATGTAAATCCATTGTAGGATAGAGAAGCTTAAAAGAGCTTTATTTTACTTTGAGATTCAATAACCAGTAGGTTTCCCTTGGGATCAGTTCACAAATTATATTACAGGTACAATCGGTGACCTTGAAGGGGAGATTAGGCAGTGAATGCACAGAATTGCATGAAATACATTATATGGAGAATAAAATGCATGTAAACTGGGAGTCATCACATTAACAAAAGCAAAGGAAGAAAATCAGGATAAAGCCACTTAATGTGCTAACTATGTTAATTATGGACAGTGCAGGATCTGCGATACTTGACTAATAACAATAATTTAAACTACTATAACACCTCCATCTAAAACAAAAGTGCCAGGATGTTTTATGGAAGCATAATCATGCAAAAATAGATGCCACGTTAAAGGAGGAGTTATTAGGGGAGGGCTGAAGTTTGGTCAATATGAGGGCCATAAAAGAAAATGGATGTAGTTAGGGAAGGGTGGTTTTAAGCTAAGTTTAGTAATGAGATACAGCATGGAATCGGACCATTTGGCTCACTAAGTCCATGCCAGGCATCGATTACCCATTCACACTAATTCTATATTATCCCTCTTTCTGATTACCCTGAGGGGTAATTTACAGGGGCAGTCAGCCTTTGTGATACAAGAGGAAACCGGAGCACTTGGAGGAAACACTGGAGTTACAGGGAGTATGTGCAAACTCCATACAGGCAGCACCCGAGGTTAGGATCGACCCCCTCCCCTCCTGTAAATCAGACTGAGGAAGGGTGCCGATCTTAAACGTCAGCTGTCATTTCCCTCCTCCATCGCTCCCTGGCCTGCTGCGTTCCACCTTTTGTTTTATGCTCCAGATTTCAGCATCTGCCATCTCTTGTATTTTCTTCTTGCATTGTCCAACTTCAGATAACTCTTTCTTCCTGTTTGATTCAGCATTAGCCAATTTTTGCCTGCCATACCTTTTTTTACTTTTCCTTTTTCATGCAGTCGTACTATCCAACATAACACAGAATACAAAGCATTAGTTGTTGTTTTGTACTAAGGTCATTTTTTTGCTCTTTTTGGCTCTGCTGGTGCATTTGGAAATTTGGGCCAAGTAGACCATTGACCCACTGTACCTTGGTACAAGTGACAATAAAATTAAACTAAACATTCAAAAAACTAAACTAAAATTTCAAAACATGTCCTTTGGCACATCAAGTCCACGCCGGCCATCGATCACCCATTCCCACTAGTTCTATGTTATTCCGCTTTCCAACACATTTAGATTGTGTGTGTTAAGGGGCATTGGAAGTCCTTGTTGTCCCATTATTTGTTTTACTGACACTAAACTGTCCAGCACTGTTCATTTGGTAGCATCTAGTGGCAACTTTCCACCCGCTGGCAAAGCTATGTACGGAGGATAACTTTGCAATTTCAATTGCAATTGATCTTTTAGTTTCTATTTTCTCTTTTGTTTTAAATCACTTTCACTTTTCTAGAGGACAAGAAAAAGAAGAAAAAGAAACAAAAGACATCTGAGAAAGGAACAAAATTGGAGCGGTCCAAAACATTTGTGAACATCTTTTTCAGAAGTGGACGATCAGGAAAGCAGTCAAGTGAGCAGAAAGAAAAAGACAGATCGAAATCCCCATCTCGCTCAGAATCAGACAAAGGTATGAAAAATGATAATGAACTGTTACCAAGAAGCTAAACAGTGCCTTTTAAATTGCTTTCTAATGAATCTGGTCTTTAAAATGAATGGATTACCATTCTTCCTTTTGATAAGTGAAAATTTGAATGTGAATGTAAAATGTAATCTTAATTCTTTTTTCTAATGTTCTGCTGAACTAGTCCTTTCCTAACTCTATAATCATGTCCCACTGTACTTATTATTGAACAACCACTCGCTCGCCCCCACTCCCGCACCACCGCCTTACCTTGGTGGAGGCATCTCCAATCCAACGTTGCGGTCTGTTTTGGATGGAACAGCTACAGGAAGTTGCAGTGAATCGAGAGCGCAGAGCAGGCAATCACACAAACCAACCTCCATTGACACCATCAACACTTCAAGCTGCCTCGGCAAGGCAACCATCATAATCAAGGACGAGTCTCAATCTGGTCACTCCCTCTTCTCCCCTTTCCCCCCAGGCAAGAAGGATAGTAGTGTGAAAACACATACTTCCCATTCAGGGACAGTTTCTTCCCAGCTGTTATCAGGCAACTGAACCATCCTTACACCAACTAGAGAATGGTCCTCAGCTACCATCTACCTGATTGGGGACCCTCAGACCATCTTTAATCAGACTCTACCATGTGCTATATGTAGTTCCCTTTATCCTTTATCTACACTGTGAATAGCTCAATTGTAATTATGTATCGTCTTTCCGCTGACTGAATAGCACACTCCAAAACGTTTTTTACTATACCTTGTGACAATAAACTAAACTCCATTACTAAACTAATTATCATGACTAAACTCCAAACTAAATATCCAACGAGGATATTTACATGCATAGGACAGGTTTACATGGATAGAACAGGTTTGGAGGGATATGGACCAAACGCGGGTAGGTCGGACTAGTGTAGCTGGGACATGTTGGCCTGTGTGGGCAAGTTGGGCCGAAGGGCCTGTCTCCACACTGTATCACACTATGACTCTATGACTCCAATTGCCCAGCCTTCAGGTTTTAAATTCACATCAGAGACCTATTGGCTGAATAGTCTTCTCTACTGCAATAATTTTATGATTTCCTTTCTAAAGTTCGCATTACCGCATCTTCTCCATCCTCATTCTCTTGTTTTAAAGTTTTTTGGTGTTTTGCTTTCTTTGGCTGATCTTTTGTTGTTCCTTTAGGGATCTGGAAATTGCTTTAGGCCACATTTCTTTGTTAAAGGTATCAGCAAAATACAGTCTGTTGTGTTGTAATGTCAGCAACTCTTAAAATTACCAAGGGAAGGATTTTACATTCCCTGGGAGATTTTGACATTGGAGGAATAGCGTGGTTTTAGAATTCTTGAAGAACTAATAATTAATGTTGCTCAGAGGCTTGAAAGAGTGGATGTGACGAGATTATTTCCAATAGTGGGAGAGTCTAGAACCAGAGGGCACTGTCTGGTATATAAATGGATGCATCGTTCGGATAGGGTTGAGAAGAAATATTTTTAACCAAAGAGTGGTAAATCTGTGGAATTCATTGTCACAGGCGGCGGTGGAGGCCACATTATTGGGTATTTTTAGAGCAGAAATTGATAGGTTCTTGATTAGTAAGGGCATTAAAGGTTTCAGGGAGAAGGCAAAATAGGGTTGTGAGGGGAACAATAGATCAGCTATGATCGAATGGCAGATCAGACTAGATGGGCCGAATGGCTTAATTCTGTTTCTATGTTTTATAATGGTTTGTTATAGTGTAAATACATAAATATTTTACTTGCCATTCTTTCCATTTCAGTGACTGCTGTTCAAAAATTTGTCATCAGAAGTCTAAAGCGGGGTAAATGCTTGCAATATGCCTGGTGTTTAATAAAACATTTGAATAATTCCTGCACTTATTCAAAAGATAATACTTTTATGATTCTTGTGAAACCTTCTCTATTTTAGTATTATTCTTTCTCTGAAAGAATATTAAAGCACCCCTAGTTCCAGGGAGTAGATCCTGCATCATTTAGAAATACTGCATGTGTAGGAATTCTGCTCTAAACTAAACCAACCTCCTTTCTAAACGTTTTTTTAAAAAATCACATTGAGTGTGCAAAGTGACATTAACGTTGCTCAGCAAGGTTTCTTGTGTGTGCTTTTCACTACGTCAAATTCTATATTGATTTTTTTTTAGCATGGATCTCTGTGGATCAATGATTGCTTCTAGTCTTTTTCCACAAATTTCCCTTCTTTATGAATGTAATTGGATTTATCTCTAATTTCAGATAAAGAAAGAGGCCATCGCTTTAAAATATTGGGCCTTCAGAAGGACCAAAATGGTCTCTCCACAAACGACTCGTGCAGTCACTGCCTAGCTGTGATTGAAGATATTGCAAAGAAACTCCTGAATCAAGATGAAGTCAATGCCATTTTGCGTCACTGTGAACAGGTATTTCCCTTAAATACCACAACCTTGAGCTGAGCTGCAGACCATTATGAAGACATATTTTCATTTGCACCCTTTCCTTTAGACTTTACAGATACAGTGCGGAAACATGCCCTTTGACCCGCCCCGACCAGTAATCACCCCATACGCTTGCACTACATACATACTAGGGACAATTTGCAATTTTTTAACTGAAGCCAATTAACCTGCAAACCTGTACGTCTTTGGAATATGGGAAGAAACCGGAACACCTGGGGAAAACCCACATCAGTAGTCAGGATCGAACCCAGATCTCTGGTGCAGTAAGGCAGAAACTCTACCGCTATGCCACTGTGCTGCCACTGTACCCTTTTATAATTTCTCCCATTCTGTTATTTTATAATTTCTCCCATTCTCCCTCCTTTTCTTCCATTTTCAACCCATAAACTCCATTCAACATTACATTCCAATCCCACGTGCATAGAATCTTCCCATCCTTGCTGATCTACCATCTTGAATGGAAAATTCTTAACCTCTTCCAACAGCATGGCTCGTAGTACATGTCTCTCAGCACCAGAGACCCAGGCTCTATCCTAACTTCAGTTGCTATTTGTGCAGAGTTCATGCGTTCTCACTGTGTGACTGCATAGGTTACTTCCAGGCGCTCCAATCTCCCCTACATCTTAAAATAGCTGGGTTGTTATGTTAAATGGCCACTATAAATTGTCCCTGTTATATGGGTGAGTGGAAGAATCTGGGGGAAAACTAATGGGAATGTGGAGAGAATATTGTTGGAAATGTGAAAGAAGGCGTGAGAATGGGGATGAGAGAGAGAGAAATTGATCATCCGAGATTGAATGGCGGAGCAGACTCGATGGGCCGAATGGCCTAATTCTGCTCCTCTTGTGATCATATAAAGATACAATGGGATTAATGTCGGTAGTTGAAGAGCCTGTTTCTGTGCTGTGCCTCTCTGATTCTATTTCCCCAAAATCACAAATAAAAATTGCAAGACACTATTTGTGCTCATTCACACTGTTGAATAAAGTACTGAAGATATTGTTGTAAATATTTTCGCACAAAAATCAGATTTTTGCTACAAAATCAATGTTGCAAAATGTACTTCTGTACATTGTATAGCCTGGATATTCACCTGAAAGCAGAAACAAACATTTAAATATGGCCTCCCCTTCAAAATGCACCATAAGATAGATCCCTCAATGGGTGTGTAATAAAATAATGAATTTGTTCTTTATTAAGGTTTGTGATATAATTGAACTTAGAGGAACTCATTGAGAAGTAGTTTTAATGCCAAAATTTAAAAAAATTACAAAATTGACAAAATTTCTCAAGATGTAATCTTCCACTAGATGGTATAAAAATAATTTTCCAGGAATTACTACATAGCATTATGAAGTAATTGTAAAATAGAAATTGACACTTCAGACCAAAGAGGCCACACTGAGAATTGTCCTCAATTCAGACCCCATAATAATGTAAGTTCCCATGTCCCTTTTCTTGAACCACACATCAAATCTATTTGTGAGTGTTAGCAGGAACCTGTAATTTGCCTCCTCTCACTGGCCATAACTTGAGTATTTTTAAAGCGGAGATGAATAGGTTCTTGATTAGTAAGGGCGTCAAAGGTTACTGGACAAAGGCAGGAGAATGGGGTTAAGAGGGAAACATAGATCAGCCATGATCGGATGCCGGATCAGACGCGATGGGCCGAATTGCCTCATCCTGCTCCTATGTCTTATGGTAGCTTAGCTGGGTGCGAAGTAAAAAGCCTGCTTCTTCAACAAAACAAAATTTTAACAGCATTTCCAGCACAGTGATAGTGTGCGACGGCAGACAATAGATGGGACTGTTGAGTGAACTTTTGCAACTTTGTCAGTGCCAAAATGTGGTAGCACTTATGTATTGCTGAGGTGAGGTCTGTTAGATGATTTTACCGGGTTGTATGCAAAACAAAGCATTTCACTGTAAATAGGTACATGTGACATTAAAGAATCATTGATTTACTTGAAGATTGGTGCCCATGCTTTCTACAGCTCCAGACCTGAACTCTGAGAGTCCTACCCTGAACACCACCTCCACATTTCCCTTGGCACTTTCACCCAGCATTGGAGTATCTAGCCTTCTTCTTCTTCTGTCGTATGTCTTTTAGACCTGCAGCTCCGTTGAGGCGAGCCAGGCCAACGTGTCATCGTCCAGGTCAATCAGACCTCGTTCACCATTCGGTGGCCGGTGTTTGGGGCAACTGGTGACTATGTGCTCCACTGTCTGTGTTGGGTCCCCACACTCGCAGGAGGCGCTGTCCACGAGGCCCCACCTCTTCATCGCTACTCCACGGCGTCCAATGCCTGTCCTCAAGCGGTTGAGGGTTGTCCACTGCTTTCGAGGCAGGTCCTGGCCAGGGACGTCCATGGTACTGGTGTAGCATAGATGGTTCCGCTGACTTCCACTGGTCTCTCCATCTCGTCTTGACCCAGGCAGCCTTAGAAGCATCAGCCGGTGTTGTGCAGAGCAGCTCTTGGGCTTGCGTGGCAAAGGGGTGCCGTGACTTGAGGTACACTCGTCGTTGTGTTTCTGTGACGATCTGATGGAGGAGGTGGGATTCACTGGTCTGTGCCTTTCGAGAGAGGGCCAGCATGGCTGCTTCTCGTCTGATGTGGGCTGGGGCTATGCCAGTGAGGACGGGCAGTTGGTTTACTGGGGTGGCTCGTAGGCATCCGGAGACAGTCCGCAGGGCGCTGTTGAGGGCAGCATCCAGCTTCTTGGCGTGAGGGCTACGGCACTAGACCGGGGACCAGTACCCAGCGGCTGAGAACACCAGGGCCACTGTGGACATGCGCAGTGTCTTCGTCGTGGCTCCCCATGTGGTGCCAGCTAGGTGGCGAATCAGTGCGGCATGGGCGCTTGTCTTTGCCTTGGCACCTTCCAGGAGTTCTTCGAATGACAACGTTCTGTCGAGCTTCACACCGAGGTACGTGGGGACGGGCTGGGACCATAAACGGGCGTTATCCACCAGCGTTCATCTCGCAGGTCGCTTCCCTGTTGTTGAGGTGGAACATTGAAGATGTTGTCTTACCCATGCTGAGCTTGAGGCACCAGTTCCTCAGGTTTGAAGACAGGATGTTCATGCCCTCTTCTGCTGCTTTCCAGGATGGCTTACTGAGTAGGATGGCCAGGTCATCAGCATTGCCATACTTCTAGTATCTAGCCTGATATGTTTTTGATGAGACTGAGTGATTGAATTTGTGATGCTTTACTATGTTCAAATAGCAGCATACAAATGCGTATTGTTGCTGGTGCTAAGTTATTTATATTTTATTTACGATAACCTGTAGTTCAGCATTGATTCTGTGTGTAGTATGTTTCAGGTGGTGGAGTGGAAGATTTTGTGCGGCCTCTACTTTTTATTTTGGATAGACCAGAGAAACTACTGCTACTGAGAGAAATCAGGTAAGAGGAAAAGTGAAATGCAAAATCTAGCACTATTAATTATATAACAAAATGTAATGTTCCTTTTATGTCAGATGGAGGACAAAAGTATTGCGTGTTTATTTATTTGGCAAGGACAATCTTTCATAAGGAATGCAGACAACTTTCTCTGATGATCATTAGAGCTTGAGTTGAATGTTAGAATGCTAATCGATCAGTTAGCCATGCAAAAGTCAAAGCAGGAGCACATTTGCTCCCCACAATGCAGTATAGTGGTGCAGCTGGTAGAGCTGCTGCCTCACAACGCCAGAGCTCCCAGTTTGATCCTGACTTGGGTGCTGTCTGTGTTTGCACGTTCTCCTGTTAACCCGTGGGTTTCCTCCCACTTCCCGAAGACATGCAGGTTTATAGGTTAATTGGCTTCTGTAAATTGCCCCTGGTGTGTAGAGAGTGGTTGCGAACAGGGCCGGCCTTAGGAGGTGCGGGGCCCAATTGGGAAAAATGTTCATAGAAATATAAATAAATAATTATAAATGAGTCACGTGTCGTGAGTAACATGACAATTCGGGGGAGAGTTCCTTTCACAGCGTGTGGGGAGTCTAGCCAGGGGTAAAGTTGCGGGAGCGTTTAGAAGGAGAGGGTCGGGTTCATGCCAGTAACTCGCTCACTCACCGCTGCCGCGGCGCTCCGGGCGCGGAGCCACCACATTGTGGCCGGGGAGGGAAGCAGCTCACGTAGCTACGAGAGCGGCCTCCATCACCGGACAGCGGAACCGACTGCCATCTCAGCGCCTTCTGGCAGTGCTCTCAATCTGAACAGTGAGGGGACCAGCTCAAGAGCAAAGATCATGGAGCGGAGTGGGTCAGCGGGTGATGGATAAC
Source organism: Raja brachyura (assembly GCA_963514005.1). The sequence goes on along the minus strand of OY740795.1, from coordinate 22,953,323 downwards.
ATCGCAGCGGGCGGTGGAGCTTACTCCTGTGTCAGCGCGAGCAAGGGATCAATTGAGGTTACTCGCACTGACGTATGGAATAAGCTCCACCGCCCGCTGTTATGTTATCCATTGCCTGCTGACCTGCTCTTGTGCTGGATGATCCCCGGCCGACCCCCTCCTTCTCAACCCTCCTGCCCTCCCCGCAACTTTATCCCTGGACAGACTACCCACACGCTCTGAAAGGAACTCCCCCCCAACCCCCCAGCAGCGCTGTTCTTTTACAGCCACTTCCCACTTTACAGTCGCTTCCCATCAGCTGCTAGCAATGAGGGATAGACTTGGCTATATCTCAGTACAGCAACAATGGAGTAGCTCAGCAGGACAGGCAGCGCTGCGACTCTGGAGAGAAGACCCTTCTTCAGACTGAACTGAACTCTCGTCGGTGAGAGTACTTGTGATTGTCTCGGCCAGAACCGCAACCCTCTCCCCAGAGCCACTGCCCGCCCGCTGAGCCACCACAGATACAGGGGGGTCCACCTTCAACTTCAGAGCAAAACAAAATACACAGAGTGATGGAAGAACTCAGCGGGCAAGGCGGCACCCGCGGAGGGAACGGACCAGGAGCTGCCACGGGCCAGGACCCTTCCCTTACAGCCCCCACCCCCCCCCCCCCCCCCCCACAACAGAAAGAAACTGCAGATGCAGCCATCACCGCAAAACGTCTAAGAATGAACTGTAGATGTTGGAAAATCGAAGATAGACAAAAATGCTGGAGAAACTCAGCGGGTGTGAAGCCCTGTCCCACTGTGCAAGTTCACTCAAGAGCTCTCCCGAGTTTAAAAAAATATCAAAACACGTAGGATGAACGTAGCAGGTACGTTGGAGCTCGGGACGTTTCAATAGACAATAAACAATAGGTTTAGGAGCAGGCTATTTGGCCCTTCGAGCCAGCACCGCCATTCAATGTAATCATGGCTGACCATCCACAATCAGTACTCCGTTCCTGCCTTCTTCCCATATCCCCTGACTCAGCTATTTTTAAGAGCCCTATCTAGCTCTCTCTTCAAAGCGTACAGAGAATCGGCCTCCCCCGCCCTCTGAGGCAGAGAATTCCAAAGAATCTGTGAGAAAAAGTGTTTCCTCGTCTCCGTTCTAAATGGCTTACTCCTTATTCTTAAACTGTTGCCCCTGGTTCTGGACTCCCCCAATATTGGGAACATGTTTCCTGCCTCTAGTGTGTCCAAGCCCTTAACAATCTTATATGTTTCAATGAGATCCCCTCTCACTCCAGAGTGTACAAGCCCAGCTGCTCCATTCTCTCAGCATATTGAATTGAATTGAATTGAATTGAATGCCTTTATTGTCATTCAGACCTTTCGGTCTGAACGAAATTTCGTGCTTGCAGTCATACATATATAAAAATAACAATACCATACAATAAACACAAAATTAACATCCACCACAGTGAGTTCACCAAACACCTCCTCACTGTGGTGGAAGGCAAAAGTCTTAGGGTCTCTGTCTTTTCTCCCCTCCTTATTCTCCCTCTGCGCTGAGGGGATCCAGGCCGCCGCCACCGCTGACGCCGGAACGTCGCTGGAGCACCGCAGCTCCCGAAAGCCAGGCCGCCGCTGGAGCACCGCAGCTCCCGAAAGCCAGGTCGCCGCTGGAGCACCGCAGCTCCCGAAACCCAAGCCGCCGCTGGAGCACCGCAGCTCCCGAAAGCCAGGCCGCCGCTGGAGCACCGCAGCTCCCGAAACCCAAGCCGCCGCTGGAGCACCGCAGCTCAGAGGGAGCCAGGCCGCCGCTGGAGCACCGCAGCTCAGAGGGAGCCAGGCCGCCGCTGCAGCACCGCAGCTCCCGAAACCCAGGCCGCCACTGGAGCACCGCAGCTCAGAGGGAGCCAGGCCGCCGCTGGAGCACCGCAGCTCCCGAAACCCAGGCCGCCGCTGGAGCACCGCAGCTCCCGAAACCCAAGCCGCTGCTGGAGCACCGCAGCTCCCGAAACCCAGGCCGCCGCTGGAGCACCGCAGCTCCCGAAACCCAGGCCACCGCTGGAGCACCGCAGGTCTCGAAACCCAGGCCGCCGCTGGAGCACCGCAGCTCCCGAAACCCAGGCCGCCGCTGGAGCACCGCACCTCCCGAAAACCAGGTCGCCGCCGGAAGCCAAGTCGCCGCTGAAGCTCTGAAGGCCGTGCCGCCGCCGCTGGAAGCTGGAAGGCCGTCACCAAGGCCTCAGCACAGACGGAGACGGTGTCGGGGGACACGACAGGAAAAGTCGCATCCCCCCGAAGGGAGAGACTAAAACCCCGTTTCTCCCACCCTCCCCCCCCCCCCCCACACACATACACAACCCAACAAACCAAAAATAAACACCAAAAACAGGGACGAGGACAAAAATAAAATAAAAGACAGACGGACTGCAGGTGAGCCGCAGCTGACAAGCAGCGCCGCCACTCCGAAAGCATATGACAGTCCTGCCATCCCGGGAAGTAACCTTGTAAACCTACGCTGTACTCCCTCAATAGCAGTAATGTCCTTCTTCAAATTAGGGGACCAAAACTGCACACAATACTCCAGGTGCAGTCTCACTAGAACTCTGTACAACTGCAGAAGGACCTCTTTGCTCCTATAACCATATAACCATATAACAATTACAGCACGGAAACAGGCCTTCTCGGCCCTTCCAGTCCGTGCCGACCATTTATTTTCCCCTAGTCCCATCTACCTGCACTCAGACCATACCCCTCCATTCCCTTCCCGTCCATATACCTATCCACTTTACTTTTAAATGTTAAAATCGATCCTGCCTCCACCACTTCTGCAGGAAGATCATTCCACACAGCCACCACTCTCTGAGTAAAGAAGTTCCCCCTCATGTTACCCCTAACCTTCTGTCCCTTAATTCTCATGTCATGCCCTCTTGTTTTAATCTTTCCTACCCTCAATGGGAAAAGCTTATCCACGTCAACTCTGTCTATCCCTTTCATCATTTTAAAGACCTCAATCAAGTCCCCCCTTAACCTTCTGCGCTCCAAAGAATAAAGACCTAACTTGTTCAACCTTTCTCTGTAACTTAGTTGCTGGAACCCAGGCAACATTCTAGTAAAAATGTTTCCTATATTCGATTCCTCTTGTTATAAAGGCCAACACGCCATTTCTTAGCGCTAACGGCAGGTACTCAGAAAACGTGGTAACTCGTGAAGATTTTTCAACATGTTGAAAAATGTCCACATGTAAATGTAAATGTCCACACTCAGGATGTAAAAATGTGATACTTTTTAACACGTAGTCATACCTTAGTAGCTCGTGAGTTTACCATAGTAGGACCTGGTGTCCTATATCACTATTGCATGTTCATGATGGAAATAAGAATACTCTGTATATTCATTACCTTTGAATTGTAGTTTTATGTAATCCTCCCATAATTTCTGAGTTCCATTTCACAATATCTATCAGACATACAGAATGTTGCAAGGTAATATCTTGCCCAAACTCAGTTGTATCTTTCTATCTCAATAAATATCACAAAATATGCCATTGTTTCAGCCACATTATGACAAAATATACAATGTAGGTTATTTGTTATCAGAAATCCCATCCCAGAAACAACAGTACTTAAAGAACATTTGTTTTACTAATTTGCAAGCATGTACCCTAGGTTGTGATAATTGCATAAAATGTGATAATTGCATTTGGTGTGGAATAATAATCCATCTCAGTACTCATTTAGGCAAGTCCCAAGCCATAGATACTTTTCCCCCATCCCCAATCCCCTCTCGCCCGATCTTCATTGAACCTATGATTTGACCGATCTTTTACTCAGCTGCTGTAACGTTTCCTTCCTATCAAAATCTCTGTGTAGCATCTCTGTCCCTATCTTCCAATTTACACTTTGAAATAAAATACAACTTTCGAGAAAAATTTCGCAGCAGGATCGCTATATAAATGCAAATATATGGTATTTTATTCCCCCCCCCCCTTACCGCCACACAAGAAGCGTAACTTGAAGCGTTTGCATTTATTACTATTCATCACTATTTATTCTAATGTACAGTATCTTTAAAAAAAACAACATCAACCATGTGTGAAAATTACACTGAATCGAACAATGATTGAAAATGCGTGGGAATCGACTAATTTTTAAGTTGAAAACTGTATTTTATTTCAAAGTGGTAATTTGAAGATAGGGACAGAGATGCTCCACAGAGATTTTAAGCTATTGGGTGAACTCGCACAGTGGGACAGGGCTTGAGGCAGCATCTATGGAGCGAAGGAAATAGCCCGGTCTGAAGAAGGGCTTCGACCCGAAACGTTGCATATTTCCTTCGTTCCATAGATGCTGTCTCACCCACTAAGTTTCACCAGCATTTTTGTATACCGCAAAACGTCAATGATTCCGGGAATGCCGAGAGAGCTAGAGAGGGAGGTGGGGAACGGGAGTGAGAGAGCGCTAGAGAGAGAGAGAGAGAGAGAGGGAGGGAGAGAGAGAGGGAGGGAGAGAGCGAAAGACGGAGAGGCACAATGTGGGTCGGTAGGTAAATTGAATGACTAACCTGCAGACTCTATATCTATACTGAGAATGTCACCAAGAAGAAGTTCTCACTCATGATAGTGAGTTTTAAGAAATTCTCAATGTGTTATCAATACATCAATCTACATTCCTCAGTAAAATGTAATTATGTTTTGAAGAAGTGGTAATGACGCCGCGTGAATTGTATTCAAATGAACGCAGAGTCATTAATACTTAGTCTAAAACACAATTACACATTTACTGAGGAATATGGATCAATGCATTGATGACGCATTGGATAACTACTTGTTAACTACTAGCTGTAACACATCTGGCTGTTAACACTACAGTGGTTAGCACATCGTTTGCGTCTGATGACCGTACAGCGCATGTATTCCATGTACAAAACCATGTAAGTTTTGTAAAAAAAATTTTTTAAATCTTTATTTAACAAAGCGAATTTATATTTCCATATGAAATAAGGAAAATTAATTATGGGCCCCCCTTGGGCGCAGGGCCCAATTTGGAAAAATCGGTCCAATCAGCCTAGGGCCGGCCCTGGTTGCGAAAGTGGGGGATAACAATCAATCTTTCAATTCCACAGATGATGTATTCTCATGTATTGTAATACATTTTGTTTGGAAATGGTTAGAATTTTTCTTGTGCATGTACAGGTGACAACTGCAATAAGTTGAAATACTGGCGATTCTGCTAAGAGAAAAAGAATGGCTTTTGCAGGTTGATGCAGATGTCAGTGCAGTTTTATTGCAGAAACATAACATGCCTTCTTATTTTTTTCCAAGCACCCATCAGAGTAATTATTTACAGTGAAGTGTGGTTACTCTAGTAATGTAGGGAGACATGGCAGCCTATTTGTCTTAGTGCAGGATGAAAAAGCAGCTGGTGAAAAAAATTCCACTGATCGTTTTCGTTAGATATTCTGTTCCTAAATGCCTCATCTAAAAGACTGTGTGCCTGTGATGATGCAGCATTTGCTCAGAAGTGTCGGCATAGATTAGGTGCCTGTCACTGGAGCTTGAACCTTAACCTTTATGACTCGGAGGCAAGAGTGCCACCACTCATCTGAGGTCGACAGTAAGAACCAGCGAGTTCTTCTCAATTTACTGTGGTGTTAAAATATTCAAACAGTTCACGTACCTCAATGCCTCACTCATTCGCTCATTTTAGCTACCCTGTATTTCCATAAACGAGAAAACCATTGTTCTTGAATTTTTGACAGTGTAATTAGCAAGTAAAATAAAACCTGCACCTTTCATCAATAAAAGAAATATAAGACCAATTCAGGAAATGGCAGTGGTAATTACAGTGTTGTATAGTTTCCATCGGACAATTTGTACAAAATGACTCACTTTTTTTTAATCAACAAATCTTCATGTTGAAACTGCCTCCCTATTAATGAAAATGTTTAACCCTGATTTCAAACATTTATTTGCACCAACCCATTTTCAAAATATTTATTTGGCTTAATAGTTTGTAAAGATTAAATTTGCAGTTCATTACTATTTGTAATCTAACTTATTTCATGATTTTGATGGGCTCTACCTAGAGATCTTACTTCAGTTAATAAAGATACCCACTTTATAACACACTGATGGATTATTTGTGTCCAAATGATCTGTGCCACTCAAAGCTGTCAAGCGTAATAGATATTAATTCAGTGGAGAAAATAGGTGTGTTACCTCATTTCAACAGGATATATTCTCTCCACTAGAAAACTGATGCAGTGTGAAATTGGTCCAATTTAAACCACCACTCAATGGGTAAATGATTAATGCCATTGTCAATGAAATGGTAGAGAATTGAATTGCCCGAGACACATGTCTTCAGTCATTTCAAGGATCTCTGAGAGATTGCAAATGGGTTAAAGGAAATTCTTTGTTCAGTTTGCCTATCTTCATCTTTCTGTTTGTGTTCAGATGGACAAAAAGCACTTGGCAGAGTAATTAGTAACTTGAATCAATTGAACATGACAAATATCATCCTAAAATTTGGAGCATTCCAAAAAGGTTTGCAATTACTGCCTGAATCTGTCTTAAATACAATTTTATATATTCAATTATTATTGAACAGTTTTCATGCTGTATATACAGGTCTGCCACCGATTTTCCTGCAACTGGTGGTCCAGCTCCTCCTTTAATTCGGAACAAAATCCCTTTCCCAGAAGTCCCCCCGGAAATGTGGCCGGGTGAGGCGGCCGATCTCGACCTCATGGGGACTTCAGGGGCTGAACGGTGGGTCGAATGTGCCCCCTGCGGCCAGGGCTTTGGGACTCCGGCCTGTCCAGAGCTGGTAGATCTCTTCCCGTAACCGACTTGCACGGCCGATTTTCCCAGCTGCGGCCAGAGCCAGCAGATCCGTTCCCACAGCAGACTTCCGCGGCAAACTTTGCGGGCTGGTATCTTGACCCACCCCAAGGCCATGACCACTTTTGGGCCAACAAAATGGATAGTCTAGAAAGGCTCTGGAACCAAGGGTACTGGGAAATCGGTGGTGGACCTGTTATTAAGTAAAGATCCTTCATACTTCTGTGAAGCTCTAATATTTACTCGATGTAGATCTTTGCCTCTGATGGTTCTTTATTGTATCTTGTCTCTGAAGGACCATCATCGGACCAACTGACCTGGGGAGGTTTGACAGTATGGTCATGCCTTATGAATTGGAAGCCTATGATATTCTGAAGATCAGAGCAGGTGGGAGAGTGTACACGAGTGCTGAAACGTTGTGAGAGAAAGATCATTTATAGTCAACGAAGCGGTTGAAATGTTTTGTGTTCATGACTTAGGAATTCACTGGCATTGTACAATAGTTGTGTTTGCAATTGGGAGCTGGTGGAATATATTCTAAAACCACTGTGCGCATGAGGCTGTCTGTACATCCACAGTCATGGTTTAACACATCTGTTGAGGCATAGGATTATTCCTGAGCTCTTGTGTGTTGTCTGATGCTTGAATGGTTGGTGGCGATTTTTAAATAAACTTGATAATAATGTAGGTTTCTTTTTGGTCATCATCCACAGCCTTGCTGTTCAGATCTGGAAAATGATCTGCAGATTTCCATTCCATAAGACATAGGAGCAGAATTAGACCATTCGGCCCATCGAGACTGCTCCACCCTTGACCATGGTTGATCCATTTTTCCCTCTCAACCCCATTCTCCTGTCTTCTCCCCATAAACTTTGAGCACCCTTACTAATCAAGATTATATCTATCCCTGCTTTACAAATACCCAATGACTTGGCCTCTACAGCCGTCTGTGGCAATAAATTCCACAAATTCACCACCCTCTGGCAGAAGAAATTTCACCTCATTTCAGGGGATTCAGCAAATAGTTTTATGGTTGGAGCAAGTGTCTTGATGCCAAGGCAAGCAGTGAAGTGTCCAGCCGTTTGCACCATGAACAATTCAATATTTTTTCTCAAAAGCCTAGTTTACAAGTAAAAGCTAGGAAGAATTATATCATAGCAAGTGGGCGGGAGTTAAAATCTTTAGGTGTTATCTTCTTGGAACAGTTCACTGTTGGGCTGTAGGTTTTAGAGGTTGGAAAGTCTTCTAAAGAAGCAACGCAGATTGTCTCCATTACATCTTTTTAATATTTGTCAGCAGCATCTGGAGTGGAATTGCTCTTGGTCCATCTCCCCCATTCTTTTCTCAGGACTTAGGCAAGACCTGAGAGTGTGACATCTTCACCAAGCTGGATCTAGAAATATGATGAGTGTTGGCATCACGAGCCTAGTATGTCGCAGCATTTAAAAGACACTTGGACAGGTACATGGATAGGAAAGGTTTAGTGGGATATGGGCCAATTGCAGGCAAATGGGCCGAGCTGAGACGGGGCATCTTGGTAGGCAGGTACGCGTTGGGCCGAAGGGCCTGTTTCCATGCTGTATGAATCTGACACTATATGAATGAAACCAAGGGTAAAAGATGCAATCGGACTTGTGGGTTATACTAAAAATGGCCCAGACCCTTCTCTGGATCAATCAGCTTCAATTTTACATGAATGTAAAAGGGTACAAAATAGTTAACTAATCATGAAGCCATATTTCTACACATGAACTGTACCTTATTTATTGTCAGTGAGACTATGTTATTTTTTCTCGTGTTCATTGTGGTTTCGCTCATCTTCTGAGCTGAAGAAACGGTATGACATTTTTATTTATTTTAGAAATAATGCTTTAAATTTAAATTTAAATTTAAAATGCAAATTAAATGGGCAAAAAGGAATTAACATGTCATCAAGATCATGGTTTTTCATAAATTACAAGTGAATGGAAACAACAAATCAAATCACATTTTTGCTTTTAGATTGTGCTTCCTATTGTATGTTAGAACTTAGAAGAGTACGGAACAGGAGCAGGCCCTTTAGCCCACAATGTCAGTGCTGAACACGATGCCAAGACCAACTCGTATCTGCCTGCACATAATCCATATCAGTGCCTGGTGACCTCTCTGATGAAGCACTGAGCAGCTCTTTGTGAGACATGGCAGAGAACAGCTGTGGCTATTATGTTCAGAGAGATACAGCATGGAAACAGGCACTTCAGCGCACCGAGACCAAGCCAACCATTGATCACCCGCACACTAATTCCATTTTATCCCGTTTTCGCATCCTACACACTAGGGGCAACTTGGGGAATCCAATTAACCTGCAAACCTGAATGTCTTGGCAATGTGGAAGAAAACTATGCAGTCACAGGGAGAACATGTAAACTCTGCACAGACATCACCCGTAGTCAGGCTTGAACCAGAGTCTCTGGCGCTGTGAGGCAATATTTGGAAGAATCCTATGGAGGGGATCTAGTACAGAATTAAGCAAACTGACAATGAGTGAGAGAACTATCAGGCACGAGACGGTTCTGGCAGAGTATGATGTATCTTAGTGCTTTGGAAAGGGTGAAAAAAATGGTGAAAGCAGGTTAAACATCAACTCTGAGAAGAAATCAGATCAATATGGAAAAAAAAGGAAAGGTTTCAAACCTCTAAAACTAAAACTGTGAGCATAGCGCACGGTAGTGCCGCTGGTAAAGCTGCTGCATCACAGCGCCAGAGACCAGAGTTCGATCCTAACCTATCTGTGTGGTGTTTGCACATTCTCTGTGACTGCATGGGTTCCTCAGGGTGCTCTGATTTCCTCCCATATCCCAAAGACTTGTAGACTTGTAGGTGAATTGGCCTCTGAAAATTGTCCCTTGTGTGTCAGGAATGATGGGAGAGTGGGTCAATATAGAACTAGTATAAACAGGTGATCGATGGTCGGCGTGGACTTGGTGGGCCAGAGGGCCTGTTTCCACGCTGTATCACTAAACTAAATAGAGTAAGATTCTGTGATGTTTTGCAATTTTAGTGTAGTTTATTTATATTCCAGCATCACTAGCTACAATTTATGAATCTTAAAGTTAAAACTTGCAGGAAAAGAACAGATAAAGTGCTGGTGGGTCAGGGTCAGGCGACCTCCCTGAAAAATGTAGTTCGGTAACCTTTCAGATCAGGACCCTTTTTTAGACTGATTGTATGGGTGGGAAGAAAACTGGAAGAGTCCTCCAAAAGCCAAAGCCTGGATGGTGACAAATAGATACAGGTGAGAGGTTTTTGTTGGAAAGATGGTTGGACAAAGGTTTGAGGTGAAAAGACAGAAGGTGTGAGACAAAAGGATTGAAGTATTGCAAATTGTGAAGCCAGAGGAAGGAACATAGTGGAGGGGGAGAGGGAGGTGAGAAACGGGTCCAAGTTTAGGTGGGGCACTTGACGAGTCTGTTTAAAAATGTTATACTCTATTTTATGTATGCTTATTACAATAAAATTGCATGTGTAATAAAGAGAACTAATGCTGAAAATAATCTTCACATGACAATTATCATTATATTGTCAGCTTTTTAACATCATACAGTCTTAAGCCCATCAACTTACTTTTGCACTGAGTGAAAATCACTTGCATTTAACCTGAATATTTTGTAAAGTTGATTGATTTATTGTCAATTAAATACATTCTTCCAGGGAGATCTCCAGTGCTTAGGCAAGCTGACTATGGATTGACCCCAAAGCGACACTTGATTACATCTATTCCAGGTTGGTACCATGAGATGTGTAGCTTCAAATTCCAATCAATTAATGCCCAATCTGTAGTGTCAAAAGGTATTACATCATACTCAATTTAACATTGGTTGCTTTTGACAGGGGGGAGGCACAGTGGCGCAGCGGTAGAGTTGCTACCTTACAGAGCCAGAGATCCCGGTTCAATCCTAACTACGGGTGCTCTCTGTGTGGAGATTGTACGTTCTCCCCATGACCGTGTGGATTTTCTCTGGGTGCTCCGGTTACCTCCCACACTCAAGACGTAAAGGTTTGTAAGTTAATTGGCTTCGGTAAAATTGCAAATTGTCCCTACTGTGTAAGATAGTGCTCATGTACAGGGATCGCTCGTTGGCACGAACTCGGTGGGCCAAAGGGCCTGTTTCTGCGCTGTATCTCTGAACTAAACTAAACTAAAGATAGTTGTCATACATATATTTCTGATCCTTATGATTATGTTTCAAACTTAAAAATAAAATTACTTACTTTGATCGTAGCTCTTTTATCGTTCAAGTGGGAATCCTGCCATAACTGCGCCGTTACTTGCTCCATTCAGTGAAGAACACTTAGTCGGATGAATTTTGAAGTGATGTGATAGAAACATAGAAAATAGGTGCAGGAGTAGGCCATTCGGCCCTTCGAGCCTGCACCGCCATTCAATATGATCATTGCTGATCATCCAACTCAGTATCCCTTACCTGCCTTCTCTCCATACCCCCTGATCCCTTTAGCCACAAGGGCCACATCTAACTCCCTCTTAAATATAGCCAATGAACTGGCCTCAACTACCTTCTGTGGCAGAGAATTCCAGAGATTCACCACTCTCCGTGTGAAAAATGTCTTTCTCATCTTGGTCCTAAAAGATTTCCCCCTTATCCTTAAACTGTGACCCCTTGTCCTGGACTTCCCCAACATCAGGAACAATCTACCTGCATCTAGCCTGTCCAACCCCTTAAGAATTTTGTAAGTTTCTATAAGATCCATGGGGTGATGGGGTTCATTACTACATATAATTGGCGTAACCTTGCTTTTAATGGCTGCCCTTGGATGTTTGAAAATAAGCCAAAAGTCAAAATGGTGTCAGGTACTTTGCAGCCTTCTTTAGATTATAATTTACATCTCATTTCTGCTCCCATCCCATCCATTTGTTTCCTGAACAGTGGATGAGCAGTAGCCAATTACTATCCCATGTTCTTAAAATGTTATAGTTATTTAATTCTGTTTAGTTTTTGTTTAGAGATGCATCATGGAAACAGGCCCCTTGGCCCACCCAGTCCATGCCGACCTTTGATCACTCATTCACACTAGTACTATGTTATCCCACTTTCACATCCACTCCCTACATACATGGGGCAATTGTAGGCCAATTGACCTACAAACCCGCACGTCTTTGGGGTGTGTGTCGGAAATTGGAGGACCCGGAAGAAATCCACGTGTTCACAGGGGGAACGTGCAAACTCTGCACAGACAGTACCCAAGGTCAGAATCACATCCGGGTCTCTGGTGCTGTGAGGCAGCAGCTCTACCATCCTCACCACTGTGCCAGTTCCTCTATGATTCTTAAAAACCTCAAGAGTTATATACCTAAAATATTTTCTCCTTTCTATAGATTTCAGAGGTGGCTTTCATCTGAAACCATCTCAGGATTATGAAAAGGAAAGAATGATGGTGGAGGAAATCAAGAGGTTAAAGATCTCTGCTTCAATCCACCAAGAAAATAACCAAAGACGATTCACAGCTTTAGAAGACGTACCCGTGGATAGGTATGACATGGAAAACACTTTGTTTAAACCCGCTTCTCGCAGACCAGTGAAGTCAAACTGGTTGCTGGCAGAGTCCTGTCAGACAGCAGTCCCACCATCTGCTCCAAAACAAGATGCCAATACAATACAATCTGAGGTGTTGGACAAACGGCCTGGCAAAGGCAAAACTGGAGGATCAACAAAATCAAAGCAACACAAAACTGAAAGAGAGAAAGCAGAGAAAAATAAAGACTCGCCGTTGTATTCAGTGGTGAACAAGTCCAAAAGTACAAGGCCTGTTTTAGATCAAGTGTTTGAAAAAACTTTGCCCAATAGTAACAGAGGTTTACGCAGCGTAACCACAGCCAGGGAGAGCCAAAATGAACTCAAGGAGGAACCGGTTTATGCAGAGTTTCAGGAACTCTTGGAAAATGGTCATGAAGAAAGAAAAAACATCAATGAAGGAATAAAAACAAGGATGGGGAAAAGCGCAGAAAACAAAGTACAAGAATATGACCTGGTGACAGTCAAAGTCTCCAAGATGAAACAATCATTAGGTATGGACTTCACCTTGCCTCGTTTAGAAACGGATAAAATACCAGTCATTGAGTCGCACAGCATGGTGTGTTTCACACAGTTTTAGCAATTTTATACCACAGTGCAGTTTACTTGGAGTTGACATACTCTCTAAATTATTAGCAGATTGAATTTTTAATTGCTTACCCAATAAATACTGAGAGATGTAATAAGTACAAGCAAGTAACTCCATGAACTATTTATTTCTATGAAGTTAAAAGCACCAAGTTCTTGGATTCCTTTAGTTTAGTTTATTGTCACATATACCAAGGTACAATGAAAAGCTTTTTAGAAAACATAGAAACATAGAAAATAGGTGCAGGAGAGGGCCATTTGGCCCTTCGAGCCAGCACCGCCATTCATTGTGATCATGGCTGATCATCCACAATCAAGACCCCATGCCTGCCTTCTCCCTATATCCCTTGATTCCGCTGGCCTCTAGAGCTCTATCTAGCTCTCTTTTAAATTCATTCCGTGAATTGGCCTCCACTGCCCTCTATGGCAGGGAATTCTACAAATTCACAACTCTCTGGGTGAAAGAGTTTTTTTTCATCTCAGTTTTAAATGGCCTCCCCTTTATTCTTAGACTGTGGCCCCTGGTTCTGGACACCCCCAACATTGGGAACATTTTTCCTGTATCAAGCTTGTCCAGTCCATTTATAATTTTATATGTTTCTATAAGATTCCCTCTCATCCTAAATTCCAGTGTTTACAACCCCAGTCTTTCCAATCTTTCCTCATATGACAGTCCTGCCATCCCGGGGATTAACCTCGTGAACCTATGCTGCAGTGCCTCAATAGCAAGGATGTCCTTGCTCAAATTAGGAGACCAAAGCTGAACACAATACCCCAGATGTGGTCTCACCAGGGCCCTGTACAACTGCAGAAGTTGTACAACTGCAGAAGCTATCCAGTCAGTGGAAAGACTGCACATATAATCAAGCCGTCCACAGAGTACAGATAAAGGAATTAATGTTTAGTGCAAGATAAAGTCCAGTAAAGTCTGATTAAAGGAAAACTGAGGGTCTCCAATGAGGTAGATGGTAGCTTGGGACCGCTCTCTAGATGATGATAGGATGGTTCAGTTGCCTGATAACAGCTGGGAAGAAACTGACCCTGAAACTGGAGGTGTGGTATCACCACTCCCCTCAGGTGCTGAAACTTTGACTCGGGCTGATGATCCAAGTGTCCTGCTGTCCTTTTTATCATTGGCTGTGTGAATTTAGGTGGAGAAATGAAAAGAGTGAAGATCTGAGGATGAGAATATATTTGCCATGAATTCAATTTATTCCATGACCTAGAAAATAGAAGCAGAGCATAAGCCATTCAGCCCTTCACACTGCACTGCCATTCATTGTGATCATGGATGTTCATCTATCTCAATATCATAGTCCAACACTCTTCCCAAACATTTGTTGATGCCTTTTTCAATATTTCATCCGTGTACAAAACTTTCTTTTTATCTCAGTCATAAAAATCTTGTCTAGTAACCATAGACTTTTTCTAGACATTCCAGCCTGCCCACTTAATTTGTTTAGCCCTGTCAGCATTTATCAGAGTAAAAATTGTTTTCTTGGCTTCTTTTTTTTTACTCCTGTAAAACCTTTTTGTGCATCTTTCAATTTCTTTGGAAAAGATTTACGAGGAGGGTGCCAGGACCTGAAGTGCTGAGCTATGGGGAGAGGCTAAGCAGGCTAGGACTATTCCTTGGAGCGCTGGTGTATGAGGGATGATCTTATTGAAGTGAAAAAATCATTAGAGGAATAAATCGGGCAAACGCACAGCGTCTTGCCCAGAGTAGGGGAATCGAGAACCAGAGGACATATACGGTGGGGGGGGGGGGGGGGGGGGGAGATTTAATAGGAATCTGAAGGGTTACTTTTTTACACAAAGGGTGGTGGTTGTATGGAACGAGCTGCCAAAGAAGGTAGTTGGGGCAGGTACTATCGCAATGTTTCAGAAACATTTAGACATGTACATGGACAGGAAAGGTTTAGAGGGATATCGGCCAAATGCAGGCAGGTGGAACTAGTGTAGATGGGACATGTTGGTCGGTGTGCGAAGGTTGGATCCAAGGCCCTGTTTCGACGGTGCATGACTATGTTCTGCTTGGGACATTGGAGAATACATCTAAATAAAGTTATGGTTCCTGTCCTTTTGGCATCCATTTACCCTGTTTCAAAGCTTAGAATCTTCTGGAATTATTATAATTCTTGCTTCTTTTCATGAATGCAAAATTTGCAATTTAAAACAATTCTGCTGTTTTGACATTAAATTTTAGGAATTAGCATTTCAGGTGGCATTGAGTCTAAAGTTCAACCTGTGGTGAAAATAGAGAAGATTTTCCCTGGAGGGGCTGCATCGGTCAGTGAAACTCTTAAGGTAACTCAATCGCTGAACTGTTCTGCTTCTCTGCACTGAGATAAATTAAACCTGTAGGTCTGTGGCCTGTTCTTTGAAAGATTGATGATCTGTGTCTACATTTGCAGTGATAAATTGGATTCTTAATGCTTTATAGAATTTATAGTTCCACAGTAGAAACACATATTGCATGTGTTGTTAATGCATTAAAGGATGAACAGCGAGGCAGAAAATATTAACCACGTTTGTAGCATTCCCCTTTAACTTGCCAAACGTTAGATAACTCTTCCATTATAAAGCTTTCCCCAATTTAATTGGACATGGTTCTTTGCAATTAATTTTTCATCAAAGGTGCCACAGAACTGTGAATTAGAGTTCTGTAATTATTGTTTGTCACGTGTTCTCAAATAAGACCATGACATCGCATCGAGAGTGTTGCAATGTCCATGTTATAAGTTATAGAAGCACAATTAGGCCATTTGGCCAATCAAGTCTACTCTGCTATTCAATCATGGCTGATGTATCTTTCCCTCTCCATTCCATTCTCCTGCCTTCTCTTCTTAACCTTTGACATCCTTTCTAATCAAGAACCTGTCAATCCCTGCTTTAAAAATACCCAATAACGGCCTCCCCTTTATGGCAATGATTCACCACCCTCTACCAAAATAAATTCTTCCTCATCTCCTTTCTAAAGGTACATCCTTTTATTCTGAGCCTTTGCCCTCTGGTCCTAGACTCTTCCACTACTGGAAAAATCCTTTACACATCCACTCAATCCAAGAATGATTATGAAGCCCCGCTTTCACAGCCCGTATTGTACTGAAAATCAAGATTAAGTGAGCTTTTCCCTTCTGGCCCATGGGAGGTTTCTGTCTTCCCTGAGCTCGCCTTTAGCTGCTTTTCTTGCATTGAATGCAGTCATCAGCAACAAGGAAGTCCAATAAGGCCTTTTCTCTAAGTTTGGTTTTGGCTTAGAGTCTCTTTGGGTTTAAAAAGAGCACAGTCCTGTATCCAAGGGTGATATAATCTTCTTTATCAGGCTAGACATCAGGCAGCCAACATCATACAAACACTTAACATAGAATTCTCGACTAGTAAACCTCTAAAGTAACATAAAGCAGGCTTTTGCTTTTCACCGACCTACTTTGTCACACATACCAACAATCTATCCCTCATGATGTTTTACCAAACAAGGACTTAATATGCAATTTGAATTTAGTATTTGGCCTTGATACCACCATGCATATGGTTTGTGGCTAAGCTTTATTTGACGATTACGTGATTAGATAACGATGCAACCAAGTAAAATGATCTTCTCGATGTTAATCCAGATTGTGTTGAGTTAAGACTAAAGGAACAGAATGGTCTAGATTTTGCTATTAAAAGTTGGCAGTTCCGCTTGGAACTGGGCAGCAATTCAGGAATTGCAAGCGGAGAATTCCCAAGCTTTCATTCGGATAATTGCATCAGATTTGGGAAAACTGGAAATTTGTATACTTCTGCAACTGCAGTACAACTCCATTTTTGCAATAGGACTCCTGCACCAGACCACAGACTTCCGTGGATTTCCTGGCACATTTCCAAGTACGGTCACAGGGTTGATCGCTGATCAGCGCAGATTTGGTGGGTCGAAGGGCCTGTTTCCTTGCTGTATCTCTAACGTCCTAATCCACTGAGCCTGTAGAAAATATGCCGAGCCATACATTTCAATTGGGAAAAACGGTTGTCAACAGAGGGACAAGTACTGGTTAATTATCTGTGTTTTTATTTAATCATGCAGGTTTAAATGTAGAGGTGGTTGTTTTCTTTGGAATGTCAATAATTGTTATATTTTTAATATCCACGTTTTTTAAATAATTTTGGATTTTTAAATAACTTAATATTCTTAATTTTTCAATGTATTTGAATATTTCTGAATGCACATTGGCTTGACGGCGGTACAGTGGAGCAGCTGATAGAGTTGCTGTCTCACAGCGCCTGACCACGGGTGCTGTCTGTGTGTGGGATGCGCAAGTGGGATAACAGTGAACGAGTGTACAGGTGATCGTTGGTCAACGCGGACTCAGTGGGCCGAAGGGCCCATTTCCACACCATCTCTAAACTAATCTAGTGGGTACTCCAGTTAGGATTGCATTTGTTTGACCCAAGATTTGGTACACGATAACACGTAAACAGTTCATTTGAATTCTATTTGAGCACTGTTTTCTAACTTCACTACTTACACACATACTATAATTTAACGGTACACAAAAGGCTGGAGAAACTCAGCGGGTGCAGCAGCATCTAAGGAGCGAAGGAGATAGGCGACGTTTTGGGTCGAGACCCTTATTCAGTCTGAAGAAGGGTCTCGACCCGAAACGTCGCCTATCTCCTTCGCTCCTTAGATGCTGCTGAACCCGCTGAGTTTCTCCAGCCTTTTGTGTACCCTCGATTCTCCAGCATCTGCAGTTCTTCTTTAATACTATAATTTAAGGATCTTTTGCAAGAATTTGTAATGGAATACAAAGAATAAAGTTTATACATAGATCAAAAGAAATGCGGCACAATGACACAGCGATAAGGTTGCCACCTTACAACGCCAGAGAGCCAGGTTCGCTCCTGACTACGGGTGCTGTCCAGTTTTGTAGGGTAATTGGCTTCTGTAAATTGTCCCTAGTGTGTCAGATATGGGTGATTGTTGGTTGGCACAGACCCGGTGGGCCGAAGGGCTTGTTTCCACGCTGTATCTCTAAACTAAACTCAAATAATACGGGTTGTAGTTAGCCAACCTGTGTCTTAAGCAACCCGAGATTGCAGTGACGGTATGGTAAATTGTCAAGTGGCTACCTTGAACAAGGGAATGTTGTCCAGAGTACAGTTACTTAGTTATTGTCTCTTTTTGCAAGCTTCAGTTTTCATTCAATAACTGAGAAGGATTCAGTGAATAATAATTGCTCTATAAAGAGCCCTTTGTTTGAATACTGTACAACATAATTAGTTTCTAACTGACTGTCCTGATACAGTGAATGGTTACTTAATTAAAAATGCAATAGAAGTAATTCACAGTCATTCTAAGAGCTCAGTAAAAGGTGAACAGCAATGAGGGCGGATTGAATATCAGGATGCATGCAAATTTAATAAGAAAACTCCAATTTAGAACGCTATTTTCAGCTAATTAAAACATATATCTTTACCAAAGAAAGATTCACAACAGGCTTGGCATTTAAAATAAATACTTAGTTAATTGGAGTACATTTACATAAGTAATTGGTTTGGCTGAATTAATCAAATGTGCCTTTGATGCTGATATTTTGATTTCAGTTTAAGTCTCATGCTGATGTCAGGGATTTGACAGGATTCCAAGAAATTTTAAAGAAATGTATTGTGATCAAGAAACCGGTACAAAACAAAAGGGCCCCAACATAAGGACATTTCAAGACATTCAGAGGTTTAATAACTCATTTCCTTAGAAACAAGGGAACAATTTAGGAGTGTAGAAATTTCACAATTACTTTGGCATCTACCTCTTGAAGCTTTTTTATTTAACAAGATTAGCCGAGATTTATTTACAGAAATTAGAAAGGCTTATGACAGATTTCTTGAGAAAACCCAATACATCAACCATGCACAGGAGTAACCTTTCCAGCTTTCATTTCTGATTGTATGTAATGTTGCAGGAATTAAATTGCATCAGGTATTTGTATATTTACTAAAGTTGATTTAAAATGTGTATTCAAAGGAAAAACAAACAGGTTAATTTAAATCTATAATTTAAATGAAGTCTTCCCAGTGGTTTTTTTCTTAATAAACTGAGTGATTTTTGTTTTTCTATCCAGTTTGGTAATATTTCTTGCAATTTCATTTTTAATAGTATCAAAAACAAATTAGTATCTTAATTCAGACTTATCTTGGAGGAAAAAAATGATTTAAAATAAAATTAATCTCATCATTGCTGCTTTAAAATATGTTTAGGGGATATTTAGTAAATAGTAAATAGCTAAAGTAAAAACAAAAGAAGAAAAGAGTCGGTGAGGACTCCAGCATTCTGTGTGCAACTGGAAAGAAAACTAACGTTTGCCACAATAATTGTTTGCAGCACAAAATAAATGCTCAGTCAATTGGCAAACTTTTGCATCAGTGTTTTACATACAATGTAAACAATGCCAAGTGTGCCTCTAACATAACGGTTGGGTTTCTGTTTCACACGTAATCATCAACGGCTCTCAACGTTTTCGCATTGAGTGTTGTGGGTACATGAAACAAGCTGCTAGAGGAAGTAGTGGAGGCACTTACAATAACAGATATGTGGAGAGGATGTATCCACCAGTGGGAGTGTCCAGGTCCAGAGACCATAGCCTCAGAATAAAAGGACGTACCTTTACAAAAAGAGATGAGGAGGAATTTCTTTAGTCACAGTGGTGACTCTGTGGAATTCATTGCCACAGACGGCTGTGTAGGCCACGTCAGTGGATATTTTTATGGGGGAGATTGACAGATTCTTGAATGGTAAGGGTGTCTGTCGGGGGTTATGGGGCGAAGGCAGGAGAATGGTTTGAGAGTGAAAGATAGATGAGCCATAATTGAATGGCAGAGTAGACTTGATGGGACGAATGGCCTAATTCTGCTCCTCGAATCCATGAACACCATTTTAGACATTTGGACAGGTACATGGATAGGAAATGTTTTTAGTGGGATATGGGCCAAATGCAGGAAGGTAGGACTAGCGCAGATGGGACTTCTTGGTAGGCTCTCAAGTACTGGCAACATTGTTTTAAATCTTTTCTGCACTCTTTCCACAATATAAGTGCAAGACCGTTCTGGTTTGCGATTTGATAATTATTCTGCCAAGTATGCTGTTACTTTGCGTGTCTACAAGTTTGTCCACTGGTGAATGTGCAGAATGAGTACAACCTTTATCAGAATATAGACTCGGACACAGTGTAAGACTAAGCCAGATATTTAATCATAAAATATACTGCTCACCACTGTACACACTTGTTAATACCTAGTATAAGCTTGATGTTAAAGTGATATTCTTTATATGAATATCTTATGCATTTTGCCATTTCTGATTTTGAGACACTCACCCTTCTCTTATGAACCAGAGTTTTCAGAAGCAATAACAACTTTAATTTAAATGGACAGCTATTCATCCGGAATGAGAAAACAATTATCTAGTACGGAGAAGAATCAGGTAGAATAGAATTAGTAGGACTAGGAAGAAAGTGAACCCTTTAGTGAAACCTTTGAGTTTTATGAAGGTGTTAAGAGTTGGTGATTGCAAGAATAACTGCCAAAGGAGCAAACAATAGACAATAGGTGCAGTAGGCCATTCGGCCCTTCGAGCCAGCACTGCCATTCAATGTGATCATGACTGATCATCCCCAATCAGTACCCCGTTCCTGTCTTCTCCCCATATCCCCTGACTCCGCTATCTTTAAGAGCCCTATCTAGCTCTCTCTTGAAAGCATCCAGAGAACCTGCCTCCACCGCCCTCTGAGGCAGAGAATTCCACAGACTCACCACTCTCTGTGAGAAAAAGTGTTTCCTCGTCCCTGCTCTAAATGGCTTACTCCTTATTCTTAAACTGTGGCCCCTGGTTCTTGACTGTGGCCCCTGGTTCTGGAAGTGGGAGAGAGGGCAATAAAGCCCTTAATGAGTACATAAAAATAACAAAAGTAATGTCACAGCGGGGCGATGGAGAGATGCAATGGTTATAATAAAGACTTTGATGGCTCTTGTGGATAGGAATTTATGGAGGAAATATAAACAAACTCAATAATGGGAGTATTTTATCAGTGTTGAGCAATCTGAAAGATGTGTAATTTGTGGGGTTGGCAATGAACTAAGGAACATAAACAGTAGCATCAGAAGTAGGGTATTCTCACACATCCTGCACCTATTTTCTATGATTCTATCCTCCTGCGCTCCAAGGAATAGAGACCCAGCCTAGTCAACTGTCTGAATAAGGGTCTCGACCCGAAACGTCACCCATTCCTTCTCTCCAGAGATGCTGCCTGGCCTGCTGAGTTATTCCAGCATTTTGTGTTTACCTACTCGGCCACCCCCTATAGCTCACACTCTCCAGTCCTGGTAACATCCTCGTAAATCTTTTCTGAACCCTTTCATGCTTGACAATATCTTTCCTATAACATGGTGCCCAGAATTGAACACAATATTCTAAATGCGGTCTCACCAAAGTCTTATACAACTGCAACATGACCTGCTAACTTCTATACTAAGGGGTTATGGGAAGAAGGCAAGAGAATGGGGTTGCGAGGGAAAGATAGATCAGCCTTGATTGAAAGGCGGAGCAGACCTGAGGGGGCTGTACGGCCTAATTCTGCTCCTAGAATGTATGAACCTTTGTACCCCGGAGGCACTTCTTGGGGCCGTGGAAAGCAAGACCCCTGGTTCTTCCTACCGTTCCTTCTCCAGCGTCTGCCACCATCGCCGATTCCCTCCACCTCCTCTCAGGTTCCCAGTCTTTGGGGTGAGCAGGGGCTGGGCTCAGCAACATCCCCCTCCCTGTTCCGCGGCAGGCAGGATTAAGCTTGCTTTCGAGGTATGGCTTTGGCTCAACGGGACCTAGCAGTGCCGCTTTGCAACTTCACCATTGCTCACATTCCCACTGAGAGATTAATGGAGACAACCAACCTCGTAACTGAAACGATTGGTGTTTACAGCAGAGGCAGAGGTGAATAATGGCACAAAAATGGAAAAAGGCTTTACCGATAATGGAGTGAATGAGATGAAAAAATGCACTGGGTCGTCATTCACGATTGGTATCGTTTATGTGCCAAATTGTCATCATCAGTCCTGGAGTTTGAAGTCGATACAAACACACAGCCAGGCATGTCCTTATTTTTGCTAGTAATGAAAGTAGGTTGAATCACTTGGCTTCTGCCTTTGCAGCTTAATGAACTCTGCGTGTGAGGGTGACAGATTACAATTTATTAACAAAAGAAGAATGATTAAATATTTCTCCATTATTCATGAAGGTAATTTTAGGCAGTGTAATTTTAAAGGCTTGGCATTGAAGATGTATTGCTTAATTACTGCGAGCCCCCATTTGCTTGCAGGTGCAGAGTTATCACTCCCTAAAGGAATATAAACTGTGTCAACATCAGAGTTTGCCTGACTAAGGGTTCTTGAAGGACAGGGATAAATCCACCGCCACTTTTGTTAGATAAAGAAACCAAAATAACCATTGAATTTGCCCTGACAGTGGCAAAATCGAAATTTTAATGCGTTTAAAATACCAAGTCCAAGTGCAGTGGTGAAAAGGCCAGAATAAGAATAATAGCACTTTTTTGGTAACTACATTATATATAATATGGATTCTCAGTCACAGCCACATGCAGCAATTTAATCAAATTGAGAGCAATTCAGTGTGGTAAAATTACCTCAGTTTACAATTAAAAGATTAGATTAAAACGATAATACCATGGATGTTAGCTCATTATATCTAGTGGGAAAGGAAGATAACTACCCTGCACATCCCAACGGGATCTGTGGCTGGCAAGAGACCTGAACAATCCTTTTGAAGAATCATTACACTGTATATATTTGTCTGCAAGCAGAAAATTACCTTGCCTTGTGTGATGTTCAGGGTTGTTGTTACATGGCTAATTCGAGATTTCATCTCACTTGCTTGACATAGATTCAGATTCACATTCAGATTAATTGTCACATGCACCAATTAAGGTACAATGATATTTGAGTTATCATGCAGCCATACAATTAAAAGAACACATACAATAAACAGAACACTAGAACTTAACATAAACATCCACCACAGTGATCATTGTGATGGAAGGCAATAAAGTTCAGTAGGTCTTTTTAATAGTCAGCTTTAGTTAAAATCGACCAGAGATTCAGAAATTAAATCATCAAATTCTTTGTGTAGGCTATAAATTACAGATATTTATTTGCATTCTGTTAATATTAGAGATGGCCTCATCAAGCTTTCTTGAAGGACAGAGGTTAACCCCCAAGCATTAGTGTTGAGCAAGGTAGCCTATAAGGCTAATATGGTGGCACAGTTGGTAGAGTTGCTGCTTCACAGCACTGGAGACCCCAGTTTGATCCTGACCTTGGGTACTTTCTAGCTACACCTTCTCCTTGTGACCGCATGGGTTTCCTCCACGTGCTCCAGTTTCCTTCCACGTTCCAAAGACGTGCAGGTTTGTAGGTTGATTGGTCTCTGTAATTGCCCCCAGTGAGTAGGAAGTAGATGTG
Organism: Raja brachyura; assembly: GCA_963514005.1. The sequence continues at coordinate 22,929,840 of OY740795.1, read as the reverse complement.
AAAGTGGGATTACATAGAACTAGTGGAAATAGAAGATCGATAGCTGGTATGGACTTGGTGGGTTGAAGGGCCTGTTTCTATGCTCTATCGTTCAATCAAACACCATTGAATTAAGCCTGAAGGCGCTTTTAAGTTACTGTGTCTAAGAAGAGCGTTGTCACTTAATTTAGCATTGTTGGATTACAAATCCCTCTGTAACATTCTTCCTTCAGATCCTTGTTTTTTTTAAAACTAGGCTGAGATCATGAGCACTACCACAACACTCCAATTGAAAAATGTCCTTATCTGCAATCAATCGATTGGCTTCAGTATTGCAAATTGCTTTGTGGCTGGGTCAAAAAGGCAGATATTTCTTCCCCACAGCAAACTGGGATAACCTCCACAAAGACTGCAGCCCATCAGGAAAATTGGGCAAATAACTAAGTGCTAGAGGAACTCGGCAAGCCAGGCAGCATCTGTGGAGGTAAATGGGTAGATGGCATTTTGGGCGGGAAACCCTTCTTCAGACTGAAATTTGAGGATGGCCATTAAATGTGGGCCTTGGAGTGACTAATCCAATGGTGGAATTGGGGAAACTTTGCTTTTTAAGATTTAGGCCGGGAGAGGAGAGATTGACAGGGACCAACTGGACTGTGAAAATGGCGTCAAAACCTGGCCACTCTTGCCAATGAACTCAGTGGGCTGTTTCTAAGCATTCAGTACTTAAATCGGGGATTGTCCTTATGTATGGCAACAAACTTACTGATCTTAGTTTAGTTTAGAGATACAACGTGAAAACAAGCCCTTCAGCCCATCGAGTCCACTCCGGCCGGCGATCCCCCTATACAAAGTCAAAGTCAAATTTATTCGTCACATGCACCAACTAAGGTACAGTGAAATGAATTTGCCAGCAGTGATACCCTTAAAAAAAGAACACACAATCGAATTTAACACAAACATCCACCACAGCATTCTTCACTGTGGTGGAAGGTGGAAGGCAACAAAGTCCAGTCAGTCCTCCTCCTTTGTTCATCCGTGGTTGGGGTCATAAACCCTCGGTAGTCGCCTCTATGGACGGCCGGATGTACAGGCCCTCTCGTCAGGAGCGCCCTAATCGGCACTTTCCTACCGCAGCTTCAGGATGTTATAGGCCGCAGGCCAGCAGTCGGAGCTCTTCTCCAGCGATCCCCGTCAAGGGATGGTGAGTCCACGCCACGCCTGCGGCTAGAAGCTCCGCAAACCACAGCCCCATGATGTCAAAGTCACCAGGCCAGTGGTCGGAGTACTCCTTTCTGGCGACCCCCGGCAAGGGTTCGCCCGCTCCGCGATGGAAAAGTCCACGCTGCGCCCGCTGCTGAAGCTCCGGGCCACTCCAATCCAAGCTGTTAGGCCGCGAGGGAGGTGACCGAAAAGTAGTTTCCCCCTTTTCCCCTCCACCACCCACTACACAAGACATACTGAGAGACACCTAAACTAACATTTGGACACACCAAAAAAAGTCGAACTAACAAACAGGCTGCTGGCAGGGCAGCCGACTCGCAGCGCCTCCAACCAACTAGCACTAATCCACACACTCGGGACAATTTACAATCTTTACTGAAGCCAATTAACCTAGAAAGCTGTAAATCTTTGGAGTGTGGGAGGACACCCGCGTGGGAGGAGCACCCGGGGGAAAACCCATGTGGTCACATGGATAACGTGCAAACTCCATACAAACGGCACCTGTAGACAGGATCAAACCCGGGTCTCTGGCATTGTAAACCAGCAACTCTACTGTGCCGCACATGCCACCGTGTGTGTAAAACAATGAATTTCACTGTACCTTGGTGCACTTGATAATAAAATAACCATTGAGATAGAACTGTCCTCGAAAGAGTTGAAACTTACAGATGCCTTCCATATCCATCATGCCTGTTTTATGACCACAGAATAGCTTCATAACGTATAATCATAGAATCATAGAAAATAGGTGCAGGAGTAGGCCATTCGGCCCTTCGAGCCTGCACCGCCATTCAATATGATCATGGCTGATCATCCAACTCAGTATCCTGTACCTGCCTTCTCTCCATACCCCCGATCCCTTTAGCCACAATGGCCACATCTAGTTCCCTCTTAAATATAGCCAATGAACTGGCCTCAACTACCTTCTGTGGCAGAGAATTCCACAGACTCACCACTCTCTATGTGAAAAAAGATCTTCTCATCTCGGTCCTAAAAGACTTCCCCCTTATCCTTAAACTGTGACCCCTTGTTCTGGAGTTCCCCAACATCGGGAACAATCTTCCTGCATCTGGCCTGTCCAACCCCTTAAGAATTTTGTAAGCCTCTATAAGATTCCCCCTCAATCTCCTAAATTCCAGCGAGTACAAGCCGAGTCTATCCAGTCTTTCTTCATGTGGAAGTCCTGCCGTCCCAGGAATCAGTCTGGTGAATCTTCTCTGTACTCCCTCTATGGCAAGAATGTCTTTCCTCTGATTAGAAGACCAAAACTGTACGCAATACTCCAGGTGTGGCCTCACCAAGACCCTGTACAACTGCAGTAGAACCTCCCTGCTCTTGAACTCAAATCCAAACTTTTACCTCTCAATAAGATCATAAGCCACAGGAGAAAAATTAGGCCATTCAACCCATCATAATGAGTCAGGGGAGACCACAGGCACATTCTGATCGATGATACAGAATCAGCTGCGATTCTTTTTGGTGCAGTAGGGTTGATTTATAGCCAAAAGCTTGCCCATTTTATTTTGGTTTTGGAGCCATTGTTTGAATAATGCAAGACCCTGGAATCAGAGGATTATAAAATACAGAAATAGGCCCTTCAGCCCAAGATGCCCTATCTAAGCTAGCCCCATTGGCCCACATTCGGCCAGTATCTCTCAACACCTTTCCTCTCCATGTTGAGCTGCATTGCAATTATCTTTTTATTGGCCTGAGCCTGAAGACGATCCTGATCCAAAAGTCACCTGTTCATTTTCTCCACATGCTCCCTGACCCACTGAGTAACTCCAGCACTTCGTGTTTTGCTCACGACTCCAACATCTGCAGTTCATTACGTCTCAATCTTTTTATTGGTGCTCTCTCATAATTATACATTTTTGTACCTTGGATCTTATAAAACTTGCATGTACAAATAACTGGCAAAAGTGCGCACTCTGCCTTCATTTTGATAAAGTTACCTTGGGTAAATATGTAGCAAAGAACTGTAGATGTTGGTTTACACCGAAGATAGACACAAAATGGTGGAGTAACCCAGCTGGTCAGGCAGCATTTCTGGAGAAAAGGAATAGGCGACATTTTGGCTCGGAACCGGAAAAATCACATTCCTTTTCTCCAGAGATGCTGCCTGATTCTCTGTGTTACTTCAGCATTTTGTATTTAGTCTTGGGTAAATGTTACTTGATGAATATTTGATCATTCCATCACAATTGCATTTGACAGAACTCCCCAGTGAAGGGACAGCATTGCACGGAACCTCCAAATCAGAAATAATCGTGGATATTGGCATCTTTAGCCAGCAGTTTTGTTGTGCAAAATACACTGGTCCATCTGTCACAGTGCTCGCTAATGCAATTTTGCATCCCTTGTTTTAATGAGCCACAAACAAATAAAATCAATGGAAATTAGATTTCTTTCAACTTTTAAGAATTGCATTGATTGCAACTGGTTTATGGAGAACAAAACTATGCATGAATATTCTTTGGGCCAAGTTCCAAGTCAGACTGTAGGGTTGATTGAAGTCTCTTCTTGCGTATGGCATGCACAGCCTAAAGTTGTAGGACAACTTGTTCGATTTTATCTTATTTGATTTGCACACCAGGTTGATTGCATTTGTCGAAACAGGGTGGACCACGTGAAGGTTGCAATCTCCCACCCCAATGATTGAAGTGAGGCAGGGGCGGAAAACCCGGGGGGGCCAGAGAGGACACGTCTCCCCCATGTTTTGAGCGGTGGGGGACATCCTCCCCCAAGTGTTTGTCATCCGGATTTTAAAATCTCCGCTTTCCACGAGACAGTGGAGGTGGGACTGCTGATCGAGGGCGCCGATTGGACGAGAGAGACGTCGGTCAGCAGGCAATGGGGGCGGGACATGATGATTCAGCGCGATGATTGGAGGAGGGAGGAGTGGGGGTGGGTGGGACTGAGGGTATAGTGCGGTGATTGGCGGAGGGAGACGTGGCACAGACCTGCTCCTCATCCCCAGCCAGGATCGATCTCGGTCGGCTCTCCGGCGCTGTCCAGTCCCCACCCGAGTTCCTCCCCCACCACGGGTGGCCAGAGACGTCAGCAGTCAGACGGAAGCTGTACCCCCAGGCCCACAGCCAGTGCAGAGAAGCAGCGCTAAACTCAGCTCAACGCTGCCTGGCCCTGCCAGGTGAACCTGCCTGGGCTTGAGGGAAATATGGCTGTTTCTCAGCGCTGGTGTCCAGGCAGGGCTGTAGGTTTACCCGGCGAGACAGGCAGAGTTGAGCTGCATAATTGTGTCCCCCCTGTCCCCTGGTCCCCTCCATATTTTGACAGCGAGTTCCGTGCCTGAAGTGAGGTACATGAAGTGATGTTCATGGAGTATTATGCATAATGCCAACATTCGCTCTGCTTTCAAAGATGCTATTTGAAATTAATTCACATACCAAAAGTAAAATGATCACTTCACATTCTACACATTATTGGTATTAGTTTATTACTCTCATGTCTACCCTCTTCCCTCCCCTGTGCCCCACCTATTTCTCCACCTCCAAACCCCTCTCCCCACCCCCTCCCTCTTGCTACTTTCTTCCCTCTGGTCGAATTTGCACACCAGGTTGATTGCATTTGCCGGATTCGGAATGGGGGGGGGGGAGGAAATTGAAGTGCTGAGCCACCGGGAGATCAGGTTGATTATTGCGAACTGAGTGGATGTGTTGGGCAAAACGATCTCCAAGCCTGCGCTTGGTCTCATCGATGTAGAGCAGTTGACACCTAAAACAGCGGATGCAATAGATGAGGTTGAAGGAGGTGCAGGTGAACCTCTGCCACACCTGGAAAGACTGGTTCGGTCCTTGGATGGAATTGAGGGGGGGGAGGCAAAGCGACAAGTGTAGCATTTCCTGCGGTTGCAAGGGAAAGTACCAGGGGACGGGGTGGTTTGGGTGGGAAGGGACAAATTGACCAGGGAGTTATGGAGGGAGCGGTCTCTGCGGAAAGACGAAAGGGGAGGAGATGGGAAGATGTGGCCAGTGGTGGGATCCCTTTGGAGGTGGGGGGGGATGTGGAATGAGAGCGGAACTACGGGATATAGAGGAGAACCTGGTGAGAGCCTCATCTATAGTGGAAAAAGGGAAGTCCCGTTCCCTAAAGAATGAGGATATCTCCGATGCCCTGGTTTGGAACACCTCATCCTGGGTGCAGATGCGGCATAGATGAAGGAATTGGGAGTAGGGGATAGAGTCCTTACAGGAAGCAGGGTGGGAAGAAATGTAGTCCAGATAGCCATGGGGGTCAGTGGGTTTTTATGACCTGTGGGTCAATTATGACCTGATAGTTCATTGGAGAATTATTCATCCCTCTTTTGTCTGAATGCTGTTTATAGAGAATCAGTGGAAGAAATGGTATTGAATAGTAATCGTGATGTTTTGTTACCTTGGTACAGGCTGGTTATGAACTGATTTCAGTTGATGAAGAAAGCCTCCAAAACGTCACACACCGACAAGCAGTGGATATAATTCGTCGATCGTACAGTAACAAATCACAGGACCCAATGGTGTTTGTGGTTAAGGTACCCAAGAACAGCTGAAGATTAAATCTGTCGAGATGTGATAGTCTTCGCGTGTATAGTTACTGATTATTACACAACGTGAAAATGAATTATCGGCATCCGTCCACAGAGTGTCAATTCATTAGAAATCTCTGAACGGCTTCAGATCCCAGGCACTTTAATTCGAAAGGACCACATTGATTTCAAAGAAATTTGCTAAATGTTCCATACAGTGGATGGACACTGAGTACTATATGTGAATGGATCATTACTGTGTAAATACATATTGTGCAGACCGGTGTAATATAAAATGTCTAGAGCGGTCTCTTACACATAGGCACATGGTCTTTAAATCATTTTATGAAAAACATTGCAATTTTTGTATCACAGTTGAGTATGAATTTTGGACTATTGGTGTTAAGATTGTTAGAATTCATAAGTTATTGAACGAGAATTAGGCAATTCGGCCCATCGATCATGGCTGATCTATCTCTCCCTCTCAACCCCATTCTCCTGCTTTATGCCCAGTACCCCTGACACCATTCCTAATCAAGAATCTGTCAATCTTAAAAATATCCATTGACTTGGCCTCCACAGCCGTCTGTGGCAATGAATTCCACAGATTCACCACCCTCTGACTAAAGAAATTCCTCCCCATCTTTCTAAAGGTGCATCCTATTATTCTGCGGCTCTGGTTCTGGACTCTAGTGGAAACACCGTCTCCACATCCACTCTATCCAGGCCTTTCACTATTCAGTAAGTTTCAGTGAGGTCACCCCTCATCCTTCTAAACTCCAGTAAGTACAGGCCCAATGCCGTCAAACGCTCATCATAAAAATCTTTTAAACACTCAGTCCTGAGTTTGATTAGAGCATTGGCACTTTTATATTGAGACAGTGCTATCAACGGCAGATTAATGGTATTCCCACCATCAGTAACACTTTGCTGTATCAAAGTGGATGGCCATCCCATTGATAATGGCATTAGAAATGTTTCCCTTTTATGTCCACTTTTCAATGCTAACATTTTATGAGGAACAGCACCACAACAGCAGGAGATTTTTCCCTGGGCATTGGTTCCTATTAAATCATATTAAATAGAAGTAGCTCCTGATACACCAAAAAGACCTTTTTTTTGCAGCCTTATTACCAAATTCCATGTCCATTCTGTATGTGGGCATTGCTGCTTCTATTTATTTAGATTCTTTGTAGATTATTTTTCAATTCCAAATCATCTGGATCTTGTTTACAGCCTGATTGTGAACCAAAGACATTTGTATTTGCAATGTTGTACATGATAGCTAACAACACTTAATTCTCTGTGATGATCAAAAAGTGCCTTAACTGTATGTGAGCTTCCTTTCCATAGAAAACAGAAGAGCAAATATATTATCTAACTGCACCCTTGACATTTTGTGAAATAAAACTTGACATTAAAACACAATGTCCTTGATGTGTCAATACCTTACAATCCTCCTCAATGTGTTGAGTATAAAATGTGTTGAGTATAAAAAGAATTGCACAATGTAGCTATTAATCAGATTTGCTGGATTGACATCTGGCTGTAATTAGTGCAATACTTATTTTATTCTTTTTGGGGATTAGTTAGAAGACCCTACGCTGACAAATTTATTCCATTCAGTTGAGATTAAAGGGCCTGTCCCACCAGCATGCAACTCAATGCGATTAGCGCGACCTAACGTGGTCGCTTGAGCCGTCCGGCGTCGCGGGGCCGGTCCCACTTCGATCGCCGGAGCCGTGCGGAATTGTGCGGAGTTCGTCCCGACACCGCGCAGGGCTCCGAAAAACTGACAATGTCTGAAATTTCCACGCGGCAACGGCTTGTCGGCTGGCAGTCGCCTCGACATTTACACACCGCCCCGACATCGTGCCTCCGTGAACCTATCTGTAGGTGCCTCCGTGACCCTCTATGTTTGTGGCTCCGCGGCCCTGTGTGTGTGTGTGTGTGTGTGTGCCTCGGTGCCCCTCTCTGTGTGCCCCCCTCTGTCCTGGCGAACTTACCTTAGACTTCGCTCCAAGTTCGCCTCACTTTGCGCCGCGTTGCGCCACTCACCCGACCTCCGCACAGCCCCGACTGCCGGTTTGGTTGCGCTTGCCGCATGCAGGCGCATGCTGGTGGGAACGGCCCTGTACAGGGGATCACCCGACCTCTGTGCGGTCCCCGCTTCCAGTTTGATCGCGTTCATCGCATAGAGTTGCATGCTGGTGGGACAGGCCCTTAACTTGCTTTCATTAACAACTAACATTAGCTTTTGACCATCAACATACTTGGTTCAGTTTTTATGGTCTTCATTAAACACCCACTCCTACCCTCGCCATCTATGTAACCCTTGGAAAGGGAAAGGATTGGGGTAGTGGGCATGACCCAGGATGCATGTGTTAACTATGTGTGTTATGTGTTGTGTGTGTATTACAACGAAGTATATGTTCCAGGGCACATCAAGCAACATGTCTAAATGCAAATCGAACACGAAGATTGAATTTGAATCCAGAAGCCTTATCAACAGTAATACCGTGGGGAGTCTTGAGAAGTATTTTGTTGATGACATCTGCAGTAAACACCAAATATTCTTCATGCACTCTCCTGAATAATACTGTCAGAAATCTGTAACTTTCATAAAGACAAATAACAGACCATGGACAGCATCGGAAGCAGCTGCACCTGGTGCTATAAATTCTACTGGTCAGTAACATGGATGGAATTCCACCAATTCCACAAGAACTCATATAATTGTACTGCACAATAGATAAGTGCCACATTCACGAAGCATTCAAAACAAGATTCATATTGGAATGCAATGAATCAAACTAGAGCTGCTGTTTGAAGGCTTATCTCAGAACCACTTCACCGTATTGAAATTCTTTTCAATTAATGTACAAGGGTTTTTTTTCAATTCCCCTGATTCCCACAGCTACCCGCCCTTATTCTTCTTCCAACGTAAGTTATTCATCACCTTCAGCCTGAGGGGACAGACAGGTATTTTGGATCTGTAACAAAAATGGTGCTGTTCCAGTGATCCAGCGAGCAGCAGTGTAAAAGCAGATTGATGATCCCAGGAATGATTGGGTTAACATATGATGAGCGTTTGACAGCACTGGGCCTGTACTCGCTGGAGTTTAGAAGGAGCCACATTGAAATTTACCGAATAGTGAAAGGCCTGGATAGAGTGAATGTGGAGAGTATGTTTCCACTTGTGGAAGAGTCTAAGACCTCAAAAGAGCCATAACCTCAAAATAAAAGGACGTACCTTTAGAAAGATGATAAAGAGGAATTTATTTGGTCAGAAGGTGGGTAATCTATGGAATTCATTGCCACAGAAAACTGTGGAGTCCAAGTCGATGGATATTTTAAAGGCGGAGATTGACAGATTCATGGGAGAAGGCAGGAGAATTGAGTTGAGAGAAAGATAGATCAGCCATGATTAAATGGTGGAGTAGATTTGATGGGCCAAATGGCCTAATTCTACTCCTAGAACCTATGAAATGAAATATCCTCAAGTTTTCTGCTCTGACCTTCACTACTCCAACCCTGTGTCTGTCTACAGAATGACATCTTTCAAGTAAACCCCCCTCCTCCCGTCAACCCTGGTGTGCACCCATTATCCCACCATCTCTCTCCCCCCCCCCCTCACTAGTCAACCTACTCTTTGCCCCTCCTTCATACACACATTTCCCTCCCCCAAGTTCACCATCCCCCTTTAATCTCACCCCCCCCCCCCCACACACTCACACACACACACACACACATTCTCCTCTCCCCCCCCCCCCCCTTCCCCTGGATTTATGTTTCACTTCTGTTGTCTCCTTATCTCTCACCTTTTTATCTCCTTTTCACCTCCAGCCTTTGTCACTCTGCCCAACAAACTACCTCACATGTCTCCATCTTTCACTTGCGTAGGCATGAACTAAATATTCTGGTTTACGCCGAAGATAGACACAAAATACTGGAGTATTTCATCAGGGCACGCAGCATCTTTGCACAGGAATAGGTGAAGTTTTTGGTCAAAACCCTTCAGACTCATGCCTATCTTGTCCATCTATCACTTGCCAGGCTTTGTTGCGCCCCTATCTCTGTTTTCCAGCTTTCTCCCACTTCCCTGAATCTGGATCCCGATCTGAAACATCATTGTCCATTTCTGCCACAGATACTGTCTGACGCATTGAGTTCCTCCAGCTCTTTGTGTTTTGTGCAGAATGACATTAAAAAAACGTCAGAACAGGTATGCTTGGTCATAAGGAGAAGACAACATGCTTATTTCTATAAACACAAGGAACTGCAGATGCTGAAATTTTGAGCAAAAAACACAAAGTACTGGAAGGCAGCAATTCTGGAGAACATGGATGGGGATCTGCTTGAGATGCTGCCTGACACGTTGAAACATCGAAAAATAGGTGCAGGAGTAGGCCATTCAATAATGATCATCTAAAATCAGTACCCGGTTCCTGCTTTTTCCCCATATCTCTTGATCCCTTTAGCCCTAAGAGCTAAATCTAACTCTCTTGAAAACATCCAGTGAATTGGCCTCCACTGCCTTCTGTGGCAGAGAATTCCACAGATTCACAACTCTGGGTGAAGAAGTTTTTTGCTCATTTCAGTCCTAAATGGACCCCTTATTTTTAAACTGTGACCCCTAGTTCTAACAGCCAGCAGCTGTTAGTCTTTTTAAAAAAATGTAGTTAGTTAAAAGTGTTTGTTTTGGAGGTCTTTTAGTCTTTTTATGTGGGGGGGGGGGGGGGGGGAAGGGGGAAACTATTTTTCTCAGTACCTACCTGGTCGGAGATGCGGCTATTCCCTGAGCCGTGTTTTTGACCCTTCCTCGCGGCCTACCAGCACTCTGGAGCGGTGTTTCCTGCCGGGACCAGCCGCGACTTCAGCTCCTGAAGACGGAGGCACAGCGCTGAGGCACCGTCACGGAGCAGGCGATGCCTTGCCCGGGTCGCCGTGCAGTAAGCTCCAGAGAGCTGTGACCGCCGACTTCAACATCGTGGAGCAGCGGTCTGTGGAGCTCCCAGCCTCAGGCGGCACTGAGTTAGGAACACTGTGGAGCCTGGGATCCCATGGAGGTCGCCAGAGTCGGAGCTTTGACCAGTGCGGCCCGTGGACTTCAGGAGCCGTGGTCTTCGGGGAGGAAGCGGCCGCTCCAGACACTCCGGGCCGCAGAGAGTGTTCACCCGACGCCAGAGCTTCATCATCCCGTGAGTGGGCCTGAAGCATCGGGCTGCTGTAGCGGCGACTGCAGAGGCCTCAATAGGCCCAACTATGGGTGAACTGGGGATGGGACTGGACTTTGCTGCCTTCCCCCACAGTGGGAACCATTGTGGGGGGATGTTTTTATGTCTACTGTTAAATTATTTAATGTTGTGTATTATCTTTATTAGTGTGCTGTATGGCAAGTCAAATTTCACTGCACCAATTGGTGTATGTGATAATAAATGTCCTTTGTCCTTGTCCTTAGTTCTGGACTGCCCCCATGTCAGGAACATTTTTCCTGCATCTAGTCTGTCCAATCCTTTAAGATTGGTATGTTTCTATAAGACCACCTCTCATCCTTCTAAATTCCAGTGAATACAAGCCCAGTCAACCCATTCTTTCATCATATGTCAGTCCCGCCATCCCGGAAATTAACCTGGTGCACGCCCTCAATAGCGAGAATGTCCTTCCTCAAATTAGGAGACCAAAATTGCACACAATACTCCAGGTGCGGTCTCACCAGGGCCCTGTACAACTGCAGTAGGATCTCCTTGCTCCTAAACTCAAATCCTTTCACAATGAAGGCCAACATGCCATTAGCTTTCTTAACTGCCTGCATGCTTACTAAAATGTCTCATTGCACCTCCCCTTTTCCTAATCTGACACCATTCAGATAATAATATGCCTTCCTGTTTTTGCCACCAAAGTGGATAACCTCACATTTATCCACATTATACTGCATCTGCCCACTCACCCAACCTATCCAAGTCACCCTGCAGCCTCATGCATCCTCCTCACACTGCCACCCATAGTTCACACTGCCACCCAGCTTTGTGTCATCCGCAAGCTTGGAGATGTCACATTTAATTCCCTCATCTAAATTGTTAATATATATTGTAAATAACTCTAGAGAGTTACGCCAATGATGTTGCCTGACCCATTGAGTTACTCCAGAGATGCTGCCTGACCTGCTGAGTTACCCCAGCACTTTGTCTCGTTTCTTTTTGGTAATCCGGCATCTGCAGTTCCTTGTATCAGGGCCGTCTTTCTATATTGAGCGGTGTGTTGTGGACTCCAGTTAGCTGCCAGTTTCCCAGAGTTACAGCAGCAAACTGATAGCTTCACTGCCATTACTACCACATATTTTGGGACATTGACTCGGAGGTGAGAGTTCTTGTTTCTAACTCCCTGTGAATTGAAGATACAAAAATCATAAATATATTGAAGTGCCTTCTGGGCTCCAATCTAACTGTTTCCCAGTGCACCCACTGTTTTTTTAGCGGCGGCTCGGTGGCGCAGTGGTAGAGTTGCTACCTTACAGCGCCAGAGAACTAGGTTTGATCTTGACTGTGGATGCTGTCTGTGCCGAGTTTGTACCTGCGAGTGCGTGGGTTTTCTTCGGGTGCTCCAGTTTCCTCCCACACTCCAAAGACATGCAGGTTTGTAGGTTAATTGGCTTTGGTAACATTGTAAATTGTCCTGTGTGTGTAGGATAGTGTTAGTGTATGTGGTGATCGCTGGTTGGTGCGGACTTGGTGGGCTGACGGCCCTGTTTCCGCGCTGCATCTTTAAACTCTAAAGTATGTGGAGGATACATCATCGTGTGTGCACTTCCCTGCAGCATTCAATGACTGGAATCCTGAGAGAAGTTTTTTTGGAAATACCAAACAATTGGAAGCCTATTTCGTAGATCGTTAAAATATAAAAGTTGCTGTTTATTCAAGAGCATTCATTTGGCATATCATGAGGTCAGGATTGAACCATAAAAGCTAAACCTGACTGCGTTTGCAGACAGCACTGTGAATTACATTGTAACTGCATTATTCAGTACTGTCCTGATACATGCTGTGAGAGATTGCTGTTTTGTTTTCAGTAATTTTCTCTCTCGCTGGTGGCAGGTGTTATGAATAAATTGACAGTAATGACAATTGGATAGTAAACTCTTCCGATTAAACCATCTGTGTTAAATTGCGTGATGTGTTACTGAAAATGGCATCCTTTGATATTATGCAGTTGCGTATATAAATGGTAATAATGTTAGGTTAGACTACGTTAGATTAGATTAGTTTCCTGTTTTATACACCGGGGTGCCATAAAATGCATTGTTCACATGAAGCTCACAGTCAATAATATACATTCAGTCATGATACAGTAAACCCTTGCAATATGGGTTTGAGGGAAAGATAGATCAGCTATAAGCGAATGCGGGCGTAGACTTTGATGGGCCAAACGGCCTAATTCTGCAATTATAAATTATTAATTTATAATGGATTACGGGAAAGGGGGGGGATGCGGCACGGTGGCGCAACGGTAGAGTTTCTTGCCTTACAGCACCAGAGACCCGGGTTCAATTCTTTACTATCCTTTACTACGGGTGCTGTCTGTACAGAATTGGTACGTTCCCTCTGTGGCCTATGTGGGTTTTATCCGGCTGCTCCGGTTTCCTCCCACACTCTAAACACGTACAGGTTTGTAAATTTGTAAATTGTCCCTTGTGTGTGTAGGATAGTGCTAGTGTGCAGGGATCTCTGATCGTTGCGCACACGGTGGGCCAAAGAGCCTGTTTCCACACTGTATCTCTAAAACTAAAAATAAAAAAACTAATAGGATGCAATCCGTTATTGCCAATTGGATGCTATATCCAAGTTAGGGGGTTCCAACCGGAAACATCACCTATTCCTTTTCTCCAGAGATGCTGCCTGACCCGCTGTTAGTCCAGCACTTTGTGCCTATCTGAGGGTTGGGGGGTAAAGATTAAGCCAAGGCCAAGATTAAGCCAAGGCTGGGGAATCGTAGAGCCCCGGGCCCCACGCATGGTGCGCCAGGGACAGGGCCCGTACCCACGTTGACTTTGTGCTCCTCGCTCTCCACTCCTGTAACCAAAGATACTAGGGTTACACAAAAAGCTGGAGAAACTCAGCGGGTGCAGCAGCATCTAAGGAGCGAAGGAGATAGGCGACGTTTAAGGTCGAGACCCTTCTTCAGACTGGTCAGGGATCAGGGAAACGAGAGATATAGACAGTGATGTGGAGAGATAAAGACCAATCTAAGAACAACCAAAGATACTAAAGCAGCTCCTCTAGTATATTTGGTATGGGGGAGGCACATTATTACAAGGGTTTACTGTATCTAAATGTGGATCCTATTTTTACATATAAACTTGTTTGTTAAGAAGACCTTAATCAACATTTCATGTTGCGAAATGGTGATTTATTCCCCATCCGAACCGCCAGTATTTTTCCTGCCGATATGGGGTTTAAATTCACCGCAACCGCAACGTTCCAATCCATCGCGTTCCATAAAAACCCACTCGCAAGCTGATTTAAATGACAATTAATTTACAGGTATTAAACACTAAATTCCTTCAATTTGGCCTATAAATTCATGACAATTAGATTTAAAAATCATGTTATGTTGTGAATTCTTGTGTGAATGTTATTTGGACACTTAGGCTTTTTAAAAAATGTTAATATTTTCGTAAGAAATGGATAGATGTCATTTATCTATGACATCTATGACATCTAGGAATTGAATTTTGTAATTAGCTACAATTGGGTAACTAATTAATTATATGCTTTAATTTCAGGTTATCCAAGTAAGATTGTTTCATATTTGTTTCAGAATGCTTCAATCTATAATAACTGAAAATTTATTTCAGTTCTCTTAATTTTTAAGAAATTTATGGGCTTTTGACTGTCCTCGATCACAACTTTTGTGTTAAGTCAATGGAAAAGCAATAGGGAACAAGATGCTAATTTCCGAGTATGAAAATGGCCATAAGTTTTTTAATACTGAAGATATGAAAGTGAATTAGGTGTAAAATTAAACTTCTTTTTATGCTTTATCTGATGGGATAAATTGCAGACTTGATTTTTAAAATCTCAAAATGTTGTAACATTGCTACCAAATCCCCTGACTCCACTATCTTTAAGAGCCCTATCTAGCTCTCTCTTGAAAGTGTAGTGTAAAAGAATATTAAAGCACAATAATGGAATAACTGAATAAGTAAGACTTAAGAGAAAGAGTAAGTGGCAGCAGCTCTGGGAGAGGTTTGTGAAAGATTGATTTAGGAGTCTGACATCGGATGCGAATAAGCTATCCTTTAGTGTAGACTTTTATCGAGGTAAGAATAAGCTACTGCTATTAAACTTGGATAATTTCAACATTTTTTTTATTTGTTAGAAACACATTGATCTGTAATCAGTTTTATACATGAACTGTACAACGTGAAAAAATAAGTAATCTGGAAACAGATTCCACAAACACCATGTTCAACACCAAGCAGGAAGAAAAAGCCTGTAAGACAGTAAGAGAAAGTAAATGAAATATATATTGTGAATCCTCCTAAATTAATCTCATCACAGGATCCACATTTAGATACATACTTTGAAAGGGTCCACAAAAACATCAACGGCTGTGGTGCATTGCTATCAATCCCATTGTTATTTACAAAATCTCTCACGATTTTTATAATGTGTAGCTCAAGTATACGGTTTTACTTATGAAACAGACTTCAACATAAAAAACAAGGAATAATCAATTTTACAATCTTATTGGTCGAAAGGGCTGAAAATAAGATTTGAGATGGCAGTTTGAAGAAATAGGTATCATGTTTTAATACTTTTTTTTTTAGTTTTTAGTTTGGAGAGGTGGTGAGGAAACAGGCCCTTCAACCCACCAACTCTGCATCGACCAGTGATCACCCGTTCACACTAGCTCTATCCTACACACTGGGGGCAATTTACAGAAGCTAATTAAGTTACAAACCTGCACGTCTTTGGAATGTGGGAGGAAACCGGAGCACCCAGTCAAAACCCACGCAATGACAGGGAGCACGTGCACACTCCGTACGGACAGCACCCGTGGTCAGGATGGAACCCGGGTCCCGGGCGCTGCAAGGCAACAACTCTACCGTTGCGCCTCTGTGCCGCCCGTTTGTTCACATTAAATGAGGTTGCCTGTGATCCAGGAGTTATTGCTCGTATGGCAGAACTGGAAAGGCAATCACTTTGGCGAGGCTGCAGTTACATCAGGGCCAGGCAGAGGAAGGGTGGCAGGTTTCCGCCCCTGAGGGATATTAATGAACCAGATGGGTTTTTATGACAATCTGTTAGCCTTGCAAAATTATATGGCAGCATGAATATGAGACATGAAAGATCTCATGAACAAATCCTTCAAAAGCGTCATATAATATTACTTTTTAGAATGTCCAAGGAAGAATTTCACAATCAGTCTGAAAAATTGGCTCAACTTCTGAACCAATTCATACCTCTCGTTTCCCTCTCCCCTGACTCTCAGTCTGAAGAAGGGTCTCGACCCGAAATGTCACCCACTCCTTTTCTCTATAGATACTGCCTGACCTGCTGAGTTACTCCAGCATTTTGGTTCTCTCTGTGGTGTAAACCAGCATCTGCAGTTTTTTCCTACACATGTCACCTATCCATGTCCTCCAGAGATGCTGCCTGACCTGTTGAGTTACTCCAACACTTTGTGTCCTTTCATGTTAAACCAGAATCTGAAGTTGCTTGTCTCTGCGTCCCATTCCAGGAATTAACCTGGTGAACCTTTGCTGTTGTCCTTCAAGTAGAGCTGCTTGCTGATTTTCGAGGTGTACACTCGGCAAGGTCCAAGAATCAGAATTTGCCAAAAATCTATTGCACATCGATTGCACATTTAGCATCAGCCTTCAATTGACTCCATCTCCACTTCACCCTGCCTCAGCAAGGCCACCACCATAATCAAGGACAAGTCTCATCCTGGTCACTCCCTCAGATTCAGGGACAGTTTCTTCCTAGCTGGTATCGGGCAAGAAAACGCAACAAAAAGCTTTTCACTGTACCTCGGTTCACATGACAATAAACAAAACTAAATAAGCTATACTAAACTAAAGAAAACATATTTAGCACAATAAAGGACAGGAGGAGGTAGTTAAGACAGGTACTATTGCAATGTTTAAGAAGCATTTAGATAGGTACATGGATAGTTTAGTTTAGAGATAAATCATGGAAACAGGCCCTTTGGCGCACCGAGTCCACTCCAACCATCGTTCACCCGTTGACACTAGTTCTATGGTATCCCATTTTCTCAGTCATTCCCTACACATTAGGGGCAATTTACAGAGGGCCAATTAACTTACAAACCCGTAAGATGCGGGAGGAAACCGGAGCACCTGAAGGAAGCCTACACAGTCACGGGGAGAATGTGCTATCTCCACACACAGACAGAACCCGGGTCTCTGGCGCAGTGAGGCAGTGGCACTACCAGCTGCGCCACTGTGCCGCTCAGTGGTAGGATATGTTTAGAGGGATATGGGCCACACGCTGGCAGGTGGGATAGTTGGGGCACATTGGTAGGCGTGGGCAAGTTGGGCCAAAGGGCCTGTTTCCATGCTGTATGATTCTATGACTCCCTCTATGACTCTATGACAGATGCAGTCAGTAACAGCTTACCAGCTAACCCCTGGTTGTTGCTGAGTGCCTGAGTGCAGTATTTTGCATGCACTTAAGAATTATCTTAGAAGGAGGTGGTGGCGACACAGACAGGTTTAATCACCAGACATAGCAACGATGTGAGCTTCAGCAGAGAAAGCAGTTATTTCCTCAGATGCAGTTGGTGATGTGAACCTGCTCGTCTTAATAGGACGAGAAACATGTCATTAGATTTAGCATCTATCTGCTTGAAGCCCGTAAATGCAGAGCCATTAAAGTGGGGAAGCTCACCACATGCTCTCTGCGAGGAGATAACACCAGTCCTTTGATGGACTCAAACAAAGAGGCTGGTGAATCAAATGGAACATGAACTCATTTAATGAGCGCGCACACATAATGGAGCCTTCTGTGGAGTGTGCTTGGACTGTTATCTGTGACATAGATGAAAAGAGGCTCCATTAGATTTAGCAGGACTCTACAAATTGCTGCACCATCTAATTAACGCATCAAATCCGCATTCAATCGGCCAAATAATAACAGGGCAGTAATGATTGAACAAAATCATCCACTACTCTCACACTCGACGACACGTTTCACTGAGTTTATCAGTAAATTGGTGGAAGCTGGCACTTTCTCTGAATGGGTTCACCGTTTTGTGACCCTTTCATCGAGCCAGGACACCAGGCTTTAAAGTGAGAAAATAAGAAATTGCATCCCTCCTTAGGCCAAGATAGGACTTGTTAGAGACTTGGAAATTGCAAAATGACACCAGAATGTGACTTCGCTGAGGCAGCATTTGGAGGATTGTGTTCAGTTTTGGTCACCCTGCTTTCTGAAGGATGTTGTTAAGCTGGAAAGTGTGCAGAGAAAATTTACGTGGATGTTGCCAGGACTCACCAGGGCCTGAGCTATAGGAAGAGAGGGAGTCTTCCATAGAGGGAGTGCAGCAAAGGTTCACCAGACTGATTCCTGGGATGTCAGGACTGTCTTATGAACAAAGACTGCATAGACTCGGTTTATACTCTCTAGAATTTAGGAGATTGAGAGGGGATCTTATAGAAACTTACAAGATTCTTAAGGGGTTGGACAGGCTAGATGCAGGAAGATTGTTCCCGATGTTGGGGAGGTCCAGGACAAGGGGTCACAGCTTAAGGATAAGGGGGAAATCCTTTAGGACTGAGATGAGAAGGAATTTTTTCACACAGAGAGTGATGGGTCTCTGGAACTCTCTGCCACAGAGGGTAGTTGAGGCCAGTTCATTGGCTATATTTAAGAGGGAGTTAGATGTGGCCCTTGTGGCTAAGGGGATCAGAGGGTATGGAGAGAAGGCAGGTACGGGATACTGAGTTGGATGATCAGCCATGATCATATTGAATGGCGGTGCAGGCTCGAAGGGCCGAATGGCCTACTCCTGCATCTAATTTCCATGTTTCTATGTTTCTAAGAGGTTGGGCAGGCTAGGATTTTATTCCATGGAGCTCGGGTGGATGAGGGGTGATTTTATGTTGGTGTATAAGAACATGAGGGGAATAGATAGGGTGAATGCAGAGTCTTTTACCCAGAGTAGGGGAATCAAGAACCAGGGGACATAGGTTTAAGATGAGAAGGGAAAAAGTTAACAGGAATCTGAGGAGTAACATTTCCACACAAAAGGCGGTGGGCATATGGAACAAGCTGCCAGAGGAGGTAGTTGAGGCAGGTACGATAACAACATTTAAAGACATTTGGACAGATACATGGATAAGGAAGGTTTAGAGCGATACTGGCCTAGCAGAGGCGGGTGGGCCTAGTGTAGATGCGGCATCTTGGTTGGCATGGGCATGTTGGACCAAAGGGCCTGTTTCCGTGCTATGTGACCCTATCACACTCTGCTGCTCTTCCAGAAGAGGATCCATTGAACTCTTAATCTTTAGACTTTATAGATACAGCGTGGAAACAGGGACTTTGGCCCACGGAGTCTGCGCCAACCAGCAATCATCCTGTACAATGTTACTGAAGCCAATTAATGTCCAAACCTGTACATCTATTGTAATGTGGGAGGAATCCGGAGCACTCAGAAGAAACCCACGCGGTTACAGGGAGAATGTACAAGCTCCGGACAGACAGACAGCTCCCGAGGTCAGGATCGAGCCCGGGTCTCTGGCACTGTGAGGCAGCAGCTCTACCACTGCCCCACTGTGCCACACACATGTTCAGCATGAACACTAGATTGAATAGCGTGCAGAACAGACATTTCACTGCATCTCTGCACATATGACTATAAATAAAATAAACTTCCTTCAGGAAAAATGCAGATTTGGAAAGATCTTTTTCATGAGTTAATAAAACAAAAATTTGGAAAGCGTTACTGGGTTAATTGACCATCCGGAATCATATGTTGAATCACAGCCACAGCAGCTGAGGAAGTTAGATTCAATTAATTAAATCTAGAACAAAAATTGATCGTATCAATAATGGCAACCTCTGGAACTACAGCTCGTTTAGTTTAGTTCAGAGATACAACGTAGAAACAGGCCCTTCAGCCCGCCGAGTCCTTGCCGGCCATCAATCACCCCTTCACACTAGTTCTATCCTACACACTGGGGACAATTTACAAAAGCCCAATTAACCTACAATCCTGCACTTCTTTGGAACGTGGGAGGAAACCGGAGCACCCGGAGAAACCCCAACGGGGTCACCGGGAGAATGTACAAAGTCCGTAAAGCAACCGGTGGTCCGGATCGAACCCTAGTCTCTGGCGCTCTACCGCCCTGTTGGAAAGGCCTATCTGCTTCACTAATGGTCTCATCATCACCCATTCTGGCCTTGGACTGAATAGTGGGATCTCTCATGTTATGTGGCTCCCAGTCTGAAGGCTTCTGACCTGAAACATCACCTATTCCTTTCCTCCAGAGATGCTGCCTGACCCGCTGAGTTACTCCAGCATTTTGTGTCTATCTTTGATGTGGTCAGTCAGTATTAATATTTTCCCAGCCTTCCCTAATTGCCTGCCAGAAAATTGGTTGTTCCATGAAAAGTGAGTCAGAAGACAACTTTGAAGCTCCATTTTTAGTTCAAATGAGGTCACACAAACGTCAGGAGCATTTTCGGCTGCAGTTTTAACCATCAGCCCATTGTATTCTTCAGGCCAAAGAGCACTCCAGCGGCCTGAATGCCAATACTCATACAAATGTATTTGAGAATAAATCACAATGTATTTGAGGGCTTCACCAACCAGCCCTCCTCTAATCTCACCGCATCCAGCATTCCGGTACCTCTAACCCAGCCAACAATTGGCCATTATGGGCTCCACCCTTTCTTGGTCATCTGTTGCTGGCACTACTTTATTCTTGCCTTTTCTGACCTTCAATTCCATCTTCCCCCCCCACTCCCCCTCTACTTTCCACACACACAGCATCCAGTCAGGATCGAACCCGGGCCTCTGGCGCTGTAAGGTAGCAACTCTACCTCTCCGCCACTGTATAAACAAACAGTCTCAGCACAAGTAACATAAATAACACAGGGTCACTTGCAGGCAGAGGAGATTAGCTTTACTTGGCATCATGTCCGGCACAGATATTGTGGGCCGAAGAGCTTATTCCTATGCCGTGCTGTATAGGTCTTGTGTTGTGAAAACCCATCAGGTTCATTAATGTCCTTGGAGATCAAAATCTGTTATCCTTACCCAGTCTCATCCATCTGCGACTCCAGACTCACCAAGCTAGTTGACTCTTAATGTGGAAACAAGGAACTGCAGATGCAGGTTTACACCAGAGATAGACACAAAATGCTGGAGTAACTCAGCAGGTCAGACAGCATCCCTGGAGGAATAGGGTGGGGTGATGTTTCGGGTCAGGACCCTTCTTCATCTGACTCTTAAACTGGTTTCTCGTTCCTAGAGCAGTTATAGATGGACAATAAATAGACCATGAATGTCACCATTGCAACCGACAGTCCCATCTTGTAAACCATTCAATAAACTTACTCAACAAATGACAGAGAAAATTAGGCAGGCAGTTTTAAGGGGCTTCAACAATCAGTAAAGATGGCTTGGTGTGTTATCAGCAGTGGGGAAGACTGCAAGACCAATGAAGCCCGTACAGGGGGTGGTACAGTGGTGCAGCTGGTAGAGTGGTCGCAGCGCCAGAGACCCAGGTTCGATCCTGACTTCAGAGGTGCTGTCTGTATGGAGTTTGCACGTTCTCCCTGTGACCGTGTGGGTTTCCTCTGGATGCCCGGTTTCCTCTCATGTCCCAAAGATGAGCGGGTTTGTAAGTTCACTGGCCCTCTGTAAATTGCATCAGTATGTAGAGAGTGGATGAGAATGTGGGATAACATGACCACATGGGTTTTTCCAGGTGCTCCGGTTTCCTCCCACACTTCCAAAGACGTGCAGGTTTGTAGGGTAATTGGCTTCTGTAAAGATTGCAAATTGTCCCTTGTGTGTAGGATAGTGCTAGTGCACTGGGATCGCTGGTCAGTGCGGACTCAGTGGGCCGAAGGGCCTGTTTCCACGCTGTATCTCTAATCTAAACTAAAAGCAAAATAGCCGAGGTAGAGAATAAACCATTATTAAAACATTCTCAAGCTTTCCATATAAAACATGTGCGCACAGGTGGGACAGCACAGGCACTGGTGTCAGTTATGCTGTGTGCAGTGGACAGACGAAACCCTGACATCCCAAGAGCTTTCATTTAGTTCTTTGAGGCATCTGGTTCTTGAATCGTTTCGACCTGATTGCCCAAAGTCTGCTCCTCCATTGCACTGAGCTATCGTGAGAGGTTGAGCAGGCTGGGACTCAGCCAGACAGGTAGGGAGGGATGCAGGACTAATGTTACAGTCAGATCAGCCACCACCATGAAGGATTGGTGGAACTAGAGAACTTTATTCCCTGGAGTGCAGGAGGATGAGGGGTGATCATATAGAGGCGTGTAAAATCATGAGGAATAGATTGGGTAGACGCAGAGAGTCTCTTGCCCAGAGTAGGGGAATTGAGAACCAGAGGACATAGGTTTAAGGTGTGTGGGGGAGGGGGGAAGATTTCATAGGAACCCGAGGGGTAACTTTTGGTGGGTGTATGGAACGAGCTGCTGGAGGAGGAAGTGGAGGCAGGGACTACCGCAATGTTCAGAGGGATATGGACCAGAGAGGTTCAGAGGGATATGGACTAAACGCAGGCAGGTGGGACTAGTGTAGATCGGACATGTTGGCTGGTGTGGGCAAGTTGGGCTGAAGGGCCTGTTTTCCATGCGTGTGACTCTATGATTATGACAGGATGTTACTCTGCCACAAGTTGGTATCCTGTACCTCCCTGCCTCTGCTGCAACTCCATTGGATTACAAATGGCTTATACACACACCAGAGGCTGGAGTTGGGAGCACTGCTGGAATCGTGAAGGATGAGGGGAAGGAATCTCATTGAAACCTACCGGAAAATAAAATAATTATATCGAATGGACGTGGAAAAGGTGTTTCCAGTTATGGCAGAGTCCAGAACCAGAAGGCACAGCCTCAGAATAAAAGGACGCACCCTTTAGAATAGAGATGAGGAGGAATTTCTTTAGCCAGAGGAAGGTGAATGTGTGGAATTCAATACCACAGAACGCTGTTGTGGCCAAGAAATTGGGTATTTTACAAGTGAAAATTCTTGATTAGGTAGGGTATCACAGCAGGAGAGTTGCTGCCTTACAGCAAAATGCAGCGCCAGAGACCCGGGTTCGATCTCGACTACGAGTGCTGTCTGTATGGAGTTTGCACGTTCTCCTCGTGATCTGCGTGGGTTTTCTCTGAGATCTTCAGTTCTCCCACATTCCAAAGACGTACAGGTTTGTAGGTTAATTGGCTTGATAAAAAAGTAAAATTGTCCAAGTTGGCGATATGCAGAGTACAGCCCTGCCGACTACACAATTCAGAAGGTTCAGAAGGTATCAAAGGTTACGGGGAGATGGCAGGAGCATTTTAGTGGGGTTGAGAGGGAAAAGTAGATCAGCCACGATTGAATGGTGAGTAGACTCGATGGGCTGAATGACCTAAATCTGCTCCCATGTCTTATGCAATACTGCTTGGGTGGAGAACTGGGTCCATGTAGCAATAAGTTTGGCAGAGAAGGAGTCAACGTGAGACGAGCCTATTTTTAAGCAGCTAACCGAGCAAAGGAAGTTTTTCAGAGCCACCAACCCCTACTTCTGTCTTGGCAGTGCTTTGCAAATATACTGTGCATCTGGTTGTGGGCAGACAGAAAGACGGCGAGGATTATGGTGTTAGTGGAATGGGTGGAAATTGTGCTTGCACAAACTGTCCACATTTTTCACTTGACATCAAGTGCAAACGATGCAGGAATATTTTTCCCAATCCCATTCTGCTCTATAACACTGGATGGCACAGTGGCACAGGGGTAGAGCTGGTGCCTCACAGCACCTGAGACTCGGGTTCAATCCTGACCACAGGTGCTGTCTGAACGGAGTTTGTACATTTGCCCTGTGGCCGCAAGTGTTTTCCCCGGGTGCTCCGTTTTCCTTTCACATTCCAAAGACTTGCAGGTTAAATGGGTTCTGTAAATTGTCCTGAATGTGTAGACTTTAGACTCTAGATATGCAGCGCAGGAAGGAACAGGCCCTTCGGCCCACCGAGTCTGTGCCGGCCAGCTATCACAAACACTATCCTAAGCACTAGGAACAATTTACAATCTTCACAGAAGCCAATCTTTATCTGGCTCTGTACAGACAATGCCCGTAGTCAGGATCGAACCCAGGCCTCTATGAGGCTATGAGGCAGAGCCTCATTCTACACACCAGGGACAATGCACAATTTTACCAAAGCCAATGCAGGATGCGAAAGCAGGTCCAACATAGAACTAGTGTACAGGAGATTGATAGTCGGCATGGACTCGGTGGGCCGAAGGGCCTCTTTCCACGCTGTATCAATAAACTAAACTGACTTAGGGCCATAGCAATGATGGATTCCCATCCCAATTACCCAGGGAAGCCTGGCTTAATCCTATTGGAAAGTAGGGATACTGATTTCCACAGTTCAGCTTTGTATCTCTCGCTATCTGTCCAGAATCAATCCTGGCCTCAACATGAATAGGTAGCAAGCGACAGAATTCTCATTGACATAAACAACTACAGAGATCATTTAGTATATTAAAATATAAATCTGGCTGAAAAAGCCAGTCTCATTCCATTCAACAAAGAAAAGGATATCAGTTTCAATATTTTATGCCATTTTATAAAAGGTGCTCAGAATTCAGAATTATTTTACAGGAGCACTTTTCAAGGTATATTTTCAAGTCCATAAACTTCCATTCTGAAAAATTGCATCCTATTGCATTTTGTTTTTACAACTGCTTTTGTTCCTTTTTAATTAAAGTTATCTACACCCAAAGATCAACTTGGCCAAATTTGCCTTGTCCTTTGATGGTGGTTGAGTGGCAATGGTACTGGGTGAATATTCTTGGGATAGGTCAATGTCAATGGATGTCGATGGGCGGCACGGTGGTACAGCTGGTAGTGCTGCTGCCTCACAGTGCCGGAGGCCCAGGTTCGATCCTGGCCTCCGGCGCTGTTGGTGTGAGGTTTGCACGTTCTCCCTGTGACCGCATGGGTTTCCTCCAGCTCCCTCCCACGTCCCAAAGATGTGCGGGTTTGTAGATAAATTGGCCTCTGCAAATTGCCTGTAAGAGTCCGTAAGGACTGGATGAGAAAGTGGGATAACATGGAACTCGTGTGAACAGGGTGATCGATGCTCGGCGTGGGCTGAATGGTCTTTATCTTTAACCGATTTAATTAGAGAGGGACAACGCTGGTATATCTAGTATAATGCACACCAAAGCCCTCTGGTTTTGGGTGTCGATAGAACGGTACCATTTCACTGCAAACATTACCGACTGTTCGCTCATTGGTGTAGTCAACTTCACCACTGTATTTCATTGTATCTCCCCCTACACTCACACAGCGAGGGATTGAAAAAGCACTTAATGAGAACACCAGAGGCCAACCTCCGTAGAAGCAACGATAGACCTAGATGTCTTGATGTACCTGGAGGAAGATTAGGTCAAAGCAGTCATTGGCCCTTTTATTACAAACATTGGAAGTAAACTAAAACAGGTTAGAGAGTTATGATTGTCCATCATTATATTTATCTAACACAAAGATTTGGCAAAGGTGGTTTTGTCCTTTATTAAAATCATTTTTTTAGATTTCTGTTGCCGTGATCTCCTCAAATCGAATGTCTTCATTTCGCGCTTCCAGGTCATCCAACTCCCTAGCTTCCAATTCCACACTAAGTTGTCTAATTTCCCTTTCCAACTCCCGGTTTCTCCTGTACATCTGTATGTAGTTGTGTTGGAGCTGCTTTTGGTACCTAATCACCTTCTCCTTCTCCCCTTGCCACGTTCGCCGCTCCACCTCAAAGTTCTGCTGCTGGTTCTCGCTCCTCCTCCGCTCGTACATCAGCTCGGCCCTCAGCTTCTCCAGCTGCTGCCACAGGCCCTGCTGGTTGTCCGCGTTTTGACGTTGCACCTTGGCCTCGTCGCTCTCGTACGCCAGGAAGGCGTCCTCCCGCTCGGCGTACGTGCCGGCCGCCTGCCTGCCGCTGCCCAGAGCTTCCCTCAGGCCCGTGGTCTCTGTCTCCAGCTTGCCCACCTTCTCCCTCAGCAGATCGGACTCGTTCTTCTTCCGCTGCAGCTCGTTCTCGCACACCTCCAGCTCCAAGGTCTTGGTGTGCACCAAATCCCGGAACTCGTGGATCTCATCCTCGTGGTCCTGAAGCTCCGCCCGGACTTCGCGGAGCTGCGCCTTCAAGGAGACGATCTCGTTGCTCTTCATGGTTAGATCGGTCTGGGAGTCCTTCAGCTGTTGCTTCAGCAGGGATATCTCCCCCGACTTCTGGCAAACCTACGGGGGTGGGGGGGGGGGATGCAACAACAGGAAAAAGATATGAGGAAACTCGGCATGTCTCCAGTGACTCTGACAAACTTACGAGTCGTAGAGTCATACAGTGTGGAAACAAGCCCTTCGGCCCAACTGGCCCACACTGACCAACATGCCCCATCAACACCAGTCCCACCCGCCTGCGTTTGGCCCATATCTCTCTAAACCCGTCCTATCCATGTACCTGTCCAATGTTTCTTAAACATTGCAGTACTACTTGCAGTACTACTCAGCTACCTCCTCCTGCAGCTCATTTCTTACACCCACTACCCTTTGTGTGAAAACGTTACCCCTCATGTTCCTATTAAACCTCCCCCCCCCCCCCCCCCCTCACCGAAAACGTATGTTGTCTAGTTCTTGATTTCCCTACACTGGCCAGGAGACTGTGTGTCTACCCAATCAATTCCTCTCATAATTTTGTACACCTCTAGAAAGATCACCCCTCATTATCCTGCGCTCCAAATTATAGAGTCCTAGCTTGCTCAACCTCACCCTATAGCTCAGGCACTCGAGTCCTAGCAACAATCTCATAAATCGTCCCTGTACCCTTTCCAACTTCTACAAATGCATGCTAGAATGCATACAGTCGGTTTGCATCACAACTTGGTTTGGGAACAGCGTTGCCTAAGACCACAAGAAGTTGCAGAGAGTTGTAGATGTAGCCAGTCCATCACACAGACCTGAATCCCCACCATTGACTCCATCTACATTTAACGCTGCCTTGGAAAAGCAGCCAACATAATCACAGACTTGTCCCACCCCAGTCATTATTTCCTTTGCCCTGCTCACATCTGGCAGAAGGTGCAGAAGCTTCAAAGAGTGCGCAACCAGACTCAGGAACAGCTTCTTCCTAGAACTAGAGGGCACAGCCTCTGAATAAAAGGATGTACCCTTCAAAATGGGGATGAGGAGAAATGTATTTAATCACAGGGTAGTGCATCTGTGGAATTAATTGCCACAGACGGCTGTGGAGGCCAAGACAATAGGTTTTTTTTAAAGCGGAGATTGATAGGCCCTTTGCTAATCAAACTAACCTTTGATTGGTAAAGGTGTCAAAGGTTACAGGGAGAAGGCAGGATAATGGGGTTGAGAAAAAGACCAGCCATGCTCGAGTTGCGGAGCAGACTTGATGTGCCGAATGGCCTAATTCTGCTCCTATGTCTGAATAACGTGGTACAGTAAACCCTCATTATATCAGGCCATGGGGGAATGGTGTCCGTTACTGTCCATTGTCCACTATAAGGAAGTAAGTGATTCACTCCAACCATCAAGTGTTCACTCTGTGAAACAAGTTGTTTTTAAATACAAAATTATTTTTAACAGCAAAAATTGCAAGTTGCAAATACTAAAGACTGTTTGGTACAATGTTAAAAGAGTTGAGTGTCGATTCATGCAATTGGTGGATAATTTCAAAGCTTTGTCAATTTCACTGTCTTGTCAATTACAATGCCTTGTCAATTTCAAAGCCTTGTCAATTTCAATGACTTGCCAATTTCAATAACTTGCCAATTTCAATGCCTTGTCAATTTCACTGCCGTGTCAATTTCAAAGCCTTGTCAATTTCAATGCCATGTCAATTTCACTGCCTTGTCAATTTCACTGCCTTGTCAATTTCAATAACTTGCCAATTTCACTGCCTTTTCCGTGTTGAGCGAGGGGTGAGGGAAAGAGGACCTACCTCCCACTTGGTCTCCTCCAGTCGTGGTCCGAGTTCAGTCTGCTCCTTCTCGAAGGAGGCGCACCTCTTGTCCAGCAGCTCCCGCTCCTGCAACAGCTGCGCAAAGTCCTCCTGCAGCTTCTTCTTCTCCTGCTGCAGCTGGTAGACCTGCAGCTGCAGCACCTGCTGCACCCGCTGTGCTTTCTGCGAGCTCTGGCGCAGGCGTCCGGCGCAGCTGCGGCGCAGCTCCTCCATCTCCTGCTCACAGCGCCGCTGCTTCTCCTCGTAGATCTGGCACAGAGCCACCTCATTCTCCTCCAGGCTCTCGCGCAGCTGCTGCAGCTCCTCCTCGCGCTCCCGCAGCCTGTCCTCCAGCTCGCGCACGGCCGCCTCGTGGCCTGGCGGTGGCGGGGGCGGCGGTGGCGAGCGCTCGCCGTCCGACAAGGCCTGAGCCCGGCCGCTCAGCGACGCTGTGCTCTTGCTGGAGGAGGAGCGGCCACTGTCTGAGTTGTGGAGCGAGACCGCTCCACGCTCCTGGAACCCGTGGCCACCGCCGCCACCTCCTCCTCCCGCCTCCAGGTGGAGCTGCCCCGTGGATGAGCCCACACCGTCCAGCTGCTGGCTGCCCCCCGTGCTGTAGGTGGGCAGGCTGGACAGCGAGTTCCTGCCAGAGTCAGACAGCGTCCCTGACTGCACGCTGCCCCTCGCGCACCCGTAGCTTTGTAGAGAGTTGCGCTTCTCCCCGCACATCACCGACCCCAGCGAGCTCCCGTTGAAGACGATGTTCAGGCTCCCCTGGCTGTCCGATAGCCCGTTGATGGGGCGGGGAACCAGGTACTGCACCGAGTTCCTGTTCTTGGGCACAACTGGTTTAAAGGCCGTCGGCCGGATCAGATGTTTCTCGATGTTCTGCAAGAGAATGGGACAAGGTTGGGAATTAAAAATGATGAGAGGAATAGATCCGATCAGGACTCGAGGCCCTGAGCTATAGGGAGAGGTTGAGCAGACTAGGATAGCATTCCTTGGCGCGCAGGAGGATGAGGAATGATCTTAGGCAGGTATACAAGATAATGAGAGGAATTGATGTGGTCGATCTATCGGGTAGGTCTCGTGCCCAGAGAAGGCGAATCAAGAAACAAAGGACGTACGTTTAAGGTGAGGGGGGAAAAGATTTAATAGGAATCTGGGGGGTAGCTTTCTCACATAAAGGGTGGTGAGAGTATGGAGCAAGCTGCTGGAGGAGGTAATTGAAGCGGGGAATATCGCAATGTTTAAGAAACATTTAGACAGGTACTGTTCATGGATAGGACAGGTTTTGAGGGATATGGGCCAAACGCAGGCAGGTGGGACTAGTGTAGATGGGACATGTTGGTCGTTGTGGGCAGCTTGGGCTGAAGGGCCTGTCTCCACACTGCATCAATCTATCGCTCTCTACGACTCTAAAGGTTTAAGTTTGCAGATGAAACTAAAGTGGGTGGTATTGAAGATAGCACAGATGGATATGAAAATTTCAAATATTTTGCAGGATCTTGATCGGTTGGTAGATGGTCTGTGGAATAGTTGATGGAGCTTATTACAGAGAAATTGGCCGCCACAATGGCGCAGTGGTAGAGTTGCTGCCATACGGAGCAAGAGGCCCGGGTCCGATCCTGACGCTAAGTATTTCTGAATGGCCAACACAGACCCAGGACACCTCTGAGTATTGTGCGGCACCTGGGAGACATCAATGCAGTCACAGGGAGAACGTGCAAACTCCCCACAGACAGCACCGGAGGTCAGGATCAAACCCAGGTCTCTAGCGCTGCGAGGCAGCAGCTTTACCAGCTGCACACCACTTTGCCGCCCGATTAATCTACACCAAAGGGGCAATTTACAATAGCTAGTTAACCCCACCACCAGGTCTTTGGGATGTGGGAGGAAACCAGAGCACCCGGAGGAAACCCACGCGGGCACAGAGATAACGTGCAAACTCCACACAGGTGGCAGGATGGAGCCTAGGTCCAGAGTGGGGGGAGCCGCTGAGCCGGCTACCATTCGGCGGCCCGGCAGCCTGCAGGGAGAGAACCACTGATCCGCACAGTGCTCATCACCACGGCCGATCGCAAGACCCTGCAGGGGCGAGTGGATGCCGGGTCAGCCCCTGCTCGTCCCCCGAAGACCAGAGACCGGGACGATGAAGTTGGCGATGACGGACGCAACAGGCGAGCGGCGAGGCCAGTAGAGTGGAGGAGGACCCGGGGTCTGGACTACCGCACCCTCGAGGTCGGATGCGGGGACATGGCGTCCATGGGGAGCCCGCAACAGCCTGGGGCTCGCCTGGAACGAGCTCTGCGCAAAAGAACTACAGCGGGAACTGGACATTAAAAATGGCGCCAAAACATGGCACCTCTTGCATGTGGGCTCAATGGACTATTTCTGTACACTTGTTAAATGAGGTATGGGAATATGTACTAGATTGTTTGTAAAAATTGAATTTCACTCTGCGTTTGCCCATGTGATGATAAAAGCGCCATTGAATTGAAAAGCACCATTGGGCCAGTCAAACATATCAGCCGTGACTAAGCACCTTCACAGTTCCCATTTTGCAGACATTTGCATTGTGTTAAGTGGGGTGAGAGCTACGACTGCTATCATAAGCTACTCTGGGGCCTTGTGCTGAGCAATTTAAACCAATGCCACTTTATCGTAAGGCTGCATTAGCACTGACGCCTTTTTTCCATCAAGAAATGACTGGCCAGGAGATTAAGAGATAACAAAGGAGTTAACGATAGAAGATTCCCCAGATGCTGCTTGTCCCCGTTGATCAAAAACAACAGCAAACATTTAGCCAAATACTTTGGGGTGGCTCGGTGGCGCAGCGGTAGAGTTGCTGCCTTTATTGCCCACAGACCTGGGTTCGATCCTGACTACGGGTGCTGTCTGTACAGAGTTCACGCGTTCTCCCCATGACCGCGTAGGTTTTCCCTGGGTGCTCCGGTTTCCCCCCACACTCCACAGGCATACAAGGTTGTAGGTTAATTTGGATTTGGTAAAAATTGGCAATTGTCCCCAGAGTGGAGGATAGTGCTAGTGTACAGGGATCACCTGTGGACTCAGTGGGCCGAAGGATCTGCTTCCATGCTTTATCTCTAAATTAGACTGCACTACCTTCTTGGGAGTGGGCACTTGGAAAACTGATTAGAGTTCTTGATATTTGCAGCAAGCATTCTGCTAATTCAATGCACTGTGAGAAGAATATGGAACACAATTGAGTGATTGATTGATTGAAAAGTAAGCATGGAGACAGACCCATCGGCCCACTGAGTCCACGCCGACCACCGATCACCCGTTCACACTAGTTCTACATTAGCCCACTTTCTTATTCACTCCTTACACACTAGGGGCAATTTAAAGAGGCCAATAAACAGTGTAAGAGAGATAATGAAAGATAGAATGACAGTCCAAGGACATGAACGAAAGAAGGAAACGAATAAAGAAAGATGGAAGGGACTAAGGAGAGGGATGACAGAGATGGAAAGAGTGGAGAGAGGGAAGTTGATACCATCGGAGAGAGGCAATCTCTTATATGCCTGCAAATGACCCATATCTCTCCATTCACTGCCTATCTGTCTGCAAAGTTTAACGGAGATGTGCGGGGCAGGTTTTTTCACACGGAGGGTGGTGGGTGCTTGGAACGTGCTACCCGGGTGGTGTTTGAGGCAGATATGACACTAGCATTTAAGAGACAGTGGGTGATCTAAGTTCAACGTCTGTAAACCATTTATGGAGCTTGATATTTGTGGTTCACAATTTCATCTGCACTTGATTATATTGCAATTGCTTTTCCACTCCCAAAGTTCCTTACAAAGTGCATGTTGAGGCAAATACAGAATTCAAAGCTGGGAGTGTTTTTTATTTAAAGGGATGCTCGAATGGCCTCAGGGATTGTGGTTAATGTTTGATCCAGCACCTCTTGCTGGAGCTGTTTTTGCACTGTTTAAACAATCGCTGGCACTTGGCCACCTTAACAAAATACTCAAAAAGGGCAGCATGGTGGAGCAGCGGTAGAGTTGCTGCCTTACACCGCCAGAGACCCGGGTTCAATCCTAACCTCAGGTGCTGTTCATACGGAGTTGTACACTCTTTCTGTGACGATGTGGGTTTTCTCCGGATGCTCCAGTTTCCTCCCACACTCCAAAGACTTGCAGTTTTGTAGGTTAATTGGCTTCTGTAAATTACACTAGCACCATCCTGGAGAAACTGTAAATTTGGGACAATTTACAATTTTTACCGAAGCCAATTAACCTACAAAAACCTGTACGTCTTTGGAGTGCGGGAGGAAACCGGAGCACCTGGAGAAAAGCCACATGGTCACAGGGAGAAAAGTGCAAACTCCGTACAGACAGCACCCATAGTCAGGATTGAACCCGTGTCTCTAGCGCTGTAAGGCAGCAACTCTACCGCTGCGCCACTGTGTCGCCCTACGAGGCATCTTGATGGGCATGGACAGGATGGGTCTGTTTCCGTGCTGTGTAACTCCAGGACTCAAAGCGGATTCATGGGCACTAGTGACAGCGTCCACAAGCCATCATCCGTTCACACTAGTTCCATGTTATCCCACTTTTGCATCCACTCCCTACACACTAGGGGCAATTTTACAGAAGCCAATAAACTTACAAACCCGCACGGTTTTGACATGTGGGAGGCAACCGGAGGAAACCCATGGAGACACAGGGAGAACATGCAAACTCCACACAGCCAGCACTTGAGGTCAGGATCAAACCTGTGCCTGTTAACGCACAGCGCAAAGAGTTGTGGCAGTGAACATGTAACGCGGCATCACGCCGTTTTCCAAGGGAAGGTTCTCCATGTGACCCTACCTTCTCCAGCTTGCCCGACACTGGAATAATCTTCGGCGGTGGACCGCGGATGTTTCCATTGGCCAACTTTCCTTCCCGCGTGTCCTCGGTGTCACTGCAAGGGCTGGTTGGTGACTCGATCATGTTCCAGCCTCCATTGCGCCGGTCGTCCTTCGTGTGCGCGTAGTTCCCACTCTGCTTCTTGGCCGCCATCGCCCCAACGCAGTCCTGGGAATAACCATTTTTTAGGTGGCCATCCTGCTGCCTGAAAATATTCTGGATCTGGCCGGGTTTCCGACCCTTGCCGCCGTATTCTGTGGCTTTGCAGTGCTTGTCGTGGTAGTTGCGGCCGGAGACGAGACTGCCGACGCTACCCATGGTGATCGGCAAAAGCACCGTCGGTGAAGAAGGCTGCAGCTTCGTTCCACTGACCGGACTCTGGTGCTCAGAAGTCAAGGGATTTGCCTGAACCATTGCCATGGTGATGACCTGTCACAATGTCCACTGTATCTCGGGTCCCTAGCAACCAGGTAAAACATGGAGACAAAGAGAGAGAGGGAGAAGAAATTATAAGATCTGTGAAACATACTTTGTGAATTTCAAAATGTAAATAGTTTAGTTTAGTTCAGTTAAGAGATGCAGCATGGAAACAGGCATGAGTCAGTGCCAACCAGCGATCACCCGTGCACTAGTTCTATCCTGCACATTAGGGACAATTTACAGATGCCAATTAACCTACAAACCCGCACGTCTTTAGAGATAAAGCACGGAATCAGGCCCTTCAGCCCACCGAGTTCACCCCAACCAGCGATCAACACGTACACCAGTTCTATCCTACGCACGAGGGACAATTTACAGAAGCAATTTACAGAAGCAAACCACACGTGGTCACAGAGGTAACGTACAAACTCCCTACAGACAGCACCCATCGTCAGGATTGAACCCGGGTCTCTGGCGCTGTAAGTCAGCAACTCCAACGCAGCACCGCATTGACACAATAAACGTCTTGCTTATAATATCAGCAAACGTCCCAAAACTAATGAGCCTGGAGAAGGGTCCTGACACAATGTGTTGCCTGTCCACTTCCCTCCACAGATGCTGCCTGACCCACTGAGTTCCTGCAGCACTTAGTGTTTCGCTCTACATATTATCGTTACATGAAAGTCGGCTGAAATAAAGAAATAGAGTTGACAATGAGTTTGTCCAGATACTGGTAAAAGGACACAGGAAATGATGAAGGGTCCCGACCCAATACATCGCCTATCCAAGTTCTCCTGAGACGGTGCCTGACCCACTGAGGTACTCCAGCACTTGGTGTCTTTTTATGTAAACCGGTTTCTACAATTCCTTGCCATCTCCTGATCTTCATAATGTTGCCAAGGTACCTGTAACATTCAACTGAGAAAGGAAATGGTGGTTTTGTAACATCTCTCATTCCAGTGGCATTCCCTCAGACAGTGCTGTACTGCCTCTGTACTTTACTGGTTGGCTGGCCTGATTCCTGCAACCAAGTCAGCGCGTCACGGGGTGGCACGGTGGCGCACCGGTAGAGCTGCTGCCTCACAGCGCCAGAGACCCGGGTTCAATCATGACTACGGGTGCTGTCTGTACGGAGTTTGTACGTTCTCCCTGTGACAGTGTGGGTTTTCTCTGGGTGCCCCGGTTTCCTCCCACATCCCAAAGACATGCAGGTTTGTAGGTTACTTGGCTTTGGTATAAGTTGTAAATTGTCCCTATAGTGTAGTGTGTGCTAGTGTAAAGGGGATCACTGGTCGGCTCGGACACGGTGGGCAAAACATAGCATTTCATTGTACCTTCACCTTGGGCTGCAAGGGGCTATATAAATGATTGATGTCTGGAGACTGCACATCACCCTGCTCACTCTGTACCAGAATATTTCCCACAATCACCAAGCTTCTTCTGCATGAAAGCGCAGAGAATCATCAAGTTTATTTTAGTTTAGTTTAGAGATAAGGCGTGATAACAGGCCTTTCGGTCCACCAAGTCCGTGCCGACCAGCAATCCCCGTAGATCAGCACTACCCCACACACACTAGGGACAATTTACAATTTTACCAAAGCCAATTAACCTGCACACCTACACGTCTTTGGAGTGCTGGAGGAAACTGGTGCACCCGGGGAAAACCCACGGTCCCGGAGAAAACTGCAGGACACGGGGAGAACGTAGAATCTCCGTACAACCTTGATTCAGGATCAAACCCGGGGCTCTGGCGCTGTAAGGCAGCAACTCTACTGCTGCGCCACCGTGCCGCTTATAGAGAGATACAGCACAGAAACAGAACCTTTGGCCCACCCAGCCATCAAACAACTTTGTGTCAATAACCCTACTTAATACCGTTTTGTAAAAATTCCCCCAACCTTCTCATCATTTTCCACTCTTCCCACTCCAGATTCTACCACTCACCTACTCACTAGGGCCAAATTACCATGACAACTAACTTACCAACCCACACGTCTTTGGAATGCGAGAGGATATCAAAGCACGTCACACGGATAGCGGTGGGTATATGGGACGAGCTGTCACAGGAGGCAGCTGAGGCAAGTTAATGTAACATTTGAAAGACATTTGGATTGGTACATGGATAATAAAGGTTTACAGGGATATGGGCCTGATGCAGGCAGGTGGGACTAGCATAGATGAGGCAACTTTGTCGCCATGGACAGGTTGGGCTGAAGGGCCTGTTTCCATGCTGTTTGATTCTATGACTATGACAAATGGAGGAAACCAAAGTCATCACTGAAAGAACAAGCAAACTCCACACAGACAGCACCAGAATTAGGCCATTCAACCCATCAAATCTACTCAATCAATCAATCAATCCCTGATCTATTTTCCCTTCTCAAATCCATTCCTGCCAGCTGTTATCGAGCAACTGAACCATCCCACCAACAACTAGAGAGCAGTCCTGAGCTACATCTGCATCATTGGAGGCCCTCGGCCTATCTTTGATCGGACTATACTGGACTTTATCTCGCACTAAACGTTATTCATGCTATTTCCCTTTATCATGCATCTGTACACTGTGGACGGCTCGACTCTGATCATGTATTGTCTTTCCGCTGACTAACTAGCATGCAACAAAAAGCTTTTCACTGTACCTCGGTACACGTGACAATAAATTAAACTCAACTCAACCGTAACCGTTTACTAATCAAGAACCTATCAATCTCCGCTTTAAAAATACCCAAAGTTTTGATATAAGTTCCTGTGTAATCCAAAGCTGCAAGTAAGGATTTCATTGTTCGTGTCATATGGACAGAATTACTGCATTCGGCACATCGAGTCTGCCCCCCAATCCGATCATGGCTGATCTATCTTTCCCACTCAATCCCATTTTCCTGCCTTCTACCCGTAACCTTTGAACCTTTACCTTAAGAGCCCATCAATCTACACTTTAAAAACACCCAATGACTTGGCCTCCACAGCCGTCCATGGCAATGAATTCCACAGATTCATCATCCTCTGGTTAAATAAATTCCTCCTCATCACCCTTCTAAAGGTAGGTCCTTTCCTTCTGAGGCTGTGCCCTCTGGTCCTAGTCCCTGAGCTCTGAATCCCCTGAGCTTGCCTGAATACAAAATGACATTAGAAAATGCATTCTGATTAAAAGAAAAGAAAAATACTTTACTGGTAGAAGACAGGCAGTTGTCTGGGAAATACATCAGCTTGAAGGTGATGTTCGGTGACGTCACATACGCAGGTGATGCAATCAAATTGTGCTGCCTACTGTGTAATGGTGACCACTTGTTTTGCCAATAACTCACAGCCTGGCACTTCATGAGGAAATGGCTAAAACTGCGATAATGGCTGACAAACTTCAAGTTTCTCATTGGAGACCCTAGGACTATGTTTCACCAGACTTCACCTTGCGCTGTACATGATTCCCTTGATCATGTATGTGTACACTGTGGAAGGCTCGATTGTAATTGTCTCTCTGCTGCCTGGTTAGCACCCGACAAAAAAGCTTTTTGATGTACCTCGATACACATGACAATAAACTAAACTGACTAACTCATATGAGTGGCATGGTGGCACAGCGGTAGAGTTGCTGCCTAACAACGCCCGAGATCCAGGTTCGATCCTGACTATGGATGTTGTCTGTATGGAGTTTGTACGTTCTCCCTGTGACAGCGTGGGTTTTCTCTGGGAGTTCCGGTTTCCTCCCACACTGCCAAGACATGAAGGTTTGGAGGTTGATTGACTTTAGTAAAATTGTAAATTTTCCCTAGTATGCAGGATAGTGTTACTGTGCAGGGTGATTGCTGGTCGGAAGCGGACGGTGGGATGAGGGGCCTGTTTCCGTGCTGTATCTCTGAAGTCTAAATAGATTTTTAGATATTGAAGGCCATGGTCCAGGAAAGTGACACTGAGTTAGAAGATTAGCCATAATTTTGTGAATGGTAGAGAGGGATCTAAATGGCCCTTCACTTCTCCCTCTCACCCCCCGCATATAAAACACCATTGTACCCACATGGGGCAGCACAGTTGTGCAGCTGGTAGCACTGCTGCCTCGCAGCGCCGGAGATCCGGGATCGATCCCGACCTTGGGTGCTATCTGTCTGCACGTTCTCCCTGTGACCACGTGGGATTCCTCCGGGTGCTCCAGTTTCCCTCCCACATCCCAAAGTCATGCGGGTTTGTAGGTTAATAAGCCCTCTGTAAATTGCCACCCTAGTGTGTAGGAAGTGGACGAAAAAGTAGGATGACGTAGAACTAGTGTGAACGGGTGATCGATAGTTGGCGTGAACTCGGCATAGGAAGGGCCTGCTTGCATGCTGTGTCTCTAAATTAAACTAAACTAAGAGGTAATGGTGGGACTGAGTCATGAATGAAAACCTCCAGCTCTGTGGGTGTGGTAATGACGCCAATGTCATTGCACAGCAGGGCCGGGGGCCGTGGAGATTGTTGACGTGTGTGTTTATTGCCACCATTGTCACAATGCTGACAATCACGGCATGGTGGTGCAGTGGTAGAGTTGCTGCCTTACAGAGCATGCAGCGCTGGAGACCCGGGTTCGATCCTGACTACGGGTGCTTGTCTGTACGGAGTTAGCACGTTCTCCCCATGACCTGCATGGGTTTTCTCCGAGAGCTTCAGTTTCCTCCCACACTCCAAAGACGTATATCAGTTGTGTAGGTAAATTGGCTTGGTAAATGTAAAAATTGTCCCTAGTGTGTGTAGGATAGTGTTAATGTGCGGGGATCACTGGTTGGCGCGGCCCCGGTGGGCCGAAGGGCCTGTTTCCGCGCTGTATCTCTAAATTAAACTATAAACCTCCTGACCTACAGCGAAGAAACACATCAGGTCCTCCAGGTGAACATCGCAAGGCTTTGGTTTATAGGGATGACTTTTTCTTTTCCTTTGTGGAGTCATTCAACATTCTCAATTGGAGCACAAAAAACTGAGGGTCTGAGCTCTCGGAAGAGGTTGCGTCGGCGAGGGCTGTATTCCTTGGAGCGTAGGAGGATGAGGTTTGATCTAATAAAAGTGTGTAAGATCATGGGAGGAGTAGATAGGATAGATGCCCAGAGTAGGGGAATCGAGAATCAGCAGACATAGGTTTAAAATGAGAGGGGAAAGATTTAATAGGAATCTGAGGGGCAACTTTTCCACACAGAGGTGGTGGGTGTATGGAACGAGCTGCCGGAGGAAGTAGTTGTGGCAGGTACTCGAACAACTTTTGAAACATATTTGAACAGGTACATGGAATGGAAAGGTTGAGAGGGTTATGGGCCAAACACGGTTAGGTGGAACGTATAGATGGGACTGAACAAGGGTCGCTCTCAACCCAAAATGTCACCTATTCCGCCCGTTTCGCCTGACCCGCTGAATTACTCCAGCAACTTGTGTCTATTTTTGGTGTAACCAGCATCTGCAGTATAGATGGGGCACCATGGTTGGCATGGGCAAGCTGAGCCGAAGAACCTGTTTCCGTGCTGTGTCTCTCTAATATATAGAACGTCAAGATGAGCAGAGGTACCATGTTGCTCAACATTCTGGGAAACGGGCTTCACATTCACAGTTGACCTAATCCTCAAACTACAAAAAGGATGTCATTAAGTTGAAACAGATGCAGAAGAGATTCACCAGGATGTTATCTGGGCCCGAGTTATAGGGAGAGGCTGGATAGGCTTTGTCTTCTTTCTTTGGAGCGTCAATCGATGATCTTATTAAGGCATGGACAAGGTGGGCCGAAGGGCCTGCTTCTGACACCAGCACCATCCTACACACTAGAGATGATTAACAATTTCACTGAAGCCAACTAACCTACAAACCTCCAAGTCTTTGGGATGTGGGAGAAAACCAGAGCACCCAGAAAAAAACCCACGCGGTCACAGGGAGAACGTACAAACTCAGTAGACAGCACCTGCGGACAAGATCGAACCCGGGTCTCTGACGTTGTAAGGCAGCAACTCTACTACTGTGCCACTGTGCAGCCCCATCTATACACAGGTGGAGAGAACGGATCTCTGTGTTATTACAGAGGCACTCAACAGGGCTCTTAATAATTGGATCAAGACATCATCACTCTTGTACTAAACCACCCAGCTATAATGGCCACTGAAGCATTTGCCTTGCAAATTGCTTTCTATACCTTACAGTTATCTTTCGGTAATTTGGATGTAAGGATACCCTTTGCACACCAGATCCCTTTGAACACCAACCCCAATCTCTCCATACAAAATACTTTTGTTTAGTTTTGAGATACAGTGCAGAAGCAGGCCCTTCGGCCCGCCGAGTCTGCGCCAACTAGCGAGCCCCGTACATTAACACTATCCTGCACTCTAGGGACAATTTACAATTTTACCAAAGTCGATTAACCTACAAACCTGTGCGTCTTTGGAGTGCGGGAGGAAACCGGAGCACCCGGAAAAAATCCTATGCAGGTCACGAGCGGAACGTACAAACTCCGTACAATCAGCACCCGTAGTCAGGGTCGAACTCTGGTCACTGGCGCTGTAAGGCAGCAACTCTACCGCTGCACCACCGATGAATTCCCCATAAATTCTCGATAAAATTCCAGTTCAAGAGTTGAATTTAAATTGCATTGTTACCACTGTGGGATTTGAACTCAGGGTTGTGTGTCATTTCTTCATATCTCTAGATTACTAACCCGGTAATTTAAACTCTCCACCACCATACCACAAACACATGTTTATTTTTTTTCTACCAGGCTCATTTTCTATTGTGCTTGTGAAAATCCTTAAGAGTTAGAGTCACACAGAAAGGAAAAAGGCCCTTTGGCCCAACTCGTCCAAACTGACCAACATGCCCATTTAAACTTGTACCATTTGCCACCTTTGTCCCATACCCCTGTAATCTTCATAGGCATGTATTCTTCATTTACATTTCTTGAACGTGGAAAATTTGGACAAAAGGTCACAAAGTTACCTCGAGACCTTGCTGTAAAGTAAGCTAAACAGACTGTACTGGCACATTTAGAGGCACTGAAGTTGCTGAGAGGACATTTTCTTAGTTTAGTATTAGAGATACAGCACGCAAACAGGCCCTTTGGCCCACCAAGTCCACACCATCTATCGATCGCTCAATCACACTAGTTCTACGATATCCCACTTTTTCATCCACTCCCTATGCACTAGGTGACAATTTACAGAGGGCCAATTAACCTAAGAACCCGCATGTCTTAGGACATTTATTCCTAAAGAAATGTCTTTAGGAATAACCACCGGGTGGCCCAGCAATGGCTGCCTCACCAACAGTCTATCTGTCCCTTCCTTCTTTGTTGTTTGTTTGTATGTGTTAAATATATATTTTTAGTGTTCTTTAGCTTATGTGGGGGGGGGGGTGGGGGGGGTTAGAGACTGACTTCAGGAGCTCCAAGCCGCAGGAGCTACGACTGACGGCTACGGGAGCTTTGATCGCCCCAACCCCAGGAGAAAAGAGTGATGAAGATTGGACTTTATTGTCTTCCATCACAGTGAGGAATGTGAAATCCGCTGTGGTGGATGTATATGTTAACTTTTATATAGTTGTGTGACTTGGTGCTTTTTTTATAGTATGGCTGTATGGTAATTTGAATTTCACTGTACCTTAATTGGTACACGTGACAAGAAACTGACCTTGAAATCTTGAACTCCGCACGGTCACAGAGAGAACATGCAAACTCTACACAGACAGCACCCGAGGTCAGGATCGAACCCGGGTTTCTGGCGCTGTGAGGCAGCAACTCTACCAGCTGCGCCACTGTGTCATACTAAATGACGGAGAGTCAGATTTTGGTGAAATGCAGAAATGTATAGAACTCTTAGAAGGAGTCTCAAACACTGCAGATGCTGGAATCTTGGACAATCTTAAGTGGATTAGACGTCGGTCTACGTTCGACAACACGAAGTACTCTAAAAACAGACGCAAATGCTTGGTAGGGCAACATCTGCGGAGAGAAAGGACAGGCAAAGGACGGCTGCTC
This sequence comes from Raja brachyura, assembly GCA_963514005.1. The sequence goes on along the minus strand of OY740795.1, from coordinate 22,888,639 downwards.
CCAACCCTCTTCTCTCCTTATCTGACACCTTTACATCTCTGATTAGTATCATCGCAAACTTATTCTACCCACAATGAAACCCCCTTCACCTGTATCCACCTATCACTCGCCAGACGTTGTCCTGCCCCCGCCTCTCTTTTCCAGCTTCCTCCCCTCTACTTGAATCATTCTGAAGAAGGGTCTGTTTCCACGCCGGGTAATCCATGACTGTACCATGATCAGCACTGATATACGGTACGATATAACTTTATTTATCCCAGGAGAGAAATTGATCTGCCAACAGTCGTAAAACACAAAATACATGAAACATGAAATTGAAGTGATGAATGGAAAGGATTGGAGATGTGCAAAGATTAGGGAGGGGAGTCCACCCCACGGCAATAGGGGTGGGGAGTTGTACAATTTGATAGGATCTCCTGTGGCATTCTGTACTTGGTGGAACCAGTCTGTTGCTGAAGATGCTCCTCAGGTTGACCAGTGTGTCATGGAGGGGGTGAGCTGTATTGTCCAAGATGCTCCGCAGTGTGAGGAGCATCCTCCCCTCTAAGACCACCTCCCATGAAACCAACAATCATGTTGGCCGAAGGGCCCGTTTCCACTGTATGACACTATCACTATTGTGTTCAGCACTGATATTGTGGGCCGAAGGGCCTGTTCCTGGGCCGCACTGTTCTATGTTCCACACTGAAGCTTTGTTCTTCGATCTGTCAGTTACTAATTGACTCCAAAACATGCCAGCTGTCCACTGATAATGTATGGACTGCTCTAATTTTAATGCTAGTTTTGTTTTTGCAGGCTTATTACATAGCAACGGTCCAGTGCCGTTGACTTCACTCTGTGTCATAATGACATCCCTGGACCACACCGCTTTTGCATCAGCATCTTGAATAAATGAATCATTTGATTATACAGATAAGGCTTTACAACACTGGAACTAAAATGCTGCAGCCTCCTCCCCCGAAAGCCACAAGTACAAAGCAACTCCAAATCAACTTAGACTTAGAGAGACGACGCGGAAACAGGACCGTCGGCCCACCGAGTCCACACCGGCCAGGCTGGATCTCCAAACTAAACTAAACTAAACAAAGGCAGGGGCCATAACCGATGTCACCACAAAATAGGCTTTGTTAAGCAGCTAGTGCTATTTATAGAAGAGTTGTATAAGACTGGAGTTGACTTCACAAGAGGCGGCCATTTGGCAAAGGACGCTCCCAAAAAGAAACGAGCTCCCTGATTCGGAATGCTCCTCATTATCAAGCATCTCTCCGCTCTCTGCCTCGACACTCCAGCTAATCGGAGGCAGAGAAAAGCCACGAATCGCTTCCTTCCACTCTCACAGGGCTTCTTGCACTGTCGGTTCTCAGATACATTTCAGCAAGGGCCACTACCAAGTCCCTCTTTGTGTCACTGGTTACGGGTTCAAAAGCTATAGGGAGAAGGCAGCAGAATGGAACTGAGAGGGAAAAATTAGACTGAATGGCAGAGCAGACTCCATAAGACTATAAGACCTTGAAGCAGAATTCGGCCTTCAGAATCGAGCACAATGGCACAACGGACAGGGACTATCGCAACATTTAAGAAACATTTAGACAGGTACATGGGTAGGACAGGTTTAACGGAGTAAGAGCCAAACACAGGCAGGTGGGACTAGTGTAGATGGGACAAGTTGGTCGGCGTGGGCAAGTTGGGCCAAAGTGCATGTGTCCTCGCTGAATGACTCTGACTCTTTATCATGGTGTTTACAGAGTACTATGTTTATATGTCTGTTGTGCTGCTACATGTAAGACATTCATTGTTCCTTGACAGGACATATGAGAATAAAACACTCTTGACTTGAGCGAGTAACTAGGGATCTTACCAAGAGTTTGTCAAGGCCGGTGGCTATTTCAATGAACCTCCAAGCACCTAATCAAGGGGAGAGGGGAGGCAAAGTCATGTATTTTAATTTTCACCTCTGCATTGGAGGGGAGAGGGATGGTACGTAAGGCAATATACCTTAACATATCTCTCTACATTCAACTAGCTCAGGATATTAATGCCAGTGCAAGCTACTGTTACACTTAAGTGTGCTCTCCGTACTGAATCACCAATGAAACCCAAGCTGCTGTCATTCCATCTAGAAGAGGGAACACAACACTCTCACAATAAATCCTTCATGACTAATTTAAAGGGACAGTACTCATTACTCGCCGCTACTTCGACCAGCCGCAAATATTGCCAGCAAGACACATAATCTACCCATTAAATATATAGCTGTACATGGGCTGACTGCAACTAAACCAGGGAGCTGAGATTCAAAGTGCAGTGTGTTGGCCTTGTCATCTTGATATTTCACCACACCTCACCCCCATCAGTCCAAATGCCAGACTCTTCATCACCACTCATTACAAGATTTCTATTCCTTCAAACACCTCAATGATGTAAAGGATGCCCCCAAATGTTTTGCACCTGATTTACAACCATTAGCCCTGAGGGTTGGCACAGCGGCGCAGTGGTAGAGCTACTGCCTCACAGCACCAGAGACCTAGGGTCGATTCTGTTGACTGTTGCTGTCTGTACGGAGTTTGCACGTTCTCCCTGTGACTGCCTGGGTTTTCCCCGGGTGCTCCTGTTTCCTCCCACACTCCAAAGACGTGCAGGTTTGTAGGTTCATTGGCTTCCGTAAATTGCCCCAAGTCTGTAGGACATAAACCTTTTGTCTGGGGTGATCGCTGGTCGGCGTGGACTTGGTGGACTGAAGGGCCTGTTTCCACGCTGTATCTCTAAACTAAACTAAACTAAACTGATGTAACGGAGAAAGCCATTGCACCAACTTCCTTAAATCCTTTTAGAATTAAGGGAGCATCTCTGGAACTGATGTGCTACAATGCATTGCAATGCTGAGGCCTTGTATCTTCCCCTTTGCTCTATCTGTTGTTTGAATTGATTATATCTATGTATGAACTATCTGATCTTTTTGGATAGCATGCAAAACAAAGCTTTACGCTGTATCTTGGTCCAGATGACAATAATAAACCTAATCCTAAAAAATGAGGAGAGATTTTTAAAATAGAATTCATGAGCATTAGTTCATGTTCATAAGTTGCAGTATGAGAAGTAGGCCATTCGGCCCATCGTCTATATCATTCAAACATGAATGGTCTATTTTTCCCTCTCAATCCCATTTTCTTGCCTTCTCCCCATAACCCCTGACACCCATACTCATCAAGAATCTGTCAATACCCACCTTAAAATTATCTATTGACTTGGCCTCCACAGCTGTCCGTGGCAATGAATTCCACCACAGATTCACCACCCTCTGACTAAAGAAATTCATGCTCATCTCCTTTCTGAAGGCATGTCCTTTTATTCTGAGGCTATGGCCTCTGGTCCTGGACTCTCCCACTAGTGGAAACATCTTCTCCACATCCACTCTATATAGGCCTTTCACTATTCAATGTCTCAATGAGGTTGTCCCCCCCCCCCCCCGAATCCTTCTAAGCTCGGTGCAAAAAGCTGGTTAATGGTCAGCATTGATCAGTGGGCTGAAGGGCCCGCTTTGGTTCTATGGCTGGGATTGCCTGAATTCCCTGACCCCCTCAGGCAATGGTTTTTCTGTCTACCCCATTGAATCTTCTTAACTTCTTAACATATTCTGAATTCATTGGAGAATCTTGGAACAGTTTGATACAACCATTTGTTACCGAGCCTTGTTAGTTGGTCAATCAATATCTCGTCGTGTGCAGCAGCCTGTGATCAGAATTTAACAGAGGAACTGGGACTGTGAAGTCCACATTATTACGCAGTGCAGCACAATCATAGATAGACCTTATGGCGATGTTGCAAGCTTTTGTTTCCCAGTCAGACAAAAGTGAACGGGGGCCTGGAAACTGAAAGTTTTTAAAGAGCTGAAGGGCGTGTGAGATGTCTTGGATGGAAGTGGGAAGGGACTGGGCAGGGATGGGGGGGGGGGGGGGTAGGAGGAATAGGATGGAATTGAGGTATGTGGAGATGAGTTCAGTGGGGCAGGAGCAGGCAGAGACAATGGGTCTATGAACAATTGGGGAGGAGGTGGCACCGAGTCTACGTCTACGGGTTAATGTATTCTTACCTTGGTAATAAAACATCACCTATCCATTTTCTCCAGCAATCTGCCTGACCCGCTGAGTTACGGCAACATTTTGTGTCTTCCTTTTCCCAGCCTTGTTAGGATCTACTGTGTGATGGGACAGTGTGGTGGGAGCTTCAGGGTGTCTGACCCTGGGTGTGGTGACAGGACAGTAAAGAGGGAGCATCCCTCTGTGTCTCACATTCCTTCTTCACTCTGCTCCCGTCAGGCAGAAGGTACAGAGGCTTGAAACCAGGCTTCTGAATGGTCCTCCCTTTTGCTGGGGTACTGTCCAATTCACCTCTACCCCATTGCGGACATTGGACTTTGTGACGAAGATGTGGGGAGAAGAAAATAGAATTAGTGCAGGGTGGAGGAAATAGATGATTAATGGTCGGAGTGGACTTGTTCTAGGCTGTATGACCCTTCCTTCTCAAAGACATTTGGACAATGGCAGCAATTAGAAATCACTTGGATCAGTTCATAGATAGTAAAAGTTTGGTCAAATGAGTATGTAGGTCAAATGAGACTAGCTTAGATGGGCACTTGGTTGGCATGGGCCAGCTGGATCGAAGGGCCTGTTACCGTGCTGTATGACTCTGTGACTTGGATTATTTTCCTCCTGATGTCCTGATGCTTTGCTCCAGTTGCAGCTCACATTTGGGCTCCCATCCAACGCAGGCTCCAGATGTGACACAGCTGGATGAATCCTCACACAGTTGAGCTCACACAAATTCTACCACCACTGAGCCAGATTCACACATAAAGCCCAACCTGAACAATCCTGGCCTTGTTGTGCTGTTGGCTTGTAGCAACCCTGGGAACTGCCAAAAACGGTCAACTGCAAATTGAAGGATTTATCACCTCAAAAACCAGTGGAACATTTTTTCCACCTAGCTCCCTGTACTAAAGTTGCAACTCGGAAACTAGCTCATGTCCCATTAAAAACCTCCTGGCCTATGCACATCTCCAGCACCTGAACCATGCACTGTTGACCATTTTTTTCTTTTTGATATTGATTTTCTTTAAATATCCACCATGCTTCCTTAGAAGACCAAGGACTCTTACAAATTTCCACAGGTTCACCGCTGATTTTCCGTTAACTGATGGTCCGGCACGTCCACATTGACGAGATAGCACGTTAAATTCCCTTTCGGGACGTGACCCTCCGCCCCAGAAGAGTTGGCAGCACGGACAGTGCTAGTGTACGGGGTGAGCGCTGGTCAACGAGGACTCGGTGCGCCGAAGGGCCTGTTTCTGCGCACAATAACACTATGCTACACACACACACACACACTAGGGACAATTTTACAATTTTTACCAAAGCCAATTAGCCTACAAACCTGCATGTCTTTGGAGTGTGGGAAGAAACCGGAGAACCCGGAGAAAACCCACGTGGTCACGGGGAAAACGTACAAACTCCATACAGATATCACCCGTGGTCAGGATCGAACCTGGGTGTCTGGTACTGATAATGGCAGCAACTCTACCACTGCGCTGCCCTTGTGCATTTCTTGAATATTGTGATGGCACCAAACTTTCCAAACCCAAGCCACTTATGAAATATGGAAGCAGTATCGACGCTTCTCTCAGAATGGAGGGTGCGTTTTTCCACTGCACTTCTAAGGAGTGGAAAATACTTGTGTGTGTCTGAGATTCAACTAATTTTTTTTACCCATATAACAAACCATATAACAATTACAGCACGGAAACAGGCCATCTCGGCCCTTCAAGTCCGTGCCGAACAACTTTTTTCCCTTAGTCCCACCTGCCTGCACTCATACCATAACCCTCCATACCCTTCTCATCCATATGCCTATCCAATTTATTTTTAAATGATACCAACGAACCTGCCGCCACCACTTCCACTGGAAGCTCATTCCACACCGCTACCACTCTCTGAGTAAAGAAGTTCCCCCTCATGTTACCCCTAAACCTCTGTCCCTTAATTCTAAAGTCATGTCCCAGTGCAAGGATTTATCGCAAATTCTTCTGCTGTGAATTTAATTAGCCGACTTTACTCTCAAACACCGTTTACTGGTTTTCACAAAAGGACACAAAGTGCTGGAGTAAGTCAGCAGGTCAGGCAGCATCCCTGGAGAAAATGAATAGGTGACGTTTTATTGTCAAGATAAGAATACCTTAACCCTTAGACGTAGACTCAGTTGGTACAGCAATTTTTAGCGATTCTCTTGGTGTTTTGATTACCTATTAATGTCTCTCCACATTATTTGTGATCCTAATGAATCTGTATCCCAATAGGATCTCAACAGACTATTTTTATTTTTTAATTTCCCTTTTGATTAGTCTGTTAATCCGTGTACAGCCAAATATTTTTAGACTGTGCTTGCAGTATGGAGCAATGAATACTGTACACATGCACACGCGCGCATACACACACGCGCACACAGACATACACACACAAGCACAGACATACACACAGACGCACATGTGCACAAAAAACACACACGCAGACAAACACATGCACACACAGACACACACACAGACAGTCACAAACAAACAAACTCAAAATACTCACACACTGGCTTCCACACACGTATTATTGAACAGCCTGCACAATCTATTTGTTTTAGTTATTGACTCAGCTTCTTCAGTCTTTTCAAGGTAATCTGGCTCCTATTGTAAAATGGAAAAGTGTCTTGTATTTCCATTTTACTGCTCCCATGCTAAATCTCAAAGTATACCCACTTTGAGCCCAAGTTCATTTTCTCTCTTTGACAGGATTATGCAAGAACCTCCCTCAATGCTTCCCCTCTGTGGTTCAGGTCTGAAGAAGAGGCCCAACCCGAAACGTTCTCCAAAGATGGCTGCCTGGCCCGCTGAGTTACTCACGCACTTTTATCTCAGTGTTGAAAGTTCCATTTGCTGCAAACGTTTTGGCTCTTTTACTTTAATAAAATAAAATTGAGTTTGTGTTGGCCAGCTTTCTGCAAACTGCCTCGACCACATCTACAATCTCCAAACAGTCCTTGGTTTCTCAGCTTACATTCGGTTCGTCGAAATCTACCACTAAAATAGTTTCCCTTTTCCTCACGGTTTTTCACAGAGCTCCTTGTTCTTCTGCAAACCTGGCGGCGCAGAACGGTGTCAACTTGAATGATATTTCCATTGCCAACAGAGGAGCAATTGCCTCACTCCCGAAGGACCGACATCTCAAAAAGGAGGTAAGCAGGATAGATGTTCTTATGCAACTTTAATAAACAAGCCCATTAATTCCCAGGATGGATCTGGCGACTGATTGCATTACTTGCAACATCTAGCACTGTTGTGGCAAAAGCAATTGCCATGTAATAAAGAGAGCGACTGGTGTGTTCTGCATGAGGGAGTCATTGCATTTTAATGCGCGCTGAGGATATTTGCCCAGTCTGTCAGCTTCCCTCACTATGTCCTTCTGAAATATTTCAATTTATCACAAAGTAATTAGCATTTAAAATTCCAAAAGGATTCACGTTACTTCACCAGAGTAATCTTTTTGTAACCTATAAGTGGGATCGTATGTAGCTATTTATTGTGCCATGTCATCGGGCTGTTTTGCATCTTCAGGTACAATAGGACTGAGTTGTATCACAGTAAACCCTCATTGTCACAGAACACAATCCCTTACACAGACACAAAATTCTGGGGTAACCCAGCGGGTCAGGCAGTATCTCTGGGGAAAAGGAATAGGTGACGTTTCGGGTCGAAACCCTTCTTCAGCCCAAAACGTCTGCATTTCCTTCCTACACGTGATAATTCCTTACTCGGTTATAAAGGACAATTGGCAATAATGGACCCCAGTCAGGAATGGGAACTAACCTATTCGGGAATCACCCCCTCTCTCCCATTCTACCCCCTAATGGCCGATTGTCTGCCATAACCGAGTGAGGGATTGTCATTGTATTTACAAGGATGTCTTTCAAGGATGTTGCCAGGACTCCAAAGACATACATGTTTGTAGGTTAATTGGCTTTGGGAAAAGTTGTAAATTAACCCAAGTGTGTAGGATAGAACTAGTTTACGGGTGATCACTGGTCAGCGCGGAGGGCCTGTTTCCGTGCTGTATCTGTAAACTAAACTCGTCAAGTCCTACTTATTTACTCCTGTCTATTAGTTTCTACAAATCTAACAGGCAGCTGAAGCAAATATTCCCTGTTAAATATTTACATGCTCATTATAATTCAGCACCATAACAGATCACAGAATGAGCAAATTCACATTGGTAATTGTGACCAAAATATTTTAATCACAGCAGGAAGATGAAGCTGACGAGAACATATCCAGGAGGCATGTTGGCCTTGGTTTTCAGTGTTTGGGGAACTTCCAGAACTTCTACTGCTGTCATTTCTCATGCGTTACAAACCAATTATTCAAAGACCTTCACCTTTCAACTCCCAGGCCATTTGATTCACAGACTAATAAATATAAACGGGTTCGGGGAAACTCAATGAACGGCAGCACGGTGGCGCAGCTATAGATTTGCTGCCTCACAATGCCAGAGACCCGGGTTCGATCCTGACTACGGTTGCTGTCTGTACGGAGTTTGTACGTTCTGTTCTCCCTGTGATCATGTGGGTTTCCTCCGGGTGCTAAGGTTTCCTCCCACATTCCAAAGACGTACCGTAATTAACAGAAATTAAATTGCCCCTAGTGTGCACGATGCAAAGATGGCATAACACTGAACTAGTGTACAGGTGATCATTGGTCAGTGTGGTGGGCTGAAGGGCCTCTTTCCACGCTGTTTCTCTGTGAATATACTCAAACCAAGAAGAGTCAACAGACCTCAGGACAAATACTTGTGCAACCAAACCAACAGCCCGGGGACACAAGTGCTGAGGCTCAATGCCTCAGGCAGCATCTCTGAAGAACATAGACAGGTGGCATTTCGGATTGGGACCCTTCTTCTTACAGATTTTGCTCAAGATGGGTAGGGGGCGGGGATAAGAAAGATGGGAGGGGAGGAGCCAGTCAAAGCCTGGTGAGTGATGGGTGGATACAGGTGAGAGGGTTGATAGGAAGATCGTCGGACAAAGGCCAGAGATGAAAAGACCATTGGTGTGAAATATGGATACAAGAGTTGTGAATTGTGAAGCCAGAGCAAGGACCGTAAGTGGAAGGGGAGCGGAAAGGGAGAAATGGGCACAAATCCAGGTGGGGCACAGGGAATAGAACCGGGGGGAAAAAATGAGAGGTGAGAAATTGACTCAAATTGGTGAATTCAATGTCTGGGGTACACAAAAGGCTGGAGAAACTCAGCGGGTGCAGCAGCATCTAAGGAGCGAAGGAGATAGGCGACGTTTCAGGTCGAGACCCTTCTTCAGACCAATGTCTGGGGTCCTCATTGGGATTCAATGTTCGGGTTTGCACATTTCAGATGGACGCTTTCTATAAAACAACTTGGGGGTGGATAAGGTATTTGGATCAGACCGGGAAACGAGTTCTCTGGAGCAGAAAGGAACTGCAGATGCTGGTTTATACCGAAGGAAGACACAAAATGCTGGAGTAACTCAGCAGGTCAGGCAGCATCTCTGGAGAAAAGAAATAGGCAATGTTTTGGATTGGAACCCTTTTTCAAACTGAAAGGGGGTGGGAGGGGAGAGAAATGCTGGAGTTAATTGAAATTAGAGTAATCAATATTCATGCTGCTGGGTTATAAGCTGCCCAAGCGAAATATGAGGTGCTGCTCCTCCAATTTGCGTGTGGCCTCACTCTGACAGTGGAGTAGGCTCAGGACAGAAAAGTTAGTATGGGAAGGGGAGTTAAAATGTTTGGCAACCGGGATATCACGTAGGCCAAGGCGGACTGTGTGCAAGTGTTCAGCTAAAATCGCCCAGTCGGAGCTTAGTCTCGCCGATATACTGGAGCTCACACTGGGAGCACCAGATACAGTAGATGAGGTTGGAGGAGGTGCAAGAAAATCTCTGCCTCACCAAAATGGACTGTCGGGATACCTGGTTGGAGTGGAGGGAGAAACGTATAGGGACAGGTGTGACATTTCCTGTGGCTGCAGGGTAAAGTCCCTGGGGAGGGGGTGGTTTGGGAAGAGATGAGTAAACCAGCTACAGCAGTCTCTAAGCAGCCAACCTCTTCTGCAGCAATGGATATACATTAGCTAAATATACATATCAACTATTCCATCTTCTACAGTGCAACTTTGATCTTGTTTTTAACACCTTCCAAACAATTTTTCCAATTGTCTTCTTCTTGCCTATGGTGTGCACAGCCTAAAGTTGTAGGACAACTTGTTCTGTTTGATCTTATTTGATTGTGCACTCGGGGTTGATGGCATTCGTCGAAACAGGGCAGACCACGTGGAGGTTGCAATCTCCCATCCCAATATTTCCTATACATTCTACCCAAATAGAATAAATCGACAACAATCAACTACCTGGGCCAAACCAACGTTATATCTGAGGAAGATAATCTGGTTAACAGTGATTTCCATTCCATTATATGGAACCAATTTAATTATCTTTTTAATCTTGATTGCTCCACCTTCATAAATATTTAACAAACTCTTGACTTCAAGGCAAAAATATTATTTTATGTTCAAACTATGAAGAACATGAAAAAATATAATAATTGCCTTTCAACCTCTTTAACCTTTCTATGAAGTAGACTTGCATTTATATATTCTTAAATCATGAAAGGTGTAATATGTCAAATTGTTTTACAGTTTGTCATTTTTAATTTTAGTTTCAGTGTTAGTGATACATCGTGGAAACAGGCCCTTCATTCCAAGTCCGTGCGGACCAGAGATCACCCAATGCACTAGTTCTATCCCACACACTAGGGACAATTTACAGAAACCAATTAACCAATAAACCCGCACGTCTCTGGAGTGTGTGAGGAGAACCTGGAGAAAACCCACGCGGTCACAGGGAGAATGTGCAGACTCCGTACACAAGATCTCTGCTGCAGGATCGAACCCGGATCTCTGCTGCTGTGAGGCAAAAACGCCACCAATGCCCCCTCTGTGCCGCCCTAACTAAGATGAGACTGTCAAGTAATCCTGAAGAAAAGAAGGCACGGAATGCTGGAGTAACTCAGCAGGTCAGGCAGTAACTTTGGAGAACATCATATGAAGGAGGGGTCTGACACAAAACATCACCCGTCCACCTTCTCCAGAGGCTCCCTGACCTGCTGAGTTATTCCAGCACTTTGTGGCCTTTTGCATATTAACCAGCATCTGTAGTTCTTTGTTGCTAAATGTACAGTATTTGCTGCAGGCATTTGCAACGCTGGTCGAATTAAAAACAGTTGCAGCACCTTACCAGAAACAGGCAGAGAATACTTCAATGATGTTGCCAAAGTAATGCCTTTATTCATCTGTCCATTGCATCTTGGCCATTGCCAGTGGGATACATCTGCAATCCATGATCGGCGAACGATGCATCTCTTAACACAGTCCACACCATCCCACTCACATTCTTTCTACTCTCACACAACCCCTGTCACACCAGGTTGCAAAGTCGATGCTTTCCCTCTGCTTTATAATCCCTCTCTCCTAATCCCGGGATAATTTAAAGGCACAAAGCCGTCCAGCTGGCAACCAATTTGTTCCTTGAAAGTGGCGGCGCAGGTGGACAGGGTGGTCAAAAAGGCTTTTGGCGCTGTGTCCTTCATCAGTCAGGGTATTGAGTGCAGAAATTGGGAGGTCATGTTGCAGCTGTACAAGACGTCAGTGAAGCCACATTTAGAGTATTATGTTCATTTTTGGTCACCATGTTATAGGAAAGATGTTGTCAAACCGGAAAGGGTACAGAGAAGATTTGCGAGGATGTTACCAGGGCTCGAGGGCCTGAGCTATAGGGAGAGGTTGAGCAGGCTAGGACTTTCTTCTTTGGAAGATGAGGAAGTTGAGGGGTGATCTTATCGAGGTGTACAAAATCAAGAGAGGAATAGATCAGGTAAATGCACAGACTCTTGCCCAGAGCCTCTTCGGACCAACTTGCCCACACCGATTAAATGCAGTCCCACCTGCCTGCATTTGGCCCATATCTCTCTAAACCTGTCCTATTCATGTACCTAAATGTTACTTAAACATTTAATGATTGTACCTGCCTCAACACCTTGTCCGGCAGTTCATTCCATACACCAACAACCTTTGAGAGAAAAAGTTACCCTTCAGGTTCCTATTAAATCTTTCCCCCCTCACCTGAAATCTATGTCCTGTGGTTCTCGAATCCCCTACTCTGGGCACAAGATGTCCTGGTCTGCGTCTACCCGACCTATTCCCAAAGACCTGCGAGGCTGCAAGTTAATTGGTCTCTGTAAAAATGATCCTGGGGTGGATGAGAAAGTGGGATAACCCAGAATTAGTGTGAATGGGTCATAGATGCAGACGTTGTGGGCCGAAGGGCCTGTCCTTGTGCTGTACTTTGTTACATGTTCTATGTTAAGAGGAGATGAGGCCACACCAATCATCTGTGGTCATATTGAATGGCAGGGCAGGCTGGTGGGGGCTGAGTGGCCTACTCTTGCACTTATAGACGGCATTAGCAGCAATTGCTGACCTCACTGACAAACAAACTATCATTTTGAAAGGCATCTGTACCATTTTTCATTTGATCTGTGAATCGGGGGTTCAATCAAGATACAAACAAGGAGCGATGACAAAAACCTCTGGAGGAAAGGAATGGGCGACATTTCGGGTCGAAGGGTCTCGGCCCGAAATGTCACCCATTTATTTTCTCCAGAGATGCTGCCTGTCCCGCTGAGTTACTCCAGCATCTTCAGTGTAAACCAGCTCCTTCCTGCACGGCGATGCCAATACCACAATTTCTCAGCAGCATAGTTTGCAGACTTGTACGTCAGGTGTGTTGCTGGATACATTTGGCTGCCTATTCTCCGCCAAGCGTCAATAACAAGGTGATTATAACACTGGCCAGGGATTCCACCCTATATCAGGAATCACACACAACTGCGATGAATGCACGCCGGAATTTAAATCTGTGCTCGGTGCAGTTTGAACTCACTTTGTTCATGTGTTAAACTTTTAAATCTATTAGACATACCTGGATTTATGTTTAGTTTAGTTTACTTTAGAAATACAGCATGGAAACAGGCCCTTCACCCCACTGAGTCCACGCTGACCATTGATCACTCTCAGTGTGAAGAAGGGTCCCGATCTAAAACATCACCTATTCCCATTGTCCAGAGATGCGACCTGACCCAATGAGTTACTCAAGTATTTTGTGTCTATATTTGGTGTAACCCAGCATCTGTAGTTCCTCCTACACAAAACGGGGCTGGCAACAGATGACCGAAGGAAGGGTGGAGTCCACAATGGCTCATTGGTGGCTGTGGAACAACAGGCATTCAAGGATGCAAACAGAATTGAGTTACTCCAACACTTTGTGTCCTTTTGTGTATTAATCAGCATCTGCAGTGCCTTATGTAGTAACAAAGAACTACAGACAGACATAAAATGCTGGAGTAAGTCAGCGGGTCAGGCAGCATCTCTTGACACAAATAATGGGTGACCTTTCGGGTCAGAACCCTTCTTCAGACTGCAATACAAAACATAGACATAAAATGCTGGAGTAACTCACCGAGTGACACAAAATGCTGGTGACAGCATCTGTGGAGAACATGGATAAGGTTATGTTTTGGTTACTCCAGCTTTTTGCATCTTTCTTTCTGCAGTTCTCTAAACCTTAAACATCTTACCTTGTTTCTGCACACCCTCTACACCAAAGCCCAATAGTCCCCAAAGTCGGCACGGAGGAACACTACAACTTCACAGACGCTCCCGAAGCTCTCTGACGTCCAGCATTGCTCAACACTGACCTTCAGCTCCTCGACACGTTGCCAAGTACATCAATAATAACTCCACTTTGTCAGGACTTTGCAATGGCTATCAACAACTGGTGCCGTAGCTAATAGCATCAGCTACAGATGGCAGAAGCTTTCTTCTGCCATGGATGGACACAGAGTGTTGGAGTAAACAGTCTGAAGAAGGGTCTCGACATCGCCCATTCCTTCTCTCCAGAGATGCTGCGTCACCCACTGAGTTACTCTAGAATTTTGTGTCTACTTGTTGGAGCAACTCAGCGGATCAGACAACATTCCTGGAGGAAAAGGGTGGGTGATGTTTCAGGTCAGGACACCTTCTTCATTTGACTCCTAAAATAGTTTCTCATTTCTAGAGCAATTTAAAGATGGACAATAAATGCCACCATTGCAACCTACACTCCCATCTTGTAATGGGGCAGACTGCAAAATGAAGACTGCACAGTGGACAGCACTGTGGCACAGCAGGTAGTCTGATGAAGGGTGCCGACCCAAAACGTCACCCATCCCTTTTCCTCCAGAGATGCTACCTGGCCTGCTGAATTACTCCTGCACTTTGTGCCAGTCTTTGGTATAAACCAGCATCATCAGAATTAGGCCATTCAGTCCATCAAGTCTACACCGCCATTCAATCATGGCTGATCTTTCTTTCTTTCTTTTAAAATCTTTTTATTAGCTTTTTTTTTCAAAAACAAAAAACAAAACAACAAAAAAGAATAATGATAAACATAACAATGATATTGATACATAGGGGTCAGGATTACATTAATAACAGGTATAACCAAAATTTGAGTCCAGTGTCAAAATACACATTGAATATAGACCTCCCGGTCACTATGTAAATATAGTTAAATGTTTAAAAGAAAACTTATTAAAAAAACAAGATAAAAAGGAAAAAAAAAAAAAGGAAAAAACAAAACCCCCCTAAACTAGAAAAAAAGCAAAACAGAATCTGAGCTGCAAAGAATTTCAACAATTTAAGTCACCGTTTGTCATCAAGTCCGTTCCACCGTATAAAGGTAAAATAATTTTTATAACGGTTGGAGAGGGGACAATTTATGTTGTGTGAAAATGTTGAATAAATCTTCCCCAAGTCTTATCAAATTTAACCAAGGGTTCAACAATGTCATTCCTGGTTTTTTCACAATTTAAACATGATATCGTTTCAGAGTACCAATGGAGTGTGGTCGGAGAGTTGGTCTTTCCATTTAAATAAAATAGATCTTCTGGCAATTAATGTAGTAAAAGCAATCAGCCGATGGGCGGAATGGGACAACTGAATCTAACATCGATAGCCCAAAAATTGCAGTAATAGGATGAGGTTGTAAATCAATACCTAAAACTACAGAAATAGTATCAAAGATTTATTTCCAATATTTTTCCAAAAGTGGGCAGGACCAAAACTATGGGTCAGTGAGGCCACTTCAGAGTTACATCTGTCACAGGTAGGATTTACATGACCATAAAAACGAACAAACTTATCTTTTGTCATATGAACTCCGTGAACCACCTTGAATTGTATCAAAGTGTGTCTTGCACACATTGAGGAAGTATTAACTAATTGAAAAATCCTCTCCCATTTCTCTATAGATAAAAAAAATTGGAGTTCTCTTTCCCAGCCATTCTTAATTTTATCAAATGTATCTATTTGTAATTTCAAAATCAACTCATAAATAGTCGTTATTAAGCCTTTCTGATAAGGGTTCAAATGTAATTTTTTTTCCAAAATTTCGGTTTGATGTGGTAACGGAAAAAAGGGTAGAGTAGCCTTCAAAAAATGTCTAATTTGTAAATATCTAAAAATGTGTGAGTTAGGTAAATTATATTTATTGGAGAGTTGACAAAAGACATTTAACAACCATCCAAAAACAAATCACTAAAAGCTACTAATCCCTTCCTCTTCCATAACAGAAAGGCTTGATCAGTAATAGAAGGTTGGAAGAGAAAATTAGATTTGATAGGACTCGATAAGATAAAATCATTCAGTCCAAAAAACGTACAAAATTGAAACCATATTCGAAATGTATGTCTTATTATTGGATTAGTCGTATCTTTATTCAATCTCGTAAAAGGTAACGAGGCCCCTAGATTAGAAGCCAGTGATAGCCCTTGCATAGAATCACGTTCAAGATTTATCCATCCTGGGCATTGGGTATCTTCTAAATCTTTTGTCTAAAACATTAAATAACGAACATTAACTGCCCAATAGCAGAATCTAAGGTTTGGTAGTGCCAAACCACCGTCTTTTTTTGATTTTTGTAAGTATTTTTTACTTAGTCTGGAATTTTTATTCTGCCATATATATGAAGAACGTTTGGAGTCAATAATATCAAAGAAAGATTTGGCAATAAAATTTGGTATCGTCTGCAATAAATACAAAAATTTAGGTAAGATAAACATTTTAATAGCATTAATTTGGCCGATTAAAGATAAGGACATTGGTGACCATTTAGTAAACTGTTGTTTGACATGGTCAATTAAAGGCATAAAATTAGCTTTAAATAAATCCTTGTGTTTCTTGGTAATCTTAATACCTAAATAAATAGGACATTCGGTAGTCAATCTAAATGGAAGCTGTCCATAATTCGAAACTAGATTATTTAATGGAAAAAGCTCACTCTTACTAAGATTTAGTTTATAACCAGAAATACTACTGAATTGATTAAGTAATGCTACTATTGCCAGAATAAATTTCTCACGATTAGAAATGAATAATAACAGATCATCTGCATAAAGACATAGATTATGTGTCTTATTCCTGTGGACAATACCAAAAGTATTAGGGGATTCCCATATAGTGGCCAAAGGTTCCAAAGCAATATCAAACAGTAAAGGACTTAAAGGACAGCCCTGTCTAGTACCTCGAAAGAGCCTGAAAAAAGGGGATCTCTGATTATTGATAAATACAGAAGCCTGAGGTATATGATATATCAGCTTGATCCAGGAGATACATTTTGGACCCATCTTAAATTTTTCAAGTGTATTGAATAAGTATTCCCATTCTACTCTATCAAACACCTTCTCGGCATCAAGTGAAATGAAACATTCGTGAGGTTTTTTTGACGCTGTATATACGATATTCATTAATCTCCTAACGTTAAAGTATGAGCAACGATTTTTAATAAAACCTGTCTGATCTTCAGAAATAATTTGTGGTAAAATATTTTCCAATCTCTTAGCTTTCTGTATTTCTTCCTCCATGATGGGTTCGTCGAACAACAGAGACTCATTATGTAATAAATTTGGCAAGTTCAGTTTCTTTAAAATCTCATACATTATATTGGAATCAGTAAGAAATTCTGATTGGTATAGGGAGGTATAAAATTCCTGAAAGGATTTATTAATTTCATCATGGTCTACAGTTAGGGTACCATCCCGTTTACTCACTTCAGTAATCTGACGTTTGGCCGACACCGCTTTCAACTGATTAGCAAGTAATTTACCAGATTTTTCGCCATTGTAGATAAAATTGACTTTTGGTTTTAAATAGCTGGTTCTCAATTGGTGATACTAATAACAAATCATATCTCAATTGAAGTTCAACTCTATTCTTATACAGCTCTAAACTAGCTTTTGAATATTTTTAATCAATTTCTTTAATCTCATCAGCCAATATACGTATTTCATTTTGAATTTGTGTTTTTAATCCCGCGGAGTATGAAATAATTTGTCCACGAATATATGCCTTAAAAGCATCCCAGACTACACCATTGGATTTTTCTTCAGTAGAATTTGTTAAGAAGAAAAAAGCAATCTGATCTTTAATAAAATTAACTAAAATTAGATCTTGAAGCAAAGTAGCATTAAATCGCCATCGTTTAGCACTAAACTTGGAATCAGGTAGTTTGATTGATAGTTTCAATGGTGCATGATCAGAAATAGCAATTGCATCATACTCACATGCAGTGACCGATGAAACTAGCCGAGAATCTATTATAAAGTAGTCAATCCTTGAGTAACTTTGATAGACATGAGAGAAAAAAGAAAATTCTTTGTCATTTGGGTGTAAGAATCTCCAAACTTCTAACATTCCAGTCAAGTAAAAAATAATTGATAAAACTAGCTTGGGGTGGAAGATTGCAACCTTCACGTGGTCCGCCCTGTTTTGACTAATGCAATCAACTCGACGTGCACAAACGGAAGATCAAATGGAACAAGTTGTCCAACAACTTTAGGCTGTGCACGTCACACGAATGAAGAAGAAGAAGAAGAAGAAGATAAAACTAGCTGATTTATTTGGAAGCACATGATCAGATGCAGATCTGTCCATCAAGGGGTTCAAACAACAGTTAAAATCTCCACCCATTATTAAAAAATGTTAATTTAAATTAGGAAAGGATGCAATTAACTGTTTAATAAATTCAGGGTGATCAATATTTGGTGCATAAACATTCACCATAGCAAGTTTTTGGTTATGAATAACACCATAAGGATCAGAAATTGTTTCATAATGAACAAATGGAGTCAATAACAATAGGATCTATCTCTCCCTGCTAACCCCATTCTCCTGCCTTCTACCAGTTCTTTGTTTCTACCTAATGTCACGGATTCCATGTGCCGGGTTTAGCATTAAACAATGGAACAATTACTCTGCACACTGGCACATTGCTGACAAGCTGCTTGGTGGCATCAAAGTGAAACAGAAAATGCAGTGGGGCAAATAGCAGCAGGCGAGTGATGGATTCAGAAAACGCTGACCTTTTCATTGGAACGGTGCTGGAGCCAGAGAGTCATAGAACTGTACAGCACGGAAACAGGCCCTTCGGCCCACCATGTTCATGCCGACCAACTCCATTGCCAGAGTGAGGTGACACACAAACTGGAGGAACCGCACCTCACATTCCACTTGGGTAGCTCACAGCCCAATAGAATGAATATAGAATTCTCCAAATTTCGGTAGCTTCTCACTAAACTCCCCTCAACCCAACACCCTCCCCCCCCTTTTCTCCCCAAAGCCAACACCATCCCCCGCCCCCCTTGACTCCCATCTATTTCTCCCTTGCTCTTACGCAAACCATTCTGTACTCAGTCCCGAGTGCAATCAAGGCAATTTGTAATTTCCACAACACTGTACCATCACTCAAGTTTACATCAGAAACAAGCTGGTAATAGAGTCATACGGTCATAAAATGATACAGTGTGGAAAAAGGCCCTTCCACCCAACTTGCCCACACCGGCGAACATGTTCCAGCTGCTCTAGTCCCAACTGCCCACGTTTGGTCCATATCGCTCCAAACTTGTCTTATCCATGTACCTGTCTAACTGTTTCTTAAACGTTGGGATAGTCCCTGCCTCAACCAACTCCTCTGGCAGCTTGTTCCATACACCCACCACCCTTTGTGGAAAAGGTTATCCCTCAGATTCCTATTAAATCTTTTCCCCTTCACCTTAAACCTATGTTCTCTGGTCCTCGATTCACCTACTCTGGGCAAGAGACTGTGCATCTACCCAATCCATTCCTCTCATGATTTTGTACACCTTTATAAGATCACCCCTCATCCACCTGCGCTCCAAGGAATAGAGTCCCAGCCTTATCAACCTCTCCCGATAGTCAGACCCTCTAGCCCTGGCAACATCCTTGTAAATCTTCTCTGTACCCTTTCCAGCTTGGAGAGGCGGTGGTAATGGCGCTGGTGCTTACCCAGAAGGCCGCATGCCATGGAAAGTGACTGATCGGTGACACTGAACTCAATGGTTCATCAGTTCTTTATTGTCACGTATGAACAGCACGCTGAAATTCTTTTACACAATCCACAAATGCACAGTCACCATATTTTGACGCTGTTTGCAAAGAAAAATTCCAAAGTCCAGTCCACATGCTGGAAGTACTGGAGCGTCCCGATAGCCCCAGGCCCCTGCAGGCCCGACATCCAAGGAAGGAGATGGATGGAGGCCAGAGCCTGGGACTTGCCTGAAACAGGCACCGCTCATAAGAACCAGAGTGTGGACTTTGATAGTTGCACCAAAACAGGGCGGGCTCAGTAGACTATTTCTAATCGGGGAGAGGGGTTCTGGCAATATTCTACTGGACTGTTTGTATGAAAAAGAATTCCACTGTGTTCGTGCTTCACACGTGTGACGATAACAGCAGCATTGAACCAGTGAACCATAGATCTAATTAGATTCCTGACATTTTTTGAGCACTGTCTGTGGGAAGAAGAATATCTGGAAGCTCCAGGCTGCAAACATGGCTGCTTTGTTTGCCAAGATTAGCAATCTCCAGGGAGCAAACTAATTCATTGGATGGGAAACTCTGTGAGACGTTTTCTGAGAGCGTACAAGCATAAATCTTTTATGTTCTTTTCTTTTGCCCTGGGCAATGCTGGCAGCTAATATGCAATAAATACTATTTGTCAAGTTCGAGCAAATGCAAAGGGCAAATAAACGGATCCACACAAATCTCAGATGACAATGCTGATTACCCCCAGCAAGGAGTAACGTATTATTATGGTAAACTCTGACCTCAGCAAGGAGAAGTGATGTCAGCGCTGGGGATTCATGTGTTTTCCCAAACACGGAGATGCCTGCATTTACTATTCACCAGTGGCATCCAAGCTTGACAGATGGTTTTACTTCAATGGGCATTTACATCCTGTCAGAACGTCCCTCTCAGAATGCTTTTCAGCCAACAACACACAGTTGAAGTGTTTCCACTGTTGTATCATTGGGAGAGCAAGACCAATGTGGCCACAGAAAACTCCCCATCCAGAGATGCTGCCTGACCCGCTGAATTACTCCAACACTTTGTGTCATCCAAGTCTCCTCAGTAGGATTTCAAATACCATTTTGAATTATATCTTTGCTGTATCTCCACACTAAACTAAACTAAACTAAAGGGCGGCAAGGCAGAGTTTCTGACTTACAGCGCCGGAGACCCGGGTTCGATCCTGACTACGGGTGCTGCCTTTACGGAGTTTCTACGTTCTCCTCATGACCGGCGAGGGTTTTCCCCGGGTGCTCCGGTTTCCTCCCATGCTCCAAAGACCCACGGGTTTGTAGGTTAATTGGCTTCAGTAAAACATTGTTAAGTGAGTGTGTGTGTGTGTGTGTGTGTGTGTGTGTGTGTGTGTGTGTGTGTGTGTGTGTGTGTGTGTGTGTGTGTGTGTGTGTGTGTGTGTGTGTGTGTGTGTGTGTGAATGCTAGAGTACGGGAATCACTGATTGGCACGGACTCGGTGGGCCGAAGGGCCTGTTCCGTGCTCAAAACTAAACTGCATCTCAAAACTAAACTGGTTACTGCAAGTTGGCGAAAGGAAGGCAAACAACAGTTGATCTGCTTTGTGTGAGAGCTTTCAAGAGGGACACAGTTCAGACAGAGGGCAGTAGAAGCAGCGTGATCAACAGTTTCCACATCCTCCATATCCCAGGCTGTGTTAGTGACATGATGAAGTGCAGGGACCTCTGAACACGCATGTGCTTACACCAGATACATTGATCCTCGCACACTGCCCTGAACTCCACCCCTGTTTTTTGAAGGGGGAACCACAGATTGCTCAGACTACCAACAGCTTGAGTTAATCTAATTTCAAAAACATCGGATGACAAAAATGGAAGGATTCTAATATTGAATGTTTGTCAACTTATTCTTGCACCGGCAGTTAAATAAACTTGGGAAGATTTAGTTCAAGGCAGGGCCAGGGAGGGGGAAAAGGGTAAGAGTTCACGAGGAGTTGGCTCCAAAGTTGTTACTGTAAGCTGACGGTCAACAGAAACTAGTTCAGCAAATTTAGTTGGTAATTATATATATATATATATATATATATAGATATATATATATATAGGGCGGACCGGTAGTAGTGGTAGAACTGCGGCCACACAGCACCAGATACCCTGGTCCAAGAACATGGATAGGTGATGCTTTGGGTCAGGACCCTTCTTGGACACAATGGATAGTTGACATTAGGGTCAGGGCCCTTCCTGGCCCGAAACATCACCTATCTCAACTTTCTCCAGACATGCTGCTTGACCCCTGCTGAGTTACTCCAGCACTTTTGTGTCTTCTTTTGTAAACCAGCATCTGCAGTTCCTAAGGGCGGCACTGTGGCGCAGTGGTAGAGCCGCTGCCTTATAGCGCCAGAGACCCACGTTCGATCCTAACTGTAGGCGCTGTTTGTGCGGAGTTTGCATGTTCTCCCTGTGACCACGTGGGTTTTCTCCAGGTGCCTCGGTTTGCCCGCACACTCCAAACACATACAGGTTTCTAGGTTGTGGAGGGAGGAATTGCCGATGTTGGTTTATGCCAAAGATAGACACAAAGTTCTGGAGTAACAGTGGGACAGGCAGCATCTCTGGAGAGAAAAGATGGGTGACATTTCAGGTCGAAACCCTTCTTTGGCTTTGTAGGTTAATTGGATTCGGTAAAATGGTACATTGTCGGTAGTTTGTAGGATAGTGCTAGTGTGATGATTGCTGGTCGGTGCGGGCCGAAGAGCCTGTTTCTGCACTGTATCTCTAAAGTCCCAAGTCTTAAATTTACTCCAGCACATTGGGTCAAACTGCAGTGTCAAAATGTGCTGCCGGCTTCAGGTCTCCTGCATTTATAATCCTCAGCTCTTGTCGGACAAGTGGC
Organism: Raja brachyura; assembly: GCA_963514005.1. The sequence continues at coordinate 22,866,192 of OY740795.1, read as the reverse complement.
AAGTATCTGATTACTTCCTTGTAGTGGTGGACGGGAGCCCCACATCACAGGCAGAGAAAACGCTCCTACTTAATCTGAAGACAGAGACAAAATGCTGGAGTAACTCAGTGGGTCATGCAGCATCTCTGGAGAAAAGGAATAGATGACGTAGGTCTCGGTTCGAGACCCTTCTTTAGATTGGACTCAGTTTGAATGGCGATAGAGTAGAATAAAATACATAGAAGCCTGCGATAAATCGCTCTGCGGAGGGAAGGCTGCATTTTTTAGGAATCATGCAAGCAATGTTCACTGCCTCAAGCCTGCAGCCACCTTCCTCACAGGGTCAGGAAGGCTGCCGTGTTTGATATGGATCAAGTGGCCAATTGCACGATAGCGCAATGCTTGCTTTTCCCCCCACAAGGCATACATCCTAGGACGGAAGCAACACTCTGCAAGAGAACAGTCCCGTTGCCTTAGAAGTCACAGATGTGCAAAGTGGGCAAATATAAAAGCTAGAGAAGCTACAGGCGACGGCAGATGCTGGTTTAAATCCAGTATAAAAGCAAGCTCACGGGTGAAATCAGCTCTGCCAGGCATGAACCCTCTCCACCCAAGTGTACCGTGCTCTGGAGTTGGTAGAAACAGCCCGTGGACAACCCGGCGAAGATCACTTACTGCCGATTGTTAAAGCAAAGTGTGGCCAAGCACAATGGTTCAGCTGCAAACATCCACAAACAACTCATCACTGCTGATCAAATCACAAGTCCCATCTCGCTCATCGGAGCTAAGATGATCGCCGGGGGCTCAGGCTTGGTAATGGCCTGTGGTTTGTTATATTTACGCTAATAACAGCTTTGAAACTTTCAAGTGCAGGCAAGGTTACTGACAGCAAGAGGGGATATATTTAATTTAGAGATACAGTGCGGAAACAGGGCCTTCAGCCCACCGAGTCCGTGCCGACCAACGATCACCCCGTACACCAGTTGAATCCGACATACCAGGGACAATTCTACAGAAGACCTCACCAGCACGTCTGGTAGCGGAGTATCACACTGTTTAGTATCCCACTGTCTATCAACACCTTAAAAAGCCTCAGCATTACAGCCCAGGAGTTCCTTGTGTATCCTCCAGCCTTTCCATAAAGTCATACAGCGTGAAAACAGGCCCTTTGGCCCAACTTTGGCCGTACTCTGACCAGCATGTTCTATCTCTCCTAGTCCCACCTGCCTGCATTTGGCCCATCTATCTATCTATGCATAAATAAAACTCTCATCATGTTATCTTTGTTTGAAATGTTTGAAATGTTTTTACATTTGTGCAAATACGGTACAGGATAGCGCTACGATTTTTCGCCACCTTACTCAACATTCTCCTATGCTGCAAATGCACCAAGTTTTGTTCAGATCGGTGGTATATTTTAAAAGTTATTAAGGTTTAAAAATTGTTAAAACCGCACATGCGCAGATTGCTCTCCTACCCTGTCAGTCACCCCCTGGGCAGCGACGCCCCTTCATGCACCATCGCCGCACTGATTGGCTGCGTCCTCTGTCAGTCAACGGCACCCGCCCACCTCTGCCGGCGCGTGGCCGTAGCTGCTGGTGCTTCGCGGCCGTGCCTGGCTCTGAGGGCACCGACAGCTGATGTTCCGCCGTGACACGCAAGGGAGAGGAACGGCAACCTCGAGATCCTGGGGAGGTGAGGAGGGAGAGTGGGGGGGATTGCGGGAGAGGAGGGAGAGGGGGGAAGTGAGGAGGGAGAGGGGGGAAGTGAGGAGGGAGACTGGGGGGATTGAGGGAGAGGCTGGGGTAGGGAGGGAGAGGGGGAGGGGAAAGTGGGGGAGGTCAGGAGGGAGAGAGGGGAGGAGGGGGGGGATAGAGGGAGAGGAGGGGGTAAGGAGGGGAGAGGAATTATGGAAGGAGGGAGGGAGGGAGTGACTGAGGGTAGGGGAAAGGAGAGGGGAGGGAGGGATTGAGGGAGGGTTGGAGGAGAGGGGAAAGAAGGGAGGAAGTGAGGAGGGAGAGTGGAGGAGGAGGGGGAATAGAGGAAGAGGAGGGGTGAATGAGATATGTTGGGAGTGGAGAATAGAGGGAGAGGAAGGTAGTGGGGAGGTGATGAGGGATAGTGTTAATGAAGTAAACATGCAGGTACAGCAGGCAGTGATGAAAGCAAATTGCATGTTGGCCTTCATAACGGGAGGAGTTGAGTATGGGAGCAAAGAAGTCCTACTGCAGTTGTACAGGGCCCTGGTGAGACCACACCTCGAGTATTGTGTGCAATTTTGGTCTCCTAATTTGAGGAAGGACATTCTTGCTATTGAGGGAGTGCAGCGTAGGTTCACATGTTTAATTCCCAGGATGGCGGGACAGTCATATAATGAAAGAATGGAGCGAGTGGCCTTGTATTCACTGGCATTTAGAAGGATGAGAGGGCATCTTATGCAAACATATAAAATTATTAAGGGATTGGACACGTGAGATGCAGGAAACATGTTCCCGATGTTGGAGGAGTCCAGAGCCACGGGCCACAGTTTAAGAATAAGGGGTAAGCCACTGAGAACTGAGATGAGGAAAAAAAAAATTCACCCAGAGAGTTGTGAATCTGTGGAATTCTCTGCCTCAGAAGGCAGCGGAGGCTGATTCACTGGATGCATTCAACGGAGTTAGATAGAGCTCTTAGGGCTAGAGGAATCAAGGGATATGGGGAGAAGGCAGGAACAGTGTACTGATTGTGGATGATCAGCCGTGATCACATTGAATGACGGTGCAGGTATGAAGGGCCGAATGGCCTACTCCTGCACCTATTGTCTATGTACCTGCCTCAACTACCCACTCCGGCAGCTCGTTCCATACAATAGACAATAGGTGCAGGAGTAGGCCATTCGGCCCTTCGAGCCAGCACCGCCATTCAATGTGATCATGGCTGATCATCCATAAGCAGTAACCCGTGTACAAGCCCAGCCGCTCCAATTTATCAACATATGACAGCCCAGCCATCCCGGGAATTAACATTGTGAACCTACGCTGCACTCCCTCAATAGCAAGAATGTCCTTCCTCAAGGTTGGAGACCAAAACTGCACACAATACACCAGGTGTGGTCTCACCAGGGCCCTGTACAACTGCAAGAGGACTGTTGGTACACCCACCAAACTTTATGTAAAAAAAAAATTACCCCTCATGTTCCTATTAAATCTTTCACCCCTCATTTTTTCCCTCTCACATCTTCATTGAAATGCTAGTTACAGACTTGTTTCACCTTTCGAGCTCTATGAAGGGTGAATCTCCTCCGGTATATCTCTAGAGAAAGCAGCCACACCAGAAGTTCATGACTGAGGGTCATGCTGGAAGGCTGTCCCTGGGATTGAATCCATGACCCTGTTCCTGACGAGTACATGATTAGATCCAGCTGTCTTGTCCCCGTGACAAGAGTGGCCGACTCAATGTTTTGTGGGACAGCGGTTGTACTGCCAAGAGACAGAGAAGTCTTCGAGCTGACCAAGTATGCGTAGAAAAGGATTAAACTCTTAACTGAATTGATTGTGGCTATGGAAGTTTCACACACACACCATAGCATCTCTTGACGAGACTGACGACTTTAGTGCTAATTAATGTTGAACCACAGATTGCTTCATATGGCAGCTCAAGACTCATTTTATTTATTAACAAATGCCTTGGGACATTTGACTATGTTAAGTAATACAAAAGCAAGTTGTTGCTTCTAATGCATTTACTGTTTGGGAGACAGTCAGGCTGAACTGTCTGGACTGAATCGCTCGCGTGTAAAGTAGTCTGAAAACCACGACCTCCAGGTTGAAGGACAGCTTCCTCCCTACAACCTTCAGGCTCTTTAACATTACATAACACCAACCAAACTACGAAGCATGGACTGCCTCGGTTGCACTCAGGACTTCGGACTTTTTTAACATTATTATTGGAGATATTAATTTATTGAACTTTTGTTGGTTAGTATAACCTTTGTATTGTGTTTCCAGCTCTGTTATGCTGCTACAGTGGCACAATGGCGCAGCGGTAGAGTTGCTGCCTTACAGCGCTACAGACCCGGGTTCGATCCCGACTACAGGTACTGACTGTACAGAGCTTGTACATTCTCCCTGTGACCACGTGGGGTTTTCTCCGGATGCTCCGATTTCCTCCCACAATCCAAAGACAGGTTAGTAGTCAATTGACTTTGGTAAAATTGTAAATTGTCCCTCATGTGTAGGATAGGATAGTGCTAGTGTACAGGGGGATTGCTGGTCGGTGCGGACCTGGTGAGCCGGAGGAACCCATTTCCGTGCTGTATCTCGACAAAGAAAATCTCTTCCTTTTTCGGTTTATCTGCAAACATATTGATAATAACCAGCAGAAACGTGGATGTGCTCGAGGGGGTAGCTGCTTTTTCAGTGACGACATTACTGTCGGCAGCTGCTGAACTCGTGAGTCCTTTTTAATTGCCTGCTTTTACGAAAAAAAACCATGGGAGCAACGAGTCTGCAGTGATTATGTCATCCCTGTAACCTGACATCATCATGTTGGCTCCTGTCCAATCCTATAACCTAGATATGCAGGGGTGGGGAGATGAGGGGGGGGGGGGGGGGGGGGCATCGAATGGAAACTGTGGACTTTATGGTCGCTTTCATTTGATCTTCAGTATTTTAGATATTGAATATCAATTATGCTGCTGTGGGAATAAGGAAGGGGCAAATGAATGGAGGTTAAACAATTGCTGCTGATTGTAGCCCTGTTATTCCGTACTGTGCAAAAACACATCCTCCCGACTTGAGTAACAGGGCATGTGACACAGATCTGCCTTCCAAAGATCTTCCTTTAAGGCATAGGCTTTGGGTCGGGAACCGTACAAAAATGTTTGGCTGTGCTTTTCAGATTCTGAACCCCTGCACTTGAGAAAAAGCATGACGTACATGGAAGGCAGGAACAGATGCGTACGCAGATAGGGCTGGATAGCATCCTGGAGACATAAAGCGTGGAAACAGGCCCTTCGGCCCAACTTGTCCATGCCAACCAACACGCCCCTCTACACTAGTCCCACCGGCCGGCGTATATATCCCTCCAAACCGTTCCCGTCCATGTACCTGTCCAAATGTTTCTTCAATGTTGTGATTGCCTCAACTATAGCTGCTCCTCGACCTACAATGGGGTTACGTTCCGATAAACCCATCATAAATCAAAAATATTGCAAGTCGAAAACGCATTGCGGTTCATTGCGATCACGTGGCCGGACATGACGTGCTGCTCGCTGCCGTTGCCGAGCGTTTGCCGATCGTAAACTCGAAATATCGCAAGTCGAAGCATCGTAAATCGGGGAGCATCTGTACCTCCTTTGGCAGCCCGTTCCATACACTTACAACTCTTTGTGTACAAGAAGTTGCCCCTCAAGCACCCATTATGTGTCCATAATAGTGGTCATTGGGGACTACATTGAACACTTTGCATACGTGGCGACTCTTCACATACTTTGTGTATGGCACGCCAAGCAAGTTAATAATAAAGTATTGATAATAAAGTATCAATCGATCAATCTTGTCTTTGACATTTCCACCCGCAGGGTAAAGGTTCTGACTGTTCACCTTATCAACGCCTCCCATAATCTTGTAGATTTCTATCAGGTCTTCCCTCAGCCTCTGAAGCTCCAGAGAAAACAATCTGAATTTGTCAAACCCCTCCTTATTTCGAACGCCCTCTAATCCAGGCAGTGTTTCTGGCAAACCTCCTGCACCCTCTCCAAAGCCTCCACTTCCTTCGTGTACTGGGGTGACCAACTAATCGTTTGTTCCCCATGATTCCAGCACCTGCCGCCTCTAGCGTGTCTGTCCTGCACCTCCATTGCCTTTCCCTGTTGGGGGGGGAATGGACAGATGGTGTTTCGGGTCTGCACCCTTCTTCAGACTTCAACTCTTCGAGCAAGTCCTTCTTTAGTGCAATGCCCATATCTACCTCTATCATCTCCGACAGTGAGGGATACAGAGCTGAGGTTACCTCCAGGTCAGCCACCATCATGTAGAATTGATGGAACAAGGAGCAAGAGGACTTTATTCTTTGGAGTGCAGAAGGATAAGGGGTTCTCCTGGAGGTGAACAAAATTACAAGGGGAATAAATCAGATAAACGCACAGAGTCTCTTGCCCAGAGCAGGGTAATCAAGAACCACAGTACATAGGTTTAAGGTGAGGGTGAAAGATTTAACAGGAACCTGTGGGTAACTTTTGTACACAAATGGTGCTGGGTGTATGGAATGAGCTGCTGGTGGAGGTACTTGAAGCAGGTACTATTGTAAAGTTTCAGAAACATTTATACAGGTACATAGATAGGAGAGGGATATGGGCTAAACACGGGCAGGTGGGGCTAGTGTAGATGTGGCATGTTAGTTGGCATGAGTAAGTTGGCCAGAAGGACCTGTTTCCACACTGCATGACTCTAAGTTCCAGAAGCTTAGTTCCATATTCCTACCCCTAACTCATTTAGTTTTTGTTTAGTTTAGAGATGCATCATGAAAACACGCCCTTTGGCCCACAGTCCACCCCAATCATCAATCACCCTTTCACAATATTTCTATGTTATCAATAGATAATAGGTGCAGGAGTAGACCATTCGGCCCTTCGAGCCAGCACCGCCATTCACTGTGATCATGGCTGATCATCCACAATCAGTACCCCGTTCCTGCCTTCTCCTCATATCCCCTGACTCCGCTATCTTTAAGAGCCCTATCTAACCGTTTTCTACTTTCACATCCCCTCCCTACTCAAGCGGCACGGTGGCGCAGTGGTAGAGTTGCTGCCTTACAGCGCCAGAGACTCGGGTTCAATCCCGACTATGGGTGCTGTCTGTACGGAGTGTGTACGTTCTCCCTGTGACAGCGTGGGTTTTCTCCGGTTTCCACTCACGCTCCAAAGATGTGCAGGTTTCAAGGTTAATTGGCTTCAGTAAAAATTGTAAAATGATCAACAGTGTGCAGGATATTGCCAGTGTATGGGGAATCACCGGTTGGCACCGACTCGGTGGACAAAAGGGGCTGTTTCCGCACTGTATCTCTAAACATTCGGGGAAATGTTTTCAGTGGCCAATTAACCTACAAACCCGCACGTCTTCGGGATGCGGGAGGAATCTGGAGCACCTGGAAGAAACCTGCGCAGTCACAAGGAGAACGTGCAAACTCCACACAAACAGCATCCCGAGGACAGGATCGAACCCGGGTCTCTGGCTTTGTGGGGCAGCGGCTCTACCCGCTGCGCCACTGTGCCGCCCTGTGATAAAGTTCCAGTGAAAGAAAAAAACAAATTCTGTCCACTGGTAAGGTCACCAAGGGCTGACATGTGCGAGTTAATGGCTTTATTCCGGATGGGAAACCCATTACCTGTCATGAACTCGGTGTTATTCCAGCTCGGATGTCATCCAGGAATCTGACCCCACTGATTGTGGATGCCCTGACCCCCGATGATCGCAAGACAAGCACAGAAAAATAGTCACACAACACCGGGACACAGTAAACAGTTGTGCAACTTAGGTCAGCCTTCTGACAGTGGAGACAACCGACGATGTCCCTTTAAGGAGTGCCAGGCCTCGGGAGGGCAGATGTGGACCTTGTTTCTATATAACCCTTTAACTTCCTCAGTGTAAATACACAGAGATGCTCTGTATTTTCTTAGTGCAGCTTAAGCTTCCGAACAGCTCTAATACAAACCTTGGGAACACGTGTTTTTATATCCACCAGTTAAGCAAATAAGACCTGATGGCTGCTGTGAATAAAACACTTGTTTTTCAGCCCAATGTTTTCTAAAGCAGGAGCCCGCTGCCGTTAGCCTGAGGCATTCAGCTGCCTCTACACAAACACCTTGAAGGGAAGTCCAGTGGCCAATTCATCCAACAACTGGAGTCCCACCGCACAAACCCAATATTTGCGTTAAAAGGACACAAAGTGCTGGAGTAACTCAGCGGGGTCAGGCAGCATCTCTGGAGAACATGGATAGGTGCCGTTTGGGCTGGGCATTTATGTTAGTTTGTGGGGCCAGGACATGCATGGAAATAACCTCAAGGCTCGCACGGAAACAGGCCCTTCAGCCCAACTCGTCCATGCCGGCCAACATGCCCCATCTGAGCTAATCCCAGAATAGACGCAAAATGCAGGCAGCATCTCTGGAGAGAAGGAATGGGCGATGTTTTGTGTCAAGACCCTTCTTTAGATTGATGTCAGGGGAGGGGGAGATACATCAATAAGGAAGTGTAAGTTGTTTTAACAGGACAAAGGGAATAGAGATCAAGGAAAATGTAGAATAGATGTTGTGAGCTAGGAGAAGGTGACAACAAAGCAAACAGATAAAGTGTAGTCGGAGACAGTCAGACTGGTGGGATAATTGGGAAGGGGGAGGGATGGAGAGAGAGGGAAAGCAAGAGGTACTTGAAATTAGAGAAGTCAATGTTCATACCGCTGGGGTGTAAGCTGCCCAAGCGAAATATGAGGTGCTGTTCCTCCAATTTGCGCTGGGCCTCACTGTGACAATGGAGGAGGCCCAGGACAGAAAGGCCAGATTGGGAATGGGAGGGGGAGTTTAAGTGTTTAGCAACCGGGAGATCAGGTAGGTTAAGGCGGACTGAGCGGCATTTGCACGCATTTATCCCATATCCCTCTCAATGTCAACTGCGGGATGTGCCCCAGGGCACAAAGGCTGAATGATGGCCGAGCGAGGAAAGGGACGACAGTTCGCTAGACGCTCGGCTCACAGGTGATGACTACAATGGGCCTTTATGGCCAGACTGTAGCTTGGTGCCAAAACATTCTACATTCCTATACACTCTACTTAAACTGGGATGGTGTTTATGGACAGTAATAATTTACTGAACTGTATGCAAAAAAAAGTCACTGTATCTCGATACATGTGATAATAAAGAACAATTAAAACATTATTAATGAACCTTTCTTATCCATATACCTAAGTCTCTTTTAATTACTCTTCTACCTGCTCTGGCAGCTCAGTTCGTATACCCGCCACCCTCTAAACTAAACTAAAACCATGTGCACGCCGACCATCAAACAGCCGTTCACACTGTTTCTCTCTTATCCCACTTTCTCATCCACTCCCTGCACACTAACTGGAATTTTACAAAGGGCCAGTTAACCTACAAACCCACAGGTCTTTGGGATGTGGGAGGTAACCCACGCGGTTTCACAGGGAGAACGTGCAAACTCCACGCAGACAGCACCCGTGGTCAGGATCGAACCAGGGTGCCTGGTGTTGTGATGTAGCCGCTCTATCAGATGTGCTACTGCGTCGCCTACAGTTCACACTGCAAAAAATACAGCCCTTCCCCCCCCCCACTAAGTGCAGAGTTCTTTGGTTTTTCGATGTGTAATTTGTTTGGTGAACGGGCAGCACAGTGGCGCAGCGGGAGAGTTGCTGCCTGGCGCCGCCAGAGACCCGGCTTTGATCCTGGGTGCTTGTCTGTACATTTTCCCCGTGACCTGCGTAGGTTTTGTCCAGGAACTCTGGTTTCCTCCCACGCTCGAAAGACGTACAGGTTTGTAGGTTAATTGGCTTTGATAAAAGATTGTAAATTGTCCCCAATGTGTAAGACAGTACTCATGTACGGGGATTGCTGGTCGCCTCGCATTCGGGGGGGCCGAAGGGCCCTGTACCTCTAAAGTAAACTAAACAAAAAATTTCCTATTGTATTAGCTCAATGTTATGAAAATCTTTTGGGGCCCCCCTGTGATCTTTGGGACTTTGTCCCCACCCGCTTAAGGGGTCACGCACCTTATGTTTACGACAGAACAGCTGCAGATTCGACATGGATGCGAACACGCAGAGCCCAGACCCCTGAGGGAAATCCTAAAGGACTTGGGCACTGTCACCGTCCCACAACACGCTCTTCAAACCACCGCGCTAAAAAAATTGGAAACCCAGCCGGAGAGAAGCTCCTTCCTCACACCAAAACATCAAATGCAAATCTTCTCTCGTAAAAAAAACAAGGAGCGTGGAGACTAATGACCACACAGGGGACTACAATATAGTGTGGAAACAGGCCTTTTGGCCCAACTTGCCCACGCCAACCAACATGTCTCATCTACACCACCCCCACCTTCCTGCGTTTGGCCCATATCCCTCTAAACCTGTTCTAACAATGTACATGTCTAATCGTTTCTTAAACGTTGCGATTGTACCTGCCTCGAGTACCTCCAACGGCAGCTTATACCATACACACACCACTCTTTGCGTGAAAAAGTTACCACGCAGGTTCCTGTAAAGTCTGCTCCGCCCCTTCACCTAAACCTATGCCCCCTGATACCCCTACTCTGGGCAGGAGACTCTGCATCTACTCGAACTATTCCTCCACCCGATCTGTTCCTCTCATGGTCAGACTTGCCGCCGTGTCACCTGATACACGGCACCTACCGTAACATAACATGCTGGTAACAGTCGGCAGCTGAGTCAATACTGAGGGGAGCTACAACCCAGTAAAAGGGACTTCACACACAGTCACATAGTAAAACCAGCAACAAACCGCAGCGCGCACATTTTCTTCATAAGTACAGATAACCCCGTTATACGAACCAAAGGGGAGGAGGGGGGGGTCCGTTATTGCAGATTGTCTGCTATAACAGAGGGAGGGGGGTAAAGATGTATACCATTGGAAAAACAGCCAATAAACATAGGGTGGTAATAAACATAAATAGGATAAATGCACAGTCTGGAAGAGATAGAGTAAACGCAGTCATTTACCCAGAGTAGGGGAATGAAGAACCAGGGGATATAGGTCTAGGGTGAGAGGGGCAAGATTTAATAAGAAAGTGAGAGGCAACTATTTTTTACACAAAGAGTGGTAGGTGTATGGAACGGGCTGCTGGAGGAGGTCGTTGAGGCAGGGACTATCATGTTTAAAAAACATTTGAACAGGAAAATGAATAGGATAGATTTAGAGGGATAAAGGCCAAATGCAGGCAGGTGGGACTAGTGTAGATGGTGCATCCAGAAGGATTCCGACCCAAAACGTCACCCATCCTTTTTCTCCAGAAATACTGCCTGACCCACTGAGTCACTCCACACTTTGTGTTGATCTCCATTACAAAGAGGTCTGTAATCACGAGCAGGGCCTGCTTTAAGCCATTTGGACCAATTGCTCCCAATTGGGCCCCCCCCCCCCTGTCTAAGGGGGCCCCGCACTCCACAGGTAGAGGGGGGAGACAGAGGTGGAGGGGGAAGAAAGGGGTAGACGGGGAGGGGGGTGTGAGGGGGAATGGAGAAGGGGGAGGTGGGTCGTTCCCTCACGGCCCCGGGGCAGTGCTCCTGCCCCTCCAGTCGCCGTGCTTCACGCACACAGCCCCGGCTCCATCCCTCTCTCTGCTGGGAAGACGCGGTGAACAATACAGGGAGGACCGGGCCGGGGGTTGGGGGGGAGCAACGTTTACAAACCTTGGCCTCAGCTCACACCCGTCCGCCCGGACCCCGGCATCCACTTCTGCTGCGGCCCTCTCTCTCCCTCCCTTCTCTCATCCTTCCTCTATTTTCCCTTCTCCCCTTCCCTCCCTTCTTTCTCTACTTCCCTCCCTCCATTCTCTTCTTCCTCCCTTCTCCCCTTCCCTCCCACACACATCACGCACACACAACTAAGTTAGGATGGGGCTGAAGCCCAAAATGTAATGCCTAGACTGTTTTTTTGCTAATGGTTATTGGTTTTCCAGGATCTAGTTAATTAAATTACTTTTATTTTCATTTCACAGTCACTAAAACAAGTGGCATTGTAACTATGTACCTTTCAGAGGTGATCTACACATTTTGTTTGTTACCTGTAGGCTGACATGTATGCAATTTGATATTAAAATGTAGCTTAGATCTGTTTGGTCCATTAAATCGCAGGCACTTTTTAAGCGCACATTTTGATTACTTTTCATTCTACCATAGAGATATAAAGTCTATAATACACTTTATTTATATTTCTATGATTCTACAGACCTTGGCTGGGAACCTGGGGATCACCAAAATTGTTCCCAATTGGGCCCCGCACCTCCTAAGGCCGGCCCTGATCACGAGGATCGACTGTATTGTCCTTCAGATATAAATAACCCCGCTAACATTAGACAGCAGAGCTAACACAGCAAAGTGCCATCAAACTAAATTTAGTTGATGTTTAGAGATGCAGCTTTGGCCCACCGAGTTCACACCGACTAACTGTCACTAGTTCTAACCTACACACTAAGGACAATTTACAGAAACCAATTAACCTACAAAGTCTTTGGACTGCAGGAGGAAGCACCCATAGTCAGGATCGAACCCAGGACACTGGCGCTGTTAGGCAGTAATTCAACCGCTGCGCCACTGTGCCAGCTAAATGTAACTCTGACCTGTTGTCTCCATAAGAGGGGAGCAAATCCTAGGATAAAATAAAAGAGTTGGAGCAACTCAGTGGGTCAGGCAGCATCTATGAGAACATGGATAGGTGATGTTTTGGGTCGGGACCCTTCCCATCAGTCTGAAGAAATATCCCGACCCGATACGTCATCTATCCATGTTCTCGGAGATCCTGCCTGAACTGCTGAGTTACTCCAGCGATTTGGCTCCTTTTGTGGAATCATGGGATATGGGGAGAAGGCAGGCACGGGGTATTGATTGGGGACGATCAGCCATGATCACAATGAATGGCGGTGCTGACTCGAAGGGCCGAATGGTCTCCTCCTGCACCTATTTTCTATGTTTCTATACATAAAAACAGCATCTGGAGTTCCTTGTTTCTATACCTTGGACAAAAGAGGCAGGTTGAAGGAGGAATTAGTGGAGAAACTCGGCAGACATCGGCACAGTGGTGCAGCTGGTAGAGCTGCTACCTCACAATGCCAGAGACCCAGGTTCAATCCTGACCTCTGGTGCTGTTTGGGTGGAGATTGCACATTCTCCCTGAGGCCACGTGGGTTTCCTCCGGGTTTTCCAATTTCCTCCCAGCTCACAAGGACATGCAGGTTTGTGGGTTAATTGGCCTGTGTATATTGCCCCGAGTGTGTAGGGAGTGGATGGGAATTACAGAACTAGTGTGAACGGGTGATCGATGGTGGGCATGGATTGTTGGGCCGAAGGGTCAACTCTAAATGAAACTATAGGAAAAAAGATTACATTAACATAGCAACTTTTATATCCCTTTCTCGTCCACCTTACAAGCGTCTTACAAGCAGAATGGACCAAGTTGCAGGCAGCAAATTCCTCCTCATCGTCTTTCTAAAAGCACATCCTCTTATTCTGAGGCTACGACCTCTGGTCCTAGACTCTCCCACTGGTGGAAAGATCCTCTCCATATCCACTCCATCCAGGCCTTTCACTATTCGGTAAATTTCAATGAGATCCCCCCCCCCCCCCCCGTCCTTCTAAACTCCAGGGAGTACAGGCCCAGTGCTGTCAAAGGCACATCACATGCTAACCCAATCACCCCCGTGATCATTCTCGTAAACCTCCTCTGGACCCTCTCCAACGCCAGGACATCGTCCCACAGATATGGGGCCCAAAACTGCTCACAGTACTCCAAATGGGGTCTGACCAGTGCCTTGTAACGCCTCAGCATTATATCCCTCATTTTTATATACAAATTGCCAAAAACGAGGAGTAAACACAAGAACGTTCCTGGCCTTTGCTGGATCTGTGGCTGGGAATCATTCATAGTTATGTGAGAGTGCATTCATTGCTCTGTCCACTTGGCTCATCTGAAAGATGAGACTGATGCATACGCATGAAAGAACACACACACGCATGTATGCACATGTGCACAAACACTCACACACAGAGACAGAGAGAGACAGATAGAGACAGATAGAGACAGAGAGAGAGAACGAGAGAGAGAACGAGAGAGAGAACGAGAGAGAGAACGAGAGAGAGAACGAGAGAGAGAACGAGAGAGAGAACGAGAGAGAGAACGAGAGAGAGAACGAGAGAGAGAACGAGAGAGAGAACGAGAGAGAGAAAAAGAGGGAGACAGGGTGGATAAAGAACTCTAACGTGAATCCACAAAGTCTGGCCCTGTTCTTGAGTTAACCAATGTGCTCTGCAGGATGGGAGTCCTTTACTGCTTTCACCTTATGGGGAAACTCCCTCAAAAGTGAAAGATAATTGGAGGGTGGAAAGATCATTTCTCAGAGAAAGATAATTTTTCTTAATTGTGGGATTCACAATCTAGACATACCATTATTTGTTAACAAATGTTGTTGTTTATATTTAATTTCTTTTATTAGAAGTAATCAATTTACAATAGTGTAAACATTGTACAAACATCAACTTAATTCCATATTTTTTTAAATAACCTGTTGAAAGTTATTATCTTCTATTTTTTTAGGAAATAAAGATAAGGATAGAGTAGTTTTAAATCAATAAGAGAGTGATTAAATAATAATTTGATTATATAAAAGAGAAAAAGAAAATAGAGAAAGGAAAAAAGGTTAACAGAAAGTGAAAAGATATTATATATATATATATATAAATGAAAATCAACAAAATATATTGTATCTAAAACTATTACAAATAATAATATCAATGAAGACATGCCTATTAATCCTAGTATAAGAATATGTTATTCTCATCAAGTCCCGCAGGGTACCCGTCAAGCTGTGATGTCAAGAACAGCTACTTCTCTAGATACTGTATATATGGAGACCATATTTGTTCGAAGGTATTATATTTGTCCAATAGGACAAATCTGATACTTTCTAATTGTAACGTCTCCAACATTTCTGCTGCCCACATTTTAATTGTGGGGGTTAATGTTCCCTTCCAAAATTTGGAAGGGAACAAATGTTGTTGTTTAACTGGACACATGTCATCGTCGCTTCAGCAGAGAAGAACAACAATGTGAATTAGTGCCGCAAATCCTTATTTAACAGTATGCGCTGTTCCGATCTGCTGTTATATCGGGAAAGGATTAACAATTAGCAACAATGTTCGTATAACTCTGGGTGGCGCATCTGGTGAAGCTGCTGCCTCACAGCACTGGAAAAGTGGGTTCGATCCTGACCTCGGGTGGTGTCTGTGTGGAGTTTGCAAGTTCTCCATGTGACATCGTGGGCTTCCTCCGGGTCCTCCAGTTTCCTCCCACATCCCAAAAACGTGCAAATTTGTAGGTTATTTGGCCCTCTGTAAATTGCCCCTAGTCTGTTGGGGGTATATGAGAAAGTGGGATAACATAGAACTAGTGTGAACCAGTGATCAGTGGTTGGCAAGAACTCAGAAACATAGACATAGAAAATAGGTGCAGGAGTAGGCCATTCGGCCCTTTGAGACAGCACTATCATTCAATATGATCATGGCTGATCATACAAAATCAGTACCCTGTTCCTACATTCTCTCCATATCCCTTGATTCCGTTAGCCCTAAGAGCAATATCTAACTCTCTGTTGAAATCATCCAGTGAATTGGACTCCACTGCCTTCTGTGGCAGAGAATACCACAGATTCACAAATCTCTGTGTGAAGAAGTTTTTCCACATCTCAGCCCTAAATGACCTACCCCTTATCCTTGAACTCTGGTTCTGGACTCCACCAACAATGGGAACATTTTTCCTGCATCTATCCTGTCCAATCCCTTAAGAATTTTATATGTTTCTATAAGATCCCTTCTCATCCTTCTAAATTCCAGTCAATACAAGCCCAGTCGATCCATTCTTTGATCATATGTCAGTCCCGCCAACCCGGGAATTAACTTGGTGAACCTATGTTGCACTCCCTCAATAGCAAGGATGTCCTATCTTAAATTAGGAGACTAAAACTGCACACAATAAACAAGGTGTGATCTCACCAGGTCCCTGTACAACTGTAGGAAGACCTCCTTGCTCATATACTCTAATCCTCTCACTACAAAGGCCAACATGCCATTTGTTTTCTTCACTGCCCGACTCAGGCTGTATCTGTAAACTAAGCTGTAAAGCTTAGGGAATAATTGGTAATGTTGTTTTTCAGCTTGGTTTACAGATACCACATGGAAACCAGGTCTCTGATGATGCTGGCTGCCTTTTTGAGGCAGAGGTTCCTTTAGATCCCTTCAATGGTGGGGAGGTCAGTACCTGTGATGGACTGGGCAGTGTTCACCACTTTTTACAGTCTTCTTCGTTCCTGGGTGTTCGAGTTGCCGAACCAGGCCGTGATGCAACCGGTCAATATCTTCTCTACTGTACAGTTGTAGAGGTTCAAGAGACTATCCGATAACAGACCAAATCTCCTCAATCTAAGGAAGTAGAGGCATTGATGAGCTTTCTTTAAAATTGCATCAAAGTGCTGGGTCCAGGACAGATCTTCAGAGGTACGCACGGCAGGGCTGGATCAACCATTAAGTAAAATAAGCACGTGCTTAGGGCATCAAGGGAAGGAGAGCACCACAGAAATGGTAAAATAATATTCGAGGTGGTTTATTTTATTCTTCTTTTCTTCATAAAATTGTTATTCTTCTTTATTCTTTTATGGTTTATTATTGTTTATATTTTGAATTACATATATATGGGGGCACCAAAATCTTTTAAGTGCTTAGGGCCTCTATGGGTCTTAATCCGGCCCTGATGCACGCCCAGGAATTTGAAGTTTTTGATTCTCTCCACCGTGGTCCCAAGAAGCGGACCCAACCCGAAATGTCACCTATCCATGTTCTCCAGAGATGCTGCTTGACCTGTCGAGTAACGAGGGTCCCAACCCGAAACGTCACCTATCCATGTTCTCCAGAGATGCTGCTTGACCAGCTGAGTTACTACAGCACTTTGTGTCTTTCTTTGTAAACCAGCATCTGCAATTCCTTATAACACCGACTTACTTGCTTTGACCCGCTGAGTTACTCCAGCATTTTGTACCTATCTTGCTTTGTTATCAAGTACATTGTGTTCACGTACTTTAATCTCTGAATTACTCTTCAACAATGAATCTTCAATTCATCCACAAACATGTTAAATGGCTTACATTTGCATTATCCATTCATGTAACTGGCATTTTCAATCCAGTTATAATCTGTCTCTACATTCTCTGGCTTTCTAAACACCTAAGAGTTATTTGAATGTAATGAGAATGATGCTACCTGCTATTAACTTGGGAGGACCGCAACATGCTGCTGAATGACGCAGCCACCATTTTGTGCCAACCACCCTCCATTTTGTTCACAGGTCCCTCAGTGTCCTTTGTTAAACTGTATTTGCTTACGATTGCCCAGGAGAGCGCTGCGTATGTCCTAACCAAATCTCATTACTCATCATCTATTGCTTGCTGATTAGTTTTTTAATTTAATTGATTGATTGAAAGATATGAAACAGGCCTTAATGCCCACCGAGTCCATGCCGATCATCGATCATCCATTCACGCTAGTTCTATGTTCGCCCACTTTCTCAGCCACTTCCTACACACTCGGGGCAATTTACAGAAGTCTATTGAACAACAAACCAGCATGTCTTTATGATGTGAGAGGAAACCAGAGTACCTGGAGGAAACCCACAAGATCGCATGAAGAACTTGCAAACTCCATACAGACAGCACCCGAGATCAGGATCGCTCCTGGTCTCTGTCATTGTGTGACCATTCTGCAATGAAGCGATCCTCATTTCCAAACCCCTCCACACCTCCTACAGTGCCCTCAATAATGTTTGGGACAAAGATCCATCATTTATTTATTTGCCTCTGTACTCCACAATGTGAGATTTGTAATATTGAAAAATCTCATGTGGTTAAAGTGCACATTGTCAGATTTTATTAAAGGCCATTTTTATACATTGTGGTTTCAGCTGTGTTTATACACAGTCCCCCATTTCAGGGCACCATAATGTTTGGGCACAGCAATGTCATGTAAATGAAAGTAGTCATGTTTAGTATTTTGTTGCATATCCTTTGCATGTAATGACTGCTTGAAGTAATCGATTCATGGCATCACCAGTTGCTGGGTGTCTTCTCTGGTGATGCACTGCCAGGCCTGTATTGCAGCTATCTTTAGCTTATGCTTGTTTACGGGGCGAGTCTCCTTCAGTTTTCTCTTCAGCATATAAAAGGCATGCTCAATTGGGTGATTGACTTGGCCACAAGAATTTACCATGTTTTAGCTTTGAAAATTTCCTTTGTTGCTTTAGCAGTATGTTTGGGATCATTGTCTTGCTGTAAAATGAACCACCGGCCAATGAGTTTTGAGGCATTTGTTTGAACTTGAGCAGAAAGGATGTGTCTATATTTCAGAATTCATTATGCTACTTCCATCAGCAGTTGTATCTTCAATGAAGATAAGTGAGCCAGTACCTTCAGCAGCCATACATGCCCAGGCCATAACACCCCCACCACCATGTTTCACAAATGAGGTGGTATGTTTTGGATCTTGGGCAGTTCCTTCTCTCCTCCATACTTTGCTCTTGCCATCACTCTGATATGTTAATCTTCGTCTCATGGGTCCTCATGACCTTTTCCCAGAACTGGGGTTGCTCTTTTAAGTACTTCTTGGTAAACTGTAAGCTGGCCGTCCTATTTTTGCAGCTAACCAATGGGGTGGAAGATTGCAACCTTCACGTGGTCCGCCGTGTTTCGACTAATGCAATCAACTTGACGTGCGCAAACAGAAGATCAAATAGAGCAAGTTGTCCAACAACTTTAGGCTGTCCACGCCACACGAAAGAAGCTACCCAATGGTTTCCATCTTGCCTCTGTATTTCTGTTCATGAAGTTGTCTGCGGACAGTGGTCATTGACAAATCCACATCTGACTCCTGAAGAGTGTTTCTGATCTGTTGGATAGGTGTTTGGGGATTTTTCTTTATTATAGAGGGAATTCCTCTGTCATCAGCTGTGGAGGTCTTCCTTGGCCTGCCAGTCCCTTTGCGATTGGTAAGCTCACCAGTGCTCTCTTTCTTCTTAATGATGTTCCAAACAGTTGAATTTGGTAAGCTTAAGGTTTGGCTGATGTCTCTAACAGTTTTATTCTTGTTTCTCAGTCTCATAATGGCTTCTTTGACTTTCATTGGCACAACTTTGGTCCTCATGTTCATAAACAGCAATACAAGTTTCAAAAAGTGACGGAAAGACTGGAGGAAAGACTAGGTGCTGAGAGCTCACTTATACCTGCATTAAGGAGGCATTTAAACACACCTGAGCAATTACAAACACCTGTGAAGCCATGTGCCCCAAACATTATGGTGCCCTGAAATGGGGGCGACTATGTATAAACTCAGCTGTAATTTCTACATGGTGAAACCAAAATGTATATAAATGGCCTTTAATAAAATCGGACAATGTGCACTTTAACCACATGTGATGTTTTCTATTGCAAATCTCAAATTGTGGAGTACAGAGGCAAATAAATAAATGATGGGTCTTTGTCCCAAACATTGTGGAGGGTACTGCACCTGCCTCCCCATCCCTATTATAGTCATCATCGCCCTCTATAGAGTCACATCGGCCCAACTCGCCCATGCCGACCAAGATGCCCCGTCTATGATAGTCCCATTTGCCCCACATCCCTCTAAACCTATCCATGTACCTGTCCAATTGTCTTTTACATATTGTCATTGTACCTGCCGTAATTATCTCTTCTGGCGGCTTAGTCTATATAACCACCACCCATTGTGGGCTCCACCTTTCCTTGATTTTCATTGCTGGCTTCGATTTGTCTTTTTCATAACTTTCATTCATTTGTTCTTTGTACAATTTCATACCTCTAGATTCCCTCTCCCCTGACTCTCAGTCTGAAGAAGGGTGTCGACCCAAATGCTCACCTATTCCTTTTCCCCCCAGAGATGCTGAGTTACTCCGCTGAGTTACTCCAGCATTTAGTGTCTCCCAGGCCGAAACGTCACCAGTCCACGTTCACCAGAGATGCTGCCTGACTTACTGAGTTACTCCAGCACTTTGCCTATTTTATAAACAGTTAGGATGGTTGTCCACTTCACATACAAGTCAACCATTTTACAGGCCAGACCATTAAAGACGTCTACCCTAACCTTAGTGAGCAAAGCGGAAACTTCAAAAATCACCATATCAGGACACTGCTGTTTTATCCAGATTTATTTAATTAGCTGGAGTTAGATTCCTCAGGTCTGTGGTTGGATCTGAACATCCGACGTAATCCAAGCTTCAGAATGCGAGCCCAGCGATATGTCAAGATGCATGTGATCTTTACACCGATTCCTTCATACACGAGAGAATGTTTCACCTCCATTCACAGCCACAAAACCACCCAGTGTTTTTCCACTGTCCACAGTTACGGGTTTGCCAGGAGAATGGAAAAAAACTGTGAATAGTTTCTGCACTAAAATATACACATCCCTCCCAGGGTTAATCTCTGAGTGCACTGCAATGGTTAGAACTTGAACTAATTATTCTAACCTAACTAATTCAACAATCAGGCTCTCTAAGCGGGGGGGGGTCTCTTAACAGGAGAGCGCAGGCTGGATTGTTATCAAAGCCACTCTACTGAAACTGCTCACAGGACAGAGAGGGGAGGGAATGAGAGAGAGGAGAGTGAGAGAGGGGAGAGACAGTGTGTGAGAGAAGGGAAAAGAATGAGTGAGAGAAGAGGCAGAGAGAGAGGAGGAAGAGGCGAGGGGGGGAGGGGGAGAGAGGGGAGAGGGGAGGGGGAGAGAGGGAGGGGGAGAGAGGGGGAGGGGGAGAGGGGAGGAGGGGGAGGGGGGAGAAGGGGGAGGAGGAGGGGGGAGGAGAGGGGAAGAGAAGAGGGGGGGGAGAGGGGGGAGGAGGGGAAGAGAAGGGGGGGGATTAGGGGGGGAGAGGGGAAGAGAAGGGGGGAGGAGAGGATGGGGGGAGAGGGGAGGGGGGGAGAGGGGAGGGGGGGGAGGAGGGGAGAGAGGGGAGGGGGAGAGAGGGGGTGAAGGAGGGGGGTGAAGGAGGAGGAGAGAGGGGTTGCGAGGGGGGGAAGAGTTAGTCTGTGTATGAGAGTGAGGGAGAGAGGGGGAGAGGGGGAGATGGAGTGAGAGTGCGTGTGAGAGAGAGCGAGACAGACACACAACAACACAAAGCATGGCCTGAGCTGATCACTCAGCCACCTATCACTTCCTTCCTGGGCCTGCCACCTTTCTTTCCCCTATGACTTAAGTACAAATCCGGAGACGGGGAGAAAGCAGAGAGTAAAAGGCATCAGCAATCCGTACTTGTCCCTGCTAAACCCTGACATGAGCCCCAAGGACGATTTAATCCACTTTGCTCAAAGAGCGCTGCATTGATTTCCCCCCCTTCCTCCTCCCCCTCCTATTGCAAAGGATTAAAAACTGTAACTGGTTGCAACGAAGTTATTTTTGCAAGTTGTTTCTCCCCCCCTCCCTCACCTCCCCCTCCAGCCTCTCCCCCCCCCCCCCCCCCCCTCCCCTCTCCAGCCGGCCAGCCAGACCTGCAGGGTCGCTCACCATTGGCAGCCGCCTCCATGGCTGTGTCGTCTGTCCGGGCTCCGATCAGGGCTCGCCTCCTCCCAGCGCAGAACAGAATAGATCTGTGCAGCAGTCACAGTGAGCGGGCTCTGCCTCTCTCTACCACACACACACACACAGCACACTCCTCGCAAGCTGGATCGCACTGTCCCACACAGCCAGGGGCTGCAGTCTCTGGCTTCCCAGCTGTCAAACCAATGCCCGCCCCTCTGTAATATGTCCAACCAAAGCCTCAGTCCCACCCACATGCTCTCGCTCTCTCTCTCTCTTGGCACACACTCTCTCTCTCTCTCTCTCTTCCCCTTGTCTCCCCCCTCTCTTCCCCCCCCCCCTCCCTCCCCCTTCTCTCTCTCACTCACTTTCTCTTTCTCGCTCACTCTCTCCCTCTCCCTCCCTCTGATTCCCCGCCAGCCAAACGCATTATAAGTGCAGCTTTCTTGAAGCTGACTGATCCCTAACTTGGCCTGAAGGCACGATTCCTTTTTAAGTAACAAGGCGAGGAGCAGTTTTATCGCTGGGACTCTATTTGCCCTTCTTTAGTGGCGTCTAAGAGGCTTTTAATGATTCAATAATTCAAGGATACTTTATTGTCACATGTACCGAGGCACGGTGAAATACTTTGTTTTGCATACAATCCGTAAAACCATACTATAGGCAAGCACAGTCATAGATAAGTACAAAAGTGCAATGAATGTAGTTACAGGCTTCAAAATTCTTAATAATAGTCTTATCTCGGCTGTTAAAGGCCCATTTTAGACAGGTACATGGATATGGATCATGTGCAGGCAGAAGACTTTATCTGGCATCACGTTCAGCACAGACATTGTGGGCCGAAGGGCCTGTTCATGTGCTGTACTGATCAATGTTCGATCTTCATCCTTATTAAACTTCTCCCAAACCATCCCAACCCATTCCTGAACAAAGCCCAGCTAAAACTTACCTGAAGGTGATTAGAATATGGAATATAAGGGAGGCACAGTGGCGCAGCGATAGAGCTGATGCCCAGGTTCGATCCTGGCCACGGGTGCTGTCTGTACGGAGTTTGAACGTCCTTCCTGTGACCATGTGGGTTTTCTCCCGATGTTCCAGTTTCCTCCCACATTGGCCAAAGACCAAAAATAGTTATTTTATAAGTTCAGACGTCATTGGAGCAGAATATGGTCATTCGGCCCATTGCATCTACGCCGCCATTCAATAATGGCTAATCTATCTTTCCCTCTCAACCACATTCTCCTGCCTTCTCCCCATAACCCCTGACACACTTACTAATCAAGAACCTGTTAATCTCTGCCTTAAAAATACCCAATGACTTGGCCTCCTCAACCGTCTTTTTGCCCATCTCAGTGTCAGTGGGTTATTCAACCCTGAAGGGCATCTCATTTTCACCCAAATTCCACTCGTATTTTGCAGAATTATTGAAATTAATTTAAATTATTTTAATTAATTCAAATAATGAATTGGCGGCACAGTGGTTCAGTGGTAGAGTTGCTGCCTTTCAGCACCAGAAACCCGGGTTCGATCCTGACTACGGGTGCTGTCTGCATGGAGTTTGTACGTTCTTGACTGTCTTATGAACAAAGACTGCATAGACTCGGTTTATACTCTCTAGAATTTAGGAGATTGAGAGGGAATCTTATAGAAACTTACAAAATTCTTAAGGGGTTGGACAGGCTAGATGCAGGAACATTGTTCCCGATGTTGGGGAGGTCCAGGACAAGGGGTCACAGCTTAAGGATAAGGGGGAAATCCTTTAGGACCGAGATGAGAAGGACTTTTTTCACACAGAGAGTGGTGGGTCTCTGGAACTCTCTGCCACAGAGGGTAGTTGAGGCCAGTTCATTGGCTATATTTAAGAGGGAGTTAGATGTGGCCCTTGTGGCTAAGGGGATCAGAGGGTATGGAGAGAAGGCAGGTACGGGATACCGAGTTGGATGATCAGCCATGATCATATTGAATGGCGGTGCAGGTTCGAAGGGCCGAATGGCCTACTCCTGCACCTAATTTCTATGTTTCTATGTTCTCCCCGTGACCTGCATGGGTTTTCTCCAGGTGCTCCGGTTTCCTCCCACACTCCAAAGACGTGCAGGTTTGTAGGTTAATTGGCTTTGGTAACCTTTGTAAATTGTCCCTAATTTGTAGAATAGTGCTGGAGTATGGGGTGATCGCTGGTCAGCGTGGACCCGGTGGGCCAAAGGGATTCCACGTTGTATCTCTGAACTAAAGTAAAAGCATTGAGAGTTGGCTGGCAGGTTAATTGGATAAATGTTGGCCTGGGTCAGACGCAAAAAAATGTGAATAAAAAGAAAAAAAATTTGGGAACGGAAATGAACTAAAGTGGTCCAGTGTGGAGAAGAGCGGGGTGTCTTTTCGAATGAAAAGTAATTCTTTGCCCTTGATTTCTCCAAACTGAGTGACCCCATTTCACAGGTTAATTCAGTTACGTTTTGTTCAGTGACACAGCATGGGAACAGGCCCTTCGGCCCATCAAGCCCATGCGGGACCATTGATTAGCCGTTCACACTAGCTCTATGTTATCCCACTTTCCCATCCACTCCCTACACACTAGAGGGAAATTTACAGAGGGGCAATTAACCGACAAATACGCACGTCTTTAGGATGTGGGAGGAAACCGGAGCACCCGGAGAAAACCCACGCAGTCATGGGGACAACATGCAAACTCCACACAGATAGCACCCGAGGTCAGTCTCGAACCCGGGTCCCTGGAGGCAGCGACTCTCCAACTGTGCCAACTGTGCCTGCTTGTCATGTCACATGCATTTCACAGCAGGCCCAGTGACGTTGCCCCCTACAGCATATTTAATAAAGCATTCACCTGCAGGGCAACAGCAGTGAAAATCTTTTGACGCACATTATGAAATTGTGGACAATATTTGTGTCTGATTCGGCTGCCTTGTGCCCGAGGACAAACACAAGACCCACAGTTCACTGCCGTATACTAGTGGGGCCCTGCCTACTGTGTAAGACATTATTCTGCATACACAGTGCATCCACGTCACTGCTGTTCGCAGTATTTCCCGTCCCTTTAGCTTTACTCCATTATAGTTAGAGACTACCTCCAGAGTGGTGCGGCGGTAGAGTTGCTGCCTCACAGCGCCGGAGACCCGGGTTCAATCCTGACCTCAGCTGCTGTCTGCGTGGAGTTTATACGTGCCCCCTGTGACCGCGTGGGTTTCCCCCCGGGTGCTCCAGTTTCCTACCACATTCTAAAGATGTGTACGTTTGTACGTTAATTGGCTTCTGTGAATCGCCTCGAGTGTGTAGGACGTAAAGGTGGGACACATAGAAGTAGTGAATTGGTGATCGATGGTAGGCATGGACTCGGTGGGCCAAAGGGCCTGTTTCCATGCCGTTTTTCTAAACTCTAAAAGACACAACATGCTGGAGTAAACCTAGCGGCTCCAGCTGCATCTCTGGAGAACATGGATAGGTGACATTTCATCAGGTGAGGTTTCCACTAGTGGAAGAGTCCAGGACCAGAGGGCACAGCCTCAAAATAAAAGGACGTACCTGTAGAAAGGAGATTGTGGAGTTTCGTTAATCAGAGGGTGGTGAATTCATTGCAACAGAAGGCTGTGGGTGCTGTCAATGGATATTTGTAAGGTGGAGATTGATAGATTCTTGATTAGTACAAGTGTCAGGGGGTTATGGGGAGAAGGCAGGAGAATGGGTTGAGAGGGAGAGTTAGATCAGCCATGATTGAATGGCGGAGAAGAATTGAAGTAGGCCGGATGGCCTAATTCAGCTACAACTTATGAACATGAATGCTGAGGGGCAGGACCCTTCTTCAGACTGATTATGAGGGAATGAAATTATTTTAAAACAACCATCTAGTAGTTTCATGCCTACTAGAGCTGATTATAATTCTACAGTCCAAATGTAGTTAATTTGCCAAATTTAAATGTCCCCAATTGTCATTAAAGGGATTTGAACTCAGAGCTCCAGCTCTTGGGGTCACTAACACATTAACACAACCCCTGTGCTATTGAGCCTGTAGCTGAGTGGCAGTACAGTAAATCATCTAATAAAATCAGACCGACAAGAGAGAGAGAGAGAGAGAGAGATTGGTTCAGTATCCCATCCAAAGCTGTGAGCAGAGGACTAACATCAGCCTGGCCCTGGGGCAGATTGCAGCACAGCTCAAGATTACTGCCACATTTGAGAAGAAAGGAGACCGCCAGCATTCGCGGAGACAAAGGCGAAAGGGCCTGGCTGCCCCCACCCCCACTAACTGAATACCAAAACAGGGATTTCAGTCAAA